>OX451738.1:1335686817-1336286817 GCA_948472305.1 Vicia faba | reverse complement strand
GCATATTATCAGAATTATGGCATTCATCCTTTAGGTCGTGATGAACACGTAAGCCTATACTAGTGTCATTCATCCTCTAGGTCATGATAAATGCACAGGTTCATCCTCGTATTATTTACTCTCTAGGTTGTAGTAAATATACGAAATCTGCAGTATAATTCATTGTGTTAGTCTCCATGCAGCAATGTGTTATCAAGCTTTGTTTTAATTCATCCCTTAGGCTATGATGAATAGACAAAATCTGCATTTTAAGCTTACTATATTAGTCTTGAAGCATTAGCAAGTCAGTCTTCAAACTTGTGTTATTCACCTCCTAGGTTACGATGAATACGCGAAAAATCTATGATCTCTCTAAAGTATTGACGAGTTATCTGCATCGTCATATCTAAGTCAGATTAAAACTTTTTCTTCAAACTATGGTAAGATGATACATCATCATCTACGCCTATTTTTCATATTCTCGGGAACACTGTACATTGTATCCTTATAAATCATTGGTCAAATTTTGGGGTCTTCCATTATTTAATAACCCTCCAATTCAAATGTGCGATATCTGCATATTCTCGTACCATTCAATCGAAGAGAAATTAAATAGAGGCAACTTTCATACCCCAAATTTTACCCATTAAATAATCACATTATGTTACTATCTTCAACCACAGTGTTTGAATTGTTTATTTTAAATGTCGTTTTATGAGGGTTTAAAATTCGTAAGAGAGGGTATTACTCCAAAATGAACCATCAAAATCTGATGGCCCATTAAGTTATTTTAGAGGCTTGATTGAATAAATAGAGGGGTGTATTAACAAAAGGATATTGCATCATTAGTGATCTTGTGGCCCATTATTAAGCCCATTTCAAAGGTTAAAAGAAGAGGTGCATTTTTTATAAAAGGGATATGGTGTTGCAAGTGGGCCAACAAAATCTGCTGGACCATTGAGATTTTTACTCATTGTTTTCTAATAAAGAGGGGGGGGGGGGGGGGGGGGGGGGGAGGGGGTTCATGTTTTATTATAGGCCCATTAAAGATCTGGCCTATCTTAAATACAAAGGAGTGTGTGTTGTAATTGAAGGTTGTGAGCTTTCTAAATTCTTATGGCCCATTAAGGTTTCTTTAGAGGCCCCTTGTTTAACTTTTTTTTAGAGGGAGGTGTTCTAGTAATTAAGTTAGCTCAATAAGTCAAGTTGTGGCCCAGTTGTTTTATAGGGTATTGTTGTTATTAATATTTTATTTTTATTAATTAATTTTCCAGAGGATTGAACGAAGTCAACTTTTTTATTAGAACTTTATTTTATATATAATTGTATCTTTATTGTTAAAACTAATATTGTTTTTTTTATAAATTATATTTGTTTTTTATATTGGAAAAGTGTTGACCAAGTCAACAAGGATGTTTGAAACCCTGGTTCTCAATGTGCAGCCGCGATGCCCTGTTCTTCATTTTCTACACTAAGTAAACCCAAATAACAGATACTGTAGAGACCCGGAAACAAATCAAAATCGAATCAAACATTATAATCAATTCAAACAAAAATCAATATTATACAGAGTCAAATCTCAAATATCTAAACCAAGAACAAATCTATAATTTACAATAAATCAAATCCAAAATAAAATCTAAATCTTCCTAGTTTCAGAGCAAATCATAATTTGTAACGCAAAATCATATAAAAGTTTCCTAATTCAATCTAATTCCTAAACTATAAAAACCCTACAATCTAAAAGCACCAGGAGAAAAATAAATGGTGACAAAGAGAACAGAAGAACAGAAGGAGAAGAAGAATCTAGGGTATGGGTTTCGAATTCCAAAACCCTAGATCTGTGTCCACCGCCTCCTTCAAGCCCTTCAATCTTCATCCCCCGCGCTTCTATCATCATCATTATTATCATCATCACCTTGCGCCACCTGCAAACCAGGGGAGACAAAGAGGATTAGGAATCAAAATCAGAGAAAATGAGCATGGTAAAGCACGTTAAAGGTACCCAGGCACTTAGCTTATTGCTATTTTGATTCTGTTCTGTTGAATTGCCATAATGTTTTGATTAGGGTTTGATTTAGGGTTAGGGTTATTCAAGCTTAGGTTAGGGTTCTTAGGGTTTATGTTAGGGTTCATGTGTTTAGGGTATAATCTTCAAATGGTTAGGGTATGATATAGTGGTTCTGGGTTTATTATGGTGGTGACGAATGAAGGTGATGGTGCTCTGAAGCAGCCACCGGCAGAAGCGATTTCCGGCCAGCGGCATCTAGGGTGGGGAGATTTATGGTGGTCTCCTTTCTAGAGAGAGGCGATAGCATCTCTATCTAGATTAAAAAGAAGGTTTTGTTTGGTTATGTGTTAGAGAGAGAAACATAGGCGAAAAAATGAACTAAATGAAGGGGAAACAAATATATAACCCTCTGATCCCTATGTTACGCGCGTACCATGTTTCCTTAATCAAACATAGATCCCAACTATTTGTTGTTAATAATTCTAATCAACGACCCATGATTGACGCTTGAGGACCCTTTGATTACAATCAAACGCTTTAGACTACGCGACCATCATAATACCACATACCCTCTTCTTATATTGGCCAACAGACTTAAGCCAGATATTTGGGCCAAAGATTGTTCTAGATACACCTCCCATATTAATTCTCAATTGTAAAATGCACCCTTTGCATAATCAAATCCCAAACAGAATCTGGGCTCAAGCCCATGGATATCCGCACCCTTCATTTTACTACCCAGACCAAATGACACCTCTTGCGTGTTTTGGGCCAAATCCAATATCTAAATATAGGCCCTGTTATTCACACCCCTAAAATTTTACTAACCAACTAGTTTTGCACCCCCTGCACTTTTAAATAAAATTAATTCATTTTTATAATTTCATTTATTTGTTTATTTGTTTATTTACTATCATTTTATTTATTTATTGCATTAATATATTATTTTCTATAATTAATAAATAATTATAATATTTTTTATTAAAAATACTTAATATATTTTTTAATAGTTATTTATTAATCGAAAATCACTTTTAAACACTAACTCATTTTAAATACTTTAATTACATTAAATATATTTCTCGTGTATTAAAAATCTATTTTCTCATATTATATCATATGCTTGAAAACATCTAACTAATCAAACACTGACTTATTTTTTTACTAACATAACTCAAATTCATATCTATTTTCAAAAAGGATTATGAAAATTTCTTTTATCAACTACGAACTATGTCTATAATTCCGCAATTCACACACCCATGCTTAGTTCAAGGAGAATTCGAGATATTTCTATAATCCATAAAAAAAACTAACGAAACAACTTCGAACTACAAAATGGGACTCTGATTCTTCATAAGAAGATACGTAGGCCCGCGGCTTAAAAACTGTGGCGAGCTCCCCTAACTAAAAAATTAGAACCCTATTCCTAAACTTTGAACCTAAACCTTAGTATCCTTGTGAACAAGGTAGATGAAGGGTTCCTAACACCTTCCATTCGTCTAAAACGAGTAAAAAAAACTTAGAATCTCTGTATCAACTTTAGGGTTATTCCATTATTTTCCCATCTTAGGATAAAAGTTAATGGTGAAAACTCTATATTTTCAGCCGGTTATTACACGTAGCAGAGGTGTTGGATTGGGTCTTCCCAACGATGGGCCAAACGCCAGCCCAACCCAAAACAAGAGCCCCCTAAGTTATAGCTCTTAGGCAAAAGATTGGTGACTTAGGATCGACTTAAATTTCGAGGAAAGGTTTCCCCACAAGGGAATTAACTTCTGTCCTCGACACTCGGGGTTAAACCGTCGCAAATAGTCGTATTTCGGTTGAGGATGATATGGCCAGCGAATTATCAAGCTCCTCGTTGACTCTTCGTGTGCAGTGCGAGCATGTGTGCAGGAGGATCCTCCTTAGTTGATTCGTTGACCGCCCGCCTTCACATGGTTGCTCGCTTGGGACTTCGTGTTCATGGGGAAAGCGCATAAATTTTCCCCGAACTTGTCTCCTCGAGGTGCCCATAGGAAAAAGTTCCGCAACGATGTCTAGCATGTGTTTGATAGTGAAGACTTTAAAATAACATTATCACGTGGTTTCACGCGTTAGATTTTGATGCCAGCGACGCACCTCCACCCGTGTTACACATGGTGTTTATTTGGAGCACCATCATTGCCTGAGGAAGTCTAGGTGTCTAAATAATGATGATGATTCTTTGCATGCTATCCCATATAGTGGGGACTAGATATAAAAGGAGGTGCATAAATCCACTTAAGCATTTTCACTTTTGCTCTCATCTCGCTTTTCCTCCGTTTGCAAGCTGCTCTGCTATCACCGCCGCCACCGTAGATTTTTCCAACATTCATCTTTCTCCAAGTAAGTGCTCTCCCTTGAATATGGTAATTTACTTTAGGGATTTAGATGAACGGATGAAGTTTCAGGAGAAGTTCGTGAATTTTAGATGAAGATCCATGGGTTTTCCGATGAAATTCATGAATTTCGTATGAAATTTCCTGAATTTTGGGTGAGGACCCATGAACTTCAGATGAACTTCATGAATTCCGTATAAAGATTCATGAATTCTGGATGGAGATCCATGAATTTGGATAAGCTTCATACGAGTTTGTGTTGGGGATTCCTCCTCGTGATTTGGAAAAATTAGAGAAAGTCGCTTTGTTAGGGAGAACCTTCATGATTTTGCTTAGCTTAGGGGAGTCATTTCCTCTTGCATAGCCATCAAGGGATGAGTCGAGGACCTACCGTCGAGGAGCTCCTCGCCCTTTCACTTGACCTACGGTGGAAGGGTGGATATAATGATGTCAAATTCAATGTTTTCCCACGCTTTTCAAGTAAGATGGCTCAACCAGTCGAAGAAGTTATTTTTCCCGAGTCTAATGGTGAGGAAAATGTAGGCATGGGCAAACCCCTAGATTGGGTTGCGCCCTAACCTAGGAATCTGATGTCTCATTTTGTTCATGATCCTTCTGACGCGTTTAACATTGTCGAGGATAGGGAAGACGATGCTCCCTCCTCCTGGGCGATCCGAACAAGCACAAGAGGATCTGCTCAGCTTTCCCAGGCAAGCGCTTTCCAACGTATGAGTTTTCCTTTAAGGAAGAGGGGATGCGCCTACCTTTTACGAATTTCCAGATGGGGGTTTTCAAATGGCTATACTTGGCGCCTTCTCAGCTCCACCCGAATGCGCTTGCATTTATGCGGGCATTTGAGATCATTTGCCGATACCTTGAGATTGGCGCCACCTTAACCTTGTTCTTCAGAATCTTCCACCTCCAACAGCAGATGGTCAGTGGTCGCCAGGGCTGGGTGTCGCTCAAGCAGTTCAGAAAGCTGTTTCGACCATACTTGGAATCTGTCCAGCATTTCAAGGAAAGGTTCTATGTTGTGAAGCCTATTTCTGAAGTGGTCGTGGGCTCATTGTACAAGCGCTCAGTCGAGACTGAGGGTGGTCGGGAAGTGACAAAGCTAAAGGAGAAATTTCCCCTCGAGTGGCAGTGGAAGAATTTCGAGCAGAAGCCAGAATATTATGCAATAAAGCCTAATGAGTTAGATGCCCAGGATAAGCTTGATTACGATAAACTAGCGGCCTATGTTAAGAGTTCCCCCCTCTAAATATATGGATTCGGACAATAACTTCATTCTTGATGATGAGAGGGAGTATGCCTATGTTGCCCGAATGATAAATACGAAAGCGCTCATCGAATGTTCTTCTGATGAAGAGTCTTTAAGACTCCTAGGTAGGGGGTGTACCCGTAATAAATATTTTCTGTTTGGTTTCATAGACTAATTGTCCCCTTTTTGGATTGCAGGTTGAATGACGACTTTCAAGGATTTTTTGATTAAGATGAGGGGCAAGGGTGGCCTAAATTTGCCCAAAGGGCGTACTGCTCAAATTCAGGAACAGGCACAACTTGACGCTCGTGTCGATGGTTCCTCTTCTCCTCGAGGTGATCAACTCTCTCCCCCCTGAGCAACCCTCAAAGATAAGGCATGAGGAAGGTCCCGAGCGTGGGATCTTTTTAGATAAATGAAAAAATGTTGGAGAGTTCTTTGTGATGCCTCCCTGTTACCTCAACTGCGACATTTTTGGAGGGGACAACTCCCTAGGTCTTCACGAAGCAGAGAGGGAAATTATTTTGTCTGCAGATAAGGAGACCCAGCGAAAGAATCTATCCGATGATGTAGCCACTATAATGGGGGTTCTTGAGACTTTTTTGACCCTGAATGACGCGACGACCTTCTCCCAGGCCGCCCTTAACAAAGCGAATTCCCGGATTAACAAGCTGAAGGCACATAATGAAAAACTGAAGAATGATCTGCTTGACCATCAGTCGAAATACGAGATCCAAGTCGGGATCCTCACGGAGTTGAACAAGCTAAAATAGAAGATGGACGCCTTGACCAAGGAGAATGAAAGACTGACTGCCCGAGTAAACGAGTTGGAGGAGGTCGTGGCACCTGCTGATATGGAAACCGTCGAGGAGGAGGCCCTCCAGACTAGGAAATAGTTGGTTTCCTGGATTTGCCAACTCGAGTAGGACATGGTGGATACCCTTGGGTATGGCTTCAGTACTGTTGTGAAGTAACTTAAAATCGTCAACGCCGGGGTCAAGCTCCTAAGTAAATAGATTGGGCCTTTTAAATAAGTGGTTGATGGGGTTATAATTCCTCCTCCCGACTCTAACCCCAAGGAGGATTCAGACGGTGAAGAGGATGGGTGCGAATATTAGTTTTAGTTTTAGGCCTGCATGCCCATGCATTTACCTGGCCTACGTGCCAAATTTTTCTCAAATGTTTGGACAAGGGGGCTTTGCCCGGTGTTTGTATAACTGCCTTCAGTTTGGGCTTACATGCCCCTCTTTATGTAACATATGGGCAACATCAGCCCATGTGGTCGGCTTTTTTAAATGCTTTACTATGCATGTTTATCTGTAATATTGTTTGACGTTTTGCTTGTCATATTCATTTTATATAAGTGTGGGAATTCGTGCTTGATCCCTTTATTGATGGATGAAAATGTATGGAGATGTGTCATGGATACATATTTAGATTCAGTTGGGACGAGGCCAAGATTCCATTCGGGACCTTATTCTCACGACGTCAACTGTCCCATTGCGAGCTGGGTGTTCTTCCTGTTTAGTACAACGACAGCGATGCTCGATCGAGGTGTCCCCGTCAAACTAGAATCTTGATCGTCCAATAAGCAATGAACCACCTCTCATTTTGGGTTGGATGCAATGTTCGTACCTCAACATGCTTTCATGGTCGATCAAGACCCATCTTTGTTGGAGAGGTCAGGTCGACTGCTAAGCCTTAGGTTTTGCATGGGACTTGGCTGAAATATTGTTTTAGCTTGTCAGTGTTCCAAGGTCAAGGTAGTGGTTTCCTATTCAGGTGTTCAAGGTGATAGGCTCCATTTCCCATTTTATCTTAGACGCAGTAAGGGCCTTCCCACTTGACAGCTAGATTTCCTTCACGGGAATCCTTCTAGTTTCTTCATAGGACTAGACTGCTGACTTGGAACTCGCATTTTATGACTTTGGCATCATGTCAGAGTTATCTGTTGTTTTAATTTGACATCGTGAAGAGATGCTCCAGACTAAATTTCTTCGACCAGGTCAAGCTCCTCTCTCAATGCTTATTCGTTTATTTCCTCGTGTTGATGGGATTCAGTTTGCCTAGATAGTTCCCTGATTTCTACGGGGATGACTGCCTCAATACTGTACATTAGTCGGAAAGAAGTCTCCCCAATAGTTGTCTGGGGTGTCGTTCTGTAAGCCCAGAGCATGATATGGAGCTCTTCGACCCACCCCTCTTTGCCTCGCCTAATCTGCGCTTAAGTCCCCGCAAGATGACCCTGTTCGCGGATTTCGCTTTCCTGTTTGTTTGAGGGTGCTCGACAAATGTAAAATGTTGCTTGGTTCCGAGCTTAGCAATGAAATCTTGGAATTTCTTATCAATGAATTGTGTCACATTGTCAGTGGCAAGTGCTTGCGGTACACCAAACCGAGCGACAATGTTTCTTTTGTAGAAATGATGAATATTGTGCGATGTGATTTTGGCAAGGGTTTCAGCCTCTATCTATTTAGTGAAGTAATCGACAGTGACAATTAGGAGTTTGTTCTAGTATGATACTTGGGGGAAGGGGCCGAGGATGTCCATTCCTCACCAGGAGAAATTCCACGGGGAAGACAATGTTTTGAGCTCGTGTGAAGGTGCCGGGTGCATATTTGCATGACGTTGGCATCTATCACACTTTTTGACGTGCTCTTTGGTGTCCTGCTGCATAGTTGGCCAGTAATATCCTGCTCGTAGCGTCTTTCGTGCCAAGGACCTCCCGCCCAGGTGTTGGGTGTTGATACCTTCGTGTATTTCCCGTAAGATGTCGGGGACTTTAGTTTCCTTGACGTACTTTAGGAGCGGGATGGAGAATCCATGCCTATATAGTTTCTGCTTGACCAAAACGTAAGAGTGAGTTAAGCATTTTGTTACGCTGGCCTCCTTTTGGTCAGATGGTAGTTCCCTTTTGGCGAGGTAATCGAACACACGGGTTATCCAATAGGTACTGTCCCCAATGGTGTTTATGTCGAGCGACGCAGTGGGTTTCTCGATGCTCAGGTGGGAAAGGGATTCCTGGATGACATATTTTTTCCACCCTTATTCCTTGTTGTGATGCGGTGGGAGAACTGACTTGAGGTTTTGCGTTTTGTGTTTGCAAATGTTTCGGTTTAGCAAGAGTCGCCACCGACTTTTTATTTTATCCAAAGGAAAGGTCAAAAAGCACAGGAAAGACCTTTGAGATGTTTTCTTGGGTTCGGGGGGTAGATCATGAAAAGGGAGGGTGCTAGCACCCTTTTCATCCATGGTTTTCCATGGGCTCTTAGTTACTTATTTAGATCACTTGCTTTTGCTTTTCAATTGTTTGAAATGGTGCTTTGTGTGTGGTTTTGAAAATATTTTGAAAAGAGGCCATCGTTGTGGCAACCTTTGTAACAATTCTTGTTTGAATGTTTTACAAAGGTGTTTGTCTTTTGAAAAATGTTTCAATGTTTGAAAGTTTGGTTTTGGGAAAATGTTTTGAAATTGTGTGTTTTGAAATTAGCAAGGATGTTTGCAAGTTTTGATCAAGTAACTAAGAGCATCTACCCTATTTACTCAAAAAGTCTTTCCTACACATTTTTAACCCTTTGACATTGTTGTTTTACCATTGTATTTGGTAAACAACCTTGTGTTTGGATGTTAAACGGGCAGGCGCGGGTCATCGTATTGACCATGATAGCGATAATGCTAAGTATCTTAGCAAGTTTTTGAGGGACTAGATCATTTTTGTATAGGCAACCAAGATAGCGTCATCGAGGGACTATGATCTTTTTTTTTTAATTTTGTTTTGCCAAGACACCTAGCATGCATACCATGGCCATTTTAAAGGCAACAAGTGGATGAAACCCTAGGGGTGCTTATGTGCATTGTGTTGTCAATTTTCATGCATTTTTGTCTTGTATTAGGTCTAGCTATTTGTTTGATTTTGGATTTTTGCATACAAACCCTAATCTTTCTATCATGGCATATTTGAAAGCTATAAATGCGTAAAAGTAATCTAAGCTATTACAACATTGATATGGAGAGGGGGATACAGATTTGAATAGGGGATTATTTGCAAGAAATTAAAACCCTAAAATTATTACAACCATATTGAATTCTTTGTTCAAATAAATAAATATACAATATTTAAATATGCAAATAAATATGAATATGCAAAAGATGTTTTTGTATTATTTTTATGTATGTAATAATAAACTATTTAATGTATTAAAAATAAGAAAAATATTATTGATTATTTTTATTAAGGGTGGAAACCCTAATTTGTTTTAAGAAAGTATATATATATTAATTATATTATTTATGTACAATAAAATAAATAAAAATATATACATATGTTAAAAAAAATAAAAATAATGTGAGAAAATATTATTTAAGTATATAAATAATAAAAATAAAATATATAATATTTTTTGTATTATTCACAAGTTTTTATTTAAGAAAATAAATATATTAAATTTAATAAACTAAATACTATGGCAAAATAAAAATATAAAAAAATAATAAAATGTGAAATTTTAAGAAAAATATTTTTGATATTTTTTTATGTTTAGAAAAAATAAAATAAAGTCAGAAACTAAAAAGAAAATAGAAAAATATACAAAAGTAAATTAAATGGGCCAAGGGGGTGTGAGAAGCAAGTCAGGGGGTGCAAATAATGAAAAATCCCAGGCCCAACCCAAGTGGCCTTCATCTTCAACCTTGTGATAGCAAGAACGCGCGCCAATGTTCAATATTCGTATCTCCTGCATTTGTGCTTAAAAATGAAAACTTGCAACATGAAAGTTATAGAGCATGATCATACGATTCTAACCATGTAAAAAACTTAATCTATCTCTCAAAGACCAGAGAGAATTTCTCTGCCCCTAATTTCTAACCTAGTTTTTTCAGAAAGTTCATCAATCAAATTCTCCCAACTCAGTTAACTTAAATGAAATCTATGCATATGTACAGCTCAAGGGCAATGAGTACTACATTTTTTATTCACAAACCTAAGCCTAATGATTCCTAAATAGAGAGATAAAAGTTTGAACTTTACCTATTTCAGTTGAGCTCGAGTATGGCAATGCATGGGGTTTTCAGTGAGGCATGAGATGCTGGTGAGCTTGCTTGAAGTTCCTTTGAACTTTCCCAATGCCTAGCTAGCTTTGAACTTGCCTGAATAAGCTTGTAGAAGTTAACCCGCACAGTCAAAATTCAAAAATGGTGAAGCTTGAAAACAAGGTTACAGTTGCTGGCCAATGGTTGGGATAGCTTAGGTGTGTTGTTTAGAAGGTGTTTGAAGTGGTTGCAAGCAAAACGCACGAGTGGATTTTGCTTTGGATGTCAAAATGCAGAAGCTGCCCTGTTTTGCAAGATTTTGGTGTTTTGGTGTACAAGGGTGTTTGAGGACTGGCTAGCTCGTGTTTCTGACCTTAGGCAATATGCAAAAATTGGTTCAAATGTTTTCAAATCTTGGTTATAACAGATACAAGAGTTATGTGGTTTTTGCAAGGTTTCTTGGTTTTGAAGCAAAAATGAGAAGTGACCATGCAAAGGCTTGTACCATCTAGCTTAGGGTCTGCACAAAGTTGGTATACTTTTCCCTATCTTTGTGGACTTTGTTTGCGGTGAAAGAATGGTCCAATGCTCAAGAGAAACAAAAATGCATAAAGTTGTGCTTTATGAAAATAGCATTGTTGCCTTTTTGCCAAAAATGGATTAAACCCTTGTGTAATCCTCTAAAGCTCAGAACAATGCCTCTAACCAATGTGTTTGCATTAAATTTTTGAGTGTGGAAGGGTTTAAGGACCTGTAAGCAAGTACAAGCATGGCTGGACAAAAATTGCAACTTGTGTCAACATGAAAAATGCCATGGATCAAAGTGACATTTTGCCAAATTCAAACCTTCGATTCTCCCTAACCATAAATGATTTTGGAGAGTTCTTGGACATTTTGGAAAGCTTGTAACATTCTCTACAATCCATATTTGAAATGCATTTTGATATTACAATTGGAACTAGGTGAAAAATTGCCATGAAGATAGGTTAAAATCCTGCCTAAACTAGGGCAAAATTTCACTAAGTTAGAAAGTTTTTAGACCCTTGTTCATAAAATCATAACTTGAGATCCAAGCATATTTTGCGAAAACTTTGTGAATAAAAGTTGTAGATTTTGTGGAGGACTACAACTTTCATGTTGGAAGTTTTCTTTGAATCTAATTGCATCATGGTGAAAATGTTGGGCAAAGTTGGGAAAAAAAAAGAAAATTTCATAACTTAGAAAATTTCTAAGTTATGAAAATTTTCAATCTTAAACCCTAATTTCCAAAATTAGGTTTCTTGATGAAATTTTTTCATGTTTTTACACATCTTGATGAAAAATGACCCTTGGCACTTGATTTTGACCAAAAAGTCAAAGTTTGACTTTTCAGTGTACAGTTGATTTTTGATCAGTTGACTAGAAAATTCATATGTCAATCCAATGCAATTGAGATCTTTTGAACCTTGTGATTAGGTTAAGATGATTCCATTGAGTCCTTGAATCCATGCTTGAACCTAATTTGCCATTGGCTAGGTTAAAAATCAGAAATTAACCTTTTTACAGTCAAAACCCTAAAAATGACCATTTTTCCCTTTTGATGATCTGATCAAATTTCTTGAGGAGTTGTGGTCCAAACTTGATCAAATGGTTCATATGAGTCTATAATGTTGATGTGGATCAAAAATTATGAGGTTTGACTGTAAATTGGCCATAATTGACTTTTTTCCCAATACAACTGATTTCTAGGTCAACTGTCGAATTGACTGGGCAAAAATTTGATTCAAGGCTTGAAACTTGGTATAGGTAATCTTATAAGTCCAACATGAAGTTTGAAAGTAATTTTAAGCATTGAAAGTCCAAAAATCCTTGTGAAAACTCAAACCCTAATTTCAGGTCATCAGTGCAAGGAGATGTCTTGAGCAGAGTAAACCCTAATCCTGTCTAGAGTCCAAGGAGCCTTGTGAGGGGAAATGTTGATAAAATGAGAGGGAAAATTTTGGGGTACAACACTTGTGCTCACAAGTTTCGAAAGTATGTCAGTGCGAGTGTTTTGTTCGTGTGGAAAATGTTTGATTTCCGCGCAGTCGAACCTTTTCATTTTTCCTTTAACTAGGTTCAAGTATTCGATGAGGCTGCCATTCTTGGCGTAATACTTTCCTCGTACTTGGGAAGCGATAAATTGGGAGTCGGTGAAGATATGTACTTCCAGGGGGCCTAAATCTTTAGCTAGCCTCATCCCTGCAAGCAGTGCTTCATACTCGACTTAGTTGTTTGATGTCGGGAAAGATAAAATGAGAGAATGCTCGATTACGACACCTTCTTCATTCTCTAGGAGGATGCCTGCTCCAATCCCTGTCGAACTGGACGCTCCATCTACAAAGATGGTCCAATTTCGGACTCCCTCTACAGGGGGCTTAACGATGGTCATTTCTGCGATGAAATCGGCCAGTTATTGGGCTTTAAGGGTTTTCCGGATCTCATATTGGATGTCGAACTCTGATAGTTCTAAGGACCATTTTAGCATTCGACCGACCATATTTGTTCAACTGAGTAGTTTATTTATAGGTTGGTCAGTTTGCATAATGATCATGTGGGCCAAGAAGTAATGTATGAGTCTCCTCGCTACATTGATGAGGGCCAAGTCCACCTTTTCGATTTGTTGATATCTTACCTTAAGGCCTTATAGTGCTTTTCTGGTGAAGTATATGGGCTTCTGCCCAACTGTGGTTTTGCGAATGAGGGCCACGCTGATGACATATGCTGAAACAGCCATCTAGAGAAAAAGAATTTCCCTATTCTAGGGTCGTGAGAGCATGGGGGTTTAGAGAGAGCTTGATTTAGGTGGAACAAGGATTATTCGCATTCCTCGGCCCATTCAAACTCTGCTTCTTTTCTTAGGAGTTTGAAAAATGGCAGTGCGTGTTGGGTAAATTTTGCCACGAAGCGAGAGAGCGAAGTGAGCATACCGTTCAAGACTTGTATGTATTTTTTAGAGTCGGGTGTGGGGAGTTTGGAGAAGGCCTTGCATTTGTCGGGGTTGGCTTCGATCCCTCGTTATGTCAAATAGAAACTGAGGAACTTGCCCGCCTTAACGTCGAAAATTCATTTTTCCGGGTTGAATCTCATCTTGTATCTCCTTGCCCGGTCGAAGACTCTTTTTAGGTGGGCCATGTGGTCAGTTTTCACTCGATATTTGATGATCATGTCTTCCATATACACCTTGAGAGTGTCTTAGATCTCGCCACAAAAAACCTTGTTCATCATTTGTTGGTATGTTGCGCCGGTGTTTTTCAGGCCGAAGGGCATTACGTTGTAGTAATGATTTCCCGACTCGGTCATGAAGGCCGTGAACTGTTTATCGCTCATTGCCACATGAATTTGATTATAACCTGAATATGCATCCATAAATGATAAGAGTTTATAGTCGGTCGAGTTGTCGACCAACCTGTCAATATTAGGTAAGGAATATGCATCTTTGGGACATGATCGATTAAGATCAGTATAATCAACACACATACGCCATTTTCCATTATTTTTCGTAACAAGTACAACATTGGAGAGTCCGGTTGAATATCGGGCCTCAAATAAAATTTGCATCTAGAAGGTCTTTTACATCTTTCTCAACAGCCTCGGCTTTCTCAGGAGACTTCTGTTGTAACCCAAAGTTTTCCCTCTCATTTATCTCAAGACATTCTCCTAGGGTTCTCAAATGCTTAAGGTTGCCCAAAAATTGATCAGGCAAATTCTCCTCCTAAGCAATGGACTTACAACCAGGGTTTCACTTTTCACAAAGGAGATTAGGTTTATAAGGCCTCAAGTGGATTTAATGGTCTCTTATATGTCTTCAAGAATGATCATACCAAGTTTCATGCCTTGCATCACAAGTTTGCTCAGTCAATTGCTCAGATGAATGAAAAATAACTATATTGGACAAAAAGTCAACTGTGGTCAACATGCAGTCAAACCTAAAGATTTTTGGTCAACATCAAGGTTTAGAATTTATATTCATCATTTGATCAAGGGTTGATCATGATTAATCAAGAAAAACTCCCAAACCATCAAAAGTCAAAAGTTTCCAAATTAGGGTTTTCTTTAGGAGAAGTCAACTGAACTTTGACCAAGCATAACTTTCACATGCTTCATCATATTTTCCTCAACCAAATCTCATATTGAAGAAAATTCAATTCTTTACAACTTTGTGTCTATAAGCTCAAGTCCAAAAAATGCTTCATTTGAGAGATATGAACCAATACATTATATGTCATATCAAAAGTAAAAAAAAAAGACACTTTTTTGTCAAGGCAACTTACATCAAGATAAATTCTTCAAATGCAAAAATGATAAAATTATAGATTGTAGAGGACGTATAGAGCTTTCCAAAAAGTACAAGATCACCTTCAAATAACAAAAATTGAGAGAGCTATGATTGGTTCAATTTCGGAAATTTTGAGCACATGCATGAAACCAAAAGTGACTAAACTTGAATTTTTGGACTAATGGGCCTAACTTTTGAGGTTCAAACGTGCTTGTGACATGTTTAAGGACCTCTAAATCCATTCATGCATTTTGGTAATTTTTATTTCTTTTTATTTTGATTTTATTCATTCAAATTTAAAATATATTAAATAAAACGTCAACTAAATGGATTTAGGCGCATGGCTTTGGTTTTGGACCAGATTTGAAGCCCAAAGAGCTCATGTACAGCTAGAAAAATCGTGTGAGACATGAAGATATAATTTGTCTTAAAAGAGAAACTTTTAATGCAAGATTGAAAAAAATCTTTTCACCATAATGCACAAAGATATCTTCCACAATTGTTGACCTAATACATTCCTCTATATGTATTCAACAATAACAGATAAAAAACACACGCATGCAAGCCTTCTTGAGCAACCCTAAAAATTCACAAAATTCTCAAAAACTAGGGCATGAACAAACCTTCCTATCCAACAAGCTTCAGTCGATTTTGAGCAATCCATCAGCTCTCTGAGACCTCCAGGATTCGTTCCCAACCATCCTTGAAGGTCGTAGCACCCCAGATCGTCACAACCATGCGTCGTCGGTTGATGGAACTTTCTTGAATTCAAAATCATATTTCATGCATTATTAATTGATTTCATACATATATTCTTGTTTATAATGATGTACATACTTGTTTAGACTCATCGTTCACAAGTTTTAACGCAGGAATAAAGATCTGCCATTTTTAGGGCATAGAGCTCCGACTTCGTTGTATCTCCAATTACATGCATTTTCAGGCTAAGCGAGTGCCACCATTGAATTTGCAGACCCCATTTTAGGGGGGGGGGGGGTAGACTTAATCTTATGCTTCGATTCATGTTATTTTACTGGATACAATTTTGGGCAATCAGAGAAGATGGTGGTCAACCACCGTGCATGATGGTTTGACCCTCCCTGGGTTGCATGGCCTTGTTCCATTCGTCCGTTCAAATGATAAGGGTCCCACCGAAGTTGATTTGTTTTTTTAGTTTAAAAAAAAGAGCATTTTTATTACTTAACAAATTGTTTGTATTTTAATCATTGGATGTATCACCACCCCAGTGGTAGCGCGCTTGTCTCTAAGTCATTCATATACAATGGCGTGGGTTCAATCCCTGCCTGTTGTATTTTTTCTTCATATTTTCAGTTTTTGCAGATCCAATGTAACGTAGCGCGTTCCATGCATCACCCACTCACCTCCTCAACCATCACCATCCGGTCACGCTCAGATCCAGATCCAATAGTCCAGATCTAATTTCCACGCAGCATCCTCAAGGGCCTCTCACACTGGATCGAGCGCTAGAGTTTATTGGGCCTAACAAATTTATTTCAGCACCCCTCCGTTTGCTATATTCAGGCCCAACTTTCCTTTCTTTTTATTTTATTTACTATTACTCTCTTTTTTTTTTACATAATTAGTTTTTTTAGTTTTGTTAAAAATTAATTAGTCTCTTAGGTATTTCTAATTAACTTTTTTAAAATTAATTCAACTAATTAACTTTTTTTTTATAATTACTTAGCTTTTTTTTATAATTAAAATTAATTTAATTTTTAGATTTAATTAATTAATCACAAACTATTGTTTTCATAAAAAACTTCCAAAAAAACATTTCCTTTTTCATCTTTCTTATTTTCGCAATTGCAAATAGCGTAGTTTACTATGCTCGCATGTTTTTTGATTATATAATTGTTTCTCAATTTGTAATAGTAATTAGGGTTTACTTTCCCACATTTCTATTATGTGACAGCCCCGAAGTATTGTAATAGTCTAGGGTTTATATTTTTGCATTTATTTTATGCACTTTACTTCCTTTCTATTTTACTACTACTGTGAGTAATTTTGTATGGCAAGATAAAAGAAAATGGTAGAAAACCCTAATTTCAAAGATAAACATAACTGAAAATAAATCACTCGCACACTCTCACCTCTAGGGTAACCTCCCTTGTTGCCTTCGATAAAAACAGCCATGTGCCTCGAATGTGGGGACGCTTTAGTAAAATCCCTCGATACAAAGATCATAGTCCCTCGATGACCCTTTTGACGTTGCCTTCGGTAAATGATCTGGTCCCTTAACGAAAATTGCTAAAGCTTCCTTACTAGTTGCCTTCGATGACTGTATAATGACCCACGCTTGTCCCTTCATATCCAATGATAGGGATTCCTACTAATTAATGGTAGGATAACACTATCTAAAGGAGGAGGAAAATACAAGAAATACCTTGAGTAAGGGTAGAACTTGTAATCACTTGCTTACAAAGCTCACAAAAATAAAACATTTTCTCACATAACACTTTTCAATAAATATTTTCAAATAAACGCTTTGTACGCATTCTCGATGACAGATACGAGAGTCATTACAAAGTCCACCTTACAATTGGAAACTTTCAAAATATTTTCAAACACATGACACAAAACAGTTTTCAAAACTGAGCTAGCGTTTAAGAGCCCATAGATAACTACGGATGAAAAGGGTGCTAACACCTTCCCTTTTCATAATCTACCTCTGAACTCAAAATCTATCAAGGTATTTCCTATTCTTTTCACCCTTTCCTTATCAGATAAAAGAAAATTCAGTGGCGACTCTTGTTATCCGCAACATTTGCGATAAAACGCAAAACCAAGTCAGTTCTCCCACCGTATTACAAAACTGGCGACTCTTCCAGGGAACTACAAAAAGAGGGGTTACCTTAGAGTTAGATCACTTTATCTTCTTTGCTTGATTTGTCTGCTTTATATTTATTGGGTTGCTCGAGTTTACTTCTTTTTGCAAAGATCCTACACCCGGATCTGGGGGATACCCTAGGTAAGTAGCTATAGATCATGGAAAATGTACAACATAGACCGATATGGTTGAAGTGATGGCTACATTAGTGCGCCACATTGGTTTGTACTGGTGTTCCTTGAGTCAGTCGAGCATAACACTAGGCTACCGCGTGGTGTCATAAGCACTAACTGACCTTTAGAATCTTAATTGACCAAACTTAGCCATTAGAAGGTAGCGAGATGGCCAGATTGGGTGCAGTCCAAAGTTGGTTGATACTCAATACTACACTCATTGAGATTCAACTCTCGATATATTTCAGTGGCAAGTCAATTGCACTACTGAAACAATGTCTGGGAGAAAGATCGGTGATATGAGACTCCTAGTACCCGGTTACTATTATTAGGACAGGTTGAGCCAACTGAACTTCAAGAGGGTGCTTACCTACGAACCTCATGCAAGCCTTAAACTTAAGGCTCTTGTGTGCTTTGTTTGTTTTTGTTATCTGTTCAAACGTGACATCATAACATCATGACATCATACCATATCATTTTATTGATCATTTCAAGGATCTCAAAGGCCTGTGATGCAGGTTATCATGAACCAGACGTCTAGCAAGAGGCAAGGAGATTTATTTCCTCTAACTAAATGCTGTCAAAGATCAAAGTACTTTCTCTTGAGTCAAAGGCTAGGACCTACTTGATATGGTGAGCTTGATTCTCATAGAAAGATATTCAACGATGCAAAGTTCTTTAGTCAAAGCTGCATCTTGACTCAACTTCTAACATTTATTTTCTGTTTATCCCACAAGATCCTTGAAAATATTACATCCACATATCATGCACATAATCACATAACAAGTATTTTTCAAAGACAAGTTATCTCATCTTCTTGCTGTTTATTTCAGTAAAAGATGGATCTTGAACAAACTGTCAAGGAACCCCAAACTCAAAACGCCCAATTCCAAGAGGATATCCTGAACTTAGTCCAGGGAAAGAAAGAGCTGATGGCGCTCATCGCCAAGAAGAAAAAGACTAGGAAACTGGTTGGTATCTTCAACACGGGGAGAAGATTCAAGGGTCTTGCCAAACCGGTTCATACTTCTGACCTTCCATCATATGAAGATGATAATCAAGAGGAAGACGGTAGGAGTATCAAAGCTAAGGGGGGGGGGGGGGGGGGGAAGTAACCTTGGTTCTGGTAAAATTCCGGATGAAGAAGACTACTCTGATGAACAGTATCCTCCAGCTGATGATAGATACAAACAGCTGGAAGATCGTCTGAATGCCATGGAAATCCAGAAAGTTCTTGGACTGGCTTTTGAAGAGCTGGGTCTTATTTTCGGGGTTGTTATCCCTCACAAGTTCAAGGTCCCTATCTTTTCCAAATAAGACGGTGTATATTGTCCTAAGCTTCATATGCGGTCTTATTTCTAGAAGATCCAACCCCATACTGCTGACAAAAAGTTATGGGTTCACTTCTTTCAAGAGAGCTTATCTGGGACACAACTGGAAAGGTTCTACCAGTTGGAAGAAACCAACATACATACTTGGGAAGACTTAGCTGCTGCCTTTTATAAATAATACCAATACAATGCTGATCTTGCACCAACCCGTGTGCAATTACAAAGTATGTCTATGGGCTCTCACGAAGGCTTTAAGGAATATGCCCAGAAGTGGAGAGATTTAGATGGAAGGGTTCAACCTCCTCTATCTGATAGGGAGCTAATTGATATGTTCATGGGAACTCTAACAGGTCCTTTCTTCAATCATCTGATCGAAAGCTCTTCATTTGGTTTTATCGAGTTGATACTAACAGGGGAATATGTTGAAGGTCGAATTCAAAGTAGAAAGATTGAAGTGGCAGCGACTTTGAGTACTATAAAGAAGGCATTAAACGGAAAGAAGGAAACTAATGTTATGTATGGCCAGAAGGGTCATGCTAGAGGAGACCACAATCAATTTGTAGGAGCGATTCCTA
This sequence comes from Vicia faba, assembly GCA_948472305.1. NCBI lineage: Eukaryota > Viridiplantae > Streptophyta > Magnoliopsida > Fabales > Fabaceae > Vicia > Vicia faba. The sequence goes on along the minus strand of OX451738.1, from coordinate 1,336,266,951 downwards.
TTTCTAATCCTGCACCTGTGCAACAACACCAACAGGGAAATCAGCATAGGACAAACGCACCGAGAAGACAGTTTACTAAGATCAACATGCTGTTGTCTCAGACATTACAACATCTTTTGAAGGCGGAGTTAATAACATTAAGGGATCCTCCTCAAAATTCCAACACCTCCTCTCCTTGCTATAATCCAAATGTGAAATGTGCTTACCATTCCAATAGCCCCGGGCACGACACCAATAACTGTTGGGCCTTGAAAAATAAAATTCAAGATCTGATTGACTCCAAAGAGATTGAATGAGATCCTCCCGAGACCCCCAATATGATTACTGTACCCATGCTTAAGCACGACAAGGGTGTGAATGCTATTGATGTTGTTTCTGCTGAAGAAGATACTGACGATGACTACGACCTTGACAACTAGATTTTTCCCACCGTCGGCAACGAGATCAGCAACTAGAAGACTCAAGACATTATCTCAATCTCCTTTAGTCAGGAGTAATAACTACTTTCTGTTTTATTGCTTTCAAAGTTTGGTTATGTAATTTTTAAACAATGACTTTAAGCCGTGTGTCTTACCCGGGGCACAATGGTCCATTTGTTAAGGGTTGTCACCTCATAAGCATATTTTCATTTAATAAATCATTGGACATTTTCCATTCAAATTATGTGCTCTTTGCCTTTATTTTATTTTTATCACTTTCAAATAGCTATGTGTTCTTACACACACCCATATAATAAATTGCAGATCCGCATCCACTCTGGATCCCATTGATAACAATTCTACTATTATGAAATACCTGGAGAACTTTCTAGGCTGTTAGTGCAAGAATGAAAAGGCTATACAATTGCATGAAGAGCCATTCGAGGTGGTGAACTTGGGTACTGAAGAATACAGGAGAGAAGTCAAGATAGGGGCTACTCTAGAAGGAAGTGTCAAGAACATGTTAATCAAGATGTTGCATGATTATATGGAGATCTTTTCTTGGTTATATGAAGACATGCCTGGGCTCGATACCGATATTGTGGTTCACCGTTTGCCAGTGAAAGAGGGTTATTCTCCAATAAAGCAGAAGGTTCGTCGCATGCGTCCCGAGATGTCATAGAAAATCAAGGCTAAAGTTATGAAACAATTCAACGCATGTTTCTTAGTGTAGCGATAAAAAATGTAGCGGGGTAAATCGGAGATCAAATTATTGATTAATTCGTCTCACAAAAGCAAGAGTCGCCACCGCGCTTTATTATTTCCAAGGGAAAAGGGAAAAGAGCGAAATAAAACCCTAAATATGCAATGTAAAATAATACTTTTAAAAAGTAAAAATACAAGGCGTTTTTGAAAAGAGATCTATGGTTCGGGGGTTGGTTATACAGTGGGAAGGTATTAGCACCCAATGTATCTATAGTACTCTATAGGAACCTTTTGAAATATCTGTTTTATTAAAATTGTTTGTTTGATTGAAGAAAATAAATTGTTTTGGCCGAAAAAGGGGTACGGACGGGTTTTCGAAGATACGACGACCTAATGTCGAAGTTTTTGCTTAAAGGGTATAAGTTTTGAAAAGATTGAATATTTGAGGAAAAATTATCCTAAGTTTTAATGAAATGCGAATATTCGCGCGATTAGACTTGAGGACATGAAGTCGACAAATTTAATCGTTTTTCCCTTGGATTTAAACGTAAACAGAATAACCGAGTAAACAGAAAAATTATGATAAATAAATGATATACAACAATTTAAATAAAAGACTAAGTGTGTGAACGTGCATTTTCATGATTTTTGTTTAATATTAATGAAAAGAAAATGTTTTAATAGTTTTCAATTTTTTACGCATTTTTTATATGGATAAAAGTAATGAGAATTAATTAAGGAAAAAAAAATATTTTTTAAGTTTTTTAAGTTTCTATTTTTTATATGTTTTTTAAAGTTCTATATAAGGCATTATTTTTTTAGTAATTATTAAATAATCAAACTAAATGAATACTTAAAAAAAAAACTAACTTAAACCTATTTAAAAAGGGATATTTAAAATTACTAAATAAACCTAAAATTAAATTTAATAAACAAAAGGTAAAATGATTAAAATGTTTTAATTAAATTATTAATTGATTAAGCTACTAATTAATTAAACTAAGTTAGTAATATTTCTAAAAAAAACTAAAAAAAAGGAATAAATAGAAAAAGTGTATATAAAAACAAAAGGCTAAATGGACAAATAAATATGGGCCAAAGGTGTCTAAGGGACCTAATCAAAACTGAAGACAAGGGGGGTGCATTAGAAAACTCGTTTGGGCCTAGGCGTTGGGGTTCAGTCCAATTGTTTCATAATTTTGTTTTAGGGTAAACGTGATTTGGTAATTGGGATTAGGGTTTTTGGCAGAGCGGCGCTCATACTTCTTGCATCGTCTTCTTCGTTTACGTCTTCTTCGTTCGCGTTCTGCTTCTTTGAGTTCTCCTTCATCCCAAAGGCCACCGGTACTCCATATCTCCCTCTTCCCTCCAGCAAAGCAAACGGCGATGGATTCACGGTACGATCAAATTCCTATTCGTTTTAGGGTTTGTTACAATTTTTTTGCATGTGTTGATTTATGCCTATTTCTGATTCTAATTTCGTGTTTATGTGATTATTGAGATATTATGAAAGGAAAAAGAAGGTGGAAAAACTACCTGGAGAAGGAGGAGGGAGGGTTGAGTGCGTAGGAGGCCGGGACAAGGAAGTTGACGTTGTGGGCTCGCTCCAGTTGCCGGTACTCTGTATTTATCTTTCTTCTCTTCTTCTATTTCCGTGTATTGGATGCTTGGTTGCCTTGAAAACTTTTCCTATCTTCCTCTTCACTGTGTTGATGTTGTACTATTTCTCTCTTCTTCTCGCTATTGTTGCTTTCTAATGGCCTATGATGATATACTGATGCCTTTGCGTTGCCTCTGTATGTCTTGAATGCTATGTTGCCTTGGGTACCATTGCTGGAATGCTATTGTTTGATTAGCTTTCCCTTTTCTTCTTTCTGCTACTGTATGCTTGGGTTTGGTTTTTGGGCGTGTATGGTTTTAGGCTATTACAGGTTGCACTGGTTTTTGATCGTGATACAATAGGTTTTGGGGCTTGATGGTTTAGGCCATTACAAGTTGTACTGGTTTTGATTTAGGCCATGTTTATGTGACAGGTTATTGGTCTTATGCAGTAGGTGTTGATACAGGTTGTATTGGTTTTGATACTTGAACTGGTTTTGGTTCTACTGGTTTTATGCAGTAGGCGTGTATGTTGATAGCCTTTGGTTTTAGGCCATGCTGTTGTTTATATTGGAGGTAGCAGGTTTGGAATGGTTCTTACTGGTTTTTATGCAGTAGGCGTGGTATATGCAGGTTAATGGTTTGGACAGTAGGTAGAGGGTTTTTGTGATTGAGGTTTATGGTGTTTATGGTTATATGCAGGTTTGACAGTAGGCTATGGTTTTTAGGCCATGTTTTTGATGGTTTTGAAAATGGTAGGTTTTTGAACTGGTTATCTTGATGGAAATTGGTTTATGTTGTAGTATTGTTTTACTGAATGCTTTTGGCAGGTTTCCTCCTCTTCTTTGAAGGGGTTTGCTTGTTATCTTATAACAGTTTGGCCTGGTTTACGTTGCAGGCTTAGGTTTGAATATTTTACAATATTCTCTTGGCCTCTGCACAATACTGCTTCATATGGTTTGTTTGTATTCTAATTCATGCTTCTTTCCTCTTACTGACTGTGTTACTGCAGTTTGTTTTGTATCCACTTCTGCCTAAACCAAAACCTGTAAAACCAACTTTCTAACTCTCTTCTCTCTCTTAAGTACCATTTGATATCAAAATGATGTGTACTTTATCTGTTCTGAAAAGGTAAACATGCTGGAAAATGATGAAAAAAGGGAAATCTGCTTGCTTGCATATATTGATTTGAACTGCATACTTCTTTTTGACTTGCAATGGCACAGTAGGAGCCTATTTGTTTTGGCTTCTTCCTAAGTGCATGGCATAGGTTTACGTTGGCTTTGGTGGGAAGCTTGCATATTACTGTTGATTTTGTATGCTGTGTATATTTTTGAAATATGCATTTTTTGACAAAAGAAATTATGCATATGCAGTTGGCTTTTTAAAATGCAATTGATTTTAATTATGCAGTTTTGAAAAAAAGGGTAAACTGATTCCAGCCGTTGCTTTTAATGATGAACACTGAAATAATTTTCTGCTTTTAATCATTTATTTATTTCTAACTTTTCTTTTAATTGTTTTTGCAGGTAAAATTAAATGAGCAGACAAAAACATTGGATAGAAGATTTAGAATTAGAATCTTAGAAAAATAGTTCTATTTTACTTTAAACTTTTATGTAATTTATTATTATAAATATTTTGTAAATAATACAATATTTAAATAACAATTGTAATAAATTAGAATAAAGTGAAATAAAATTCTATTATTTCCCAGTCAATTCTTTTTCTTTCCAATTATTTATTTATCGTTTATAATTCTTTAAATTGTATAGTAATTGAAAATCAATTTCAATCACTTAAATTCAGAATAATAAACGAATAAATAAACATCATTGATCAAATAATAATTTCAATTATTTAATTCGTTATTCATAATTTTCTAAATTATAATAATTAAAAATAGAATTTCAATTATTTAACTTAGAATGATAAATAATTAAATAACCATTATTGACCAATTAATGAACTTCTTTTCAAATATTTATTATATTATTCATAAATCTTTAAATTATGTAATAACTGAAAATAAATTCCAATTATTTAAATTTAAGATAATAAATAATAAATAAACACTGTCTGAACGATTAATATGCCTCTTTTCAAATATTTATTTTATTATTTATAGATCTTTGAATTATATAATAACTGAAAATAAATTCCAATTATTTAAATTTAAGATGATAAATAATTAATAAACATCATTTAAGTCTTGATCAGTTAATAAATTTAGCGTTAAAAAATAAACAGCTCTCGACCTGAAAAAGTTATGAATTTTTAAAAATCAAAAGATCAAAACGCTTGCAATGTAATGATGCAGATGGGAGATGGTATCTTAGGTCAAAATTTGGGGTACAACACTTAGCCGTTACATCATATCCTTAATGGGTTAAAAATATGGTTCCAGTACCAAAGAAAGATGAAACAGTGCGTATGTTTGTGGACTATAAGGATCTGAACAGGGCAAGCCCCAAAGATGACATCCCACTACCACATATCGACATTCTGGTCAAAAACACCGCTCAACATAAAGTATTCTCCTTCATGGACGGTTTCTGGGGTTATAATCAGATCAAGATGGCACCTGAAGACATGGAGAAAACTATCTTCGTCACACATCGGGGTACTTTCTGCTACAAGGTTATACCTTTTGGGTTAAAGAATGTTGGCGCTACATATCAGCGTGCCATGGTAGCTTTGTTCCATGACATGATTCATCACGAGATAGAATTCTACGTCGACGACATGTTAGCCAGGTCTCAGAATGAAGAATAACATCTTGACCATCCACACAAGCTGTTTGAGAGACTGAAGAAGTACAAGCTGAGATTGAATCCGAACAAGTGCACTTTTGGGGTGAGGTCCGGTAAACTCTTGGGTTTCGTCATCAGCGATAAAGGTATTGAAGTAAATCCTTCCAAGGTCAAAGATATTCAAGAAATGCATGCTCCCCGCACCGAGAAGGAAGTCCGAGGTTTTTTGGGACGACTAAATTATATTTCCCCGTTTATTTCCCATCTGACCGCTACTTGTGAGTCGATCTTCAAGTTACTGAAGAAAGATCAGGTAGTGAAGTGGAACGATGATTTCCAGGTAACCTTTGACAAAATCAAGGAGTATCTCCAAGAACCTCCAGTTCTGATGTCACCAATTAAAGGTAGAACTCTAATCATGTACCTAACAGTGTTAGAGAACTCAATAGGGTGCGTACCGGGCCAGCATGATGAGTCTGTTCGAAAAGAGCATGCAATATACTACCTTAGCAAAAAGTTTACTGACTGTGAAACAAGATACTCATTGCTAGAGAAAACTTGATGTGCTTTGGCATGGGTGGCTCGTCGTCTAAGACAGTATATGTTGACCTATATTACCTTGTTGATCTCTAAAATGGATCCTATAAAGTACATATGCGAGAAGCCTGCTCTCTCCAGAAGAATAGCACGATGGCAAATGGTCTTGACAAAATATGACATTCAGTACACCACTCAGAAAGAAATAAAAGGAAGTGCACTTGAAGATCATTTGGCTCATCAAGCGTTAGACGACTACCAATCTATGAATTTCGAATTCCCAGATGAGAACATTATGCTAGTTACCAATTGTGAAGAACTTGGACCATATGAAGGACCTGAGCCAGGATCTCGATGGACTATGGTTTTCGATGGAGCTTCTAATGCACTTGGCAATGAAATTGGTGATGTGATTATCTCTCCCCAGGGTTGCCATACGCCCTTCACCGCCAGATTATGCTTTGACTATACCAACAATATTGCCGAATACGAAGCATGCATCATGGGTATCAAGGCTTCTATTGATATGAGAATAATGTTATTGGATGTGTATGGGGACTCAACCCTGGTAATCAGTCAAATCAAAGGAGAATGAGATACGAAGCACCCATATCTCATTCCTTATAGAGAGCATGTGCTGACCTTAATCCCATACTTCAAGGAAATCACTTTTGAACATATTCCACGAGAAGAGAATTAGTTGGTAGACGCATTATCTACCATGTCATCTATGTTCAAAGTCATATGGGACAACAAAGCTCCTCGAATTACTATCAAAAGATTGGACGAATCGACACATTGCTATGAAGTTGATACTGACGGAGTAGAAGAGAAGCATTGGTTTCATGAAGTGAAAAGATACCTAGAAGCTCAAGAGTACCCTGAGGGAGTATATATCAATGACAAGAAATTCCTACGAAGGCTCTCCGCCAAGTTTTTCCCGAGCAACAGAATTTTGTACAAACGGAATCATGATTCAACTCTGCTTCGTTGTATGGACAAGAAGGAAGCTGAGAAGATCATGGAAGATATGCACGAAGGTATCTTTGGCACTCACTCTAGTGGGCATACTATGGTGTTGTAACTAAAAATTTCCCTCTCATTTTCAAATCAAATTATTTCAAGAGGTCTCCTCATCTTCCCAGGGTTCTCAATTGCTTAAGATTACTCAAGGAATTGATCAGACAAGTCTTCTCATAAGCAATTAGCCTACAACTAGGGTTTTTCTTTTCTCAAAGTAAATTGGACTTCCAATGCCTCAAATGGTTTTAATTACTCTCAATATGCCCCTAAGAATTCTCATGTCAAGTTTCAAGCCTTGCACCACAAGTTTGCTTAGTCAATTGCTCAGATGATGGAAAATCAACTATATAGGGTAAAAAGTCAAATTTGGTCAACATGCAGTAAAATTTCAAGACTTTTGGTAAACATCAACATTTTGAAGTTATATACATCATTTGATCAAGGGTTGATCATTATTCCTCAAGAAAATCCCTCAAATCATCAAAAGTCAAAAGTTGCCAAATTAGGGTTTCCTTAGGAGAAGTCAACTGAACTTTGAAGCAGCATAACTTTCACATGTTTCATCAGTTTTTCCCCAACCAAAGCTCATTTTAAGGAAATCCAATTATCTACAAATTTGTCTCTCTAAGCTCAAATCCAAAAGTGCATCATTTGAGAGATATAAACCAATACATTACAGGTCATTTCAAAAGTCAACAAAAAGACACTTTCTGTCAAGGCAACTTACATCAAGATAAAGTCTTCAAATGCAAAAATGATAAACATAGAGATTGTTGATGACATCTTGATATTTCCAAAAGTTCCAATATCACCTTCAAAAGATTAAAATTGAGTGAGATATGGTTTGTGCAAGTTGGGAAATTTTTGAGAAAATGCATGAAACTTCATTTGAGCAATTTTGAACTTTTGGACAAATGGGCCTAACTTTTGAGGTTTATAACATGTTAGAGTACCTCTATATGCATTTATTCATTACTTTGATATTTTATTTTATTTATTTTGATTTTATTAAAATTAATTCAAAATATATAAAATAAAATATGAGTTGATGGACCAAAGGGTGTGTGGGCTTCATTTGGGTATCTTCTAGAAAGCCCAAGGACTCTTAAGAGCTTGCCAAAACCTTGAAAACATGTTGGGAACAAAAATCTTCAAGTTTGGAAGGTTTTTAAAACAATTTTGGAAATATTTCAATGTGTTTTCTTTGTAATGAATTGTGACATAATGATACAAGATCATTGCCTTGTTTTAATTCATTTCATTCCTCTATAAATACATGCAACACTCAAGTGCAAAAGAGACACAAAGTGGCTTCCATAGAAGCAAGGTTTCAAAATCACAAATTTTTAAAGAAATGTGCAAACTTGTATCAAAATTTCCAGCTACTCTCAATCAAAACCAAGCCTCAATCGTGTTTCTGAAGCTCCCAGGAATCTCACCAAGTCAAGAAACAAATCTATTCACGTCTGGAATAGATTACACAAGCCCATCGATTTTGGTAATTTTCTTGAATTCAAATCTTTTAATCTATACATATTTAACTAATTTCGTGTGCACAAATGAGTTCATCATGGTGTTTAGAACATGTTTGAATAAGAAAATGCAAGCTTTAACGCAAGGATGATGAGTTACCATGGCTAGGGCACAATCATATTCTCTCTTTGAAACTCAATTTCCACTAATTTTTTTCTTTTTTACAATTAAAATCGAAACATATAAAAAAAATCAGAATATTACATAAAATTAAAAAAATATTCTTTTAGGTTTTCTTAATTAATTTTTTTTCCATTTAATTAGATTTTAGGTCTTATTTTTAAATTTGTAAAATTAATTAGAATAATTAGGTTTTTATTAATTATTAACTTAAATTATTTTCTAAAAAAATACACAAAAAAATTAATTTCTAACGTTTTAGATTTTAGGACTTTAAAACATCTTTTCTAACATTTTCTTATTTATTTGCCCCCTTACTTTCTTATAGAAATTGTATAGGTCGCACAGTTTTTTTTTTTTGTAATAGCTGTAGTTTTATTTCTCGCAAATTTATACTAATTTATTTTCCCCAAAGCCTTGTAATAGCTTAATTAGGATTTACTTTTCCACACTTTACTTTCTGCACCTATATTATGTTTGCTTGTTTGTATATATTTAATTGTTAGTAATAGACTTGTATGGCAAGATTTAAAATCAATCGTTAGATAACTCTAATCAGGATAAATAACTGAATTGGATCACTTTTGCACACATGCACGTCTAGGGTAGCCTTCCTTGTTGCCTTTGGAACCTCGAACATAGTGATACCATTAACAAAGACCCTAAATTAAAGTCATCATAAAGATCATAGTCCTGCGATGTCCCTCGAAGTTGCCTACGAGAAATGATCTTGTCCCTCGATGTTGCCTACGAATATACGATGACAGTTCCTTGAAATTGCTAAGGTATCCCTATATGTTGCCTTTAATGACCATAACAACGACCCTACGCCTGTTCCTTCACATCCAATGGATGGGGCTACCTACCAACTAATGGTATGTATAGTCCCATCCCTAACGGAGAAGGAAAAGGATAATGAAATACCTTTCAGTGGGTAAGATACCCTTAATTGCTTGTCCACAAACTAAAATAATTTCCACACCTCACACTTTAAAAAAACTACTTTCAAACGCTTTATAAACACTCTTGAGGGCTGATACAAGGGTTATTATAAAGCAAACTGCCTTACATTGGCATTTTCAAAACCTTTTCAAAGCATACACAAAGCAAATTAAAGTGAGCTAAGCAATAAGAGCCCGTAGATAACTACAGATGAAAAGGGTGCTAACACCTTCTCTTTTCATAACTTACCCCCTGAACTCAAAATCATAAAATGTCTTTCCTATTCTTTTCACCTTTCCTAAGTATTGGATAAAGAAAATTCAGTGGCGACTCTTGCTATCCGCAATATTTGTGATAAAATGCAAACCAAAAGTTAGTTCTCCTACCGTATTACAGAACTGGCGACTTTGCTGGGGAGAATACCTAAAAAAGAGGGGTTACCTTAGGTATAGATCACTTTTACTTGCTTTATTTGTTTGATTTCTTTATATTTAGGTTTTTTTCTCGGGTTTAATTTATTGCAACGATCTTATACCCGAATCTGGGGACATTTTAGGTAAGTAGAAATAAATCATGGAAACTGCATGGCGTAGACCGATATGGTTGAAGTGACGGCTATGTTAGTACGACACATTAGTTTTTACTGGTGTTCCTTGAGTCAGTCGAGGATAATACTCGACTGCCACGTGGTGTCATAAGAACTAACTGACCTTTAGAACTTTAATTGACCCAACTTGGCCATTAGAAAGTAGTGAGATGGCCGAATTTGGTGCAATCTGAAGTTGGTTGATATTCGATGCTACACTCATTGAGATTTATTTCTCGGGATATTTCTGTGGCAATTCAATTACTCTGCTAAAACAATTCCTGAGAGAATGATCAATGATATGAGACTCTTAGAACCCAGTTACTATTCTTAGGAGAGGTTAAGCCAACTAAACTTCAAGAGGGTACTTACCTATGAACCTCATGCAAGCCTTTAAACCTAAGGCCTTTTTTGTGATTTGTTTGTGCTTGCTATTTTGTTTAAATATAACATCATAACATCATAACATTATAACATAACATTTTCACCGACCATTTCAAGGACCAAGAGATTTATCTTTGTTCTGTTTCACCGACCAGATCAACTTCATGGGAATACCTTCCAAACTCAAAGAATTGGTATTAAAGGTTCCCGAAAACTCTTAGTTTAACAAAAGACATGGTAATTTGCTCAGCTTGGTTTTCTCCGATTTTGAAGAAGGCATGATGAGAATTTTATTCCAGTTCTTTGATCCTAAACACCATTTCTTTACTTTCCCCAATTATCAGTTGGTGCCCACAATGGAAGAGTTGTCTAAGTTACTTAGGGTGCCTATACTGGATCAGATACCCTTCACTGGTTTAGAGAAATATCCATGACCTGAGGATATTTCCACAGCCTTGCACCTGAAACCACCCGACATTGCATCTAATTGGGAAACCATGAGTGGGGTTAAAGGCCCCCTCACAAAATTTCTGATGGAGAAAGCTCAATTGTTTCTAGATGCCATGAGTTTTCATGCTTTCGGAGATGTTTTAGCTTTACTAATCTATGGTTTGTTACTATTCCCCAATCTGGACCAACTTATAGATGTAAACACCATCAATATATTCCTCACTCATAATCCTATGCCTACCTTGCTTAGAGATATTCTACATTATCTTCACACTCATACCATGAGGAAGCAAGGAACTCTCATGTATTGTATACCTTTGCTATCCAGGTTATTTATTTCACACCTTCCCCACCCGATAATGAAGAATGAACAAGATTTGAGGTGGTCTCAAAGGATAATGTCACTCTCTCATTCAGACATTTATTGGTGTTCTCGATCCCAGGAAGACATCATTATTATTGACCTCTATGGAGAGTTCCATAATGTGCCACTCCCGGGCATAAGGGGGGGGGGGGGGGGGGGGGGGGGGTTACTAATAACCCTTCTCTAGATTTACGTCAATTTGGTTATGCTCGAAGAGACGGTCCTCATGATATGCTTATCCGGAGTGGTGTATTCTACTATGACAATGATCTTCAAGGTTATCGACAAAGATTTATCCGTGCTTGGAGTATGGTCAATAAGATTGATAGCAGGATTCTGGGGCATAAGAACTCCATCCCTCTGGAGCCCTATCTCAAATGGGTACGAGCTCGTGCTCAAAACCTTATGATGCCATATCCTGCTGTCTTACCAGTAATCATGGAGCCTGTTGTCGAAGGAGACGTTTCTCACACCATCCCTCATCCAGACATGCCTATTGACCTTGAAGAATTGCAGAAGTCCTGAATTCAACTCAAGGAAGAACGAGATGAAGAAGTGAAAAACACAAGAAGGGTGGGGTTTGAATTGAAACTTTAAAAATCAAAAGCAATAGACACGAGATTTTTATCCTGGTTCGCTTGATCTCAAACTACTCCAGACCACCCGCCAAGGTGATTTCGCCTCTCTCCAACGAGGACTTAATTCACTAATCAAACTGATTACAAATATACTTTGACAACTACCAAAGTCTTCTTGAGTACAACCACATACCGGTTTATCTCAAGGAAAATGACTGAATCAAAAGAAAAGGTTTACTGTGTACTGTTTGTTTTCGTTACAAAAACTGTATCACTACTGTGATGTGTTACACAAATTGAATGTAGAATGAATATGAATTTTTGTAGCCTTTTAGAGATTGTATGGAGCATTCGGGGTAAATCGTAAATGATTTACCCTTTGATCTTGTTTATATAGGCTTGACAAATCTTTCCAAATGGAAACATGATAATGGTCACTTAATGCACTTTCCATACTGAGAAGATCCTTGTCTGAATGAAGTCGTTGCACATGATACTACCTTAATGGAAAAGTAACGCTTCAGAACTTAGGAATCTTGCATGCTGCTTTACTTCAGAACTTGGGACATCAGAAACATAAGGCTTAGTTTGCGTGTTAGACTTCCATTCAGAATCAGAATATCTTTCTCTTTGGCGTAGATTCTGATCATCATACTTCAGAACATTCTGATTACTTAACTTGAGTGCTTCTGTGGCTTAACTTATGATGTCATTCAGTCAGAACTTCTGTACAACATAAAACACAAATTTAGAGTGCATATTTGTTCTTTGCGTTTGTTATCATTAAAACTCTTATGAGGGTTGTAGAATCAAACTATGTTCTAACAATCTCCCCCTTTTTGATGATGACAAAAACTATGATTTTTCAATAAAAAATTATAGAACAAAAGCTTAAGTGAGTCTCCCCCTAAGTTGAGTACTCAGATAGAGATGAGATACTTCCCTGAGGTTCCTTCGTACCAGAGCTTTTGATGCATCTCCTTCTGTTTTTATCAGATTTTGTTCCTGTTTAAGCTTTCAGAAAAAAATTAAGAAGTTAAGATATTCAGAACGTTTGAGACTTATTCTCGGTAAGCTGTTATTGAAAATATCTTACGTTCTACCCCTTTTTGTCAGGTATCAAAAAGCAATATAATCATGAATTATCAGAGTAAAAAAAATGATGGTTTGTATTAAAAACAGATTGCAATGACATCTTTCAGAAACAAAGAAGATAAGATGAAGAATACAGAAAACAAGTTGAAGAAAATCTAAGATGGAGGGGTAAGTCGTGTGAACAACGCTTCCAACAAGCTCTTAATCTGAGTGCTTGATTCTTCCTGCTTTCCCAGTATATCTTTGATTTCTTTTGTAGAGTCTTCTTGTTTATCCAATATATCCCTTATTTCTTTGTTTGTGTCTTCTTGCTTATCCAACCTTGCATGGATTAAAGCATTCTCCTTCTTCAACTCTTCCAGAGTTTGCATGACTAGAGACGTAGCTGGTGTATCCTTAGAGGTTGCATGTCGTTCAGAACACTCTGCAGTATCTTTTGATTCAACTACTTCTTCTGTTGGAATTTCCTTTTCTGGAGCAGTAGTCAGAGGGTGACTACCAGAACCTGGTTCAGTGGCTTCTGAAGGTTGGTGCTCTTTCCAAGGAGCATTTTCCAGCAAAAGAATTTCTTTCTTTTCCCAGTGACTCATAACTTGGTCTTTGAAGGCTTTCATCTGATCAGTGAAGTTCTGCTGAGCCATCTCATAACTCAATTCTTTCAGCCTCTGGGATTCAGAGTTGAACCATTTTTTGACTCTATCCCAAAGAGAATCAGAAGCAGCAAGAGCACTGTTCTTATAGGTTCCTCATACTGTTCTATTGAAGAAGAACCAGGAGCACTGTTGAGTTTTTTGATGCGTGATGAGGATATCATTGTTCACACAGATTTGTTGAAGAAAACTGAGAAACAGGGTTTTTGCAAAAACGAGAGCGAGAGAAAATAATGGATGCAGTAAGAAGTGAATGAAATAGTGAAATTGAATTTATAAACACTTTTGAAAACTTAATCAGTAAGAGAGAGAAAATAAGTAATGATTATACTGAAATTATGAAACCTGAAATTAGGGGATAGCGTGTAGATACTGAACATTTACCATTAACAGGTGTCTCAATGCATCCAATCAGAGCCTTAGACCCTTCAGAATTTGAACGCGTGTTCAGCCTCAGAAGGTAGCTTGTGAGCGGATGAAATATGTTTGATGGTGTAAAATGCACGCCTCTATCTTTGATATGAAGGGTTCATATCTTCATAGATAGATTCTGAAGCAACTGTACTTCTAACTTCTGAAGACAAGTTGATCAGATGTTCACAAAATAAAATAAAATTATGAGGGTTAGAATATGCAAATAAAACTTCTTATTCTGGACATACTTTCATACTGAGATGTTTCAGAATGAAATTAAATCTATCTTCAGAAAGGGGTTTTGTAAACACATTTGCCCATTGATGGTATGTGTCAATAAATTTTAAAGAGAGAATTCCTTTCTGAATATAGTCCCTAATAAAATGATGTTTTATTTCTATATGCTTAGCCCTAGAATGCAAAATAGGATTTCTGGATAAACTGATAGCAGAAGTATTATCACAGAAAATAGAGATGTTACTCTCAAATATGTTGAAGTCTTCAAGCTGACTTTTCATCCAGAGCATCCGTGTGCTACATCCAGTAGCTGCAATGTATTCAACTTCTGCTGTTGACAACACAATTGTGGACTGCCTCTTGCTGGTCCATGAGATCAGATTGTCTCCCAAAAACTGGTAGCTTCCAGAAGTACTTTTACGTTCTACTCTGTCTCCAGCAAAGTCAGCATCACAATATCCTACTAAGCTGTATTCATTGGATTTTCTATAAAACAAACCCAGGTTAGTATTACCTTTCAGATACTTGAAAATTCGCTTAACTAATGCTAAGTGAGATTCTCTAGGATCTGATTGGAATCTAGCACATAAACAGACGCTGAATAAAATGTCAGTTCTTGAAGCTGTTAAATAAAGGAGAGAACCACTCATACCTCTGTAGATTTTCTGCTCCACCTTTCTACTTACCTCTTCCTTTTTCATAATTCACGTGGGATGCATTGGAGTCTTTGATGGATTACATTCTGAGAGGTCAAATTTCTTCAGAAGTTCTATGACATATTTTCTCTGGTGAATGTAAGTTCCTTCTGGAGTTTGATTAATTTGAATGCCCAGAAAGAATTTAAGTTCTCCCATCAAGCTCATCTCAAACTCTGCCTGCATGCACTTAGCAAATCCTCTTCCCAAAGAAGGTTTAGTAGATCCAAATATAATATCATCTACATAAATCTGACAAACTAAAATGTCATTCTTAAGTGTTTTACAGAACAAGGTTGTGTCCATTTTCCCTCTGGTAAATTCCTTTTCTAACAGAAAGTTACTTAGTCTTTCATACCAAGCTCTAGGAGCTTGTTTCAGACCATAAAGTGACTTCTTTAGTTTGAAAACATATTCTGGGTGTTTGGAATTTTCAAATCCAGGGGTTTGGTGCACATATACCTCTTCATCAATGTAACCATTTAAGAATGCACTTTTGACATCCATCTGATACAGAGTAATGCCATTGTTTACAGCAAAAGAGATTAAGAGTCCGATAGATTCTAACCTGGCGACTGGAGCAAAGGTTTCTGTATAGTCTATCCCCTCTTAATGACTATAAACTTGTGCAACCAGTCGTGCCTTGTTTCTGATGACTTCTCCTTGCTCATTCAGTTTGTTTCTGAACACCCACTTTGTTCCAATGACGTTGAATCCTTTTGGTTTAGGAACCAGATCCCGTACGTCATTTCTGGTGAATTGGTTTAACTCCTCCTGCATTTCCAGAATCCAGTCATTGTCCAGAAGAGCTTCATCAATTGTTGTTGGTTCAATCAGAGATACCAATCCCATGAGGGATTCTTCAGAATTTCTGAATGTTGATCTTGTTCTAATTGGATCATCCTTCTTTCCCATAATCTTATCTTCAGGGTGAGCTATGCTGCTTCTGGATAACGTTTTCTAGAGTTGATCAACAGAAGGTACTGGAATGCTTGTGACATTTCCTTCTGATGTTGTTGGAGCGTCTCTGTTGGGAACTTCTGATGAGTTGCCTTCAACACCTGTGAATTCAACTTCTATATCTGCAAAAGATTCATTCTGCTTTGACTTTTGAGGGTCAAGCTTATCATCAAATCTAACATTGATTGACTCTTCAACAATCTGTGTTTCTGTATTGTATACTTTGTACCCTCTTGAGCGTTCAGAGTATCCTAACATAATACACTTCTGTGCTTTAGAGTAAAACTTGTTCGGATGATCTTTAGTATTCAGAATAAAACATGTACATCCAAAATGATGGAAATAAGAAATGTTGGGCTTTATGTTCTTCCACAATTCATATGGAGTCTTTTCAAGAATAGGTCTTATAGAGATTCTATTCTGAATGTACCACGTTGTGTTAATTGCTTCTGCCCAAAATACCTTAGCAATGTTAGTCTCATTGATCATGGTTCTAGCCATTTCTTGCAATGTTCTATTCTTTCGTTCTACAACTCCATTTTGTTGGGGAGTTCTAGGACAAGAAAAGTCATGCAAAATGCCTTTTTCATTAAAAAATATTTCAAATTTTTTGTTTCCAAACTCTCCACCATGATCACTTCTGACTTTGACAATTCTAAGATCCTTTTCATTCTGAACTTGGTTACAGAAAGCAACGAATACAGAATGTGACTCGTCCTTGTGTCTTAAGAACTTTACCCATGTCCATCTTCTATAGTCATCTACGATCACTAACCCATACTTCTTGCCACTAACAGATGCAGTATTCATTGGTCCAAATAAATCTATGTGCAGAAGTTCTAATGGCCTAGAGGTGGAAACAACATTTTTAGCTTTAAAAGAAGGTTTTGCAAATTTTCCTTTTTGACATGCTTCACACAGAGCATCTGAGCTGAACTTTATATTAGGAATTCTCTTACCAGATTGAGTTTGTTAATCTGAGATATTCTTCTCATACTAACATGCCCCAATCTTCTGTTCCAGACGCATTGCTCGTTGTTAACAGAAAGAAGACATTTTACATTCTGACTCTTTAGTTCAGAAAGTTTTATCTTATAAATGTTGTTTTTCCTCTTTCCATTAAACAAGATAGTTCCATCTTTCTGACTAACAGCTTTGCGTGAATTTTGATTAAAGATTATATCATAATCATTATCACTTAATTGACTTATAGATAACAGTTTATGCATCAATCCATCAACTAACAACACATTATTAATAGAAGGAAGGTTACCATTACCTATTGTTCCAGAGCCAATGATCTTCCCTCTTTGATTGCCTCCAAAACCCACGCAGCCTCCAGGTTTAAGTTCCAGGCTTTGGAACATATACTTTCTTCCCGTCATGCGTCGAGAGCATCCAGAGTCTAGGTACCATGACTGGTGTTTTAGCCTTGCTACTAAAGATATCTACTACATATATAATTTTTTCCTTAGGTACCCATATCTTTTTGAGTCCTGGTTTGTTAGTTTTACCAAAATTCTATTTGAATTTTGGTTTGGCAGAATAATCATTGCTAGTGTATTTTAGATTATGTGTGTGCCTATAACTGAAGTGAGATTTTAGTGGTGTGCGTTTAATTACTAGGTCCATGACTTTCTTAGGTGGAGATACCTTACCTTGGTATCCTATTCCTTTTCTGCCATTTCCGCTAACTCCATAGATCATTGAAACCATCTTGCTTCTATCTATGTTTTTATCCAGAAACTTCTGAAAGTTGTGATCATATTCTTTTATGATTTTATCAACACTACTGGGAGCCTCTGAGATTATTTCTTTCTGAGAGTTTTGTAAATCATTTTATAGTTTTGAAATTTTTTCTTTTAACTCAAAATTTTCTAATCTAAGACTCTTAGTTTCTTCAGAGTCAGAAGCAAGATCCCTTTTCAGGTTCTTGAATTTGACTCTGAGCTGCTGATACCTTTCCAAATTTCACTTAGACTTTCTCCTAGTTCAGCTTTGGTAAAATTAACAGTGAAGTCAGGAAATACCTCTTTTGTATCTGATTCTGAGTCTGACCCAGATGCTTCGCTGTCTTCTGTCACATTTGCCATAAGAGAAATATTGGCTCTTTCATCATCTGATTCTGAGTCTGCGTCAGAAGTATCTGAATCATCCCATGTTTTCATGAGACTTTTCTTCTTCTCCTTGAAGAGCTTCTTTTTGGGCTTCTCCTTCTGAAGCCTTGGACAATCACTTTTGTAGTTCCCTTGTTCATTGCACTCATAGCAGATGATGTCTCTATTGTTTGACTTTCTCTGACTAGACGAAGCTTCAGACCTTCTGTGTCTAGAGGAGGGCTCAAGCTTTTTGTATCTGGAGGAGGATTCATTCTGATTCCCTAATCTGCTGGAGTTTCTGAATTTTCTTTGCTTTTGCTTCCACAACTGATTGACCCTTCTAGAGAGAAGAGACAATTCGTCTTCTTCTTCTGATGAGGATACATCAGAGGTTTCTTCCATAGCCTGTAAAACCTTAGAATCAAGTTTTTTGTTAGATTTTAATGCTAAAGGCTTACCTTGCTTCTGAGGCATGTCATCTTCTAGCTCTATCTCATGGCTCCTGAGGGAGCTAACAAGTTCCTCCAGAGATATCTTATTGAGATCTTTAGCCAGCTTAAGAGCAGTGACCATTGGCTTCCATTGCTTTGGTAAACTTCTGATGATCTTCTTTACGTGATCAACAGTAGAATACCCTTTGTCAAGAACTCTCAGCCCAACAACTATAATTTGGAATCTTGAGAACATTGCTTCTATGGATTCACTATCTTCCATCTTGAAAGCTTAGTATTTTTGAATGAGCGCAGGGGCCTTGGTTTCTTTAACTTGTATGTTACCTTCATGCGTTATTCTCAGAGAGTCAAACATGTTTTTGGCTGTCTCTCTGTTTGAGATCTTCTCATACTCTGAGTATGAGATGGCACTGAGAAGAATTGTTCTGGCCTTATGATGGTTTCTGAAATCACGCTTTTGTTGGTCAGACATTCTTTTTCTATCTATCTTCTGACCAATTTCATCCACTAGATGCATGTATCCATCAATTACCATATCCCATAAGTCAGCATCATGAGCCAGAGAGAAGCTCTAAATTCTGTCTTTCCAGTAGTCAAAATTTTCTCCATCAAAGACTGGAGGTTTACCGCTGATTCTGTCCTTGTCATCGTGATAGTTATTGTTGATGTTTTGGCTTGATCCCACCATAGTGTTTTTCTAAAGCTTGGATCTTGTACTGACACGGTTAAGTTTATGAACTCAGAACCAGGCGCTCTGATGCCAATTGAAGAAGTGAAAAACACAAGAATGGGGGGTTGAATTGAAACTTTAAAAATCAAAAGCAATAAACACGAGATTTTTATCCTGGTTTGCTTGATCTCAAACTACTCCAGTCCACCCACCAAGGTGATTTCTCCTCTCTCCAACGATGACTTAATTCACTAATCAAACTGATTACAATTCTACTTTGACAATTGCCAAAGTCTTCTTGAGTACAACCACATACCGGTTTATCTCAAGGAAAATGACTTAATCAAAAGAAAATGTCTACTGTGTACTGTTTGTTTTTCGTTACAAACACTGTATCACTACTGTGATGTATCACACAAATTGAATGTAGAATGAATATGAATTTTTGTAGCCTTTTAGAGATTTTATGGAGCAGTCGTGTTAAATCGTAAACGATTTACCCTTTGATCTTGTTTATATAGGCGTGACAAATCTATCCAAATGGAAACATGATAATGGTCACTTAATTCACTTTCCATACTGATAAGATCCTTGTCTGAATGAAGCCGTTGCACATGATACTGCCTTAATGGAAAAGTAACGCTTCAAAACTTAGGAATCTTGCATGCTGCTTTACTTCAAAACTTGGGACGTCAGAATTGTAAGGTTCAGTTTGCGTGTTGGACTTCCGCTCAGAATCAGAATATCTTTTTCTTTGGCGTAGATTCTGATCATCATACTTCAGAACATTCTAATTACTTAGCTTGAGTGCTTCTGTGGCTTAACTTCTGTAGCCGTTTCAGTCATAACTTCTGTACAACATAAAACACAAATTTAGAGTGCATATTTGTTCTTTGTGTTTGTTATCATCAAAACTCTTATGAGGGTTGTAGAATCAAACTATGTTCTAACACGAGACACCTTTGAGACTCAATTTTATGCAAGTGAGAAGAAAGTGTTGGAGTTGACGAAGCAACTTCACGAGGAGCAGAGTCTTAATGCATATGTCAACACAAAAAGGAGGCGTCCATGAGAAACTTAAAGCTTTAGGAGTTTTTAGTTTATTCCTTTATAATATTTTGTATTCAAATGAACCTACTAATAAAAATCTTGTTTTTGTTTCCTTTTGGTTAATGAATTTAAATCTCATAAGGTCCTTGAAAACATTGCATTTACATATCTTGCATGTCATACATAATAGGTTTTCCTCACGGACAAGTTTTCTCATCTTCTTACTGTTTATTTCAGTAAAAGATGGCTCTCGAACAAACTGTGAAAGAACTTCAAGCTCAGAACACTCAATTTCAGCAAATGTTCCTGAATCTACCCAAGGGGCAGGAAGAGCTGAAGGCCCTCATCACTAAAGAGAGGGAGGGGAAAATCAAGAACCAACTGGCATCCTCAACATGAGTAGGAGGCTCAAAGGTTCATTCAAGCGAGCTGTGGTGTTTGAAGATGAAAATGATGACCAATAGGAAGATGATAAAAGTATGAAGGATGAGAAGAATAACAACCAGGGTTTTAATGAAGAAGAAGAGGAATATTTAGATGAACAACATCCTTCGGTTGACGACAAACACAAACATCTAGAAGATCGTCTCAATGCCATGGAGATCCAGAGAGTTCCTGGGTTGGATTTTGAAGAGCTGGGTCTTACCTCGGGAGTTTTTATGCCTCAAAAGTTCAAGGTCCCCGTCTTTTCCAAATATGATGGTGTGTCTTTTCCTAAGCTTCATTTGCAGTCTTATGTCCAAAAAATCCAACCCCATACTATTGATAGAAAATTATGGGTGCATTTATTTGAAGAAAGCTCGTCGGGGACGCAATAAGAATGGTTCTATCAACTGGAAGGAACCAATATACATACTTGGGAAGACCAGACTGTTGTCTTCTACAAATAATACCAATACAATGCTGACCTTGCACCAACTCGCGTGCAATTACAGAGTATGACTATGGGCTCAGACAAAGGCTTTAAGGAGTATGCCTAGAAGTGGAGAGATTTGGCTGGAAGAGTGCAACCTCCTTTGTCTGATAGGGGGCTGGTTGATATGTTCATGGGAACTCTGATAGGGCCTTTCTTTAATCATCTGATCGGAAGCTCTTCAGCCGGATTCACCAGGCTGATATTGATGGGGGAACATGTTGATAATGGAATCAGAAGTGGTAAAATCCAAGTGGCTACATCTTCCGATACTTAGAAGAAGCCATACAATGGAAAGAAATAGTTCAATGTCGTGTACGAGTAGAATGGTCATAATAAGAGTAACCACAACCAATCTGTGGGGGCAGTTCTGATCTCTAATCATGCACCAGTGCGACAATAACAATGGGGTAATCAACAATGGCAAGATGATCCCAAGAGACAGTTAACCAAAATCAACATTCCGCCGTCTCAAGCATTGCAACACATGTTAAAGATGAATTTGATTACAGTCCCGATGCATGGTGTGCCTATCATTCCGGCAGTCCTGGGCATGATACTAACAATTGTTGGGCATTGAAATACAAGATTCAAAATATGATTGACGCTAAGGAGATTAAATTCGATCCTCCTGAGACTCCCAACATGATCATCGCTCCCATTTCGAATCATAATTAGGATCATATTAATGTTGTGGAAGATGTCGATAGCAACAACGACCTGAATAACTGTATTTCCCCTACTGCCAACGACATAAGCTTCTTCATTCGAATTTTTATTTGTAATTTCTTTGTTTGTTCAAACAATTACTGTCATGTCAAACTTTGGTTTTCCCATTAATGCATTGCACATGTTTGTCTTGAATTAATTTATTTTCACTATATTTAAACTGCTTTCGTACTTTGTTTTGTGATATTCAACTCTCGATTAAAAGCAATAAGCCTTTAGAGGGAGGATGACAAAAACGATACTATAATCTCTACAATATGCTTTTGAACAGACCTTGCTGATGATGTACAAGCGTTGTTTCAAATCATAAACATTGAAGTTATAAGGAAGATAATCCCTAGTCAACCCCTTCGAGCCTAAGAAGTAGGAGTTTTATTTTTCACACAAATTGAAACCTTTAATCATAACCTAGGGCAGGGTAGTTTCTCAGTTAATTCAAATACGCATTCAGTCGCATGCTTTCACTTCGTACATAATAAATAGTATCGAAGACGTCCTTCCAAATCAAAAGACGGTGATGGTTCCCCATAAAACAGGCAATCATTATCTCTCAAAAGAAAAGCCCGCTAAGTCAAAACCTATGAAGGAGACTGTAACACGATCGGAGAACTGACTTGGGTGTTTTGCATTTGATCGCATTTGTTGCATATAGTAAGAGTCACCACCGAATTTTCTTTTATCCAATAAGGAAAGGTTGAAAATAACAGGAAAGACCTTTCGAGATTATTTCTTGAGTTCGGGGGGTGGGTTATGAAAAGGGAAGGTGTTAGCACCATTTTTATCCGTAGTTATCTACGGGCTCTTAGTTGCTTGCTAGATCACTTGCTTTTTTGTTTGAAAATGTGTTTGTGATATGGGTTTTGAAAGTATTTTGAAAAGGAATGTCTTTGTAATGGTTCTCGTCTCTATAAGAATGCGTATAAAGTGTTTTGTCTTTTGAAAAATGTTTCAAAGTGAAATTTTGTGTGTATAAAATGTTTTTGTTGTGAGCAAGCGAGCAACTAGGAGCATCCTACCTACTCAAAAGGTCTTAAATATTCTTTTCCTCCTCTTTTAGATATTGCTATCTTACCATTGTTTTGGTAAGAAGCCACATCATTAGATGTGAAGAACAAGCGCGGGACATTTGTATAGTCATAGATGGAAACCTACGGGACATTTTAGCAATGTCGTTTAGGGACTAGATCATTTACCGAAGGAAACATTGAGGTTCATCGAGGGACTACAATCTTTTATCGAGGGTCTTTTCTAAAAAACACCCATATTCGAGGGACATGACTATTTTCCAAAAGGCAACAAAGTGAGGTTACCCTAGAGGCGGTAGTGTGCAAGTGTGTTTGATTGCATGCATTTTGTCTTGTATTTAAAGGTTATCTACTTGTTGATTTTGTCTTATCATACATCCTAATTACTAACAATATTTGAAAGGAAATAAAAAGCAAGAAATAAAACCTACACTATTACAACCATATTGAATTGCATGGAAATATAAAGGCAAAAATAAAATAAAAGCAAGAGAAATGGATCCTTCAATTTGGGTTGAAATGTCCTTCGATTCTGCATTTCCTGGCTTCCTTCGATTTGGATTCTGAAGTCAGTGGAGTCATGCCCTTCGATTTGCTTTTCCATCTCCTTCGACTGAGGGTTGGAATCAAGATGGTCACGGCTTTCGCCTAGGCCTGGAAGTCAACATAGTTCTACCTTTCGCTCGAGGCCTAGAAACAGCCAGGTTCTTGCCTTCGTTTGAGGCCTGGAAACAACAAGGTTATGGCCTTCATTTGAGGCCCAGAAGCAGCAACACTCATTCTTTGCCACAGGTTCCTTGCTGACCCTTTATAAGCATATTGGGTCTTCAGAGTATGATTCGAAAGGCTTGTGCAACTAGCCAATCGAAGGGTACAACAAGCCTGTCTTAAAGCCTAAAAATACAATATCCAAACATAGCTACAATCCAGGGGTTAGCATGAAAACTCATGGGTCTCAAATTCCAAAGCATTACTAAACTAAGGTTGAGTTTTCAACATACAGGCAGTCAGAATCGAATGCTAAAACATAGTCTAGAAATGTATACATTTTTCTTTATTGGCATATGCACATGATATTAAAATAGAATAGACTCAAGTTTGGAAGAAAACTTACCTCTTGAAGTCATTAAATCAAAGGGAGATGTAAATGCTTTCTTTGATGGAAAATGAGAGTTTGTTGGGACCCTCCTAAGGCTAGTCCAGTTGCTACCTTGTGAAAGCAGTGACTGGGTCGAAAGAGGTTGTATGAGTGGATCGAAATATTTTTTATCACAAGTAATGGGACAACTCAAAAGCCTAATGTATGATAGTTTGGTGAGTGGGTCGAAGGGTGGTTTGATGGTCACTTGGAGGGTGAACCGACAGTTTTTTCTTAGTGTATAGAAATGTTTGAAAAAGAATGTTAAGAAGTATTTGAGAATTTTTGAGAATTTTCACAAGTATTTTCTTGCAATCCTTCAGGCACCTTTAATGCGTGTGGTGATGCCTCCTTTTTATAGATGACTTGGGATGATGCTTTGGGAGGGAAAACAAAAAGTTCAAACAAAAAGGGTATGCTTTATTTGTAGCTTTCGAGGGACAGTGTTTTATTGCCATTTTGGTGCAAGGAATAGGGCAACAATGCAGGACTGTTGTGCATCAGTTTTGGAGTTTTATGACCAGTGTATCAGGCTTAATCCTGTCAGCGCATGAGACTTAGTAAACAAGTACCTTTGGCATCTCAACCTTTTGTCTTGACTCCCTAGCCTCTCCTTTCGACCAAACTTTTCAGTAACCATCTTTTTTTCAATCGAAGTGTCATTCGAATGGCTCTATGGATATCCTTCGAAGGGGCCAAGTTAATGCTCTTGGGATGGGTCAGTAATATATGTCCTTCGATTGGGGGTATCTAGACATGCCTGAAAAACTCTTCGAATGTACCACCATGGTGCTTTCTTCGCCTGAGGCCATGTCATAGTGAAGAGTTTGTATGTTTGGAATAGGCTATTTCTACAGGAGATCCTGCCCACTCAAAATTGTTTGCAAAGGGGCCACATGTCCAAACGAAAGAATGTGTGCAAGAGATTCCTGCCTTGTGACTTTATGAAAATATGTTCAAATGAAAGCTTGTAAAAGAGGAGTCAGATTTCTAAACGAAAGGCATGACAAAAGACTGTTGGTCAAGTATTCACACCCCCAAGCGAAGGATGCGTACAAGGGATAGAAGGATCAATCAAAGCTTGCAATGTTGGGAAAGTCATTGCCCCAAATGAAGGAGGCTTGCTAGGGAAAAATGTGTGATCGAAAAAGGGCAAAAGGGGGTTTTGGCCTCCTGAATTGAAGGACATCACCAGGAAGCTTTTTGCCTTGTGAATTGAAGCTATATTAAAGGGGAATGTTGCCCTGTCGAAGCTTCCAAAAAAATGCTTCAAAGGGGACTTTGGCCTTGTGCACATTATTATGGTGAGAAATTCTGCGTTGTATGTCTTGGCTAACACGCAGGGAAGAGGCTGTGTGTCCAAACGAAAGACCTGCACAAACATTCCAATGAAGTCTAGCGCTAAAATGAAGCAGGAAATGATCCTAGCTAAATGAGCCCAAAGCCTTGATCGAAGCATGAAATGAACTTGCCCCAAAGGAATACAACGCCCAAATGAAAGATGCAACCCAGGCCAAAGTTTCCAATCGAAGGATGCAAAATCGAAAGGAACTTGATTTTCCTTTAATTTTGTCAAAAAGAGCATTTTCATTTGTTTTGTCCTTTTTAGCAATTTCTTCCTTAATCTTAATGCTGAAAAATCCAAATATATTTGTGTAAGCTTGGATTTTGGGAATCCTATTTGAGAATTGTCTTAAGGATTGAGAGGGAAAATTTTGGGGTACAACAGCTGCCCCTGTTCAATATTCTTAAACCTGAAGAGTTAGATTGGCAAATCCGTCATTCGTGACTTGAAGGTGGAAGATGATTGAACACTAGAGTGCCCAGAAATTTGTACCTGATATTGTGGTTGAGGTGTAAGGATTGGGCTTAAAGATGCCATTTGGAGAAATGATGGAGAGTTGTCAGAGATGGGCTTACATATGCCATCCAAAGATAATTGTTGAAAAAAATCAAACTAAGTCTAAGCTTGACTTTAACTGGAAAAGAATCAGAATAAATCTTGGAGCGACTTATCTGAACCAGAGAAAGTGTCTACGAGAAAGAATCAGGTTAAACCGTTGAAGGATTTAAACTGAACCAACAGAGGTCTGGAAAAGAATCAGATTAAATCTTGGGGCGATTTATCTGAACCAGAGAAAGTTTCTACGGGAAAGAATCAGGATAAATCGTTGAGAGATTTAAACTGAACCAATAAAGGTCTTGAATATTCTTTAACTGGAAAGAATCATAACAAATCTTGGAGAGATTTATCTGAACAAGAGAAAATGTCTACGAGAAAGAATCAGGATAAACCATTGAGAGATTTAAACTGAACCAACAAAGGTCTTGAATATTCTTTAACTTGAAAGAATCAGAACAAATCTTTGAGCGATTTATCTGAACCAGAGAAAATGTCTATGGGAAAGAATCAGGATAAACCGTTGAGGGATTTAAACTGAACCAACAGAGGTCTGGAAAAGAATAAGAATAAATTTTGGGGCGATTTATCTGAACCAGAGAAAGTTTCTACGAGAAAGAATCTGGATAAATCATTGAGAGATTTAAACTGAACCAACAGAGGTCTGGAAAAGAATCAGAATAAATCTTGGGGGCGATTTATCTAAACCAGAGAAAGTTTCTACGGGAAAGAATCAGGATAAACCGTTGAGAGATTTAAACTGAACCAACAGAGGTCTGGAAAAGAATCAGAATAAATCTTGGGGAGATTTATCTGAACCAGAGAAAGTTTCTACGGGAAAGAATCAGGATAAACCGTTGAGAGATTTAAACTGGACCAGCAGAGGTCTAGAAAAGAATCAGAATAAATCTTGGGGCGATTTATCTGAACCAGAGAAAGTTTCTACGGGAAAGAATCAGGACAAACCGTTGAGAGATTTAAACTGAACCAGCAGAGGTCTTGAATATTCTTTAACTGGAAAGAATCATAACAAATCTTGGAGCAATTTATCTGAACCAGAGAAAATGTCTACGGGAAAGAATCAGGATAAACCATTGAGAGATTTAAACTGAACCAACAGAGATATTGAATATTCTTTAACTTGAAAGAATCAGAAAAAATCTTTGAGCGATTTATCTGAACCAGAGAAAATGTTTACGGGAAAGAATCAGGATAAACCATTAAGGGATTTAAACTGAACCAACAAAGGTCTGGAAAAGAATCAAAATAAATCTTGGGGTGATTTATCTGAACCAGAGAAAGTTTCTACGGGAAAGAATCAGGATAAACCGTTGAGAGATTTAAACTGAACCAGCAGAGGTCTGGAAAAGAATCAGAATAAATCTTGGAGCGATTTATCTGAACCAGAGAAAGTTTCTACGGGAAAGAATCAGGATAAACTGTTGAGAGATTTAAACTGAACCAACAGAGGTCTGGAAAAGAATCAGAATAAATCTTGGGGCGATTTATCTGAACCAGAGAAAGTTTCTACGAGAAAGAATCAGGATAAATCGTTGAGAGATTTAAACTGAACCAACAGAGGTCTGGAAAAGAATCAGAATAAATCTTGGAGCGATTTATCTGAACCAGAGAAAGTTTCTATGGGAATGAATCAGGATAAACCGTGGAGAGATTTAAACTGAACCAGCAGAGGTTTGGAAAAGAATCAGAATAAATCTTGGAGCGATTTATCTGAACTAAAGAAAGTTTCTACGGGAAAGAATTAGGATAGACCGTTGAGAGATTTAAACTGAAACAGCATAAGTCTTAAGGAAGTATTTGTCATGTAGATAGTCAAACAGTCCTTTCTCGGGAATTGATCTATAATTGATTTGTCCACAAATAGTTATCCTGTCTTGTCAAAAATTTGTTGATGATAATTTTCTGTTGATTGATCTTTCCTGAAAAGGTAAAGAGTTAGTTGTATGCAATTCCATGATGTATGAAATGCATGGCATAATGATGTTTCTCAAAATAAATGAGATTGTGCCATATGCATTTGTATTGTCGATGCTATGACATATGAATGCAATGTATGAACATATTAATTGTTCTGCTGTAGTGTTGTTGGTTTGGGGAAATAAATTCCTAACTGCTATTGGGAATGAGGAGTGTAAGTCTTCATATTTTGTTGAAGTTGAAGCGTTGATGGATGGGTTTCCATTATTAGAGAAATAAAATCCGTTGGGGAAGGGAAACTTCATGCATTGCTTGTAGACTTGGTGAAATTCTACTGGGGAATTCCCGAGCAGCTGGGTGACTTTCACTAGGGAGCCCTCGGAATAGTAACTAGAAGTTTTGCTCCGTCGGGGATATGAATGCAAAAGATACCATTAGGCTGCATGCTGGAGATATGACAATGATCCTGTAGCAGGATGTTCTTGCTTATGCTCTGTATCTGTGGGGATCTTATGGAATGGCCTGTAGATATTGTCATGTTTCTTAAAGTCATTAGTAATTGTATTTCTGTTTAGTTTTTCCCTTTTCACGCGTTCATTTGTAAACAATAATTACATTTAAATGAATATGTTCAAAAATAAACACTGGACATTTTTTTGCAAACAAAACATGAACAGTAAAAGAAAAACTGATGGTTTTGCACTTTTAAAGGAATATCTTTGTATTAACTTTAATAAGTATTTTTGTACAAAGGGGCGAACATCCTAGTAAGAGAATGTCATCGTAAAAATGAAAATTGATACAAAGAAAAGGCAACTATGTAAAATAAACCCATGGGGTTCCCATTCTGCTATAGCCTTCATGTCTCTGAGCGTCTCATCCACTTGTTACTTTGTCCGAAGCTGACTAGATTGATTGGAACCGATTGAGTTTGACGATTGATTGTGAAGATTGACTATAAGGTGATCCAACGGGACATAGTCATACGCTTTAAATCCCTAACTTTTGCCTGGACCTCCCTTTCGGGTTTTCAGTCCACCGAGATACCCCTTTTTTCCCAAGCCGCCTTTTCAGGTTTTCAGCTTGCCGGGTGTACAATTTTTTTTTGTTTATCCCTAATTTTTGCCTAGGCCAGTCGACCTAGTGGGTCTTTTTCATGTGTAGTATCTTTTAACTATGTTCGCGTTTACAGGATGCGGAAGGTCGTCGCCGTCCATAGTGGTTAGGATCATCGCTCCACCAGAAAATACATTTTTAATCATAAATAGTCCTTTGTAGGTAGGAGTCCACTTGCCCCTGGGATCACTTTGTGGAAGTATGATACGCTTGATTACCAAGTCACCAACCTGATACACCTGACGTCTGACCTTCTTGTTGAAAGCTTTAATCATACGCTTTTGGTACATTTGGCCATGGTAGACAACCGTAAGCCTCTTCACATCAATCAAGTTTAGCTGGTCAAGTCGAGTTTGAATCCATTCATCTTCATTCAACACTACATCCCTCATGATTCACAAAGAAGGTATTTGGACTTCAATTTGTAGGACAGCTTCCATGCCGTATACCAAAGAATAAGGAGTTGCCCACGTTGATGTGCGCGTCGTGGTACGGTAACATTGGAGAGCAAATGGTAACATCTCATGCCAGTCCTTATAGGCCACTTTCATTTTTTGTATGATATTCTTGATGTTTTTATTAGCGGCTTCTACAATACCATTCATCTTTGGCCGGTAAGGAGAAGAGTTATGATGCTGGATCTTGAATTGCACGCATAGTGCAGTGATCGTAGTATTATTGAGATTGGTAGCATTATCTGTAATGATTCTTTCTGGAATATCATACTGACAAATAAGATTCTGTTTGATGAACCGGGCCACAACGTTCTTGGTAACAGAAGCGAATGAAGATGCCTCGACCCACTTCGTGAAGTAATCAATGGAAACCAAGATGAAGCGGTGTCCATTAGAAGTTGTAGGTTTGATCTCTCCAATCATGTCATTGCCCCATATTGCAAATGGCCAAGGAGAAGTCAGGACCTTTAGAGGAGCAGAGGCACATGTACTTTGTCATCATAGATCTGGCACTTATGACAAGTTCGTGAATGTTGATCACAATCTACTTCCATGGTGGACCAATAGTATCCTGCCCGTAGGATCTTTTTAGCCATCGTGTTTCCACTAGCATGAGTGCTAAAGTTACCTTCGTGTAAATCATCCATGATATTTTCCGCCTAACTCTTGTCTACGCACCAAAGCAAAGTAGAGTCGTGGTTGCGCTTATAGAGGATTCTGTTACCGAGGAAGAATTTAGAAGAAAACCTTCTTAGGAACTTCTTATCATTGATTGAAGCTTCCTCCGGATATTCTTGGGCCTCGAGATATCTCTTAATTTCATGGAACCAAGGTTTATCCACTACTTCTTCAGTATCAATCTCGTGACAGTAAGCTGGTTCGTCGATCCTCTCTATGGTGATCTGAGGAGCCTCATTATCCCACCTAACTTTGAACATGGATGACATATCGGTTAGCACGTCCGCTAGTTGATTTTCCTCTCATGGAAAATGCTCAAAGGTAATTTCCTCAAAATGTGGGATTAATGTCAATACATGTTATTTGTAGGGGATGAGATTAGGATGCTTCATGTCCCATTCTCCTTTGATCTGACTGATGACTAAAGCCAAATATCCAAATACACTTAAGGACTTGATTCCCAATTCTATGGAGCCTTGAGACCCATAATACACGCTTCATATTCCGCCATATTATTAGTACAATTGAAACACAGTCTAGCAGTGAAGGGAGTATGACATCCTTCAGGGGATATGATTACAACACCGATGCCATTGCCGAGTGCATTGGAAGCTCCGTCAAAAACCACGATCCATTGAGATCCTTGTTCAGGTCCGTCAATGGTCTGAGTTCTTCACAATTATTTACCAACATGATGTCTTCGTCCAGGAATTCTAAATTAATGGATTGATAGTCATCCACATCCTGGTGAGCCAAGTGATCGGCTAGTACACTTCCCTTTATTACTTTCTAGGTAGTGTACTGAACATCGTATTCGGTCGGGACCATCTTCCATCTTGCTATTCTTCCCGAGAGGGCGGACTTCTCGAATATGTACTTAATTGGATCCATCTTGGATATCAATATGGTAGTATGGGTCAACATATACTATCTTAACCGGCGAGCAGCCCATTCCAGAGCGCAGCAAGTTTTCTTGAGCAGTGAATATCTGATTTCACAGTCGGTAAACTTTTTGCTCAGGTAGTATATTGCATGCTCTTTTCGGCCAAACTCGTCATGCTGCCCCATCACACACCCCATTGAATTTTCCAAGACAGTTAGATACATGATCAAAGGTCTTCCCTCGACTGGCGGCATCAAAATGGGAGGCTCTTGAAGGTACTCTTTGATCCTAACAAAGGCAGCCTGGCAGTCATCGTTCCATTCCACCACTTGATCTTTCTTCAGTAATTTGAAGATTAGTTCACAAGTAGCAGTTAGATGGGAAATGAACCGGGCGATGTAATTTAGACGGTCCTAAGAATCCGCTAACTTCCTTCTCAGTGCGAGGAGCAGGCATTTCTTATATTGCTTTTACATTTGCAAGGTCCACTTCAATACCTTTTCCACTGACAACGAAGCCTAAGAGTTTACCGGACCTCACTCCAAAAGTGAATTTATTCAAATTCAACCTTAGTTTGTATCTCTTCAGTCTTTCAAATAGTTTCTACAGATGGTCCAAGTGTTCCTCTTCAGTTTGAGGCCTGACTATCGTGTCATCCACATAGACTTCTATCTCGTGATGGATCATGTCATGAAATAGAACTACCATGGCACGCTGATAGGTTTCCCAACCGTTATTCAACCCGAATGGCATAAATTTGTAACATAATATACCCCACCGTGTGACGAAGGTCGTTTTTTCCATGTCCTCAGGTGCCATTTTGATCTGGTTGTATCTGGAGAAACCATACATGAAGGAAAATACTTTATGCTGTGCGGTGTTGTCAACTAGGATATCGATGCGGGGAAGCGGGAAGTCATCCTTGGGGCTTGCCCTATTCAAGTCTCTGTAGTCCACACACATACGTACCTTACCGTCCTTTTTAGGCACTGGAACAAAATTGGCGACCCATTGTGGATAGGAGGTGACAACTAAGAATCTGGCGTTGAACTGCTTCATGACTTCATTCTTGATTTTCTATGACATTTCTGGCCGCATGCGACATACCTTCTGTTTTACTGGAGGGCAGTCTTCTTTTATCGGCAGACGATGTACCACGATGTTAGTGTCGAGTCCTAGAATGTCTTCGTATGACCAGGAAAAGACCTCAACATAGTCATGTAGTAACTGAGTTAAGCGCTTCTTGACACTAGGCTCTAGATTGGCACCTACCTTGACCTCTTTCTTATCCTCTTCGGTACCTAAATTAACTATTTCAACCTGCTCTTCATGGGGCTGTATGGTCCTTTCTTCCTATTGTAATAACTTGGTTAGTTCCCCTGATACCTCACAATCTTCCTCACCTTCGTCTTCGACTTGGTAGATCGGATTTTCAATGTCATGATAGGCCATAGCAAAATTGTTACCCATGGGATCCTGGGTGGATGTGGATCCGCATTTGATATGTGAGTGTGTGTAAGAGCATAGCTATCTTTGAAAAAAAATAAAGAGGTAGAAAAAATAAGAACAAGGAGTGTAAAATTTGCATGCAAAAACGACCATGATTTATTGATGACATATGAAGATGAAGTAACAACCCTCACAAATGGACCGTTGTGCCTCGGGTAAGACCCAAGGTTTTAAAGTCTAAATTGTTTAATTATTACAAGTCCGACAAAAAAAAATTAAAAGACAATTACTCTTGAATAAAAGTAATATGGACAAATTCTTTGGCTTCCCAATTATTGAGTCCTCCGCTGATGGTTGCAAAGATCCACTCGTCCATGTCACAACTGCCATAACTGTCTTCCACTGTGTTGATTCCCTGATTGCTGATACGTAAAGGTGGTCCCCCAGTGCGAATTCGTCGAACAACTCTTTGTGCCTTCAAAGTAAAACCCAAGCCAAATTTGTTGGATTTGTAGGTAATATCCGGGAGTTAACCCCAAATATTACATCCACCTTCCTCAATCACTGCTCTAGTATCCTTCAGAGAGGCCATTTTCAATGGCGGTTT
The DNA here is from genome assembly GCA_948472305.1 of Vicia faba. Classification (NCBI taxonomy): domain Eukaryota; kingdom Viridiplantae; phylum Streptophyta; class Magnoliopsida; order Fabales; family Fabaceae; genus Vicia; species Vicia faba. Next base: position 1,336,233,805 of record OX451738.1, on the reverse strand, counting down.
GGTAACTTTTGGAGTCTTGGTAGTAGTCTTGGCTGCCGCAACTGTTTATGGTGAAGGGGTGAAAAACACAAGAAGGGGGGGGGGGGGGGGGGGTTGAATTGTAAAACTGGAAACTTAAAGCAAATGACAAGGTATTTTTATCCTGGTTCGTTTGATCTCAAACTACTCCAGTCCACCCGTTCAAGGTGATTTCGCCTCTCTCCAACGAGGTCTTAATTCACTATATTCAACTGAATACAAATCTGCTTTAGCAACTGCTAAAACCTTCTTGATTCAAACCACAATCCGGTTTGTCAAGGCAACACTTTCTTACAAAGGAATGAACAAGTGTGTATGAATGTTTTCTACAAAAACTATATCACAACTGTGATGTTTACACAAATGAAGCTTAGAATACTAAGATGCTAAACGCTAATAGAGTATCAGAGTTTGGTGGTTTAGCAAAACTTGTAGAGTGAAGATTACTGTTCAGCTTTGTGCGTGTAGAGAGTTTGGAAGCATTAGCCGTGATAATCTTCAAAGCTTGGTTTATATAGCACTTTGAGAAGATGAACGTTGAAGCAAATATTCTTGATTCAATGCTATTAACAAGCTTTCCTTTTTGAGCAGATCTTGTCTAGAATGATGCCGTTGGTATTGATTAGCTTTCAATGCACAGTACCGTTGCTTCTTCAATGCACGATCTGGCTTGGCTCATTCTGATTCTGCTTCGCTGCTGATGAACTAATTTGTTTCTGTATCAGAGTGTTTTACGCGCAGTTCTGTTCATCAAGCTTCAGCATGTGCAAGCGTTGATCATCTGATCTTGACGTTCTGATTCAGCAACTTCTGATGCTGATGTGCAAACTCATATTCTGATGCTGAAAACGTGATCTTGCTTATTTTAATCAGCATATCTGCAAGTCAGAGCATAGTAACTTTAGGCAGCATATAATTCAATCATAAAATATTTAACTACTATATCTTTTCACTTTGTTATCATCAAAACTTAAATATAGGGTACTAGATTCAAACATTGTTCTAACAATCTCCCCCTTTTTGATGATGACAAAAACTAGATATTTTAAATGAAAAATAACGTGAAAAGTTATCAGATCTATGTATCAGAATAAGAAGTACGGAGAAGTCAGAGTTAAGAGATACTCCCCCTGAGTTTGTTACTTCCCTTTGATATGTGTGTTCTTCAGAGTCAGATCTTTTTCTATCTTTGAGCATCAGATTATAATTCTTTGACTTATCAGAGAGCAGAGCTTCAGAGCTTTTCCTGTCAGAGCTTTGCTTCGGATCAGAGTGTTAGGTCGATCAGATCTTCATATATCAGAACTTCATATTTGATCAGAGCAACATGAGCTTTTATATTTTGATCAGAGCTTCTAGTTCTTAGTCTTCATAGTGTTCAGAGCTTCCTTGTGCCTGTAGACTTAACAACAAAACAGAAAAACATTTCAAGTAATAGAGTTAGAATGTTTGAGAATTTCTGTCTAGTTAGCCGTTATTGATTTTAAATATCATTCTTGTTCTCCCCCTTTTTGTCAGCAATCAAAAAGTGTTAGTGATGTGCTAAAACAATTTAGATCAGAAAAACAAATTATATTAAAAATAGTTCAGAGGAAAGAACATTACACAAGCATAGTCAAAACATAGTCAAAAGTACATCAGAAAATGACGAAAATATAGAGAATGTCATGCATGAAAAAATTTCAAGGTTGTGGGGGCATGCGTGAGAACAGGCTTTCCAGCATTGCTTGAATCTTTTCAGAAGTTGCATTCTGCTTCTGAACCATGGTATCAGAATAAAGTTATCAGATCTAACAATCTCTCCCACTTTTGAGCTTTGACTTCAGCAGTTAGGTCAAATCCATTATCCTTCAAACTTTCGAAATCGATGATTAATTCAGAGAGAACCTCAAGATTCTTTACTGGTGTGAGAAGAGTTCTTGTAGGCGCTTGATATTGCTCAGAGGTTTCTTTCTTCTGATTTCCTGCAGAAATGCTGGAGGATGCCATTGTTCTCACACAAAAAGCTTGAGAGTGATTTGAGAAAAGCTAGGGTTTTTGAAGGAGATATGCAGAAAAATTCTTAAGAGATTATGAGTAAGCGTAAAGAATAAACATGAAGAGTAATGTGCTTAAATAGAATTTTCAAAAATTATTTTGAAAAATAAAACGTTTTTAAGAGAGAGAAAAGAAATAATGATTGCCATTAACAAGCGTGATTACTTTTGCATTTAATGCTTGCTGATTTTGGGGGATTTGAGAAAGATACTTAAAAACGGTTACCAGACATGTGTCTCAATGCACCCAATCAGCGCTTTGCCTTCTCAGAAACGTGCACGCGTTCTGCTTCAGGGATTTGCTGATGATTGGATGACACTTGTTTGATGTAGTGATCAGCACGTCTGTATTTGAGATTAGACTCTCAGATCTTTAGACTTGCCTCTGATACAATTTGCATGTTCTTACTTTCTGAAAGAAGATTGATCAGAAGTTCACAGTAATATAAATACATTCTGAAAGATAAAAATATGGAATTAAAGCATTTTCATTCTGGGCATACTTTCATGCTGAGATGTTTCAGAATGAAATTAAACCTATCTTCTGAAAGGGGTTTTGTAAAGATATCAGCCCATTGATGGTCTGTATCTATAAATTTCAAGTTTAAAATTCCTTTCTGAATATAGTCCCTAATGAAATGATGTTTTATTTCTATATGCTTAGCTCTAGAATGTAAAATAGGATTCTTACTTAAGCAAATAGCAGAAGTATTATCACAAAGAATAGGAATGTTACTCTCAAAAATCTGGAAGTCTTCAAGCTAACTTTTCATCCAGAGCATCTGTGTGCTACATCCAGCTGCTGCTATGTACTCAGCTTCTGCTGTTGACAGAGCAATAGTTGATTGCCTTTTGCTGGACCATGAGATCAGATTTTCTCCCAGAAACTGGCAGCTTCCAGAAGTACTTTTTCGTTCCACTCTGTCTCCAGCAAAATCAGCGTCGCAGTAGCCTACTAAACTGTAATCACTAGATTTTCTATAAAACAAACCCAGATTAGTAGTACCTTTCAGATACTTGAAAATTCGCTTAACAGCTGTTAAGTGAGATTCTCTAGGATCTGATTGGAATCTAGCACAAATACATACGCTGAATAAAATATCAGGTCTTGAAGCAGTCAGGTAAAGGAGAGAACCAATCATACCTCTGTAGACTTTCTGTTCTACGCTTTTGCTTACCTCTTCTCTTTCCAGAATGCACGTGGGATGCATTGGAATCTTTGATGGCTTACATTCTAAGAGGTCAAATTTCTTCAGAAGATCTCTGATGTATTTGCTCTGATGAATGTAAGTTCCCTCTGGAGTTTGATTGATCTGAATTCCTAAAAAGAACTTCAGTTCCCCCATGAGGCTCATCTCAAATTCTGCCTGCATACACTTAGCAAATTTTCTTCCAAGAGAAGGATTAGTAGAACCAAAGATTATATCATCAACATAAATTTGACAGACTAAAATGTCACTCTTAACTGTTTTACAGAATAGAGTGGTGTCCACTTTCCCTCTGGTGAACTCATTTTCAAGCAGAAAGTTACTTAGCCTTTCGTACCAAGCTCTGGGAGCTTGTTTCAGACCATACAGTGACTTTTTCAGTTTGAAAACATGTTCTGGATGTTTTGTATTTTCAAAACCTGGGGGTTGGTGAACATACACTTCTTCTTCTATATAACCATTTAAGAATGCACTTTTGACATCCATCTGATACAGAGTGATGCCTCTGTTGACAGCAAATGAAATTAAAATTCTGATAGATTCTAACCTGGCGACTGGGGAAAAGGTTTCTGTATAGTCTATCCCCTCTTGCTGACTATAACCTTGGGCAACCAGTCGTGCCTTGTTTCTGACGACTTCACCTTGTTCATTGAGCTTGTTTCTGAACACCCATCTTGTTCCAATGACGTTGAATCCTTTTGGTCTTGGAACGAGATCCCAAACGTCGTTTCTGGTGAATTGATTCAGCTCTTCTTGCATTGCCAGAATCCAGTCATTGTCCAGAAGTGCTTCATCAATAGAAGAAGGTTCAATCAGAGACACAAGTCCCATCAGAGTTTCTTCAGAGTTTCTGAAGCTTGCTCTTGTTCTGATTGGATCTTCCTTTCTTCCTAGGATAGTCTCTTCTGGGTGATCCAAACTGCTTCTGGGTAATCTCTTCTGAGGTTGATCAGCAGCAGTTGTAGGATTTCTAGCATTGCTTCTTTCAGACGTTGAAGGAGTGTCTGTGTTGAGAGCTTCTGATGACCTGTCTTCAGAACCTGCAAATTCAATTTCTATACCTGCAAGATTTTCATTCTGCTTTGACTTTTCAGAGTCAAGCTTGTCATCAAAACGAACACTGATTGATTCTTCCACAATCTGTGTTTCTGTATTGTATACTCTGTACCCTCTTGAGCGTTCAGAGTATCCTAACATAATACACTTCTGTGCCTTAGAATCAAACTTGTTCAAATAATTCTTAGTATTTAACATATAGCAAGTACATCCAAATGGATGAAAGTACGAAATGTTGGGCTTTCTGTTCTTCCACAATTCATATGGAGTCTTTTCCAGAATAGGTCTTATTGAGATTCTATTCTGAATGTAGCACGCTGTGTTTATTGCCTCTGCCCAGAAAGTCTTAGCAACGTTTGTCTCGTTGATCATGGTTCTGGCCATTTCTTGCAATGTTCTGTTCTTTCGTTCTACAACTCCATTTTGTTGGGGAGTTCTAGGACAAGAGAAATCATGCAGAATGCCTTTGTCATTGAAGAATGACTCAAAATCTTTATTTTCAAATTCTCCACCATGATCACTTCTGACTTTAACGATTCTAAGATCTTTTTCATTCTGAACTTGGTTACAGAAGGTAACAAACACAGAGTGTGACTCGTCCTTGTGTCTTAAGAACTTTACCCATGTCCATCTGCTATAGTCATCTACGATTACTAACCCATACTTCTTGCCACTGACAGAAGCAGTTTTAACTGGTCCAAATAAGTCAATGTGCAGAAGTTCTAATGGCTTAGAGGTAGAAACAACATTTTTGGATTTAAAAGAGGGTTTTGCAAATTTGCCTTTCTGACATGCTTCACACAGAGCATCTGAATTGAACTTCAAATTTGGAAGTCCTCTGACCAGATTGAGTTTGTTAATCTGAGATATTCTTCTCATACTAACATGTCCCAATCTTCTGTGCCAGATCCATTGCTCGTTGTTAACAGACAGAAGACATTTTACGTTCTGACTCTTAAGTTCAGAAAGTTTGATTTTGTAAATGTTGTTTTTCCTCTTACCATTAAATAGGATAGTCCCATCTTTCTGACTAACAGCTTTACATGATTTTTGATTAAAGATTATATCATAACCGTTATCACTTAATTGACTTATGGATAACAGGTTATGCATCAATCCATCAACAAGCAGAACATTATTAATAGAGGGAAGATTTCCGTTACCTACAGTTCCAGAGCCAATTATCTTTCCCCTCTGATTGCCTCCAAAGCCAACGTGGCCTCCAGGCTTAAGTTCCAGGCTTTGGAACATATGCCTTCTTCCCGTCATGTGACGTGAGCAGCCAGAGTCCAGGTACCATGACTGGTGTTTCTGACTTGCTGCTAAAGATATCTGCAACATGTATTATTTTATCCTTAGGTACCCAGATCTTCTTGGGTCCTGATTTGTTAGTTTTACCAAAACTCTGGTTGAATTTTGGTTTCACAAAGTGATTACTACTAGTATATTTGATGTCATGTGTGTGACCATACACAAAGTGTGAATTTAGAGGAGTGTGTTTAATAACTAAATCCATGACATTTTTAGGTGTAGGAACCTTACCTAGGTATCCTATTCCTTTCCTGCCGTTTCCGCTAACTCCATAGATCATTGAAGCCATTCTGCTTCTATCTATGCTTTTAGCAAGGAACTTCTGGAAACTATGATCATACTCCTTGATGATCTCATCAGCGTTGCTGGGAGTTTCAGAAATTGGTACCTTCTGAGAGTTTTGTAAAGAGTTTTCTAATTTTAAAATTTTATCTCTCAGCTCAGAGTTTTCCAATTTGAGACTCTCAGACTTATTAGAGTCAGATTCAAGAGTCCTTTTCAGGTCTCTGAATTTAGCTCTAATCTGCTGATAACGTTCCAGAATTTCATTGAGGCTTTCAGCAAGTTCAGCCTTTGTAAAATTAACAGCGAAGTTAGGGAATACCTCTTCTGTGTCTGATTCTGAGTCTGAGTCAGAAGCTTCACTGTCATCTGGAATGTTAGCCATAAGCGCTATGTTCGCCCTTTCATCATCTGATTCTGAGTCAGCTTCAGACGAGTCAGAGTCATCCCATGTGGCCATGAGACTTTTCTTCTTCTCTCTTCCAAACTTCCTTTTTGGCTTTTCCCTCTGAAGCTTTGGACAGTCACTCTTGTAGTGACCTTGCTCATTGCACTCGTAGCAGATGATGTCTTTTGTATTTGGCTTCTTGCTACCTGAGGAGCCTTCTGATCTTCTGTATCCAGAGGAAGAATCTGTCCTTCTGTATCTGGAAGAAGACTCGTTCTGATCAGATCTTCTGGGATTCCTGAATTTCTTTTGTCTTTGCTTCCACAGTTGATTTACTCTTCTGGAAAGAAGAGAAAGCTCGTCTTCTTCTGATGAGGATCCATCAGATGTTTCTTCAACTGCCTGCAAAACTTTAGATTCAGATTTTCTGTTAGATTTTAAAGCTATAGGCTTACCTTGCTTCTGAGGCTCGTCAGCTTCCAGCTCTATCTCATGACTTCTGAGGGAGCTTATAAGTTCCTCCAGAGTGATTTTGTTGAGATCTTTCGCCAGCTTCAGAGCAGTAACCATAGGCCTCCACTGCTTGGGTAAACTTCTGATTATCTTCTTGACATGGTCAGCAGTAGAGTATCCCTTGTCCAGAACTTTGAGACCAGCTACCAGAATCTGGAATCTGGAGAACATAGTTTCAATGGATTCAGATTCTTCCATTTTAAACGCCTCATACTTCTGAATGAGCGCCAGAGCCTTTGTTTCCTTGACTTGGACGTTGCCCTCATGCGTCATTCTGAGAGAATCAAAGATGTTCTTAGCTGTGTCTCTGTTGGAGATCTTCTCATACTCAGTATAGGAGATAGCACTGAGGAGGATGGTTCTGGCCTTATGGTGATTCTTGAAATCACGCTTTTGTTGATCAGTCATTGATTTTCTATCAATCTTCTGACCAGTTGCATTAACAGGGTGCGTGTATCCATCTGTCACCATATCCCACAGATCAGCATCATGTGCTAGAAAGAAGCTTTCAATTCTGTCTTTCCAGTAGTCAAAGTTTTCTCCATCAAAGACTGGAGGTTTGCCGCTGAATCTGTCTCTATCCTCATTGTTGTCATTGCTGAAATGAGAGTTGTTTCCTGCCATAGTGTTTTTCTGACGCTGGATCTTTTACTGACACGGTTAAGTGTTTTAGCTCAGAACCAGGCGCTCTGATGCCAATTGAAGGGGTGAAAAACACAAGAAGGGGGGGGTTGAATTGTAAAACTGGAAACTTAAAGCAAATGACAAGGTATTTTTATCCTGGTTCGTTTGATCTCAAACTACTCCAGTCCACCCGTTCAAGGTGATTTCGCCTCTCTCCAACGAGGTCTTAATTCACTATATTCAACTGAATACAAATCTGCTTTAGCAACTGCTAAAACCTTCTTGATTCAAACCACAATCCGGTTTGTCAAGGCAACACTTTCTTACAAAGGAATGAACAAGTGTGTATGAATGTTTTCTACAAAAACTATATCACAACTGTGATGTTTACACAAATGAAGCTTAGAATACTAAGATGCTAAACGCTAATAGAGTATCAGAGTTTGGTGGTTTAGCAAAACTTGTAGAGTGAAGATTACTGTTCAGCTTTGTGCGTGTAAAGAGTTTGGAAGCATTAGCCGTGATAATCTTCAAAGCTTGGTTTATATAGCACTTTGAGAAGATGAACGTTGAAGCAAATATTCTTGATTCAATGCTATTAACAAGCTTTCCTTTTTGAGCAGATCTTGTCTAGAATGATGCCGTTGGTATTGATTAGCTTTCAATGCACAGTACCGTTGCTTCTTCAATGCACGATCTGGCTTGGCTCATTCTGATTCTGCTTCGCTGCTGATGAACTAATTTGTTTCTGTATCAGAGTGTTTTACGCGCAGTTCTGTTCATCAAGCTTCAGCATGTGCAAGCGTTGATCATCTGATCTTGACGTTCTGATTCAGCAACTTCTGATGTTGATGTGCAAACTCATATTCTGATGCTGAAAACGTGATCTTGCTTATTTTAATCAGCATATCTGCAAGTCAGAGCATAGTAACTTTAGGCAGCATATAATTCAATCATAAAATATTTAACTACTATATCTTTTCACTTTGTTATCATCAAAACTTAAATATAGGGTACTAGATTCAAACATTGTTCTAACATATGGGACCTCCTCAAAGTTCTGACATGGAGTCTCAATGAACTCACCATCCATTTCCACGTACCTGAAAGAATTCAGGTGGCTAACCATGTATTCCTCCTCCCCACGGACAGTGATGATTTTTCCCTTGATTGGCTACTTCAACATCTGATGTAAGGTAGAAGTAACGACACCAGCGCCATGAATCCAGGGTCAGCCCAATAGACATGAATAGGAAGGGCAGATATTCATCACATAGAAAGTTGAATCAAAAGTTTGAGTTCTAACTTTTATAGGGATGTCAACTTCTCCATGTACTGTCCTCTTAGAACCACCAAAGGCCCTCACTACAATGTTGCTAGGCTTTACAGTGAGTCCCTCGCAATCTAGCCAGTCAAGAGTGTTTTTGGGCAAGACATTCAGCGATGAGCCCGTATCCACCAGAATGCGGGCTAGCGTAGTGCCCCTGCACTCAATAGAGACGTGCAAGGTATCGTTGTGTTTCCTTACTCTGGGAGTTAAGTCGGCGTCAGAAAATCCCAATCCATTATCAGCAGTTAGACTGGCCACACAATTCTCAAATTGGTCAATGGAAGTCTCTTAGGGCACGTGGGCGGTCTTTAGAAACTTTACCATGGCTTTGGCATGGGCCTCAGAACACAAAAGTAAGGTCAACATTGATATTTTTGAGGGGATTTTCCCCAACTGTTCCACGATGTTGTAGTCACTTTTCTTGATTATTTTTAGTATCTCTTCTATCTCCTTTCTAGAATCTTCAGGAATAACCTCTGGATGCGCCTTCGTCTGGACAGGCTCAGATAATACCTCTTTTCCCCTTGTCTCGGCATCAGGGATAACAGTAGGGTTGTCAATGGGAGTATCACTGGGAATGCTAGTAGGAGCGGTAGTGGGAATAATTACAGGAGTAGCAATGGTCTTTGGAGAGATCTCAGGTGAGAATATTCTTCCACTTCTTGCTATCTTACTAGTCCCAACGATATTGATAACGTCAGGATCAGTGTCTTTTGAAACTTCGTCTTTGATAGCCAACAGATCTTGCTTGATGCCATAGTAATAGACGTCAGCCCCATAGTTCTAGGGAGCAACTTTATCCGAAGAATATGGTATTGGCCCTGGCATGGTGATGATTAGGGGAGCATACTTTGGAACAGATGTAATCCTGACGGGTATTTTGGTGGAGACCCTGGGAGGATTGTCGGAAATGGTGATTATTGAGACATCTTCACAGGAATTTCTGGTAAGAGTAACTTTTTCAAACAAGATTTCTTTGTTAGCCATCAAGCATTGGACTCCCATCTTCAGTAACAAACATCCGTTTGGTAGAGACATGCACAAGTGGCAACTTTCATCACAGCCCGAGAACAGACTGGCTTGCAATAGATTTTGTTTAATAGTTAAAATAGGAGAGGTTAAATCATTCACGGAGGAAACAAAACACTCATTATCAACAGTGTTGACACCTTGACTGTGTTTGGGCATTGGCGCCGCTATTACATTAGGTGTTTCTGCGGGATCAAACTCAATTGCTTTCACCTCGATGAGGTCTTGTACCTTATTCTTCAAGGCCCAACAATAGTTTGTATCATGCCCTGGGCTTTCAGAATGATAGGCACATCGAGTATTCGGGTTGTAGCGAGAAGAAGTTGTATTGGGGTTCTTGGGAGCTTCCTTTAGGGTCACCAGATTGGACTTCAAAAGATGTGACAGAACCTGGGAGAAGGTCATGTTGATTCAGGTGAATCATCTCATGGGCGCCTCTGGCCTGCATTGATAATTTTGCTTCTGATTTTGTACAGGATTAGAAATCATAATAGCCCCTACCGTCGGGCGGCGCTCAATTTTGTCTTGATTTTTGTGGTCATATGCAACACTGACCTCATTCTTTCCGGCAAAGGGTTTCTTCATCGTGCTCGAGGGTACATCTCTTTGAATTTTGCCACTTTTTATACCTACTTCTACTCGTTCACCGGTCATGATTAATTTAGTAAATCCAATCGAGGAACTTCCGATCAATTGGTTGAAGAATGGTCCAGATAACATGCCTAAGAACATATTCACCAATTCTCTGTCAGATAGAGGGGGTTGGACTCTTCCTGCGATATCCCACCATTTTTGAGCATAGGTTTGGAAACCTTCACCAGCACCCATAAACATGCCTTACAATTGTGTTCGAGTTGGAGCTAAGTCAGCATTATACTGGCATTGCTTGTAAAAAGCGGCAGCTAAATCTTCCCAATTACGAATATTAGTCCCCTCCAACTAATAGAACCAATCCAACTGCATTCCTAACAAGCTTTCTTGGAAGAAATTTACCCATAGGTTCCTATCGGCAGTATGGGGTTGAATTTTCCTGACGTATGACCTTAAATGCAACTTTGGACAAGAGACACCGTCATATTTAGCGAAAGTGAGGACCTTGATTTTCTGTGGGATGACAACCCCTGAGACAAGTCCCAGCTCTTCAAAATCCAATCCGAGTACCCTCTGGATTTCCATAGCATCGAGGCGATTCTCCAGCTGCTTGTATCGATCGTCAGCTGGAGGGTATTGTTCTTCAAAGTAGTCCATTTCTTCCTCTTCTTCAGACTCTGGATGGTCATTTACTTCCTTGTTCTTTCCTTCTTGATTGTCTCCTTCACCTGATGAGATTGTGAAATCTAGAGTTCGCCTGGCTGGTCCTTTGAACCTTCTTCCCAGATTCAAAACACCGACTGGTTTCTTCGCTTTCTTCTTGTTCTCTTTGATCAACAAAGTTTTCAAATCCTCTTGTCCTTTTTCCAGAGCCAAGAAAATTTGTTGGAATTTAGCGTTCTGCGCTTGGAGATCCTTTACTGTCTATTTAATATCCATCTCACTGAAATAAATAGTAGAAAGATAAGGAGACCTGTTGTAAGAAACATGTTTGTGTTATGATGAATGAAGATGCATATGCAAATGATTTCAAGGAGATTTGAGATTTAAATTTGTTTTTAGACAAAAAAATAACACACGTTGCATTAATAAATCTAAGTTTGAGTACATCATGCCTTTTTGGGCTTAAAATGAAAGAAATAAAATACAAAACTCCTAAGACAAAAAGGTTGAATGCATCCTCTTTGGCGCGATGTAGGCGTTCAGACTCCGCTCTTCATGAAGATGCTTGGTAAGTTCCAAAACTTTCTTCTCACTAGCATAGAATCAGGCTTTAAAAGTATCTCGTTCTTCCTTTAGCTGAATCTAATCCTTTTGCAAGCCTTCGAGAGAGGTAGGCATGTTGGGATGAAGAACAGTATACGGGACACCTCCTTCAACCACAGGCTCTATGATGATAGGGAGGATGGAGGTGTAAGGCATTGCGAGACTCTGAGCACAAGCTCGTACCCACCTAAGGTAAGGCTCAAGGGGAATGGAATTTTTGTATCCCAATGTCCTACTATCCACCTTGTTTACCATCCTCCAGGCTCGTATAAACCCCTAACGGTAGCCTTGATCGTCGCTTTCCTAGTCGAACACCACACCTTGGATGAGCTCATCATGTGGACCATCCCTTCGTGCGTAACCAAACTATCGCAAAGCTAAGCAAGGGTTATAAGTGATACCTCCTCTAATACCAAGCAGATGGACATTAGGGAATTCCCCACAACGATCAATGATAGTAATGTCCTCCAATGATCGAGAACACCATTGGATATCCGAATGTCTGAGTAACATTAGCCTATTAGACCACCTCAAACCTTGCTCGTTCTTTAAAACCGATCGGGATAGATGTGAAACAAACCATCTATCCAATAGAGAAGTACAACACATGAGGGTTCCTCTTCTCTTCATGGTGCGAGAGTGAAGAGAATGTAAGATATCTCCCAACAAAGTAGGCACTGGATTGTGAGATAAAAATATTTTGATAGCATTCACATCTATAAGTTGGTCAGGATTTGGAAATAGTACCAACCCATAGATGAGAAGAGCCAAAATTTCTTCGAAGGCTCATAAATCTAGATTGTTCCAACAGTCTTGAGCTTTTTCTAACAGGAACTTGGCTAGGAACCATTTGACACCACTTCTTGTTTCCCAATTAGCTGTGACGTCGGATTGTTGCAAGTGTAAAGCTCGGGCAACCTCTTCAGGGCTTGGATCCACTTCAGTACCGCTGAAAGGTAGCTGATTGAGAATAGGAATTACCAAGAGTTAAGAGAATTCTTTCATAGTTGGTACAAGCTGGTAATTGGAGAAGGTAAAGCAATGGTGCAAAGGATCAAAGAACTAGAAAAGCACCTTGTGATACGGTGGTAGAATCGACTGTTAATACTGGTTTGCATTTTGTATTCGCAAATGTCACGGTAAGCAAGAGTCGCCACCAACTTTTATTTCATCCAACAAAGGAAAAGGAAAAAGAACAGAAAAAACCTTTTTTTTGAGAATATTCTGAGTACGGGGGGTAGATTATAGAAAGGGAAGGTATTAGCACCCTTTCTATCCGTAGTTTTCTACGGGCTCTTAGGTACTTGCTCATCATTTTTAAAATTGCTTGTGTGTGTTTGATTTGAAAAAAGTTTTTTGTTTTACTTCGATTTAACCCTTGCTTCTGTCTTCAAGAGTGTTACGAATTTGTTTTTGAAAACTTTGTTTGAAAAAAGTGTAAGTGTGAAAAGTTTGTTGTTTTGAGCAAGTACCTAACAGTTATCTACCTACTCGAAAAAAGATCGTTTCTGTTCTTGTTTCCTTTAGACAACACTATTCCACTATTAATGAGTAGGTAGCACCGTCGTTGGAATTTGTAAGGGTCAATTTGAAAGGGACGCAATGGTCATTGAAGGCAACATGTAAGGATACCTTAACCTTCTCAGGATGTCTGCCTTGTCATGTATTGGTGTCATGTGTTAGTTGTTCTGTTTTGGCCATTTGTGTTTTGGCCTCAACATTCTGTAGGAAGAAAATCAAGACAAATAGGGGTGGTTGTTAAACCCACGCCCTTAACCTTCTCAGGATGTCTGCCTCGTCATGCATTAGTTTGTTGTTCTATTTTGGCCATAAGTGTTTTGGCCTCAATGTTCTGTAATGAACCTGCATGGGACACTGTCTAAATCTGCAGTGTTGAATCTCATGAACACATTAAATAAATTACTATATATAATGAAATACAAATAAAGCAAATATATCAAAAAAATTTAACGTTAAAACCGATATGGCATGTATGAATGATTATATGCCCTTTTGATCATGGAGATCAAACCAACCTTACCCTTACTGGAGGAGTAGTGAGATGAATTCTTTTATGCCCTTTTGATCATGGAGATCAAGCCCGCCTTACCCTTACTGGAGAAGTAGTGAGATGTGGGTTTGTAATAGGGATGACTTGTTTGTAGTGAGATGGGGGTTTGTAATAAGGATTTCAAGGTTTTAGGGTTCTTGAAAGAATTTGATATTCCGACAATATTGTGGCAAAGTTTTTTTTTGTCTCCTCCTTTGTTTGTGTGAAAAGAATGAGATTATATAATTGAAATTAGAGAGAAAAAATGAGCTTTGAATGTGCAATTGGGCCTCCAATGTTCACTTGAGTCCGTCACGTTCTAGGCAAAATTGCAGGGGCTTAAGTGCAATTTTTGAAGTTGAAATATGAAAACAAAATGTATCCGACATCGAGTACTAACTCCTATTCGAAAATGGGCTCAATCGGATAAACGGTGAATTAGTTATGAATTTTTGAAGTTTCAACTCGGACAAACTTATTTTGGGCTCCAGTGTGGACTCTGACACGTTCTTCAATAAAAACTGGTATTGATCGGAGCATAATCCGGTCTCGACTTTTGAAGAAAAGTTGTATATCTGAGTCAGTAACCTTGTGTAAAAAGATGGGCCCAATCTGATAAAAATTGACCGAGTTATGAATTTTCGAACTTTCGGCCCAGATGAAATAATATTCAGCATTCAGGATTTTCGGCGCGTCACGCGTACTCTGAGCAAAAAATGAAGGCCTTTTGGATACCATTCGAACTCAATACCATCTGTGAAAACTTAGCCAACTCAATTTGTGAAATTTTGGCGCTGGAACCAGCTCGATATGATGAAAATCGACCAAGTTATGATTTTTTGAACATGACGCAAATAAACTTCTGTCACAAATTTTCTGTACGAAAATACTTGATAAATCCGCATTTTTGAAGACCTTCTGATCGAAATTGGCTTCCAGCCGTGAGAGATGAAAACATAGATGACGTCAATACGAAATTTTAGCCACCAGAACGGGTTTAAAACGAGCCACGATCTTCAAGTTATGAATTTTTTAGCGCGTAAAAACTGCACTTTCAGCACACTTTTTCACCATATTTCTTCGAGAAAACTCACCCATTCGGATACCTTCTTTAAAGAATTGACTCTTGAGCTGAACCTGAATTTGAGAATATGTTATCAGAGATATCTTGGCGAAAGAACACCTGAATATGACGCGCCGGGTTGGACTTGTGAATCTTTGAACCCCGAATTGTTGCAAAGCAGCAAACCGATCTTCAGCACGGAAAATAATCTAAGAATATCCATTGACGAAATAAACGTCACTTGTAACCTGAAGAAGCTTGATAAATATACCTTTATTCCATAACCATAAAACCAATAATATGCGTGTATGAAAAGAGGGCAAATTTTGGGGTACAACAACTGCCTCTGTTCAATCTTCTTAAACCTGAAGATTTAGATTGACTCGTCTGCCTTTCGTGATCTGAAGGTGGAAGATGATTGAACACTAGAGTGCCCAGAAATTTGCACTCGTCTATAATGATGCTTGACTATGTAGGTAGTACCGGGAATGGGTTTACAGATGCCATTTGAAGGAGATGACGGAAGGTCACCGGAGATGGGCTTAAAGATGCCATCC
This sequence comes from Vicia faba, assembly GCA_948472305.1. Classification (NCBI taxonomy): domain Eukaryota; kingdom Viridiplantae; phylum Streptophyta; class Magnoliopsida; order Fabales; family Fabaceae; genus Vicia; species Vicia faba. The sequence continues at coordinate 1,336,218,483 of OX451738.1, read as the reverse complement.
GGAAGATATGACGGAGAATACTCGGAAATGGGCTTAAAGATGCCATCTAGATGATGTTGATTTCCCGAGATATTCCTTTGATGAGAATTCATGTTCCTGTCGTTGAGGAGGAATCTGTTGAGGAATGTTGGTATCTGTCTTGGGAGAAATAGAATTTTAGGAGCTTCAGTTGTCCGTTAATCTACTGGGGAATCATCTCTTAGTCAAGGAGATGAAAATGAACTGCTATCTGGTCGTGTATAGGCTTCGTCGCGACCTACTGAGGAAAGGTGAAATCGGTCGTGTTCGATCATGTCTAGGCCTTACAGTGTTGTGGACTGCTGTCTGGAGATAAGAGAAAAGAAACCTGGATGGTAAGGTTATGAGAAGGAACCCGGATAGTAGGGCTTATGGGAAGGAACCTGGATAAGGTTTCTTCGTGAGGAGTTTGGATAAAAATGAATCTGAACCGAGAAGGAACCTGGGTAAGGTTTCTTTGTGAGGAGTTTGGGTAAAACTGCATCTGAACCGAGAAGGAACCTGAGTATGGTTGCTTTGTGAGGAGTTTGGGTAAAATTGCATCTGAGCCGAGAAGGAACCTGGGTAAGGTTGATTTGCGAGGAGTTTGGGTAAAACTGCATCTGAACCGAGAAGGAACCTAGGTAAGGTTGCTTCAGGATGAGTCTGGGTAAAACTACATCGGGAAATTGTAAGGAGGAACCTGGGTAAGGTTGCTTCAGGATGAGTCTGGGTGAAACTACATCGGGACCGAGAAGGAACCTGGGTAAGGTTGCTTCGGGATAAGTCTGTGTAAAACTTTAGGAGGAACCTGGGTAAGGTTACTTTGTGATAAGTTCGTGTAAAACTTTAGGAGGAACCTGGGTAAGGTCACCTTGTGATAAGTTCATGTAAAACTTCAAGAGGAACCTGGGTAAGGTTACTTCGGGATAAGTTCGTGTGAAACTTCAGGAGGAACCTGGGTAAGGTTACTTCGGGCTAAGTCTGTGTAAAACTTCAGGAGGAACCTGGGTAAGGTTTCTTTGTGATAAGTTCGTGTAAAACTTCAGAAGGAACCTGGGTAAGGTTACTTTGTGATAAGTTCATGTAAAACTTCAAGAGGAGCCTGGGTAAGGTTGCTTTGTGATAAGTTCGTGTAAAACTTCAGGAGGAACTCGGGTAAGGTTACTTTGGGATGAGTTCGTGTGAAACTTCAGGAGGAACCTGGGTAAGGTTACTTTGTGATAAGTTCGTGTAAAACTTCAGAATGAACCGGGGTAAGGTTACTTTGAGATAAGTTTATGTAAAACTTCATTCAGAAATATATGAGAAAGGACCCGTGTAAGATTTTTCAGGATAAACCCGTGTGAAGCTGCATTTGATCGTGCAGATAATTACTCTGTTTAGTTTCTGGAGTTAATCTTGAACTTGCTGGAAGTTGTTGATGATTACCATCTTTCCAGAAAAGGTACATGATTAATCGTATATGATGCATGACATGCATTGTATGATGATATTCTCAAAATAAATGAGATTATGTTGTATGCAATATGTATGCGCACATCATGATATATGAACATGAAATGCTATTGTGGCATGTCCGAGTTTGGGAAAATAAATCCCTGACTGTTGTTGGAGAATAAAGAGTTTCGCTCGCTGGGGATAACAACCGAAGATGATTTGAGAATAACTTGGCCAGAGAATAATTCTGCTGGAGAATAAACTGGCGAGAAAAAAATGACTTTGTGGGGAAGAGATACTCTGTCAGAAGATCTGCTGATTTGGAGCAATAACCTCGGTTGGGGATGAATTACCGTTGTTGGCGATGATGAACTCTGTCGGGGATAAAATTTTTGTCAGTGGAAGAAATAAACTCCACTGGGGATGGTCTTCCATTGTTGGTGAAAGATGAACTCTGCTTGGGGAGAATTAACACCACTGCTTTTGGATATTTCTTACTCTGCAGGGAGTGTAGATATTACTGGGACGCGTGCTAAGGATATGACAATGACTTTGCATCAAGACTTTTCTGCCCCTGTACCTGCTGGAGAAAGTGCCTGTGGAGGCCTTGTGGATTGGGTGTCATCCCAACTTATGAGGTGCTTGGTAACTGTCGATCAGAATGATAAGTCTTCTACTGATAGGAAAGTGACAAGATAACGGGACATAGTCGTACGCTTTAATCCCTATCTTTTTCCTGGACTATCTTTTCAGATTTTCAGTCCATCGGGATACCCTTTTTTACCCAAGCCGCCTTCTCAAGTTTTCGACTTGTCGGGTGTACAAATCTTTTTTTGTTTTTATCCCTAATTTTTGCCCGAACCTTTTGGTTCGCCGGGACGCCCTTGTTTTGCCTAGGTGTGTCAACCTAGCGGGTCTTTGTTCATGCGTAGTATTTTTTGACTATGTTCACGCTCTCGGGGTGTAAGGAGTTGTCACTGTTGGTAGTGTTGTGTTGCCACACTACCAGAAGATGTTCGTTTGATCATACAAGATTCGTTGCTGGAATTCATGTCCAATGCCCCAAGTAATTCAGATGGAGATCTGCCCCTGGCTATTTGGCATCTTTGAGAGATTCCTTGAATCTTGACTTGACTTCCCCAGATGATGGACAATGATCATGCCATTCCCCTTGGTTGGAAGTGTTTTTTCCACTTGAGGTGATCCTTTTTATTGAGAAGGTTTTTGTTCACTAGATATTCGTCATGCGAATTTCTCTGCTGTTGAACAAATAGTCATATGCAAACAATGTTATTTTAAGAATGCAAAGCTTACGTCTGTCTTGAAGTTTTGAAAATGCGTTTTTCAATAAAACAAGCAAATTTTATAAAATGTGATGTCAACTCAGGATTTATAGCAAGTCCTACAGGAGTCAGGATACCTTTTGTAAAAGTATGCTTTCGAACTAACCCATGCTTCAGCTAGGACTTTTAAGGGTTATAACGTGGCCTGGTTCACGGTTCAAGAAACAAAGGATAAAGGCTCAAAATTTATTTGTACCCACCCGCTCTTCGTGATATTCTTCAGTCCTATGCTCAGTTTATTGCGCATTTAGAATCCCGTTTGAGTCTTTGCTCTGATATTCAAGTGATGGTTCGGATACTGACAGTTTATTTTGAATAGGAAGTCATTTTTATTGAGGGTTTGTAGGACCTCTTTCTTTTTTATTTTATTATCCCTGTCTTTTTCCTGAACTGTTTCTTTTTATGATTACAGTCAGCGGGATGCCCCAGTTTTTTCTTAAGTCTCCTTCATAGGTTTTGACTTAATGGGCTTTTATTTCGAGAGATAATGATTGTCTGCTTGGATGATTATGCGGAACCATCACCGTCTTTTATTTTGGAAGGACGTCTTCGATGCCATTCATTGTGCACCTGGATTAACTGAGAAAACTACCCTGCCCCAGGTTGTGATTAAGGGTTTTAATTTGTGTGAAAAGAAAAACTCCTACTTCTTTGGCTCAAAGGGGTTGACTAGGGATTATATTCCTTATAACTCCACTGTTTAGGATTTGAAACAACGCATGTACATCGTCAGCGGGGTCTGTTCAAAAGCATACTGTAGAGATTGTGGTATCATTTTTCATCATCCTCCCTCTAAGGCTTAAAGTTTTTAATTGAGAGTTGAATATCACAAAAGGAAATAAGAACGCATTTTTGAAATAGTGAATACGAATGAATTGATTCAAAACAGATATATGTAATGCATTAATGAAATAATAAAGTTTTGACATGACTAAATGTTCGAACAATCAAAAGAAAATTACAAATTGAAAATTCTAATGAATAAAAAGTCTTCTTGTGAGAACTTGTCACTTCAGATGGTATTCCTTGGAGGGATGGCAGAAGAACTCAACCTGACCGTCTTGTGTGAATTCCAATGCTCCTTCATCAATCAGGTCTTGAATTTTGTATTTCAACCTCCAACAGTCGTCAGTATCATGCCCCGGACTATTGGAGTGATATGCACACCTTGCATCAGGATTGTAGTTAGGTGAATAAATCTTGGGATTCGGATGAGGTCCTATCAACGTAACCAGATTCATCCTCAACATGTGTTGTAAAGCTTGAGACAACGGCATGTTGAGTTTGGTAAACTGCCTTTTGGGCATATCCGACTTACTCTGATTAACCCATTGTTTTTGGCGAAGTTGTTATTGGACCCGTGATGTAGTAGCAACTTTGAAAGGTCCACTCTTCACCAAACCAACCTTTTGTCTTCTTGGAGGTTGATCAATGCCTTCGTCCCCGGTCTCGACTGTTTGCTTCATACTGTTGTATCCGTCTTGATGAAGTTGGTTGATAATGGTTTTCAGCTCTTCTTGTCTTCGGGCTAGGCCTTGGATAAGAGCCATCTGCCCCAGCATATGGGTTCTCATTGCACCTACCTCAGCTTGCAGTTGTTCCAGTCGTTTGTACTTATTGTCTTCAGGACTTTTCTTGACCAAGTTCCCAACGAGGAGTGTTTTCAACTCTTCCTGCCCCTTGGATAGGTTTAGGAATATTTCCCTGAACTGAGCTTCTTGAGTTTGGAGATCTCTGTTGTCTTGTTGGAGAGCCATTACTGAAATAAACAGTGAGAACATGAGAGGCCTGCTTTAAAACCTTCTTATGCAATGATATGTATGATATGTATGCAATGTTTTCAAGGATCTCGCGGGGTAAACAAGAAACTGTTAGAATTTGATTTCAGCTTGATTGAAGAAACTTCGTGTCATTAAGAGTCCTTCTTCAAGAGTCAAGCTCACCATATCGAGTGAGTCATAGCCACTGACTCAAGTTATCGTGTTTTGATCTCTAGAAGACATTGGCTAGAGGAAAATAAATCCCCTTGCCCCTTGCTAGACGTTTGGTTCATCATAAACTGCACCACAGGCCCTTGAGATCCTTGAAATGGTTAAGGAAATGCTATGGTATGATGTTATGATGTGTATGCTATGCGTTTAAGCAAAAGTGTGAGGTGATGTAAGAAAGTAAACCCGGTAAGAAATCCAAGTTATTGGATAAGGACTGTAAATAAAACCTGCAAGGAATTCATGTTGTCAGATAATAAAACTGTGCAAGTAGTTCAAGTTGAAAGCACACAAGTCACACAAACAGCCTTAGGTTTATGCTTGCATGGGTTTTAAGGTAGTACCCTCTTGAAGTTTAGTTGGTTCAACCCGTCCTAGAAAAGTAACCGGGTTCTAGAGGTTCTCAATATCACTGACCATCCTCCATCGGTCATGGTTTCTGCTCAAGCAATCTTTTCTTGCGGCCAGAACTATATCGAGAGTACGGTCTCTGTGATACGGTGGGAAAAACTTACTGTTTTTGGAATGCTGGTTTACATTTTGCGTTTGTTTTCGCAAAATGTCGCGGTAAGTAAGAAATTCGCCACCGACTTTTATTTTATCCAACAAGGAAAGGAAAAAAGCACAGAAAAATTCATTTTTCGAGATATTTCTCGGGTTTGGGGGGTAGATTATAGAAAGGGAAGGTATTAGCACCCTTTCTATCCGTGGTTGTCCAGGGGCTCTTAGGTACTTGCTCATCATTTTCAAAATTGTTTTCTTTGTGCTTGTGGGTTTGAAAAAGTTTTTGTTTGAAACTTCGATTTAACTCTTACTTCTGTCCTCAAGAGTGTAATGAAGTGTTTTGAAAACTTTTTTCGAAAAGTGTAAGTGTGAAAAATTTGTTTTATTTTGAATGAGCAAGTATCTAAGAACTATCTACCTACTCGAAAAAGGAATCGTTCTATGCTAATTTCCTTTAAACAATGCTATCCCACTATTAATGAGTGGGTAGCACCGTCGTTGGAGTTTAAGGGTCAATTCGAATGCGGGACATACGGTCACCAAAGCAATGTTAGGACGCCTTAGCGATAACCCTAATGTCTTAGATCATTTGTTTAAGGCAACAATATTCGAGGCAACCGTTTCGAGGCGACTATGATCTTTTAGACAAGAGGGCGACCTCTAAAACAACCTATACTCAATGACCGTTTACGAAGGCAACCAAGTGGGGTGTACCCTAAGAGTGCGCATGTGCGAGTGTGTCGTTTTCAGTTATTTTTATATTTGCACATGTTAAGGGTGATCTAATTTGATTTTAAGATTAAACATTCAGTCTTGTCATGCAAACCCTATTATCAAACATCTAGCAGTTATATAGTTTGCGGAATTAAAATGCGGAAATTAAATTACAAGGCGTCGGGTATTTACATTGCCAAAAGCAACCCTTTAAAAATAAAGCGGTAAAATAAATAAAATTCCTAATTAACTATTACAATTCGTAAGCAGATACATAATTGGATAAAAATAGATGAAGCACGCGGGAAATTAAATCGAATGCGAATTAGGGTTTTGACCCTTTTTTAAAAGAAAATGTCTTTTTTGGTTGTTTTTATTTTAAGAAAGGAAATTAAATCCAAAATTAACTATTAAATTAATTATAAAAATAAATTAATTGATAAAAAATAATAAAAGACATATTTTTTGGAGTTTTTATTAATTTAAGGAAGAAATTAAAATAATTAAATTAGTAGTTAAAACCTAATTAGTTCTAATTAATTTTAAATATTTACAAAATAAATCAAAGTTTCCTAATTAATATCCTAATTAATTAATAAGTTTATTAATAAAAATAAAAGTTTTAAAATTTGATTGGATAAAAAAAGTATTTTTGTGATTTTTTTGATAAAAAAGGAATTTTGTTATTGGTTAGAAATAAATAAAATAAAATTAAAGTAATTAAATAAATAAACAAAATATAAAGAAAAGAGAGAGTGGGCCTGGTTTTGGAGGGTGTGGAAAGCAATTCGTTGGCCCAATTAATGTTGACCCATGTGGACTTTTGGGATCCTGTGTAGGCGCGTTGACTGGCTCCTTGGTGGACCTTCAATATTTGACCACCAGATCTGGCCCTTTGGCCATCTGGCGCTTGGATTGGTGAGGGAGTAGGGTGAACCTCCAGCTTGAACACGCACGAGATCTCCTGAAAACAATTGAGAAAAGGCAATTTGCTGGAAGTAGGGATCGAACCCCTGACCTCCAGCCTTGGAACGCTTTAAGGCTTATGTGGTTACCACCAGACCAAATAGCTTTGTTTGTTATTATAACACAAATTAACAATAATATAATAAAACAAGACTTAATGGTCAGAAAAAAATAAAAATGCGCGCTATTTGAATAAACCAATGGGAATGTGACACGCATCGTCTCTGACCTCCCAACCGTGGCTAAAAATACAACCACCTATACCAATGGATAGAGGTCCGTCGCTACAACCTTACTCATTTCCAAAATCTTACACAGGCCACAAAAATGGACTCTAAGACCATGGTTGGATTCGTGACAAACTCCTGATCACAACCATGTCCTTCATGTGGACCAATTGCACCTAAAACGAAAATCCCTAAACCAAACCTTGAAACCCTAGCTATTGTGAATTGCAACACAGGTTAGATAAATGAAATTAAATGATACCAAAAGACTGCAAATGGCACGATGAATCAAAATATGCAATTAGTTTACTCAATGGATGCCAGAATAATACAAATCGAATTCAAGAAAGGGGTGGATACATGGACCACTTACAGCGCTCTAGGAGGTCTGAAAATGTGTGGTTTGGATCGGATTAGATTGTGGATATGGCCAACAATCGATTGAGACAAGTCTCAAGTCCTGAAAATGCCTCTAACTTTGATTTTGATCTCCCACTTTTTTGTGATTTTTCAAGTTTTTGTTCTGCCTCTACCAGTGATTTCCAACTCTGATTCTCGTCCCTTTTTCTTTCTTATGTAATGTGCAATACATTAGGGTATCATTTGTTGTTCAAATGTTGCTCTATTAATGCCCTTGAATTTGATTTGATTCCTCCATTAAAACTTTCCAAATTTGCTTGATTTCAATCTTTTTTGCACATAATTCATTTGATATGAGTTTGATGAGGTACTAGTTGTCCATTGGAACCTGAAATCATTAAAAAATCTTTGGTTATCAATATCTTTGATTTTATGTGATTTTATTTGATTTAAAATAAATCAATTCAAATAAAAATCAAATTAAATAATAAAAATAAGATATGGACACGTGGCCAAAGCTAGAGCACGTGGGCAATAGGGAAAACTCAAAACAAGTGAAAAAGAATGGACCCATTTGGCAAAATTTGAAGTTTTGGGGATAGTTGACTTTTGGCAATTTTGCAAAAAGGTCCAACTTCAACAATGCATAACTTATTCAATTTTGAACTTTTGGAGGTGTTCTTGGACTTTTTAGAAATCTTGAGATGTCCTCTAGTCAACCCTTTTAGTCTCATATAATTTTGATAATCCATGCTCAAGTTAGAAGCTTTGACAAAAAATGTGTTTTTGTTGACTTTTCAAAATGACCTATAATGTCCAAATTCATAACTTCTTGTGAGTGCATATTTTGATCTTGGGGTATGAATATGGATTGTAAGGAATTTCATCCTATTTAAAATTAGCTTTAGATGGGTCATTTCTCATAAAGTATGAGAGAGTTATGCTTGGTCAAAGTTGAGTTGAGTTTTCCTACAAAACCCTAATTTAGCAACTTTTGAATCTTGATTAATTTTGAGCAATCCATGATGAATCATGATCAACCATTGATCAAATGATGAAATATCCTTCAAAATGAGAATGTTGGCAAAAAATCTTGAAGTTTGACTGTATGTAGGTCGCAGTTGACTTTTGCCCTAACACAATCGACTTTTGGACCTTTGAGCAATTGGCTGAGCAAACTTCCTCTGCAAGGCTTGAAATTTGACATGGGTGACTTTGAGGACATATTAGGACATTGGGGAGAACTTGAAGTCATTTGGACTCAAAGATCTTGGTTCAACACAAAACCCTAATTTGGGGTAGCCTGCCTTAGGAGATAGCTTGTCTGGTCAATTTTTTGAGCAACCTTGAGCAACTTGGAGATTTTTCTTGCAATGTTTTAAGAAATATGGGAGGGAAAATTTTGGGATACAAAAGCTGCCCCTGTTCAATCTTCTTAAACCTGAGGATGTAGATTGGCTTTCATGCCTTTCGTGATCCGAAGGTGGATGATGATTGAACACTAGAGTGCCCAGAAATTTGCACTCGCATGAAGTGGTAATCAGCCTTGTGATGTCGGAAATGGGCTTACAGATGCCATTTGGAGATTGGTGATGAGAGGATGGGCTTAAAGATGCCATATGAAGGAGTGTCAATCACATAAGAGATTCCTTAGCGAGAGCTTGTATACCTGTTGTTTGAGGAAGATTCCGCTGGGGAAGTTTGATCTTTGTTGAGATTTAGAAACTTGCCTATACTTCAACTGAGAGAACATCTCTGCTGAGTTTCAAGAACTTATCCGTAATTCAACTGAGAAAAATTCTCTGCTGAGATTTAGGAACTGTTTGTAATTCAACAGAGGAAAACTTTGTCGAGATTTAGGACCTTGTCTGTAATTCAACTGAGAAAAACTCTGTTGAGATTTAAGAACTTGTCAGTAATTCGACTTGGAGGGAAACATCTTCATCGTGATTTAAGAACTCGCATGTAATTCAACTGAGAAAACTCTGCTGAGATTTAGGAACTCGTCTATAATTCAACGGAGGAACTTTGTCGAGATTTAGGACCTTGTCTGTAATTCAACTGAGAAAAACTCTGCTGAGATTTAAGAACTTGTCAGTAATTCGACTGTAGGGAAACATCTTCATCGAGATTTAAGAACTCGCCCGTAATTCAACTGAGAAAACTCAGCTGAGATTTAGGAACTCGTCTGTAATTCGACGGAGGAACTTTGTCGAGATTTAGGACCTTGTCTGTAATTCAACTGAGAAAAACTCTGTTGAGATTTAAGAACTTGTCAGTAATCCGACTTGAGGGAAACATCTTCATCGAGATTTAAGAACTCGCCCGTAATTCAACTGAGAAAACTCTGCTGAGATTTAGGAACTCGTCTGTAATTCGACGGAGGAACTTTGTCAAGATTTAGGACCTTGTCTGTAATTCAACTGAGAAAAACTCTGTTGAGATTTAAGAACTCGTCAGTAATTCGACTGAGATAAAAGCTTCATAGCTTTGAATTTTATGAGAATTTAATCGCTTCCTTCCTGAAAGGTAAAGGTTAGCTGTATGTAATGCATGATATGTATCAAGCAATGATGTTCTCAAAATAAATGAGATTGTGTTGTATAATGCGTATATGCATGTGTCATGATGTTTGGAAATGTAATGTTTTTAGCTGGGGAAAATAAATCCCGGATATCTGCTGGAGAAAAGAGTTGAATTCTTCGTTTCCGGAGGAGATAATGGATGAAGATATTCGTGAGAATAAACCTGCAGGAGAGGATAACTCCGCTGGGGAATATACTGATAAGGAGATTACTCTGTGGGGAAGAGATGCTCTGTAAAGGATTCTGCTGACAAATTCCGCTGGGGATGAATTACCGTTGCTGGTGATACTGAATCCTGTTGGGGATTGAATTCCTGTTTATGAAAGGAATGAACTCCGCTGGGGATGATTTTTTCAAAAGCGACCTTACTGGGGATAACCTTTTAGGCTCTACTGGGGGACAATCTTCCAGATTCTCTAAACTCCACTGGGGAATATTCTCCAACTCTACTGTGGAGCTTTTTCAGACTGCACTGGGGAGAATTTTCAAACTCCACTGGGGATATTTTGTACTCCGCCAGGGATGATGAGATTTTTCAATGCTGATGGTAGATAAATCCTGCTTGGGGAGAATACTACTGATTCATTCACGGTTGCGAGTCTCAGTTGGGGAGAGTTAACATGACAGTCTTTTCTTACTCTGCGGGGAGTGAATGCACCTCAACCATATTTCAGCTAAATCTACCTTTGTACCTGGTGGACAGAGCAACTGTAAAGCTTGGACAATTCTTATTGCCCCTGTTTCTGATATTACGAGTAACCGTCTTTTGTTTCGCATGTAAATATTCATGAGAAGCAATTAATGTCAAATGCATATATCAAAAATGAACATTGGACGTTCTTTGCAAAACAAAACAGAAAAAGGAAAAACAGTTTGAAATTTCTCTGAAAATGAATTGTATTGATTTTGAAATTTGGCCTGTAAATAGGCGTTTTTGTACAAGAGGCTGACGTCCTAGTAAGAGAACGCCGCCGAACAATAGAGTTTATACAATTTGGGAAAAACAAAGAAAAACATCTATGTGAACAATCCCACTGGGTTCCAACTCTGCTATTGCCTTTATGTCTTCGAGCATCTCAACACTTTGCTACTTGGTTGAAGGTAGATCGGATTGATTAGTGTCGTTCGAGCTTGATAGTCGATATCGAGGTCTGGTTGCAAGGTGATCCAATGAGACATAGTGTTACGCTTTGATCCCTAATTTTTTCCTGGACCGCCCTTTCGGGTTTTCAATCCACCGGGATACCCTTTTTTGCCCAAGCCGCCTTTTCAGGTTTTCGACTTGCCGGGTGTACAGATTTTTTTATTTTCATCCCTTATTTTTGCTCGGACCCTTTTGGTTCGCCGGGAAGCCCTTATTTTTTCCTAGGCCAGTCAACCTAACGGGTCTTTGATTATGCATAGTATCTTTTCACTATGTCTGCATTGACGGGGTGAGGAAGGTCGTCACCATCCATGGTGGTCAGAATCATAGCTCCTCCTGAGAAGATGTTCTTAACCAAAAATGGCCCTTCGTAGGTAGGGGTCCATTTTCCCCTGGGATCACCTTATGGCAGTATGATGCGCTTGATAACCAGGTCTCCAACTTGATACTCTTGTCGTCTGACCTTCTTGTTAAATTCCTTGATCATCCGCTTTTGATACGTCTGACCATGAAAAATAGCAGTAAGTCTCTTTTCATCGATTAAGTTCAGTTGATCAAGCCGAGTCTGAATCCAGTCATCTTCGCTCAAACCTGCATCCTTCATAATCCGAAGAGAGGGTATCTGAATTTCAATGGGCAAGACTGCTTCCATGCCATATACCAAGGAATAGGGTGTTTCCCCTGTTGATGTCTGTGCTGAGGTACGGTACCCATGAAGAGAAAATGGTAACATCTCGTGCTAATCTTTGTATGTCACCGTCATCTTCTGCACAATCTTCTTAATGTTCTTATTAGCCGCTTCTACATCCCCATTCATCTTCGGCCGGTAAGGAGAAGAGTTGTGATGTTGTATCTTGAACTGCTTGCAGAGTTCGGTAATCATTTTATTGTTGAGATTTGTACCATTGTCCGTAATGATCCTCTCTGGTACACCATATCGACAGATCAGATTATGCCGAATGAACCGTGCCACCACGTTCTTGGTTACAGTAGCAAAGGAAGCGGCTTCAACCCACTTCGTAAAGTAATCAATTGCTACCAAGATGAAATGATGCCCGTTGGATGTCGTAGGTCTGATCTCGCCGATCATATCAATGCCCCACATTGCAAAAGTCCATGGAGCCGTCAATACATTCAGAGGTACCAGAGGTATGTGCACCTTATCAGCATAGACTTGGCACTTGTGACATGTTCGAGAATGCTGATAACAGTCGGCTTCCATTGTGGACCAATAGTATCATGCCCGAAGGATTTTCTTTGCCATGGTGTGTCCACTGGAATGAGTCCCGAAAGTACCTTCATGTAACTCTGCCATAATCCTTTCTGCTTCGTTCTTATCCACACAATGAAGTAAGGTTGAATCGTGGTTACTCTTGTAAAGGATGTCATTACTGATGAAAAACTTCGCCGCGAACCTCCTCAGAAACTTCTTATCATTAACAGATGCACCCTCGGGGTATTCCTGAGCTTTAAGATACCTCTTTACCTCATGTAACTAGAGTTTATCCGTTGCCTCTTCAGTCTCAATATCACAACAATGTGTCGGTTCGTCCAACCTCTCAATGGTAATCTGTGGAGCTTCATTGTCCCATCTGACCTTGAACATAGTAGACATCGTAGCTAGCGCGTTCACCAACTGATTCTCCTCTCTAGGAAAGTGTTCAAGGGTTATCTCTTCGAAGTGGGGAAGTAACGTCAACACATACTCCTTGTAAGGAATAAGATTTGGGTGTTTCGTATCCCACTCGTCTTTGATCTGGATGATCACGAGTAGCGGAATCTCCGAAAACACTTAAGAACTTAATCCTTAGGTCAATTGCTGCTCGAAGACCCATGATGCACGCTTCATACTCCGCCATATTATTGATGCTATTGAAGCATAGTCGGGCGGTGAATGGAGTATGAGAGCCTTTAGGAGATATGATCATGGTGCCAATGCCGTTACCCAAAGCATTTGAAGCTCCATCAAAGTACATAGACCATCGGGATCCCTCCTCAGGTCCTTTATCCGGTCCAGGTGTTTCACAATCAGTTACCAACATGATGTTCTCATCCGGGAATTCAAATTTCATAGATTGGTAATCGTCCACTACCTGATGTGCCAAATGATCTGCCAACACACTTCCCTTTATTGCCTTTTGGGTCATGTACTAGATGTCATACTCAGTCAAAATCATCTGCCATCTCGCTATCCTTCCGGACAAGGCAGGCTTTTCAAAGATATACTTGATTGGATCCATCTTTGATATCAATAAAGTAGTGTGAGTCAGCATATACTGTCTCAGCCGGCGAGCAGCCCATGCCAAAGTGCAGCAAGTTTTCTCAAGCAACGAGTATCGGGTCTCCAGTCGGTAAACTTTTTTCTAAGGTAATAAATAACATGCTCTTTTCGGCCAGACTCGTCATACTGCCCCAACACGCACCCCATTGAATTTTCGAGTACTGTCAAGTATAAGATCAGAGGTCTCCCTTCAACTGGAGGCATCAGAATAGGTGGCTCTTGGAGATACTCTTTGATCCTTTTGAAAGCGGCCTGACATTCATCGTTCCATCTTACCACTTGATCTTTCTTCAGTAATTTGAAGATTGGCTCACAAGTAGCAGTCAGGTGTGAGATGAATCGGGCAATATAGTTCAAACGTCCCAAAAAGCCTCTGACTTCTTTTTCTGTTCGGGGAGCTGGCATTTCCTGTATAGCCTTCACCTTTGCAGGATCCACTTAAATACCTTTATCACTTACGACGAAACCCAGCAGCTTACCAGATCTCACCCCGAAGGTGCACTTGTTCGGGTTTAACCTCAACTTGTACAGCTTCAACCTATCAAATAGCTTCTGAAGATGGTCCAGATGTTCTTCCTCAGTCTGGGATCTTGCAATCATGTCATCAACGTATACCTCAATCTCATGATGGATCATGTCATGGAACAATGCGACCATGGCGCGCTGATACGTTTCCCCATCATTCTCCAATCCAAAATGCATAACCTTGTAGCAAAAGGTACCCCATTGAGTAACAAAGGTTGTCTTCTCCATATCCTCGGGAGCCATTTTAATCTGATTATAACCGGAGAAACCATCATTAAAGGAGAAGACCTTATGCTGTGCGGTGTTGTCAACCAGAACGTCGATATGAGGCAGAGGGAAATCATCCTTGGGACTTGCCCTGTTCAGATCCCTATAGTCAACACACATTCGAAATTTACCATCCTTCTTCGACATGGGAACTACGTTGGCCACCCATTGTGGGTAAGAAGTAACTACTAGAAAACCGGCGTCAAACTGCTTCATCACTTCAGGCTTGATTTTCTCAGACATCTCTGGGCGCATTCGGCGGACTTTCTATTTCACTGGAGGACAGTCTTCCTTGGCAGGCAACCAGTGAACCACAATATCGGTATCCAACCCAGGCATATCTTCATAAGACCAGGAAAAGATCTCAACATAGTCACGCAGTATCTGAATCAACCATTACTTAACACTAGCTTCCAGATTTGCACCGATCTTGACCTCTTTCTTGTCTATCTCTGTACCCAGATTCACTGTTTCCACTGGCTCTTTGTACGGCTATATGGCCCTCTCTTCCTGAAGTAACAGTCTAGCAAGTTCACCAGGCACTTCGCAATCATCTTCAACTTCGTCTTCGGCTAAGTTGATCGGACTTTCGAAGTCATAACCGGCAGTAGCAGAGTCGTTATCAGTGGGATCCAGAGTGGATGTAGACCTGTATATGTGAGTGTGTGTAAAACAACTGTTTTGCAATATATAACAAAAGAAAAACAAGGAGCGCAAAATTTGAAATGCAAGAAAACGTCCAATGCTTTTATTAATGATATATGAAAATGACACACATAAAGCCCTCACAAACAAAGCCACGGTGTCTCGGGTAAGGCACTGGGCCGTAAAGTTTAAAATTGTCTGTTACAAGTTCAAAACAAAAGTCTCATTACTGGGTAATAAAAGAAATTGGGACGAAGTCCTTTGCCATCCAATTGCTTAATCCACCATCAGCAGTCGGGTAGATCCAACTGTCGAACTCAGAATCTTCATCACCGTCTTCAATGGCATTCACTCCTGAATTGCTGATAAATAGGGGAGGTCTTCCAGTCCGTACACTCCGTACAGCCCTTTGAGCTTCTACAGTGAAACCCAAACCAAACTTGTTAGTCTTATGTGCAAAATCAGGGAGTTGGCCCCAATTTGCACACCCACCTTTCTCAACAACAGCCCGGACATCCTTGAGGGAAGCCATCTTCATTGGAGGATCTTCAGTAACAGTTTCGGTTGATGCCAGCGTCTGGGGCACTTCTTCAAAATGTTGAAACGGGGTCTCAATGAACTCCCCGTCCATCTCTACATATCGGAAATAGTTGAGGTGGCTCACCATGTACTCCTCTTCTCCTTGTACCGTAACAATCTTGCCCTTCACTAGGTATTTTAGCATCTGGTGGAGCGTAGAAGTGACTGCCCCAACTTTGTGGATCCATGGGCGACCCAACAAACAAGAATAAGATGGTCGAATGTCCATCACATAGAATGTAGATGTGAATATTTGAGAACCAACCTTAACAGGAATATCTACTTCTCCGTGGACCATTCTCTTGGACCCGTCAAAGGCCCTAACAACAATGTTACTCGGCTTCAGCTCCAACCCTTCACAGTCCAACCGATCTAGTGCTTTCTTGGGTAAAACGTTCAACGAGGACCCAGTGTCCACCAATACGTGAGCTAGAGTAGTGCCTCTACATTCGATGGAGACATGCAGGGCATCATTGTGATTCTTCCCCTTAGCAGTCAAGTCTGCGTCAGAGAAACCCAACCCATTATCTGCTGTAAGACTAGCCACGTAATCTTTAAACTGATCAGCTGATGTCTCTTGTGGCACATGCGCAGTCTTCAGGAAAGCAATCAGAGCCTTAGCATGGGCCTCTGAACACAATAATAAGGACAACATAGAGATCTTCGACGGGGTTTGCCCCAGCTGTTCGGATACATTGTAGTCGCTTTTCTTGATGATCTTCAAAATTTCATCTATCTCTTGTCTAGAAGCTTCAACAGTAATTTTCTTCGGCGCCTCCGTCTGGGCAGGATCGCCGGTGGCCCCTTTGCCCTGAGTGTCAGATGACTCGGCAACAGGGGTAAGAATGGGAACATGAACAGGAATAGTAGCAGACATACTGGCAGGTGTAATAACAACAAGCTTCTGAATAGTCGGTGGATAGATCTCAGGGGAGAAAAGTCTTCCGTTGTGGGTGACTTTACTAGATCCAACAATATTGCTGACGTCAGTATCAGCCTCTTCAGCACTCAAGTCTTGTTTAACTCCGTGATAATACACGTCAGCCCCGTAGTGCCACGGGACAACTTTATCTGATGTATAGGGGATAGGCCCAGGAATGGTGATGATCAATGGTGCAATTCTCGGAACATATGTAATTCTAACAGGCTTTCTCGAGGAAGCCTTGGAAGAATTGTCGAAAATGGTGATTATAGCAACTTCTTCAACAGGAACCAAAGGAATAAAAGTCTTCTCAAACAAAATTTCTTTATTATCCATCAGGCGTTGGACACCTGACTTCAAAAGATGGCAACCAATAGGTAGGGTGGCACACAGATGGCAACCTTCACCGCAGCCCGGAAATAAACCGGCTAACAGAAGGTTCTTCTTCACGGTCATTAATGGAGTAAAAAGGTCTTTCAGAGAAACTATAAACGAGTCTTCATCTATAGCATTAAATCCATACCTGGGCATAGGAGCGGTCACAACATTAGGCCTTTCAGGCGCTTCGAACTCAATCTCCTTAGCATCAATCAAGTCCTGTACCTTATTCTTCAGAACCCAACAATCATTCGTATCATGACCTCGGCTATCAGAGTGAAAAGCACAACGGGCGTTTGGATTGTACATCGGTGACGTTGTGTTGGGATTCTTCAGGGCCTCCTTAGGAATCACCAAGTTGGTCTTCAATAACTGCGGCAGAATCTGAGACAAAGTCATGTTGAGCTGAGTGAATTGTCTTCGCGGCCTCTTGGCCCTTGGCTGATTGTTGCGCTGAAGAGAAACAACAGGTCTTGATATAACAACCGCATTAACAGCTTGACGGCGTTCAGGTTTGTTATGGCTCTTCACGCTGTAAACTGCGCTTGACTCCTTCTTAAAAGGCTTCTTTTCGGTGCCTGATGCAGCACCCTTCTGTATTTTACCGCTCTTGATACCGGCTTTAACTCTTTCCCCGGTCATAATCAGCTCGGTAAACCCAGACGATGAACTTCCAATCAGGTGATTAAAATACACCAGACAGGGTCCCCAGAAACATATCAACTAACTCCCTATTAGCCAAAGGGGGTTGTACTCTTCCAGTAAGGTCCCTCCATTTCTGAGCGTAGTCTTTGAAACCTTCGCCCGCACCCATAGACATACCCTGAAGTTGGGTACGCGTGGGAGCAAGGTCGGCATTGTATTGGTACTGCTTGTAAAAAGCATCAGCAAGGTCTTCCCAATTATGGATACTAGCTCCCTCCAGCTGGTAAAACCATTCAAGTTGAGTCCCTGAAAGACTATCTTGAAGTAAGTGGATCCAGAGGTTCCTGTCAGCGGTATATGGTTGAATCTTTCTAACATACGAACGAAGGTGTAGCTTTGGGCAGTAGACCCCATCATATTTAGCAAAGATTGGTGCTTTAAACTTGTGGGGAATCACCACCCCAGATGACAAACCCAAATCACCAAAGTCCACACCAGGGACTTTCTGGACCTCCATCGCACTTAACCGGTCTTCAAGCTGTTTATACCTATCTTCAACCGGAGGATACTGGTCTTCGTCAAAGTCAGTCTCGTTGTCTGAAACCACGGGGCTAGGAGCCCTCCTTTCTTCTTGGTTTTCTCCCCCTCCAGATGAGTGGGATAAATTGACTTCATCTCGCAAATTGTTTCTGAATCTGCGACCCATGTTCAGTAGGACCGTCTTCTTCTTCTTCTTCTTCTTCTTCTTCTTCTTATCCTTCAAGATAAGAGTCTTCAGATCTTGCTGACCCTTAGCCAAGTTCATAAACATTTCCTGGAATTGAGCGTTTTGAGCTTGCAGAGCCTTGATAGCTTGATCAGTTGATGTTTCAGCAGACATGATATGCTGAAATAAACAGCGAAGAAGATGAGAAAACCTGTAAGGGTACCTGTTATGAGGTGCATGGAATGAAATGCGTATGATATGATTCCCAAGACGTCGAGAGATTCAAATTCGTAAACCAAAATGAAACACACTTTTATTAGATAAACTTGAAACAATGTTTGATAAATGCCCTTAAGGCGTTACAAGAAAGAAAAACTGAAAAGTAAATAAAAACTAGAAATAATCAAAAGACATCAGCGCTCCCATGGTCGTTTCCCTTTGGTGCTGACATAGTCGTTGAGGATCTGCTCGTTCTCCAATTGCCTTGTCAACTTCAGGATCTTCCGCTCTTGTTCGTGATACTTTTCTCTGTAAGTATCTCGTTCTTCTCTTAGCTACATCCAAGACCTCTTTAATGCCCCAATGTCAGTAGGCATGTATGGGTGGAGGATGGTAGGTGGAACCCCTTCTTCATCAACAACCTCAACAATCACAGGCAAGACAACTTCGTACGGCATTCCCAGCTTTTGGGCACGGATTCGAACCCATCAGAGGTATGGTTCCATTGGAAGAGAGGTCTTCATCCCTAACTCATATGGATCAGACCGGTGCACCCTATCCCAAGCTCGTATGAACCTGCGGCGATGCTCGTCACTATCCCCTTGGAAGTCAAAGACAATACTTGGCATCAGCAACTCATGAGGTCCTTCCCTCCTAGCTCGCCCAAACTGACGTAAGGCCAGACAAGGATTATAGGTGATGCCTCCTCGAACTCCAAGTAGTGGAACATTGGGGTACTCCCCACAACGATCAATAACAGCCACTTCTTCCATGTCTTTAGTGCTCCAGATAATATCAGTGTGAGAAAGAGACATAATCCTGTAGGCCCAACCCATGCCTTCCTTGTTCTTCAAAACTGATTTGGGGAGGTGAGAAATAAACCACCTCGCCAGCAATGGTGCACAACACATAAGGGTTCCCTGTTTCCGAGCAGTACGAGCATAAAAAGAGTGCAGAATGTCACCCAAGAGAGTGGGTACCAGATTACGGGAAATGAAGATCTTCACCGCATTCACGTCAACAAAGGAATCTGAATTAGGAAAAAACACCAAACTATAAATGAGAAGAGCTAGGATGTCCTCGAATGCCTGAAAGTCCAAACTGTCCCAAAACTGATTAGCCCGATCAACCAAGAATTTGGCCAAGAAGCCTTTTGTCCCATTTCAAGTTTCCCAATTAGACATTACCTCAGCCTTTGTCAGATGGAGGGCTGAAGCAATCTCTTCCGGCCTAAGGACTTTCTCCCAACCTGTGAACGGGGTCTGCTCTAGAATAGAGATACCAAGTAGATCAGAGAACTCTTCCAAAGTAGGGACCAACTGGTAGTCCGGAAAAGTGAAGCAATGGTACAGTGGATCAAAGAACTGGCACAAAACACTCATCATCTGCTCATCTAATCTGGAAGTGACCAAACTAAGGAGGTGACCATGTCTTCTGATAAAGGAGGAAGTGTCAAGAACCTTTGCAACCAAATCTTTAAGCAGAGCAGGAATCTGAACAAAACTGATCCGAATAGTGTTTCTACGCATAGGTGCCATGACCTACAAAATAGAACAAAGATGAATCCCCTCTGTCTTTGAAATAGGTTAGTCCAATGCAATATGCATGCAATGTCATGATGCATGGTGTCATGATAGAAAACACACCACAAGTATTCACAAATAGAAAACATGGTAAGGGCACACAAGTCACACAAATAGCCCTTAGATTTCAGGCTGGTAAGGAGTTTAGGTATTACCCTCTTTCAGTTTAGTTGGTTCAAACCTGTCCTAGTAATAGTAACCGGGTTTTAGAGGATCTCAATATCACTGACCACCCTCGATCGGTCATAATTCTAGTTTGGCAACCTTTTCTTGCGGCCGGAATCATCGCGAGAGTTTGGTCTCAATGAGTGTAGCATACTGCTACTGTTCTATGGCCAAGTTGGTCAATTATAGGTGCTAAGGTCAGTTGGTGCTTAATGACCCCTTAGAAGACCCATATTTTCCTCGTTGCGCCACAAGGGATATCGGTACAAACTAAAGTGCCACACCAACGTAGCTACTGCTTCAACCGTATCGGTCTACGCCGTACAGTTCCCTCACAGTTTATTGCTACTTACCTAAAGGGTGTCCCCCAGATCCGGGTTAGGATCTATAGTAACTCTGGTTCAACCCACAAAGATAAATCATATAAGTCAAGCAATTGAAAACATCATGAACTATTCCTAAGATACACCCCACTTATAAATTCCCCAGTAGAGTCGCCAGTTCTGGTGATACGGTGGGAAGAACTGACTGTTTTTGGAATGCTGGTTTGCGTTTTGCGTTTGTTTTTGCAAAATGTCACGGTAAGCAAGAGTCGCCACCGACTTTTATTTTATCCAACAAGGAAAGGAAAAAAGCACAGAAAAATTCCTTTTTCGAGATATTTCTCGGGTTCGGGGGGTAGATTATAGAAAGGGAAGGTATTAGCACCCTTTCTATCCGTGGTTATCCACGGGCTCTTAGGTACTTTCTCATAATTTTCAAAATTGTTTTCTTTGTGCTTGTGGGTTTGAAAAAGTTTTTGTTTGAAACTTCGATTTAACTCTTGCTTCTGTCCTCAAGAGTGTAATGAAGTGTTTTGAAAACTTTGTTCGAAAAGTGTAAGTGTGAAAAATTTGTTTTGTTTTGAATGAGCAAGTATCTAAGAACTATCTACCTACTTGAAAAAGGAATCGTTCTATGCTAATTTCCTTTAAACAATGCTATCCCACTATTAATGAGTGGGTAGCACCGTCGTTGGAGTTTAAGGGTCAATTCGAATGCGGGACATACGATCACCAAAGCAATTTTAGGACGCCTTAGCGGTAACCCTAATGTCTTAGATCATTTGTTTGAGGCAACAATATCCGAGGCAACCGTTTCGAGGCGACTATGATCTTTTAGACAAGAGGGCGACCTCTAAAACGACTTATACTCAATGACCGTTTACAAAGGCAACCAAGTGGGGTGTACCCTAAGAGTGTGCATGTGCGAGTGTGTCATTTTCAATTATTTTTATCTTTGCACATGTTAAGGGTGATCTAATTTGATTTTAAGATTAAACATTCAGTCTTGTCAAGCAAACCCTATTATCAAACATCTAGCAGTTATATAGTTTGCGGAATTAAAATATGGAAATTAAATTACAAGGCGTCGGGTATTTACATCGCCAAAAGCAACCCTTTAAAAATAAAGCGGTAAAATAAATAAAATTCCTAATTAACTATTACAATCCGTAAGCAGATACATAATTGGATAAAAATAGATGAAGCGCGCGGGAAATTAAATCGAATGCGAATTAGGGTTTTGACCATTTTTTAAAAGAAAATGCCTTTTTTGGTTGTTTTTATTTTAAGAAAGGAAATTAAATCCTAAATTAACTATTAAATTAATTATAAAAATAAATTAATTGATAAAAAATAATAAAAGACATATTTTTTGGAGTTTTTATTAATTTAAGGAAGAAATTAAAATAATTAAATTAGTAGTTAAAACCTAATTAATTCTAATTAATTTTAAATATTTACAAAATAAATTAAAGTTTCCTAATTAATATCCTAATTAATTAATAAGTTTATTAATATAAATAAAAGTTTTAAAATTTGATTGGATAAAAAAAGTATTTTTGTGATTTTTTTGATAAAAAAGGAATTTTGTTATTGGTTAGAAATATATTAAATAAAATTAAAGTAATTAAATAAATAAACAAAATATAAAGAAAAGAGAGAGTGGGCCTGGTTTTGGAGGGTGTGGAAAGCAATTCGTTGGCCCAATTGATGTTGATCCATGTGGACTTTTGGGATCCTGTGTAGGCGCGTTGACTGGCTCCTCGGTGGACCTTCAATATTTGACCACCAGATCTGGCCCTTTGGCCATCTGGCGCTTGGATTAGTGAGGGAGTATGGTGAACCTCCAGCTTGAACACGCACTAGATCTCCTGAAAACAATTGAGAAAAGGCAATTTGCTGGAGGCAGGGATCGAACCCCTGACCTCCAGCCTTGGAACGCTTTAAGGCTTATGTGGTTACCACCAGACCAAATAGCTTTGTTTGTTATTATAACACAAATTAACAATAACATAATAAAACAAGACTTAATGGTCAGAAAAAAAATAAAAACGCGCGCTATTTGAAAAAACCAATGGGAACGTGACACGCATCGTCCCCGACCTCCCAACCGTGGCTAAAAATACAACCACCTATACCAACGGACAGAGGTCCGTCGCTACAACCTTACTCATCTCCAAAATCTTGCACATGCCACAAAAATGGACTCTAAGGCCATGGTTGGATTCGTGACAAACTCCTGATCACAACCATGTCCTTCATGTGGACCAATTGCACCTAAAACGAAAATCCCTAAACCAAACCTTGAAACCCTAGCTATGGTGAATTGCAACACAGGTTAGATAAATGAAATTAAATGATACCAAAAGAATGCAAATGGCACGATGAATCAAAATATGCAATTAGTTTACTCAATGGATGCCAGAATAACACAAATCGAATTCAAGAAAGGGGCGGATTCGTGGACCACTTACAGCGCTCTAGGAGGTCTGAAAATGCGTGGTTTGGATCGGATTAGCTTGTGGAGATGGCCAGCAATCGATTGAGACAAGTCTTAAGTCCTGAAAATGCCTCTAACTTTGATTTCGATCTCCCACTTTTTTGTGATTTTGCAAGTTTTTGTTCTGCCTCTACCAGTGATTTCCAACTCTGATTCTCGTCCCTTTTGCTTGCTTATGTAATGTGCAATACATTAGGGTAGCATTTGTTGTTCAAATCTTGCTCTATTAATGCCCTTGAATTTGATTTGATTCCTCCATTAAAAATTTCCAAATTTGCTTGATTTCAATCTTTTTTGCACATAATTCATTTGATACGAGTTTTATGAGGTACTAGTTGTCCATTGGAACCTGAAATCATTAAAAAATCTTTGGTTATCAATATCTTTGATTTTATGTGATTTTATTTGATTTAAAATAAACTAATTCAAATAAAAATCAAATTAAATAATAAAAATAAGATATGGACACATGGCCAAAGCTAGAGCACGTGGGAAATAGGGAAAACTCAAAACAAGTGAAAAAGAATGGGCCCATTTGGCAAAATTTGATGTTTTGGGGATAGTTGACTTTTTGCAATTTTGCAAAAAGGTCCAACTTCAACAATGCATAACTTCTTCAATTTTGAACTTTTGGAGGTGTTCTTGGACTTTTTAGAACGCTTCAGATGTCCTCTAATCAACCCTTCTGGTCTCATCTTATTTTGATATACCATTCTCAAGTTAGAAGCTTTGACAAAAAAAGTGTTTTTGTTGACTTTTCAAAATGACCTATAATATCCAAATTCATAACTTCTTGTGAGTGCATATTTTGATCTTTGGGTATGAATATGGATTGTAGGGAATTTCATCCTCTTAAAAATGAGCTTTGGATGGGTC
Organism: Vicia faba; assembly: GCA_948472305.1. Lineage (NCBI taxonomy): Eukaryota > Viridiplantae > Streptophyta > Magnoliopsida > Fabales > Fabaceae > Vicia > Vicia faba. Next base: position 1,336,194,601 of record OX451738.1, on the reverse strand, counting down.
ATTTCGCATAAAGTATGAGAGAGTTATGCTTGGTCAAAGTTGAGTTGACTTTTCCTACAAAATCCTAATTTAGCAACTTTTGAATCTTGATGAATTTTGAGCAATCCTTGATGAATCATGATCAACCCTTGATAAAATGATGAAATATCTTTCAAAATGAGAATGTTGGCAATAAATCTTGAAGTTTGACTGTATGTAGGTCACAGTTGACTTTTGCCCTAGCACAATCGACTTTTGGACCTTTGAGCAATTGACTGGGCAAACTTCCTCTGCAAGGCTTGAAATTTGACATGGGTAACTTTGAGAACATATTAGGACATTGGGGAGCACTTGAAGTTATTTGGACTCAAAGATCTTGATGCAACACAAAACCCTAATTTGGGGTAGCCTGCCTTAGGAGATAGCTTGTCTGGTCAATTTTTTGAGCAACCTTGAGCAACTTGGAGATTTTTCTTGCAATGTTTTGAGAAATATGGGAGGGCAAATTTTGGGGTACAACAGTCTCAATGAGTGTAGTATTGAGTATCAACCAGTTCTCAGCTCTATACCGAGGCCGGCTATCTCACTACTTCCTATGGCTAAGTTGGTCAATTATAGGTTCTAAGGTCAGTTGATGCTTAACGACCCATATATCAGCCTCGTACTCTCCTTGTTCCTCCACAAGGGATACCGGTACCAACTAATGTTCCACATCAACGTAGCTACTTCTTCAACCGTATCGGTCTATGCCGTACAGTTCCCTCACAATTTATTTCTACTTACCTAACAGCTGTTCCCCAGATCCGGGTTAGGATCTATAGTAACTCTAATACAAAGCCCACAAAAATAAAGCAATCAAATCAAACAATAGAAAACAATATGATGAACTAATCCTAAGGTATACCCCACTTATTAAATCCCCAACAGAGTCGCCAGTTCTGTGATACAGTGGCAGAACCGACTGTTAATACTGGTTTGTGCTTTGTATTCGCAAATGTCGCGGTAAGCAAGAGTCGCCATCGACTTTTATTTCATCCAACAAAGGAAAAGGAAAAAGAACAGAAAAAAACCTTTTTTGGAGAATATTCTGAGTATGGGGGATTTAATAAAGGTCCTAATTAATCTATTACAACTTGTGAGCAATTACATTAATATGGTAAAATAAAATAAAGCGCGCGCGAATAAAGAACGAGAGAGAATTAGGGTTTTGACCCCGTCTAACCTAATCGAAAGAAAAATTATTTTTTTGTTGTTTTTAATTATTTCTAATAAAAAAGAATTAGGTTTTTTAAAATTAAATACAAAATTAATTAGTAATTAAATTAGTTTTAAAAAAATAATTAAATGGCCTATTTTTGTGTTTTGTTATTTTAAGAAAAAAGAAAATAGAATTAAGTTAGAAACAAAATCCTAATTGTTCTAATTAATTTTAATTTATTTACAAAACAATTAAAGTTACCTAAAATTAATTATTCGAGTTTATTATAAAAAATCAAAGGTTTGTGAAAAATGCTAAGTTTTATGAAAACAGATTTTAAACAGAAAGAATAAAAATAGGTAAACGGATAAATAGAAAGAAAGAAAATCAAAACCAATAGGGGTGGTTGTTGAACCCATGCCTTTAACCTTCTCAGGATGTCTGCCTCGCCATGTATTGGTGTCATGTGTTAGCTGTTCTGTTTTGGCCATTTGTGTTTTGACCTCAACATTATGTAGGAAGAAAATCAAAACCAATAGGGGTGGTTGTTGAACCCACACCCTTAACCTTCTCAGGATGTCTGCCTCTTCATGCATTGGTTGGTTGTTCTATTTTGGCCATAAGTGTTTTGGCCTCAACGTTGTGTAATGAACCTGCATGGGACACTGTCTAAATATGCAGTGTTGAATCTCATAAACACATTAAATAAATTACTATATATCATGAAATACAAATAAAGCAAATATATCAAAAAAAAATTAACGTTAAAACCGATATGGCATGTATGAATGATTATATGCCCTTTTGATCATGGATATCAAACCAGCCTTACCCTTACTGGAGGAGTAGTGAAATGAATGCTTTTATGCCCTTTTGATCATGGAGATCAAGCAAGCCTTACCCTTACTAGAGAAGTAGTGAGATGTGGGTTCATAACAGGGATGGCTTGTTTGTAGTGAGATGGGGATTTGTAATAAGGATTTCACGGTTTTATGGTTCTTGAAAGAATTTGATATTCCGACAGCGTTGTGGCAAAGTTTTTTTTTGTCTCCTCCTTTGTTTGTGTGAAAAGAATGAGATTATATAATAGAAATTAGAGAGAAAAAAATGGGCTTTGAATGTGCAATTGGGCCTCTAATGTTCACTTGAGTCCGTCACGTTCTAGGCAAAACGCAGGGGCTTAAGTGCAATTTTTGAAGTTGAAATGTAAAAACAAAATGTACCCGATATCGAGAACTAACTCTTGTCTGAAAATGGGCTCAATCGGGTAAATGGTGAATTAGTTATGAATTTTTGAAGTTTCAGCTCAGACAAACTTATTTTAGGCTCCAGTGTCGACTCTGACACGTTCTTCAATAAAAAACTGGTATTGATCGGAGTATAATCCGGTCTCGACTTTTGAAGAAAAGTTGTAGATCTCTGAGTCAGTGACCTTGTGTAAAAAAATGGGCCCAATCTGATAAAAATTGACCGAGTTATGAATTTTCGAAGTTTCGGCCCAGATGAAATAATATTCAGCATTCAGGATTTTCGGCGCGTCACGCGTACTTTGAGCAAAAAATGAAGGCCTTTTGGATACTGTTCGAACTTAATACCTTATGTGAAAACTTAGCCAACTCAATTTGTGAAATTTTGGCGCTTGAACCAGCTCGATACGATGAAAATCGACCAAGTTATGATTTTCTGAATATGACGCAAATAAACTTCTGTCACAAATTTTCTGTACGGAAATACTTGATAAATCCGCATTTTTGAGGACCTTCTGATTGAAATTGGCTTCCATCCGCGAGAGATGAAAACATAGATGACGTCAATACGGAATTTTGGCCACCGGAACAAGTTCAAAACGAGCCACGATCTTCAAGTTATGAATCTTTTAGCGCGTAAAAACTGCACTTTCAGCACACTTTTTCACCATATTTCTTTGAGAAAACTCACCCATTCTGATACCTTCTTTAAAGAATTGTCTCTTGATCCGAAACTGAATTTGAGAATACGTTATCAAAGATATCTTGGCGAAAGAACACCTGAATATGACGCGTCGGGTTGGACTTGTGAATCTTTGAACCCCGAATCATTGCAAAACGGCGAACCGATCTTCAGCACGGAAAATACTCTGAGAATATCCATTGACGAAATAAACGTCACTTGTAACCTGAAGAAGCTTGATAAATATACCTTTATTCCATAACCATAAAACCAATAATATGCGTGTATGAAAAGAGGGCAAATTTTGGGGTACAACACACCTTCATCATATCTTCCTCAAAGCTTTAGGTGACCAAGTTGAGAAGTCGTCCATGTCTTTTGGTGAACGGAGAATTCTCAGGGACCCTTTATGCTAACTCTTTGAGCTAAAAGGTAATTGTACAAGGTTGACTTGGATTGTGTTCCTGCGAGTGGGAGTCATATCCTACAAAACAGAACAAAGATGAATCTTAAAATCCTTGAAATGGTTAGTCTAAAATGCTATAGCATGATGTCATGATGTTATGTACAAGCATATGCACAAGTTAAATCAAATAAGTCCTTAGGTTTAGGCTTGCATGGAGTTTGTAGGCAAGTACCCTCTTGAAGTTCGGTTGGCTCAACCTGTCCTAGTAATAGTAACTAGGTTCTAGGGGATCTCAATACCACTGATCTTTCTTCATCGGGCATTGTTTCAGCATAAGCCTCTTTAATGGCGACCGAAATATCCTGAAAGTCCAATCTCAATGAGCGTAGTATCGAGTATCAACCAACTTCGGACTACACCAAAGCCGGCTACCTCACTACTTCCTAATGGCCAAGTTGTTCAAGTAAAAGTTCTAAAGTCAGTTAGTGCTTTATTACACCACACAATGGCCCCGTAATCTCCTTGACTACTCAAGGGCTACCGGTACCAACAAATGTGTCACACTAACGTAGCTATTGCTTAGACCATATCGGTATACCCCGCACAATTTCCACAACTTATTGCTACTTACCTAAAAAGGTGCCCCGGATCCGGGTATAGGATCAAAACAAACCCAAACAAGGAACCATAATATAAAGCAAACAAATAAAACAATGAAAAGCAAATAAAGGTGATCTAGCCCTAAGTTAACCCCACTTTTAAGTAACATTTCCCAGCAGAGTCGCCAGTTCTATAACACGGTGGGAGAACTGACTTGGGTGTTTTGCGTTTGATTGCATTTATTGCGGATAGCAAGAGTCGCCACCGACTTTTCTTTTATCCAATAAGGAAAGGTTGAAAAGAACAAGAAAGACCTTTCTAGATTATTTCTTTAGTTCAGGGGGTAGGTTATGAAAAGGTAAGGTGTTAGCACCCTTTTCATCCGTAGTTATCTACGGGCTCTTAGTTGCTTGATAGATCACTTGCTTTTTTGTTTGAAAATGTGTTTGTGATATGGGTTTTAAAAGTATTTTGAAAAGGAATGTCTTTGTAATAGTTTTCGTCTCTATAAGAATGCATACAAAGTGTTTTGTCTTTTGAAAAATGTTTCAAAGTGAAGTTGTGGGTGTATAAAATATTTTTGATGTGAGCAAGCGAGCAACTAGAAGCATTCTACCTACTCAAAAGGTCTTAAATATTCTTTTCCTCCTCTTTTAGATATTGCTATCTTACCATTGTTTTGGTAAGAAGCCCCATCATTGGATGTGAAGAGACGGACGCGGGACGTTTGTATAGTCATAGAAGGCAACCTACGAGATGTTTTAGCAATGTCGTTTAGGGACTAGAATGTTTACCAAAGGCAACATTAAGGGTCATCAAGGGACTATGATCTTTTATCGAGGGTCTTTGCTAAAAAATGTCCATATTCGAGGGACATGACTATTTTTTGGAAGGAAACAAAGTGAGGTTACCCTAGAGGAGGTAGTGTGCAAGTGTGTTTGATTGCATGCATTTTATCTTGTATTTAAAGGTTATCTACTTGTTGATTTTGTCTTGTCATACATCCTAATTACTAACAATATATGAAAGCAAATAAAATGCAAGAAATAAAACCTACACTATTACAACCATATTGAATTTCATGGAAATATAAAGGCAAAAATAAAATAAATGCAAGAGAAATGGATCCTTCGATTTGGGTTGACATGCCCTTCAATTCTGCATTTCCTGGCTTCCTTTGATTTGAATTCTGAAGTCAGTGGAGTCATGCCCTTCGATTTTCTTCTCCGTCTCCTTCGACTGAGGGTTGGAATCAAGATGGTCACGCCTTTCGCCTAGGCCTAGAAGTCAACGTAGTTCTGCCTTTCGCTTGATGCCTGGAAATAGCCTGGTTCTGGCCTTCATTTGAGGCCTGGAAACAACAAGGTTCTGGCCTTCGTTTGAGGCCCAGAAGCAGCAACACTCATGCTTTGCCACAGGTTCCTTGCTGACCCTTTGTAAGCATATTGGGTCTTCAGAGTATGATTCGAAAGGCTTGTGCAACTAGCCAATCGAAGGGTACAACAAACCTGTCTTAAAGCCTAAAAATACAATATCCAAACTTAGCTATAATCTAGGGGTTAGCATGAAAACTCATGGGTCTCAAAGTCTAAAGCATAACTAAACTAAGGTTGAGTTTTCAACATACAGGATGTCAGAATCGAAAGCTAAAACATAGTCTAGAAATGTCTACATTTTTCTTTATTGGCATATGCACATGATATTAAAATAGAATAGACTCAAGTTTGAAAGAAAACTTACCTCTTGAAGTCCTTAAATCTAAGGGAGATGTAAATGCTTTCTATGATGGAAAATGAGAGTTCGTTGGGACCCTCCTGAGGCTAGTCCAGTTGCTACCTTGTGAAAGCAGTGACTGGGCCGAAAGAGGTTGTATGAGTGGATCGAAAGATTTTTTATCACAAGTAATGGGACAACTCAAAAGCCTACTGTATGATAGCTGGGTGAGTGGGTCGAAGGGTGGTTTGATGGTCACTTGGAGGGTGAATCGAAGGTTTTATTCTTAGTGTACAAAAATGTTTGAAAAAGAATGTTGAGAAGTGTTTGAGAATTTTTGAGAATTTTCACAAGTGTTTTCTTGCAATCCTCGAGGCGCTTTAATACGTGTGGTGATGCCATATTTTTATAGATGGCTTGGGCTGATGCTTTGGGAGGGAAAACAAAAAGTTTAAACAAAAAGGGTATGATGTATTTGTAGCTTACGAGGGACATTGTTTTATTGCCATTTTGGTGCAAGGAATAGGGCAGCAATGCAGGACTGCCGTGCAGCAGTTTTGGAGTTTTATGGCCAGTGTATCAGGCTTAATCCTGGAAGCGTGTGGGACTTAGTCAACAAGTACCTTTGGCATATCAACCTTTTGTCTTGACTCCCTAGCCTCTCCTTTCGACCAGACTTTTCAGTAACCATTTTTTTTCAATCAAAGTGTCATTCGAATGGCTCCCATGGATATCCTTCGAAGGGGCCAAGTTAATGCTCTTGGGATGAGTCAGTAATATATGTCCTTCGATTGGGGGTATCCAGACATTCCTGATAAACTCTTCAAATGTACCATCATGGTGCTTTCTTCGCCTGAGGCCATGTCATAGTGAAGAGTTTATATGTTTAGAACAAGCTATTTTTACAGGAGATCCCGCCCACTCAAATTTGTCTGCAAAGGGGCCAAATGTCCAAATGAAAGAATGTGTGCAAGAGATTTCAGCCTTGTGACTTTACAAATATGTTCAAACGAAAGCTTTTGTAAAAGAGGAGTCAGATGCCCAAATGAAAGGCATGACAAAAGACTGTTGGTCAAGTATTCACACCCCCAAGCGAAGGATGCGTGCAAGGGATGGAAGGCTCAATCGAAGCTTGCAACATTGGAAAAGTCATTTCCCCAAACGAAGGAGTCTTGCAAGGGAAAAATATGTGTTCGAAAGAGGGCAAAAAGGGGGTTTTGGCCTCCTGAATCGATGGATATCACCAGGAAGCTTTTTGCCTTGTGAATTGAAGCTATATTAAAGGGGAATGTTGCCCTGTCGAAGCTTCCAACAAAATGCTTCAAAGGGGACTTTGGCCTTGTGCACATTATTATGGTGAGAAATTCTCCCTTGTATGTCTTGGCTAAGACGTATGGAAGATGTTGTGTGGCCAAACGAAAGACCTGCACAAACATTCCAATGAAGTCTAGCGCTAAAACAAAGCAGGAAATGATCCTAGCCAAATGAGCCCAAAGCCTTAATCGAAGCATGAAATGAACTTGCCCCAAAGAATCCAGCGCCCAAACGAAAGATGTAACCCAAGCCAAAGTATCCAATCGAAGGATGCAAAATCGAAAGGAACTTGCTTTTCCTTTAATTTTGTCAAAAAAGGCATTTTCATTTATTTTATCCTTTTTAGCAATTTCTTCCTTAATCTTAATGTTGAAAAATCCAAATATATTGTGTAGGCTTGGATTTTAGGAATCCTTTGTGAGAATTGTCTTGAGGAATGAGAGGGAAAATTTTGGGGTACAACAGAGACTTAGGAAAAAAACTGGGGCATCCCGCTGACTGTAATTACAGAAGAAACAGTTCAGGAAAAACTTAGGGGTAATCAAGTCAAAAGAGGACACTACAAATCTTCGACAAAAGAAAAAAAATGTTACAAAAAAATGACCGCCTTCTCAAATAAACTTCCAGTATCCGAACCATCACCAAAATATCATTCCATACTCAATTGAAATCTAAACGCACAATTAACTACATATAGGACTGAAGAACATCACGGAGAACGGGTTGGGAACAACTAAATTTTGAGCTTTTTTCCTTTGGTTCTTAAACCGTGAACCAGGCCACGTTACAATCCTTAAAAGTCCTAACTGAAGCATAGGTTAGTTCGAAAGCATACTATTACAAAAGGTATCCTGACTCCTATAAGGCTTACTATAAAACCTGAGTTGAATTTATATTCTTACAAAATTATGTTTTTACTAAAAATGCATTTTCAAAACTTCAAGACAGACATAAGCTTTGCATTTTTAATACCACTGTTTGCATATGACTAATTGTTCGACAACAGAGAAATTTGCAAGACGAATATTCAATGAACGGAAATCCTCTAAATGAACATAATCACCTCATATGGAAAGACATTTCTAGTAACAGGCCTTTCATAATCAAGGGGCATGACATGGTGTCTAAATGATCCGGGGGAAGTCAAGTCGAGATTCAAGGAATCTCTCAAAAGTGCCGAATAGCCAGGGGAAAACCTCCATCTGAATCACTTGGGACATTGAACATGAGTTCCAACAAAGGGCCACGTACGATCAAGTAAACATTCTCTGGCATGCTACAACACTTACAGTGAAAATTCTCCGCATCCTGTAAATGCTGACATAGTCAAAAAAAATACTACGCGTAAAAGAGACCCGCTAGGTCGATAGGTCTAGGAAAAAATAAGGGCATCCCAACGAACCAAAAGGGTTCAGGAAAAAATTAAGGACACATAAAAAATTGTACACCCGACATATCGAAAACCTGAAAAGGCGGCTTGGAAAAAAATGGGTATCACTGTGGACTGAAAACCTGAAGAGGCGGTCTAGGAAAAAGTTAGGGATTAAAGGGTACGACTATGTCCCGTTATCTCATGATTTGTCTATTAGTAGAAGACTTATCACCCTGATCAACATTTACCGAGGTCTCTAGAAGTTGAGATGATGTTCAAGTCATCTATAAATCCCCAGTGAGCAGTTTCCACAGAATTATCTCTACAGAGCTATCTGCACAAGTTCATCTTCAACAACGATACATTCCCCAGCAAGCCTAAATATGTAAGTTAGACCAAAACTGGGGAATCTTCCAGCAGTTCATTTCCATATCTCCAATCGACAGCTTGACAAGACCATCTTCACCAAGAGGTTCCCCTGCAGATAGGAATATCCGATCATTCCCCCTAGTATACGGTGAAAACTTCCTCAACACATCCTCTAAAATACTAATCCCAGACAAAAATTATTTCCATAACACAGTTTATAGGAATTTCATTCCCCAACGGAGTTTATTTCTCCAACACCATGAAATCCTCTCCTTCCCTCTAGGAGGGCCTGACCAAAGTTTCTATCCCCAAAGAAATTGATACAATGCCTAAAACTTGGTCTAATAGCATCCATCTCTCTTTTCCCCAGTTAAGATATGCAAAAATCAATTCCTTTAACGAACAACAAGCAACCGACTCTCTTTGATTATCCTCAAGCAGAAGTCAAAGATCCCCAGCTAAGTATCCTTAAACAGAAGACATAAATCTCCAGCAAAATTATTCCCAAAAGAAATTTAAGAATCACTTTCTTCATATCCAGCGGCAGTCAAGGATTTATTGTCCCTAACAAGACGTAGTTATAAGAAGCTACCAATGTTCTCGAACGAGATGTCACATCCATACATCATTTACAATATCATAACATATAAATACAAAATGCATGCAACATTCTCATTTATCTTGAGAGCATCATTACATAATGCATACATCATGACATTGCATAAAGCTAACTTTGTCTTTTCAGGTTAAATCTGCAAACAGACGAATATTATCAACAATTTATAGACAAGATGTAGATCAATTCCTGAAACTGGAAGAGGCAACTATCTACATAACCTGCATTTTCATAGAATTGAGTGTAGATTCCTTCTAATTCTCTTTTGGACAAAGTCAGGCATAAACTCCTTCCAATACCTCTTCTAGATGAAGTCGGGCGTAGACAACTTCTAGTGCATCATTCAGATGAAATCAAGCATAGATCCATTCTGATAGTCTTTTGGAAAAAAGTCAGGAGTAGACTCTTTCAAATATCTCTTCTATATAAAGTCGGGTGTAGACATCTTCTAGATGAAATCAAGCGTATATTTCCTTCTGTTATTCTTTTGGACAAAGTCGGGCATAAACTCATTCCAAACGCATCTGCTAGACAAAGTCGGACGTGGACTCATTATAGTACATCATTCAGATAAAGTCAAGCGTAGATTTCCTTCTGAAACTCTTTTGGAAAAAAATTCAGGCATAGACTCCTTCCAATATCTCTTCAGGACAAAGTCGAGCGTAGAATCATTCTAGTATATCATTCAGTTAAAATTAGGCGTAGATTTCCTTCTGATATTCTTTTGAGAAAAAAGTCAGGTGTAGACTCCTTCCAATACCTCTTCTAGACGAAGTCGAGCGTAGAGAGCTTCTAGTACATCATTAAGATGAAATCAAGCATAGATCCATTCTGATACTCTTTTGGAAAAAAAGTCAGGCGTAGACTCCTTTCAATATCTCTTCTAGATAAAGTCAGGCGTAGACATCTTCTAGATGAAATCAAGCGTAGATTTCCTTCTGATATTCTTTTGGACAAAGTCAGACGTAGACTCATTCCAAATGCATCTGCTAGATAAAGTCGGGCATAGACTCATTCTAGTGCATCATTCAGATGAAGTCAAGCATATATTTCCTTCTGAAACTCTTTTGGAAAAAGAGTTAGGTGTAGAATCCTTCCAATATCTCTTCTAGATGAAGTCGGGCGTAGATGTCTTCTAGATGAAATCAAGCATAGATTTCCTTCTGATATTCTTTTGGAAAAAGTCGGGCGTAGACTCATTCCAAACTTATCTTCTAGATAAAGTCAGGCGTAGACTCATTATAGTATATCATTCAAATGAGGTCAAGTGTACATTTCCTTCTGATATTCTTTTGGACAAAGTCAGGCATAAACACATTCCAAACGTATCTTCTAGACAAAGTCGGACGTAGACTCATTCTAGTATATCATTCAGATGAGGCCAGTCGTAGATTTCCTTCTGATACTCTTTTGGAAAAAATTTAGGCGTAAACTCCTTCCAATATCTCTTTTAGATAAGGTCGGGCGTATACATCTTCTAGATGAAATCAAACATAGATTTACTTCGGATATTCTTTTGGACAAAGTCGGGCATAGACTCATTCTAGTATATCATTCAGATAAAACCAGGCGTAGATTTCCTTCTGATATTCTTTTGGTAAAAAAGTCAGGCGTAGACTCCTTCCAATACCTCTTCTAGATGAAGTCGGGTGTAGACTCATTCTAGTATATCATTCAGATAAAATCGGGCGTAGATTTCCTTCTGGTACTCTTTTGGGAAAAAGTTAGGCGTAGACTCCATCCAATATCTTTTCTAGACAAATTCGGGCTTAGACTCATTCTAGTATATCATTTAGATAAAATCAGGCGTAGATTTCCTTCTGATACTCTTTTGAAAAAAAAGTCAGGCATAAACTCCTTCCAATATCTCTTCTAGATGAAGTCGAGCGTAGACATCTTCTAAATGAAATAAAGCGTATATTTCATTCTGATTATTCTTTTGGACAAAGTCGGGAGTAGACTCATTCTAGTGCATCATTCAGATGAAGTCAGACGTAGATTTCCTTCTGATACTCTTTTGGAAAAAAAGTCAGGCGTAGACTCCTTCCAATACCTCTTCTAGATGAAGTCGGGTGTAGGCATCTTCTATTACACCATTCAGGTGAAATCAAGCGTAGATTCCTTCTGAAACTCTTTTGGACAAAGTCGGGCGTAGACTCATTCCAAATACGTCTTCTAGACAAAGTCGAACATAGTCTCATTCTGGTACATCATTCAGATAAAGTCAAGCGTAGACTCATTCTGATATTCCTATCAACAATTACTCTGGATGGTATATATAAGCCCATCTCCGACGACATCCCGCCACTCTTCAAATGGAATCTTTAAGTCCATTCCCGGTATAATCAACCAACAGTGTTACTTCATGCACAAGCGAGTGCAAATTTCTAGGCACTTAAGTGTTCAATCATCTTCTACCTTTAAGTCACGAATGGCGAGCATGCCAATCTAACTCTTCAGACTTAAGAAGATTGAACACGGGAAGCTGTTGTACCCCAAAATTTTCCATCTCATTTTCAAATCAAATTATTTTAACAGGTCTCCTCATCTTCCTAGGGTTCTCAATTGCTCAAGAAATTGATCAGACAAGTCTTCTCCTAAGCAATTAGCCTACAATTAGGGTTTTGCTTTTCTCAAAGGAAATTGGACTTATAATGCCTTAAATGGTTTTCATGACTCTTAATATGTCCCTAAGAATGTCCATGTCAAGTTTCAAGCCTTTCACCACAAGTTTGCTCAGTCAATTGCTCATATGATGGAAAATCAATTGTATAGGGTAAAAAGACAACTATGGTCAACATGCAGTCAAACTTCAAGATTTTTGGTCAACATAAACATTTTTAAGTGATATCCATCATTTTATCAAGTGTTGATCATGATTCCTCAAGCAAATCCCTCAAATCATCAAAAGTCAAAAGTTGCCAAATTAGGGTTTCCTTAGAAGAAGTCAACTGAACTTTGACCAAGCATAAATTTCACATGCTTCAACAATTTTTACCCAACCAAAGCTCATTTATAAGTAAATCCAACTCTCTAAAACTTTGCCTCTCTAATATCAAATCCAAAAGTTCATCATATGAGAGATATGAGCCAATACATTACAGGTCATTTCAAAAGTCAACAAAAAGACACTTTTTGTCAAGGCAACTTACATCGAGAAAAATCTTCAAATTTAAAAATGATCAACAAAGATATTGTATATTATATCTTGAGCTTTCTAAAAAGTCTAAGATCACCTTCAAAAGATAAAAATTGAGTGAGATATGGTTTGTGCAAGTTGGGCAATTTTTGAGAAAATGCATGAAACTTCATTTGAGAAATTTTGAACTTTTGGACTAATGGGCCTAACTTTTGAGGTTTAAACATGTTTATAACATGTTATAGGACCTCTAAGTCCAGTTATACGTTACTTTGATTTTTTATTTTATTTATTTTGATTTTATTCAAATTAATTCAAAATAAATCAAATAAAATATGAGTTGATGGACCAAAGGGCGTGTGGGCTTCATTTGGTTATCTTCTAGAGGGCCCAAGGCCTCTTAAGAGCTTTCCAAAACCGTGAAAACATGTTGGAAACAAAAATCTTCAAGTTTGGAAGGTTTTTAAAACAATTTTGGAAAGATTTCAATGTGTTTTCTTTATAATGAATTGTGACATAATGATACAAGATCCTTGCCTTGTTTTGATCCATTTCATTCCTCTATAAATACATGCAACACTCAAGTGCAAAAGAGACACAAAGTGGCTGCCATAGAAGCAAGGTTTCAAAATCATGAATTTTCAAAGAAAGGTGCAAACTCGTATCAAAATGTCCATCCACTCTCAATCAAAACCAAGCCTCAAATCATGTTCCTGAAGCTCCCAGGAATCTCACCAAGTCCAGAAACAAATCTATTCACGTATGGAATAGCTTACACAAGCCCATTGATTTTGGTAATTTTCTTGAATTCGAATCTTTAATCTAGGCATATTTAACTAATTTCGTGTGCACAGATGAGTTCATCATGGTGTTTATAACATGTTTGAATAAGAAAATGCAAGCTTTAATGCAGGGATGATGAGTTACCATAGCTAGGGCATGATCAAATTCTCTCTTTGAAACTCCATTTCCACTAATTTATTTCTTTTTTACAATTAAAATATAAAAATCAGAATATTACATAAAATAAGAAAATAGACTTTTAGGTTTTCTTAATTAACTTTTTTCATTTAATTAGATTTTAGGTCTTATTTTTTTAATTTGTAAAATTAATTAGAATAATTAGGTTTTTATTAATTATTAACTTAAACTATTTTCTACAAAAATATACAAAAATAATTAATTTCTAACGTTTTAGATTTTAGGACTTTAAAACATCTTTTCTAACATTTTCTTATTTATTTTCCCCTTTACTTTCTTAGAGAAATTGTATAGTTCGCATAGTTTTTTTTTGTAATGGTTGTAGTTTTATTTCTCGGAAATTTATACTATTGTATCTGCCCCAAAGCCTTGTAATAGCTTAATTAGGGTTTACTTTTCAGCATTTTACTTTCTGCACTTATATTATGCTTGCTTGTCTATATATATTTAACTGTTAGTAATAGGCTTGTATGGCAAGATTTAAAATCAATCATTAGATAACCCTAATCAAGATAAATAATTGTACTGAATCTCTCTTGTACACATGCACCTCTAGGATAACCTCCTGTGATCGGTGGATCTGGAACTGACTGTTTAACGCTGGTTCGCGAAATGTCGCGGAAGCAAGAGTCGCCACCGTCTTTTATTTTCTCCAAATGGAAAGGACAAAAGCACAGAAAAATTCCTTAAAGAGATTGCTCTCGGTTCGGGAGGTAGGTTATAGAAAGAGAAGGTGTTAGCACCCTTTCTATCCATGGTTATCCATGGGCTCTTAGATACTTGCTCATTGTGTTTTCAAAAGTGGTTTGTTTGCTTTTCAATTGTGGGTTTTAAAAAGTTTCTTTGAAAAATTTCAGTTCGACTCGTACGTCAGAGTGTTTGAAAAAATTGCTTTGAAAGCTTTTGAAAATGTGTTGGTGTGAAAAGTATTTTTGTTTGAAATTAGAGCAAGTATCCTTGAGAACCTACCTACCCTAAGGAATTCGTCTGTGTAAATGTCCTTTAAAGTAGTGCCATCCCACCATTGAGAGGTAGGTAGCACCACCGTTGGAGGTGTTCGGGTCAATTCGAGTTTGTAGGGACATGGTGATCACCAGAGCAATGGGAAGACACCTTAGAAGCTACCCTCATGCCAGGTTCCCGGATCATGAGGACTTACTAAGACGTCCTCTACTCGACGATCACCTTTCGAGGCAAGGCAACAGTGAGGCGTACCCTAGGGGTGGTGTGTGCGATTCGTGTGTCGTTTTCATTGATATTTGTCTTGTCATGTTTATTGGTGTTCTACGCTTGATTTTAATTAGGGCCATTCATTCTTGCATGCTTATTTAACAGTTAATATTTGCGGGAAAAGTAAATCTAAAGCTATTACAAATGGCGCGGGTCCACATCGCCAAAATTAAACCGGACCCGATTTGACGGAAAATAAAGAAGTTAAAAGTGCGAGAAGTTAAATTGTCCGAGTTACATGGCTTTGGGAGAGATACATAATTATTCAAGCGAAATAAAATAAATATGCGAAATTAAATAGTTAAGAATACGGGCGTTGGACCCTTTTGCAAAATATTAAAGTTAACGAGGAATTAAAATTAAAAATGAAAATAAAAAATGTTTTTTTGGTATTTTTGTATTTTTTAAGATTTAATAGAAAATTAAAATTAAACTAAAAGGCAAACCCTAATTCTAATAGCTTTTAAATTTATTGTGAAAATATTAAATTAAAATCTAAATGAAACCCTAATTGATTATGTACAATTGATTATGAAAATAAATAAATAAATAATATGGTAAAAAGGGAAAACAAATTAAAGGGATAAAAGTTAAACCTATTTCTACATATTTTTTGTATTTTTGTTATTAAAAGAAATTAAAATTGTAACCTAATTAAAACTAATAATTACATATTAATTTATTTATGAAAATATTAGAATAAAACATTTATTAGGTTTTTCTTGTCTTTTCTGATTTTTTAGGCCTTTTTTATATTTTGTAAAAAATAATTAATTAAAACAAATAAGGAAATAAAATAGCAATTAAAAAATAAAATAAGAAAAGAATGTAGAGAAGGCAAACCAGGGGGGGTCAGGCCCCAATAGTGAGGTATGGATCCAGTAATTTGGCCCAACAAGCTTTTAGATCCATTTAACTTTTTTTGCTAGCATGCTGATGCGTTGACTGGCGCGTAGGATGTCCCTTCAATCTCAGCCTTTAGATTGATCTTTAAGTGGACGTGGCACGTTGGATTGGAGAGACGTATGGTAGTTGCTAGCGCTGAATCTGCATGGGATAATATATGGAAAAATAACATAGAAAGTAATGAAGACCTGGGATTCGAACCCAGGTCTTGAGCTTTGCCAATCCTTATGCCTGCCGTCTGAGCCAATTAACGCGTTGTTAATATATAATAAGAATCAAATGATATAAAAGAAAACGGATCAACGCATGGAAACACGCGCGAAATTTTAAACACTCCAATCACTTGATGCCACGACTCCATCTTCTCCATGCGTTCCTGAAAACAAAAACATATGGCAACGGTTTCTATGGCGTGGTTTTAGGGACGTTTCTGGAAAATAGCGATTAGGTCCTCCTTGAATATAAATTAGGCGCGACAACTGATTCTTCTTCGTCTCTATACGCTGAATCCAACCATGGTACTGAGGATGTCCAATTTTTCCTCTTTTAAGAAGCCCTAAATTCAAACTCTGAAAACCCTAGAAAAGTATCAATGGCAAACATCCATATATGGCACGAAAACAAAATTGGATGACATGGTTAGCTTCATAACACGTTTATTAGTATGAATGCATCAAAAAAAACAATGAAGATGCTTGAAACATGAAATACGATTATGCATTTTTTGTTGTACAATGGAGGCTTGAATCGACCTCTAGAATGCTTTTCAGTTTTGAGCTTTTAGAGACTTTTTCCAAGTTTGTCAATGGTCTCAAGCGCAGCCTTTCAGTCCAGTACAATTAGGTTTAGGTTCCTGGTTATGTAGTGGAGGCATTAGGTCAAACAAATTCAATCAAATCTCTTCCATTCAATGATTTTGCAAATTGATTTTCTAAGATCTTTTTGAATCTTTTTTCATGTGTATTTGGTGTCAATTAGCTCAAATCAGACCAAATCTTGCCTAATTAGCATGTGCACGAAATCTTGATGGCAAAACATGTATAAAAAGATTGGTTAAGGCAATTTAGATATTTTTCATGTATTTAAATAATTTAAATGAATTAATATCAATAATAATTCACATAAATAAATAAAAAATGAGAAAATACTTCCCTTTGGGCCAAGTGGTCGTGCATATGCTTGGAATGATGAATCATGGAAGAAAAATTGGCCCATTAGCATTTTTAGGTCATTTGAAGTAATGTTGACTTTTCAAAATATCCAAAAATTTCCCAACTTCCACAAGGCACAACTTGCTCAATTTTTAAGCTTTTCTCATGTTCTTGGACATTTTGGAAAGGTCTTTGAGTCTGCTAACCAATGCTTTTGGTCCCATGTCATTTTGATTTTCCAATCTCAAGTTATGGCCTTTGACTTAAAGTCCCTTTTTGTTGACTTTTGAAAATGACCTATAATGTTGAAATTGATAACTTTTTGTGAGAGCATTTCTTGGACTTGAAGTATGAAGATGAGTTGTAGGAAATGTCTTTCTCTTCAAAATGAGCTTTGGATGGGATTTTTCTGATAATCTATGTGAAAGTTATGCCCTGGTCAATTTCAGTTGACTTTTTCAGCTGTCCAAATAAGGAAACTTTTGCATCTTGATGATTTTCTGAGCCAAATTTTGAGAATCATGATCAAGCATTGATCAAATGATGTTTTTGGCTTCAAAATGATATGTTGACCAAAAATTTGAACTTTTGACTGCCAAATGACCATTTTGCCCCTACAGTTGACTGTAGTGCAATTTAGGGTTTTGACTGTGCAATTTTGAGCTGAATGCCTTGAAACTTGCTATGAGGATACTTGACCACATTTGTAAGCATATGAGACTTGATTGGGCCTTTGAAAACTTCATTTTCTTGATCAATACACAAACCCTAGTTTTGACTATATGGGAGACCTTTGCACTGTGCAACCCTTGGGGAATTTTGCAGCTTGGCTTGGCAATTTCTTGAAGAATATGGGAGGGCAAATTTTGGGGTGCAACAGTTGCCCCTGTTCAATCTTCTTAGACCTGAGGATGCAGATTGGCTGACGTGCCTTTCGTAATCCAAAGGTGGAAGATGATTGAACACTAGAGTGCCCAGAAATTTGCGCTAACATAGTAGCAGTGATGGTGGAATGGGCTTATAGATGCCATTTGGAGATTGCTGGATAGGATGATGGGCTTATAGATTCCATCTGGATGTTGATTGCGTAGGAGATTCCTTAGCGAGAACCTGCATACCTGCAAAAGAAAAATGAGTACCTGACACGTTGCAGGAGTTGATTTTCAGATGCTTGGTATAGATGTGTCCTGACTGGTTACAGGAGCTGGATCTGGAGCTTCAAAAGATGATGAATGAACCAGGTATGGTTACTGCCTTAGCATGAATGATAAGAGAACCTTGGGTGATTTTAACTTCAACAACGCTCGTTGAGAAAATCTTGATGGGAATTATTATCTTCGCAGTATTGGGCAGAGAACCATAGGCAATTATAATCTGAAAGGAATGATCACCTCACACTCATCGTCGGAGAGGGAAACATCTGAAAAGGACTTACCACCTCACACACTGTTGGAGAGGGAACCATAGGAGGCTATCACCTCACACTCATCGTCGGAGAGGGAAACATCTGAAAAAGGACTTACCACCTCACGCACTTGTCGGAGAGGGAACCATAGGAGACTATCACCTCACACTCATCGTCGGAGAGGGAAACATCTGAAGAAGGAATTACCACCTCACGCACTTGCCGGAGAGGGGACCATAGGAGACTATCACCTCACACTCACCGTCGGAGAGGGAAACATCTGAAGAAGGAATTACCACCTCACGCACTTGCCGGAGAGGGGACCATAGGAGATTATCACCTCACACTCATCGTCAGAGAGGGAAACATCTTGAAAAAGGACTTACCACCTCACGCACTTGTCGGAGAGGGGACCATAGGAGATTATCACCTCACGCTCATCGTCGGAGAGGGAAACATCTGAAGAAGGAATTACCACCTCACGCACTTGTCGGAGAGGGGACCATAAGAGACTATCACCTCACACTCATCGTCGGAGAGGGGAACATCTGAAAAAGGAATTACCACCTCACGCACTTGTCGGAGAGGGGACCATAGGAGATTATCACCTCACACTCACCGTCGGAGAGGGAAACATCTGAAGAAGGAATTACCACCTCACGCACTTGTCGGAGAGGGGACCATAAGAGACTATCACCTCACACTCACCGTCGGAGAGGGAAACATCTGAAAAAGGAATTACCACCTCACGCACTTGTCGGAGAGGGGACCATAAGAGATTATCACCTCACACTCACCGTCGGAGAGGGAAACATCTTGAAAAAGGAATTACCACCTCACGCACTTGTCGGAGAGGGGACCATAAGAGACTATCACCTCACACTCATCTTCGGAGAGGGGAACATCTGAAAAAGGAATTACCACCTCACGCACTTGTCGGAGAGGGGACCATAGGAGATTATCACCTCACACTCACCGTCGGAGAGGGAAACATCTGAAGAAGGAATTACCACCTCACGCACTTGTCGGAGAGGGGACCATCTGGGATAACTTCTACTGAGTCTTTATCAGAAAAATCTGTTGGGAGTCGATTTAGCTGGACTAGAGAAGGCTTTGAAATATGTTTGAGCATTTTAACTGCGTCTTTCCTGAAAGGTAAAGGTCAGTCATATGCAATGCATGATATGGATCAAGCAATGATGTTCTCAACATAAATGAGATTTGTATGATATGATGCGTCTATGCATGCTATAATGATGTATGTGATGTTTTATGAATGTTTTCGTCTAGGAAAGTAAATCCTTGACGGGTGTCGGGAAGCCATATCCTGGGCTGATGTTGGAGAATAAGCTTTTACTTCCGCTGGGGATGATAGTTGCAAGAATACCGGTAGGAGAAGATGACTCCGTTGCGGAATAAACTTGGCGAATGAAGGATTCTGCAGGGAGAAAGAATACTCTGACGACCATGCTGGGAAGCAATACTCTGTGGGAGAGAGAGGCCTTGCTGAGTATTGATAGTAATAATTTGCTGGGGATAGAAAGACTTTGTCGAAGATACTCTTTCCGTGGCTTTTGGCTGAGGATAACCCAGTTATATCCTATTGAGGAAATAACTCTTTAAATCAAGCCGGACGACGCGTTCGTGTTTTGCGAGGGGATAAGCTTCCAGAATCTACTGGGGATAAGCTTATTGCTTGGGGAGATGGATTCCAACTTTCCTGGGGAAACTGGATTGGACTCTCCTGGGGAAGTATTGAACTGTATTGGTTATGTTCTTCAACGGAACCTACCTTGATACCCTGGAGGACAGAACAATCAGATTGCTTAGACCACCCTTTATTGCCCCTGTTTCTAAGGGAGAGGCACTTGTGGGGTGCTGATAGTTGTTGATGGACAAACCTTCTTCTGGTAAACAGATAGCAGGACATAATCGTACGCTTTAATCCCTAACTTTTGCCTGGACCGCCCTTTCGGGTTTTCAGTCCACCGGGATACCCATTTTTGCTCAAGCCGCCTTTTCAGGTTTTCGACTTGCCGGGTGTACAGATTTTTTTTCATTTCATCCCTTCATTTTGCCCGAACCCTTTTGGTTCGCCGGGAAGCCCTTATTTTTGCCTAGGTGTGTCGACCTAGCGGGTCTTTTGTTCATGCATAGTATCTTTTCGACTATGTCCACGCTCTCAGAATGTAAGGAGTTGCCCCTGGCTGTTTGTGTTGCCATATTACCAGAAGATGTCTGATCGTGCAAAATTTGTTGCTGGAATGCCCCAAGTGACTCAGGTGGAGATTTGCCCCAGGCTATTTGGCCTTTGAGAGATTCTACGACTCTTGATTGGACTGCCCCAGATAATGGACCATGATCATGTCTGCCCCTGGATTGGAAGTACTTCTGTTCATTAGGCATTCCTCGTGCGAATTTCCCTGCTGCTCAAACAAAAAGTCATATGCGAACAAAGTTATGTTGAAAATGCAAAGCTTATGTCTGTCTTGAAGATTTTAAAAATGCATTCTTTTTCATAAAACAAGTGATTGTTTGTAAAACGTGATGTCAACTCCGTATTTACCGTAAGCCTTAAGGAGTCAGGATACCTTTCGTAACAGTATGCTTTCGGACTAACCCATGCTTCAGCTAGGACTTTTAAGGGTTATAACGTGGCCTGGTTCACGGTTTAAGAAACAAAGGATAAAGGCTCAAATTTTATTTGTACCCACCCGTTCTTCGTGATGTTCTCCAAACCTAAACTCAGTTGATCGTGCGTTAGACCTTGCTTGAGTCTTTGCTTTGATGTTCCGGTAATGGTTCCGATGTTGATGATTTCTTTTGAATAGGCAGTCATTCCTTTTTGTTGAGGGTTTATAGGACCTCTTTCTTTTTTTGATTTCGTTATCCCTTTCTTTTTTGCCTGAACTGTTTCCTTTTTCGGAATTACAGTCAGCGGGATGCCCCAGTTTCGTAAGTCCCTTTTGTAGGTTTTGACTTTTTGGGCTTTTCATTTTTTGAGATAATGACTGCCTTTCTTTATTGATTATTCGGAACCATCACTGTCTTTCTTTGTTTTGTAAGGATCTCTTTTGGTGCCGTTCGTTATGCACTTGGATCAACTGAGAGACTACCCTGCCCCAGGTTATGATTAAGGGTTTCAATTTTCGAAAAGAAAAACTTCTACTTCTTTGGCTCAGAGGGTTTAACGAGGGATTATCTTCCTTATAACTCCAGTGTTTAGGGATTGAAACAATGCCTATACCTCATCAGCGGGGTCTGTTCAAAAGCATACTGTATATCGTGGTATCGTTTTCGTCATCCTCCCTCAAGAGGCTTAGAATTATTAATCGAGAGTTACCATCAGAAAAAATATGAAAATAATTTGCATATAGTGAATACGAATATATTGTTTCAAAATAGACATAAGCGATGCATTAATGTGATAACAATGTTTAATATGAATAAATGTTTGAACAAAAGGAAATTGCAACTTGAACATTCGAATGAACAAAGGTTTTCCAGTCTCAGGATTTGTCACTTCAACTGGTGAGCCTTGGAGGAATGGTAGAAAAATTCAGTCTGTCCATCTTGTGTGAACTCCAATGCCCCTTCATCGATCAGGTCCTGGATTTTGTTCCTCAGATCCCAACATTCATTGGTATCATGTCCTGGGCTAGCAGAGTGGTAGGAACACCTCTTATTGGGATCATAGGCAGGAGATGCTGTGTTGGGGTTCCGGGGATGAGCCCTTAATGTGATCAGATTCAACCTCAATAGGCGTTGCAAAGCTTGAAACAGCGACATGTTGAGCTGGGTGAATTGCCTCATGGGCTTGTCTGGCTGAAACTGGCGAGGTTGATGCTGAATTTGTGACACTGGAGCCATTTGAGGAGCTTTCCCCTTATCCTCTTGTCTCGAGGATGATTGGATGATGAATGGCTTTTTACCCTTAGATGTTTTCCCCAGTTGGTTACCCTGAAGCAGTTGGTTGACGAGAAACCGGAGCTCATCTTGTCTTTGAGCTAAACCTTGAATGGCATTCCTCTGCCCCAGCATCTGGGCTTTCATAGCATCCATCTCAGCTTGTAGGTGTTCCAGCTTTTCATCCTCGGCACTGCCCCTGACGAAGGTCTCCGTGAGAAGTATCCTTAGCTCCTCCTGCCCCTTGGATAGATTCAGGAGGATTTCCCCGAACCGAGTCTCTTGAGCAAAAGGGTCCTGGTTATCTGGTTGGGAAGCCATGGCTGAAATAAACAGTGAGAAGGGTAAGTGACCTGCAAAGAACGGGTACCTGTAATGCAATGATATGTATGATATGCATGCAATGTTTTCAAGGACCTCGCAGGGTAAACAGAGAAACTTGTTAGAGTTGGAAACTGGCAACTTGATTGAAGGAAATTCCTGTTGTAGAGAGCCCTTCTTCAAGGGTCAAAGGCTCACCATATCCAGTGGGTCATAGCCCCTGACAACCTTGGCTAGAGGAAAATAAATCCTCTTTGCCCCTTGCTAGATGTTTGATTTATCATGACCTGCATCACAAGCCCTTGAGATCCTTGAAATGGGTTAGGATGTATGCAATGGTATGATGTCATGCTATGCATGGGGTGATGTAGGTAAACCATGTTATGAGTCCCAATTAAGGACTATAAACAAACCCTGCAAGAAATTCAGTATACTTTGTTATGAGTCCCAATTAAGGACTATAAACAAAACATGCAAGAAATTTGGTAAACCCTGTTATGAGTCCCAGTTAAGGACTATAAACAAAACCTGCAAGAAATTTGGTAAACCCTGTCATGAGTCCTAGTTAAGGACTATAAACAAAACCTGCAAATAGTTCATGTGTCAGCTAACAAGCATGCAAGTAGGCAGGTACAAAGGCACACAAGTCACACAAGAGAAACCCTTAGGGTTTAGGCCAGCATGGGGTCTGGGTAATACCCTCTTGAAGTTGGTGGGTTCAACCTGTCCTAATCAAAGTAACCGGGTTCTAAGGTTCCCAACATCACGGGATTGCTTTCATTGTTCATCGTTTCGATTTAGCCACTGAACTGGCGACCAAAATATTCCAGGAAAGCAACCCTCAATTGAGTGTAGTATCGAGTATCAACAAACCTCGGACGGCACCAAAGTCAGTTATCTCACTACCCTAAAGAGGCCAAGTTTGTTCAATTAAGGTTCCTAAGGTCTGTTGATGCTTCACGACACCACGCGGAGGCCCCGTACTCTCCTTGACTGAACTCAAGGGTTACCGGTACACACCAAAGTGCCACATCAACGTAGCAGACTGTTTCAACCATGTCGGTATACCCCGCACAGTTCCCTCACAGTCTTGTTGCTACTTTCTAAGAAAGGTATCCCCAGATCCGGGTTAGGATCTATAGAACTCCCATGCAACCCACAATAATAAAGCAAGCAAAGAAGACAATTGAAAACACAGTGATCTTAGCCCTAAGGTACACCTCACTTTAAGTTTATCCCCAGCAGAGTCGCCAGTTCTGTGATCGGTGGATCTGGAACTGACTGTTTAACGCTGGTTCGCGAAATGTCGCGGAAGCAAGAGTCGCCACCGTCTTTTATTTTCTCCAAAAGGAAAGGACAAAAGCACAGAAAAATTCCTTAAAGAGATTGCTCTCGGTTCGGGAGGTAGGTTATAGAAAGGGAAGGTGTTAGCACCCTTTCTATCCATGGTTATCCATGGGCTCTTAGATACTTGCTCATTGTGTTTTCAAAAGTGGTTTGTTTGCTTTTCAATTGTGGGTTTTAAAAAGTTTCTTTGAAAAATTTCAGTTCGACTCGTACGTCAGAGTGTTTGAAAAAATTGCTTTGAAAGCTTTTGAAAATGTGTTGGTGTGAAAAGTATTTTTGTTTGAAATTAGAGCAAGTATCCTTGAGAACCTACCTACCCTAAGGAATTCGTCTGTGTAAATGTCCTTTAAAGTAGTGCCATCCCACCATTGAGAGGTAGGTAGCACCACCGTTGGAGGTGTTCGGGTCAATTCGAGTTTGTAGGGACATGGTAATCACCAGAGCAATGGGAAGACACCTTAGAAGCTACCCTCATGCCAGGTTCCCGGATCATGAGGACTT
The DNA here is from genome assembly GCA_948472305.1 of Vicia faba. Classification (NCBI taxonomy): domain Eukaryota; kingdom Viridiplantae; phylum Streptophyta; class Magnoliopsida; order Fabales; family Fabaceae; genus Vicia; species Vicia faba. The sequence continues at coordinate 1,336,170,218 of OX451738.1, read as the reverse complement.
ACTAAGACGTCCTCTACTCGATGATCACCTTTCGAGGCAAGGCAACAGTGAGGCGTACCCTAGGGGTGGTGTGTGCGATTCGTGTGTCGTTTTCATTGATATTTGTCTTGTCATGTTTATTGGTGTTCTACGCTTGATTTTAATTAGGGCCATTCATTCTTGCATGCTTATTTAACAGTTAATATTTGCGGGAAAAGTAAATCTAAAGCTATTACAAATGGCGCGGGTCCACATCGCCAAAATTAAACCGGACCCGATTTGACGGAAAATAAAGAAGTTAAAAGTGCGAGAAGTTAAATTGTCCGAGTTACATGGCTTTGGGAGAGATACATAATTATTCAAGCGAAATAAAATAAATATGCGAAATTAAATAGTTAAGAATACGGGCGTTGGACCCTTTTGCAAAATATTAAAGTTAACGAGGAATTAAAATTAAAAATGAAAATAAAAAATGTTTTTTTGGTATTTTTGTATTTTTTAAGATTTAATAGAAAATTAAAATTAAACTAAAAGGCAAACCCTAATTCTAATAGCTTTTAAATTTATTGTGAAAATATTAAATTAAAATCTAAATGAAACCCTAATTGATTATGTACAATTGATTATGAAAATAAATAAATAAATAATATGGTAAAAAGGGAAAACAAATTAAAGGGATAAAAGTTAAACCTATTTCTACATATTTTTTGTATTTTTGTTATTAAAAGAAATTAAAATTGTAACCTAATTAAAACTAATAATTACATATTAATTTATTTATGAAAATATTAGAATAAAACATTTATTAGGTTTTTCTTGTCTTTTCTGATTTTTTAGGCCTTTTTTATATTTTGTAAAAAATAATTAATTAAAACAAATAAGGAAATAAAATAGCAATTAAAAAATAAAATAAGAAAAGAATGTAGAGAAGGCAAACCAGGGGAGGTCAGGCCCCAATAGTGAGGTATGGATCCAGTAATTTGGCCCAACAAGCTTTTAGATCCATTTGACTTTTTTTGCTAGCATGCTGATGCGTTGACTGGCGCGTAGGATGTCCCTTCAATCTCAGCCTTTAGATTGATCTTTAAGTGGACGTGGCACGTTGGATTGGAGAGACGTATGGTAGTTGCTAGCGCTGAATCTGCATGGGATAATATATGGAAAAATAACATAGAAAGTAATGAAGACCTGGGATTCGAACCCAGGTCTTGAGCTTTGCCAATCCTTATGCCTGCCGTCTGAGCCAATTAACGCGTTGTTAATATATAATAAGAATCAAATGATATAAAAGAAAACGGATCAACGCATGGAAACACGCGCGAAATTTTAAACACTCCAATCACTTGATGCCACGACTCCATCTTCTCCATGCGTTCCTGAAAACAAAAACATATGGCAACGGTTTCTATGGCGTGGTTTTAGGGACGTTTCTGGAAAATAGCGATTAGGTCCTCCTTGAATATAAATTAGGCGCGACAACTGATTCTTCTTCGTCTCTATACGCTGAATCCAACCATGGTACTGAGGATGTCCAATTTTTCCTCTTTTAAGAAGCCCTAAATTCAAACTCTGAAAACCCTAGAAAAGTATCAATGGCAAACATCCATATATGGCACGAAAACAAAATTGGATGACATGGTTAGCTTCATAACACGTTTATTAGTATGAATGCATCAAAAAAAAAACAATGAAGATGCTTGAAACATGAAATACGATTATGCATTTTTTGCTGTACAGTTTAAGTTCTATCTACCAACTCTTGAGGTTTTGATGGCTATGCTTGATTGGAACGTGATCAGTGACCTCCAAGGAAGCTATTGAGACAAGAATGGAGGCTTGAATCGACCTCTAGAATGCTTTTCAGTTTTGAGCTTTTAGAGACTTTTTCCAAGTTTGTCAATGGTCTCAGGCGCAGCCTTTCAGTCCAGTACAATTAGGTTTAGGTTCCTGGTTATTTAGTGGAGGCATTAGGTCAAAGAAATTCAATCAAATCTCTTCCATTCAATGATTTTGCAAATTGATTTTCTAAGATCTTTTTGAATCTTTTTTCATGTGTATTTGGTGTCAATTAGCTCAAATCATACCAAATCTTGCCTAATTAGCATGTGCACGAAATCTTGATGGCAAAACATGTATAAAAAGATTGGTTAAGGCAATTTAGATATTTTTCATGTATTTAAATAATTTAAATGAATTAATATCAATAATAATTCAAATAAATAAATAAAAAATGAGAAAATACTTCCCTTTGGGCCAAGTGGTCGTGCATATGCTTGTAATGATGAATCATGGAAGAAAAATGGGCCCATTAGCATTTTTAGGTCATTTGAAGTAATGTTGACTTTTCAAAATATCCAAAAATTTCCCAACTTCCACAAGGCACAACTTGCTCAATTTTTACGCTTTTCTCATGTTCTTGGACATTTTGGAAAGGTCTTTGAGTCCTATAACCAATGCTTTTGGTCCCATGTCATTTTGATTTTCCAATCTCAAGTTATGGCCTTTGACTTAAAGTCCCTTTTTGTTGACTTTTGAAAATGACCTATAATGTTGAAATTGATAACTTTTTGTGAGAGCATTTCTTGGACTTGAAGTATGAAGATTAGTTGTAGGAAATGTCTTTCTCTTCAAAATGAGCTTTGGATGGGATTTTTCTGATAATCTATGTGAAAGTTATGCCCTGGTCAATTTCAGTTGACTTTTTCAACTGTCCAAATAAGGAAACTTTTGCATCTTGATGATTTTCTGAGCCAAATTTTGAGAATCATGATCAAGCATTGATCAAATGATGTTTTTGGCTTCAAAATGATATGTTGACCAAAAATTTGAACTTTTGACTGCCAAATGACCATTTTGCCCCTACAGTTGACTGTAGTGCAATTTAGGGTTTTGACTGTGCAATTTTGAGCTGAATGCCTTGAAACTTGCTATGAGGATACTTGACCACATTTGTAAGCATATGAGACTTGATTGGGCCTTTGAAAACTTCATTTTCTTGATCAATACACAAACCCTAGTTTTGACTATATGGGAGACCTTTGCACTGTGCAACCCTTGGGGAATTTTGCAGCTTGGCTTGGCAATTTCTTGAAGAATATGGGAGGGCAAATTTTGGGGTGCAACACCTCCCTTGTTGCCTTCAAAAGCAGTGGTGATGTCCCTCGAACATAGGGATACCAATAGCAATGATCCTCGGTTAAAGTCATCATAAAGATCATAGTCCCGCAATGTCCCTCGAAGTTTCCTACAAGAAATGTTCTTGTCCCTCGATATTGCCTACGCATATATGATGACAGTCCCTTTGAATTGCTAAGATATCCCTATATGTTTCCTTCAATGACCATAACGACGACCCTACGTCTGTCCCTTAACATCCAATGAACGGGGATACCTACCAACTAATGGTATGGATAGCACCATCCCCAACGAAGAAGGAAAAGGATAACAAAAGAACTTTCAATGGGTAAGATACCCTTAATTGCTTGCTCACAAACTAAAATAATTTCCACACCCCACACTTTCAAAATAACTACTTTCAAATGCTTTATAAACACTCTTGAGGACTGATACAAGGGTTATTATAAAGCATAATGCCTTACATTGGCATTTTCAAAACCTTTTCAAAGCACACACAAAGCAAATTAAAGTGAGTTAAGCAATTAAGAGCTCGTAGATAACTACGGATGAAAAGGGTGCTAACACCTCCCCTTTTCATAACTTACCCCCCGAACTCAAAATCTTAAAAGGTCTTTCCCATTCTTTTCACCTTTCCTAAGTATTGGATAAAAGAAAAGTCGGTGGTGAACTTGCTATCCGCAACATTTGCGATAAAACGCAAACCAAAAGTCAGTTCTCCCACCGTATTACATATGGATAAGAAGATTCTGAGAGCAGGTTACTATTGGTCGACTATGGAAACTGATTTCCATCACCACTCAAGAACTTGTCACAAATGCCATATCTATGCTGGAAAAGTACATGTGCATTTGGTTCCTCTGAGTATCTTGATTGCTCCTTGGCCATTTGCAATGTGGGGCATTGATATGATTGGAGAAATTAAGCCTACTTCTTCCAATGGGCATTTCTTCATCCTAGTCGCTATTGATTACTTCACAAAGTGGGTTGAAGCAACCTCGTTTACCTCTGTTACCAAGAATGTTGTGGCCCATTTCATTAAGCATAAACTTATCTGTCGGTATGGCATCCCCGAGAGAATTATCACAGACAATGGTACCAATCTCAATAACACCATGATCACATAACTTTGAATGCAGTTCAAAATCAAGCATCGCAATTCTTCTCCGTATCAACCGAAGATGAATAGCACATTGAAAGCCGCCAATAAGAACATCAAGAAGATTATACAGAAGATGACAATGACATATAAAGATTAGAATGAGATGTTACCATTTTATCTTCACGGCTATCGCACTTCAGTATGAACATCAATTGGGGCAACCCCATTCTCTCTGATTTACAGTATAAAAGTTGTCCTACCTGTTGAAGTCCAGATTCCTTTTCTAAGGATCATGAAAGACACAGATTTAGACGAAGACGAGTGGATTCATACTAGGCTGGACCAATTGAATTTGATTGACGAGAAAATGCTTACAGCTGTTTGTCATAGCCAGATGTATCAGAAGCGTATAAGCAAAGCCTTCAACAAGAAAGTCAAGCATTGGGTATATCAGGCTGGTGAATTGGTAATAAAGCGTATCATCCTACCACAAGGTGATCCCAGGGGAAAGTGGACTCCCGCCTACAAAGGGCAATTTGTAATCAAGAAGATATTTTCTAGAGGTGCTATGATACTTACCACCATGGACGGTGAAGATTTTCTGCACCCTGTAAACACGGACATAGTCAAAAGATACTACACATGAAATAGACCCGCTAGTTTGAATGGCCTAGGAAAAAATAAGGGTATCTCAGCGAACCAAAAGGGTTCGGGCATCAATTAGGGATATATATATATATATATATATATATATATATATATATATATATATATATATATATATATATATATATATATATATATATATATATATATATATATATATATATATATATATATATATATATATAAATTGTACACCCGGCAAGTCGAAAACCTGAAAAGGCGGCTTGGGAAAAAAGGGTATCCTGGTGGACTGAAAACCCGAAAGGGAGGTCCAGGAAAAAGTTAGGGATCAAAGCGTACGAATATGTCTTGTTGGATCATCTACCTACGTCAAGCTTTATTACCAACATCAAGTTCAAATGGTACATATCAATTCAGTCAACTTCTTCTGACAGCGAGGGATGAGATGCTCGAAGACATATGGGAAATAGCAGAGTTGAAACTCAATGGGGTCATTCCCACATGAATGTTTTTCTTTGTTTTACTTTGTACTCTTTTCATTTTATGACGATTTCCTCTTACTAGGATTTCTGTCTCTATGTACAAGACCGCTTGTTTATAGGCAATTATAAATACAAATACAATTCCAAAATTCAAACTTGTTTTACTTTCTCTGTTTTGTTTGCAAAATTGTCCAATGACTAAATTGAATTAACATATGCATATAAATATGATTACTGTTAAAAAATATATGCATAAAAGCAAGAATAAGCATTTACTAAAGACTCTAGGAGTTGGGATAACTTTCAAGTCATCCAAAAATCCCCACAGAAAAATCTCCGCAGAGCCACCTTCACAAGATCATCACCAACAGAGATACATCCCCCACAAGTCTAATATGCCTTCAAGACAGAAATTGAGGCACTCTCTAGTTATTAACATGACCATACTCCTCAGCAGATCCTCCTAGCGGATAAAGGAGTTTGATCATTCCTTCAGCATATAGTGGAAACTTCCTCCACACAGCATATGAAATCACAAATGATTCCCTCAACACAATTTACAGGAATGTAATCCTCCAGATTGGTTTATTTCTCCAACACAGTGAAATCCCCTGAAAATTCTATTCTCCAGCAGGGTTTATTTCCATATCAGGGTTTATTTCCCCAACAAAATTTAATTTCCCAAGCAGAGTTCACTTCTCCGATTACTATAAATCACCAGAAAAATTCCCCTCTCCAGTAAAGGGTAGTCCAAGTTTGTTATCCCCAGAGAGTTGCTATGAAATATGAAATCGATCCAGATATCATTTAAATTTATCCTCCAAAAGAGGTGGCATCCATATCGGAAACTCGGTCATACATCAACTTGGAAGGTTATCCATCTCTTTTATCCCCAGTCAGGGTCTATAAGAACTAAATTCCCCAGTAGAGCGATGAATGACCAATGTTCCTGAACTTTTCTCCCCAAGAAGAAGTCAAATATCCCCAGCAGAACATCCTCAAACAGATAGCAGGAATCCCTAGGAATCATCAGCAATTTTCAAATAGGTCAAAGATTAATTCCCGAAATAAGACGGGGCAACTATCTATATGACCAGGTTAAAGATTAATTCCCGAAATAGGACGGGATAACTATCTGTACGACCTTGCGATATGAATTCCTGAAATAGGACGGGTTCACCAACAGAAAGCAGGTCAAAGATTAATTCCCAAAACAAGACGGGGCAACTATCAGTATGATCGAGCAAAGATTAACTCCCGAAACAGGACAGGGAAACTATCTTTATAACCAGGAAAATATTAACTCCCGAAACAGGACGGGGAAACTATCGACATGACCACGTTGTATGAATTCCGAAAACAGGACGGGTTTACCAATAAAAATAGACTGTAGATCAATTCTCGAAGCAGGACGAGGCAACTATCTACATGATAAACATTTCCCTCAAAGACTAAATCGTACAAGCATTCCCCTTAGATACTAAATATAACAAGCATCTACTTAAGCTCTTTCCCCAAAGATCCATTATGGAAAGCATTTTTCAGATACAATCAAACGTAGACTCATTATGGTATTTCTACCAACAGTCACCCTAGATGGAATCTACAAGCCTACCTCTGACGAAATTTCGTCACCTCTCTGAATGGAATCTTTAATCCCATTCAAGTAATATTATCAACCAACATCGTTACTTCCTGCACATGCGAGTGCAAATTTCTGCGCACTTAAGTGTTCAATCTTCTTCCACCATCAGGTCACGAAGAGTAGACAGGATAATCTAATTCTTCAGGTTTAAGAAGATTGAACAGCGGAAGCTGTTGTACCCAAAAATTTTCCCTCTCATTTATCTGAAGACATTATCCTAGGGTTCTTAAATGCTCAAGGTTGCCCAAGAATTGATCAGACAAATTCTCCTCCTAAGCAATGGACTTACAACTAGGGTTTCACTTTTCACAAGGGACATTAGGTTTATAAGGACTCGAGTGTATTTCATAGCCTCTTATATGTCTTCAAGAATTCTCATACCAAGTTTCATGCCTTGCATCACAAGTTTGCTCAGTCAATTTCTTAGATGACTGAAAATCAACTGTATTGGACAAAAAGTTAACTATGGTCAACATGCAGTCAAACCTCAAGATTTTTGGTCAACATCAAGGTTTTAAATTGATATTCATCATTTGATCAAGGGTTGATCATGATTCATCAAGAAAAACTCTCAAACCATCAAAAGTCAAAAGTTGCCATATTAGGGGTTTCTTTAGGAGAAGTCAACTGAACTTTGACCAAGCATAACTTTCACATGCTTCATCAGATTTTACTCAACCAAATCTCATTTTGAAGGAAATTCAATTATCAACAACTTTTTCCCTCTAAGCTCAAGTCCAAAAAATGCTTCATTTGAGAGATATGGACCAATACATTATAGGTCATTTCAAAAGTCTACAAAAAGATACATTTTGTCAAGGCAACTTACATCAAGATAAATTCTTCAAATGCAAAAATGATCACAATAGAGATTGTAGAGGACATCTTGAGCTTTCCAAAAAGTAAAATATCACCTTCAAATTAAAAACATTGAGAGAGTTATGATTGGTGAAAGTTGGGATATTTTGAGCAAATGCCTGAAACCAAAAGTGACTAAACTTGAATTTTTGGACTAATGGGCCTAACTTTTGAGGTTAAAACGTGCTTGTGACATGTTTAAAGACCTCTAAATCCATTCATTCATTTTGGTAATTTTTATTTCTTTTTATTTTGATTTTATTCATTCAAATTCACAATAAATTAAATAAAATGTCAACTAAATGGATTTAGGCGCATGGCTTTGGTTTTGGACCAGATTTGAAGCCCAAAGAGCTCATGTACAACTAGCAAAGTCGTGTGAGAAATGAAGATATGATTTGGCTTAAAATAGAAACTTTTCATGCAAGATTAAAAGAAAATCTTTTCACCATAATGCAGAAAGATATCTTCCACAATTGTTGACCTAATACATTCCTCTATATGTATTCAACAATATCAGGTAAAAAAAACACGCATGCAAGCCTCCTTGAGCAACCCTAAAATTCACAAAATTCTCCAAAACTAGGGCACAATAAAACCTTCCTCTCCAACAAGCTTCAATCAATTTTGAGCACTATATCAGCTCCCCGAGACCTCCAGGAGTCGTTCCCAACCATCCTTGAAGGTCGTAGCACCCCAGGTCGTCACAGCTAAGCGTCCCGGGTTGATGGAACTTTCTTGAATCCAAACTCATAGTTCATGTATTATTAATTGAGTTCATACATATATTCTTGTAATGATGTTCAGACTTGTTTAGACTCATTGTTCACAAGTTTTAACACAAGAATAGAGATATGCTATTTTTAGGGTATAGATCTCCGACTTCGTTGTATCTCCCATTACAGGCGTTTTCAGGCTAAGTGAGTGCCACCGTTGAATTCACAGACCCCGGTTTAGTGGGGGTAGGCTTAATCTTGTGCTTCAATTCATGTTATTTGGCAGGATACAATTTTGGGCAATCAGAGAAGATGGTGGGCAACCACCGTGCGTGGTGGTTTGACCCTCCCTGGGCTGCGTGGCCTTGTTCCATTCGTCTATTCAAATGATAAGGGTCCCACCGACACTGATTTGTATTTTTAGTTTAAATAAAAGAGCATTTTTATTACTTAACTAATTGTTTGTGTTTAAATCATCGGATGTATCACCACCCCAGTGGTAGCGCACTTGCCTCTAAGTCATTCATATACAAGGGCGTGAGTTCGGTCCCTGCCTCTTGTATTTTTTCTTCACATTTTCGGTTTTTGTGGATCCAGTGTAGCACGTTCCATGCTTCACCCACGCACCTCGTCAACCATCACCATCCGATCACGCTCAAATCCATATCCAATGGTTCAGATCTGATTTCCATGCAGTACCCTAAAGGGCCTCCCACACTGGATCGAGCGCTGGAGTATATTGGGCCTAAAAGATTTCTTTCAGCACCCCCCTGTTTGCTATATTCAGGCCCAACTTTCCTTCCTTTTTTATTTACTATTACTCTTTTTTTTACATAATTAGTTTTTTTAGTTTTGTTAATTAAAAATTAATTAGACTCTTAGGTATTTCTAATTAACTTTTTTAATTAATTCAACTAATTAAATTTTTTTTTTATAATTACTTAACTTTTTTTTATAATTAAAATTATTTTACTTTTTAGATTTAATTAATTAATCACATACTATTGTTTTCATAAAAAACTTCCAAAAAAACTTTTCCTTTTTCATCTTTCTTATTTTCGCAATTGCAAATAGCGTAGTTTATTATTCTCGCATGTTTTCTAATTATATAATTGTTTCCTAGTTTGTAATAGTAATTAGGGTTTATTTTCCCACATTTCTATTATGTAACTTCCCCGAAGCATTGGAATAGTGTAGGGTTTATATTTCCGCATTTATTTTCTGCACTTTACTGCTTTTCTATTTTTACTATTATTGTTAGTAATTTTGTATGGCAAGATAAAAGCAAACGGTAGAAAACCCTAATTTCAAAGATAAACATAATTGAAAATAAATCACTCGCACACTTGCACCTCTAGGGTAACCTCCCTTGTTTCCTTCGATAAAAACTATCATGTCCCTCGAATGTGTGGACGCTTTAGCAAAATCCCTCGATACAAAAATCATAGTCCCTCGATGACCCTTTCATAGTTTCCTTTGGTAAGTGATCTGGTCCCTTAACAAAAATCATAGTCCCTCGATGACCCAACCTGTCTCTTCACATCCAATGATAGGTCTTCCTACTAATTAATGGTAGGATGGAATTATCTAAAGCAGGAGGAAAATACAAGAACGACCTTGAGTAAGGGTAAAACTCGTAATCGCTTGCTTACAAAGCTCACAAAAACAAAACATTTTCTCACATAACACTTTTCAATAAATATTTTCAAACAAAAAATTTGTATGCATTCTCGAGGACTGATACGAGAGTCATTACAAAGTCCTCCTTACAATTGGCAACTTTCAAAATATTTTCAAACACACGACATAAAGTAGTTTTCAAAAGTGAGCTAGCGATTAAGAGCCCATAGATAACTACAGATGAAAAGGGTGTTAACACCTTTCCTTTTCATAATCTACCCCCCAAACTCAAAATCTATCAAGGTCTTTCTTATTATTTTCACCCTTTCAATATTGGATAAAATAAAAGTCGGTGGCGACTCTTGCTATCCGCAATATTTGCAATAAAATGAAAAACCAAGCCAGTTCTCCCACTGTATTACAAAACTGGCGACTCTGTTGTGGAACTACAAAAATAGGGGATACCTTAGAGTTAGATCACTTTATCTTCTTTGTTTGATTTTTCTGCTTTATCATTATTGGGTTACTCCGATTTTTTTTGCAAAGATCCTACACCCGGATCTGCGGGATAACCTAGGTAAGTATCTATAGATCATGGAAACTGTACGGCGTAGACCGATATGGTTGAAGTGATGGCTATGTTAGTGCGCCACATTGGTTTATAATGGTGTTACTTGAGTCAGTCGAGGATAACACTAGGATGCCGCATGGTGTCATAAGCACTAACTAACCATTATAACCTTAATTGACCCAACTTAGCCATTAGAAGGTAGTCATATGGCCGGCTTGGGTGCAGTTCAAAGTTGGTTGATACTTGATACTATACTCATTGAGATTCGACTCTCGGGATATTTCGGTGGCAAGTCAGTTGCACCGCTGAAGCAATGCTTGGGAGAAAGATTGGTGATATGAGACTCCTAGAACCCGATTACTATTCTTAGGACAGGTTGAGCCAAATGAACTTCAAGAGGGTACTTACCTACGAACCCCATGCAAGACTTAAACCAAAGGCTCTTGTGTGCTTTGTTTGTGTTTGTTATCTGTTTAAACATGACATCATAGCATCATGACATCATACCATATCATTTTCATTGATCATTTCAAGGATCTCAAGGGCCTGTGGTGCAGGTTATCATGAACCAGACGTCTAGTAAGGGGAAAGGGGATCTATTTTCCTCTAACCAAATGTCGTCAAAAATCAAATTACTTTCTCTTGAGTCAATGGCTAGGAACCACTCGATATGGTGAGCTTGATTCTCATAGAAGGATTTTCAACGACACAAAGTTCTTCAGTCAAAGCTGCAGCAAGACTCAACTCCTAACATTTCTTTTCTGTTTATCCCGTGAGATCCTTGAAAATATTGCATCCACATATCATGCACATCATCACATAACAAGTATTTTTTCAAAGACAAGTTTTCTCATCTTCTTGCTATTTATTTCAGTAAAAGATAGCTCTTGAGTGTACATGACATCGATGAAACTCCCTTCACCGACCAGGATGCGGTGCACGTCGAAGTTAGCCATCTTTTCTCGCACGAGCAAATGGATGTGGGAGTTGGGAGCTCCACCGAGTAGTTCCTCGAGGTATAAGGTGATGGGCTCAGATTTTCCCCGGAACCTATCAAGGTTCACAGTCTAGACTAGGGCCGCATCTATTAGCTCCTCAAACTTCCTTTTCACCAAATTCACGGAAAGAATGTTGAATCCCTCATCGGATATAATCATGGAGGAGGGGAACTTTTCCCATCTATTGTGGGTGAACAAAGGTTCCTCGTCTTCGATGTTGTCGGGGATATAGAAATCCTCGAGTTGTGAGACGTACAAAGCAACTTGGATGGGGCCAGCTTCATCGAAGGGTGGGGCATCCTCCTCGATTTCTTTCACCTTACAGTTACTACGACAAGGGGCGTCATTTCTCTTGTACTGCTCGAGTCTCCCCATCTTAATGAGCGTCTCAATGGCATCTTTCAGGTGGAAGCAGTCTTCGGTCACGTGGCTGTAACTCCGGTGGTACTGACAGTATTTGGTCTTGTCGACCCCGAGCTTGGGTGGAGTAGGTTTAGGAAGTCTAACTCCATTGTCGTTGAATTCAGCGTTACCATACTCCACGAGGATACGCTTGCGGGAAGCAGTCAGCAGGATGTACTCGGTAAAACGTCCAGTCAGGCCTCAGTGCTTGCGGGAATCGTGGGGTCTATTCTCTTTTCTTTTGTCCCCGGTTTATCGAGCAGGGTCTATATCATTGTACCTTGGAGCCCTAGGCATTCCACGGTCTCTACAATCACATACATTGTTGGCGACCTCCTTCTCCTCGTATGTGATATAGGCCCGGGATTTATGGAGAAGGTCATCCAAGGATCTGGGAGGTTCGATGTTGATTGCCTTCCTGAAGTCGCTGCTGGGCGAAGCCCTCTTTCGAGCAAGTATCTCTTCATGTGGTCAGTGGTGGCGAATTGGATGGCCTCGCGGTTGAATCTCTCGATGTATTCCCAGAGAGATTCTTCGCTTCCCTGGATGATGGCCTCGAGGGACGCCCTGGTCTTTGGATATCTTTGAGAGGTTGTGAATTGGCTCTTTAGGCTCTTCCACGAGGTGATTGACCCGGGGCAGAGGCTTTTGTATCAGTCCATGGCAGTTTTCCTAAGAGTCGTGGGAAATAGCCTGCACTTGATGGCACCCCCAATGTTGTGGAAGTGGAGCATTACCTCGAAGGCATTAAGGTGGTCATCGGGGTCTGTGACACCATCATGGGTGTTCAAAGGTGGAAGTTTCTCCATTCTCTTGGGAATCGGGGCCTCCATAATGGCTTGTGACAGTGGACCGCAAGTGTCGTCTTCATGGCTTCATTATAGGAACAAGATAGGGAATGGTCAAAACGATTGTCTCTTCAGCGGGGAGAGATCTTTGCTCGAGTTCTCTTCTCTTCCTTGCCATTGCTCCTTTTATGAGTAGGGGATCGTCGTTCTTTGCGTGGAAGTGTACGATCTCACTTGTTGATGTTCTCGGGCTGGGTCCTCTCCAATTAGGGGCCTCGCCTGGTACGACGAGGAGAGGAGATGTGAGAGTCCTCCTGTTGGTGTCTCTGCGGAGGAGACCGCGAATGAGTTTCACGTTGTCATGGAGTCGGGCTTGTGAGTCATATCTTATGTGCCTTTCGGGGGATCGTGACTGGAGGGTCTTCTCTAGCATTGTAATCCATTCACCCCGCACGAAGAACATGTAATTGGCCTGATTGAGCGCGACAATCAGGGTCTGGGTCGAGGGATCAACTTGGTGAGCACTTGGACTTCCTGGTACACCGTAGGTTGCTCGACCCACTGATGAGGGTCATCTAGATAATGTGAACAAGTAGAAGAGGAAAAAGTTCTTCCATCCCTGAGATCGTGTTCATGGACGCCCATGTTGTTGTTTCCAAGGTCGGCGAAGTGGGGGTTCTTGTCATCGTTGTTTGCTTGAGCGGATATGATGATCGTGAGCTTGAAAGAGTTTACTTTTGGTCTTGGTTAGGAAAAGAAGGGGAAACAGTGTTTCCCACAGACGGCGCCACTGGTCGTACCTGATCAGAATGGATCGTCGATGGTCCACAAGCTTAAGTTGAATGACGGTTTGAAGTGAGTGGGGGGTGTACCTGTAAGGTACTCCGATGCCAAAGTAAAAATAGAGACAATAAGAGTGCAAGTACTAGAAGTAAGAGTGAATGAATGAATACCTGACTCTCTCATATGAGAGGGTATTTATAGCCCCCAGCACTGGACCAAGAGCCACGTTTTGGGCCAAGTAGTTAGGCCCAATAACAAAGACTGTCAAGGTTACGTGAGTAATAGAGTCCAACATGTGGCCTCCTCCATGATCAATTTCCCCAAGATAATAGGAAAGTTGGACCTGTTATTCTCGATGGGCAGGATGGTGGTCAAAGATAACTGTTAGCCACGTTTTCCTGATGGGCACACGGACAATCCCCCAACGTTATTGACTTGGGCTAGATCCATTGGACCATAACAGAGGTACTGGATTGAGCCAGTCCAACAATAGACCAAATACCAACCCAGTCCAGAATAGTTACCCTTCATTTTATTCTAATGACTATTTTACCTTTTTTAATAATTTTTATTTTATTTTTTTTGAAAATTTTATATTTGATATTGGATATTGAAAAATTGGTGTAATTTTTTTCCTTCAAAATCTATGATTTTATATTGAACTTTTGAAACAATGGGGTATAAAATCTTCTAATATTTATTTATTTTATATTGGTTGCTTGAATTTTTTTTCATAATTCAATATTTGAAAGCGACATTTCTGTGTTTTTTTTTTATAAAAAGTAAAAATAAATAACTATCCTTTGTTTTATAAATTTTTAGGATTAAATAGTTTTAATTATTCTATTTGACCTAATTCATGAAAATAATCCATATATCTTAAACTAAAAAATGTATAAGTTTTTCTACTAGAATAACCAATCTATTATGAATACTTGTTTAAAAAATAAATAAGAAATTTTCCTGAATGTGAAAATCAAACCCATGGTCACATGATTAAAAATCACACACCCTACCAACTAAACTATGACAGCTCATTTATAAATATTTAATGTGATACATAACATTATCCACTAGAAAAAACATATCTTATGATATTCCTAGTATTTGGAAAATGAATCACAATGAAATTCACTCATTAGTGTAGGAACTACATTTTATATTGGGTGAAAAATATTTTTTATATTGAGTTTTGATCCGATGTAAATTTAAGCAATATAGTAAGTCAAAGATATTTTATATTGGGTTACAGTTCGATGTGAAAAATCCACCTACTACATCGGTTGGATATTAGATATGATGTAAAAAAATATTTAAAAAAATATAAATTTTTACATCGGTTGCTTAGCTCGACCGATGTAATAAATTGTTTTTTACATCAGTTTTTAATCAATAAGCCCAATGTAACATATTTGCCATATTTAACTAAATCAAGTGCATTCTCATAATTTACTTTTTTTTAACCTAATTTTTCATATTTTTCCAACATCACAATACCATATTTAAGTCACATTTTTTCATATTTTTATCACATAACACTGACCATTTTTTTCATATTTCTAACGAGTGAAAGGTAATTTCATTGCACCAAATAAATAGAATACACATATATATTCTTTAAAACGAACAATTGAGTTATAAAAGTAATAATCTAGGTTACACAAATGTACAAAATTATAAGGAAGTTTACAAAAGGCGGATTACTACAACAATAAATCCGATGAAGTTATACAAAAATATTCACACTTGAAATACCAACACGCAATACACAAGAAGATGAGTTGTAGATTCAGTTGACACCACCAAAATCTCATTTGCTAACAATAAATAATAACACCAATTAACATCAGCAGACAACACCAAAATTAAAAAACTCAAATCAGATATATATATATATATATATATATATATATATATATATATATATATATATATATATATATATATATATATATATATATATATATATAGACAAATCCATATAATTAACCAGATCAAGCTTAATTTTTATATATCTCAAAGAAATAATTCCAACCATTAGTAGAATTAACTTGCAGAAGACATTAACCATTTAAATAAATTAGTTTAGTAATGAAATATGAAATTGAAGGACTAGAACTAAGTCTTAACAAATAAAACACATTTTCAGAAACAAGCTATATCCTCACCGAGACACTTGCAGTAGCCTACTTTATTCGGACTTCTACAAAAAAGACCTAAGACCTTAACTAAAAATCATGCTATAAATTTTAACTGACTAGTAGCTCAAATAACAAGTAAAGCTTTAAATAAAGTAGGATGGCCTAAAATTTAGTAGGGGTGGTGTTATATAGACATCCCACTCAATATCCAATGTTATAACATGTTAAAGCTCCTTGCAAAATCATAAAAGTGCCCAGGAAAAATATCTTTTTCCCTAATATTTGAACATCAAAGGACACACAAAACTGAAAAGTTGTTAAAATTTCAAGGGAAGTTATAAATCTTTATACTAGCTGCAAACTAGAAATAAAGAGATTTTCATTGAATGAAATGCTTAATTTGTTCAACAAAAAGAGTACATGTATGAGTGTTTGATACCATATCAAGCACAACGGCTCCAAAAGCAAACAATTTGTATATATTTAGCCTCTATATGAGATAATATTTAGTAAGAATCTACACATGAAAGACAATAGAGAATGCTAAGTATCAGTTTGATAAGTAAAAAATTAGTAGTACAATACACACCAGAAATTTAAGAATAAGATGATCATACATGGTGTACATCAATAGCATCTAAGAACTTCTCAAATGCTTGAATTCACTCAGCATGATGCCATACACGAGGTATATCTACAGATATGACACGGTAGCCCTGTATTTAACGAACAATTTAGAAACTCCTTCTAGAATCACATTGCAATGATAATCATTGAAAAAGCATACACAGCTATACAACCAACAAAAAAACGAACTCTAGTAAACTCGCATTAGCAAGCAGTATCCGACAATAATGTTTTGTCACGCAGTGCTATGTATACCTTCATGGATAATGACATAATTTGTTTATAGTAAACATCTGCAGTTCCCACCGTTCCAGGAAGAGATATAAGTGGAGGTACAACTTTTGGACCAAAATCATAATAATGCCACTGCTTTGTTCCAATCTACACAATATCATCACACAAGAATTAACCTAAAACAAACTGACCCACTCATAAATAGGGTTAATAACAACATTTTAATTTGTTATAATTTAAATCCATTCCTTTAGATAAAATGTAATATAAATCTGGATAACAATAACAATAATGATAAATCTAACCTGTCGGAAATGGAAGGAGACGACGTCGAAGGCGGAGGGAGACAAATGTTGTATGAGACGGAGGCCGGAGACAACGGCGAAGGAAAACAGAGGGAGACATAGGTCGTATGATGACCGAACCTTGCAGCAGACGACGTTGGAGGAGGAGGGAGACAATTTTGTATGAGACGGAAGGAAACACAGCCGTTCGAGAGAGATGAAGGCGCGCGTCATAATGAACATTTGATTAGTATATTAGGGTTTTGTAAACTAAGAGGGAATATTTACATCGGTTGGACAAAGGGCCCGATGTAACGGCCAATATTTTACATCAGTTGGGCCTTAAACCGATATAAAGGTCACTTTTTTTATAACAAAAATGCACCTTATTTACGAAACAGCTACCGTGTTTTTATTTTTTTTATGATTTGACTTTTTACATCGGGGGTAAGTAAAGGGCCAATGTAAAATCCCTTATAAAAATTTTCATTTTATTTACCAAACTGCCACCTTATTATATTTTCTTCTTTCGTATCATGGGAAATAAAACTCTCATGTAAAATCTTTTGACAAATATTTTTTACATCATATATTTTTATACCTGGTGTAAAGAACTTTTCTCAAATGTCATATTTTTAGTAGTGATTATTCTTATTCATTTCTTAACCACATTACAATTGTTCTTCAATGAACTTGTATACAGTGGAAGTTAGTTAAATCAGTCTATTTAATCATAACAAAATTTAACTGAATTAAATCTAGTGTTCCTCTATTAAAATCACCACTTCAAGCTTAGTATGGTTTGAAAGAGACCACTTTAGTGTTCCTCTATTAAACTCCCCACCCCAATCTTAGTGTGGTTTTAAATCGACCACTTTATGTCTGGTTATGAGATACTGAAATGCAAAGGTGATAGTGGCTTGGAAAATGTATCCTCTCTTTAAGTTTGGTCATGAGATTCTGAAATGCAACTGTGGGAGTGGCTTGGTAAGTGTATCCACAATCCGAGTAGTATAAGGCACATACTTGATGTTCATTTTATTTGATACAACTCATTCTCTATCAAAGTGCATGTCGAGTTCAAGATGTTGGGTCCTCACATGAAGAACTAGATTGTGGGATAATACAATATCAGACGATCACATTGACCTGTGGGAGGTAGACCTTGCAACCAAGGGCTGTTTATTATAGCTTCAGGATACCAAGTTTGGGCCAAAGCAAATGTATTAGCCTGAGGTTAATCTCATATCAGTAGGGTCACTTGTCCAATCTCAATCACTATAAGCTCTGAGAGTAAAATGTTTTGTCGGGGAATGCAAGCATAAGAAGTAGGATATATGTGGAGGTGCCACTCAAGTACATTAGTACTCTTTTGATAGTTAGCCAATGAATTTCAATGGTAGAGGTTGTAGATCGATAGGATTTATTGACAGAGTAGCTATGCATGGTCTTGCTAATGTTACATATTGTAGAGCTCTCAATATCGACCTATTATCATCATTGATACGTGCTTTAGACAAAAGGTCACAAATGTACTTTTACTGAGTCAGTATCATATATTCATTCAGTTGGTGGTTGTGTTAGATTCCGAGAGAATATGAAGGTTTTCCAAGAAGTTTAGTTATGAAGGATATACGCTTTAGACAAAAGATCACAAAGATACTTTGACTGAGTCAGTATCATATATTCATTCAGTTGGTGGTTGTCTTAGATGCCGAGAGAATATGAAGGATATGCGCGTGAAGTTTAGTTATGAGATCATGAATGAGATTTACATATTAGTCAATTGAGAGAACATCATTGTTGTACCCCAAAATTTTCCCTCCCATATTTCCCAAGACATTTCAAGAATAATTTCCAAGTGGCTCAAGATTGCTCAAGAGTTGGACAATCAAATCATCTCCTAAGGCAGTCAATCTCAAATTAGGGTTTTGTGTTGCATCAAGGTCCTTACATCCAAATGACCTCAAGTGCTCCCCAATTCCTTAATATGTTCTCAAGTTCATCCATGTAAAATTTCAAGCCTTGCAGAGAAAGTTTGCTCAGTCAATTGCCTAAAAGGTCCAAAAATCGACTATGCTAGGGCAAAAGTCAACTGTGACCCAAATACAGTCAAACCTCAAGATTTTTTGTCAACATTCTAATTTTGAAGGATAATTCATCATTTGATCAAGGATTGATCATGATTCATCTGTAATTGCAAGCTTCTCAAGTCATATTTAAAGCATGTGTTTTGATGAAGACAACATGGACATCAACATTCAAAGGATGTGCAAAAAGCTTATCAACATCAAATAAAAGTCTTGAAGATTATTGAAGAATTATTGAAGAAATCATCAAATGTCAATATGGTATAAATAATTCTTAAAATCTTGAATATAGATGTTCACAATATGCATTCATCAACATATACATATTTCATAATTTTAACATCAAGAAAAACTTTGTTTGAAATATCTTTCAAAATGTATTTTTGAAAATAAACCTTTAGGAACCGGTTCCTCCCTAACAGGGAACCGGGTTCCAGCATTTCTCAAAAAAACATGTCCCTGGATTTTGTACCAGGAACCGGGTTGTACCAATAGGGGAACCGGTTCCTGCGTGATAAATTTGAATTCCAACTTATAACGTTCACTAAGAACCGGGTTCTGTCAGTGTCGGAACCGGTTCCTAGCGAACCAGTGCAGCTTTTACTTTGTTTTTTGAACATTTTTCAAGTGGTATCTTTTCATGAATGCATTGCAACTTTTCATATGAATTGGCATGAATGAAGAGGTTCTTGTAACTTTATAAAATGCAGATTTTCTTATTTCAAAAATACAACAATGCTTCAATTTTCAAATTAACAAATATACTTCTTCATTAACAATTTTCTCATTTACTCACATTTGAAATTTAAACTTTCATGTGTTCATAATTTTGTGAAACTTGCCATATACACTTTCATTATCATTACAAGTTTCATTCATACATTGTGAACATTTATATACATTGTTGAGAATTGTTTTTATCTTGAAGAAGAAGATCAATTGAAGATTGATAAAGCTCTCCATATACTTCAAACTAAATCATTGTATTACTTAAAGGTTTTTCCCTTACTATCCAGGATTGTTGGAAGTAAGTGTTGTGATTTGAAGAGGATTGTTCTTCATTCACATTAGTGTTTGTTTGGTCCTAAAGGTGTTAAGAACCTTTGATCACCCTATAGGTTAGATAGTAAGCATAGGCTGTACAATCATTCTAACTATAGTGAAATCTCTTTCGTGTTGGAAAGGGGACTGGAGTACTCTCGAATTGTGAGGGGAACCAGGATATATCACCGTGTTCTTTACTTTTCCGCATTTATCGCTTTCATCACCATAATCAGGAAAAGATAAAGATATAATCAAAACCTTCAAACACTTAACCAAAAATTACTACCAAGCATTCTCATAAAACCGAATAAATTTTATAAGACCTAATTCACCCCCCCTCTTAGGCACTATGAGACTTATAATTGGCATCAGAGCAAGTTATAGGTAACTTGTTCCTAAAGATCCAGAATGGCTTCCGAAAATCATCAACCAGTCTTCAGAGATGGTGGTAGTAATAACAAGCCTCCTCTATTTTGTGGTGAATATTTTGACTTCTGGAAAATACGCATGAAGGTGCATTTAGAAGCACAAGGAGAGGAAGTATGGGATGCTGTTGAAAATGGTCCATTTATCCCAATATCAGTAATCAATGGCATTGGTTCTGTAAAACCCAAAACTACATGGGACGACGATGATAAAAAGAAAGTTCTCTATGACAAAAAGGAAATAAGCCTTCTTCAAGGTGCACTCAGTATGGACGAATTTTTCAGTGTCTCGAACTGCAAGACAGCAAAAGAAATATGGGATACCCTGGTTCAAACTCATGAAGGAACGGCTGAAGTAAAAAGATCAAGGCTAAATACCTTGAGTCAAGAATATGAACTATTTCGAATGCAGCCCGGAGAATCCATTCTTGACTTACAAAAGAGATTTGTGCATTTGACAAATCACTTAAATGCTCTTGGTAAAACCTTGACAAATGATGAACTCAACTTGAAAATCCTTAGATCATTGACTAGGGAATGGCAACCAAAGGTAACGGCAATCTCGGAAAAGAAGAGTCTCTCTGCAATGACTTCCGCTACATTATTTGGCAAACTTCAAGAATATGAAACGGAACTCGGTAGACTTGAAAAACATGAAAATTTAGAGAAGAAATCCAAAGGCATTGCCTTGAAAGTTTATTCAAAGGAAAGTCAAGATAAGGATGCATCGGAGGAAGATGAAAACTTCTTGCTTCTTGTAAAAAGGTTAGGAAAATATTTTGGTCATAAAAATAATCTTCATAATGCTAACTTTGTCAAGAGGAAGAAATTTTATAATCATAAAGATAAAGAAGCCTCCACATCAACACAAGATGTCACATATTATGAATGTGGAAATCAAGGTCACATAAAGCCGGATTGTCCAAAACTCTCCAAGAAAAATGGATTCAAAGGCAAAAAGGAGTTCAAGAACAAAAAGGCTTATGTTGCATGGGAAGATAATGAGATAAGTTCTTCATCCGATTCGGAAAGCGAGGAATGTGCAAATCTAGCATTAATGGCTTCACATCACTCCGACAATGAAGAAGAGGTTAGTAATGAATTTAATCTTTTTGATGATGATGTTCAAGATGCTATTGATGAACTCTTGAAAGAATGCAAAAGTTTATACAAAAAGGTGTCAAATCAAGAAAAAGAACTTCTAAGTTGTTTAGAAAAAATTGACACCATGAATAAAGATTTTGATCTTCAAAAACAGAATTTTATTAAAGAAAAAGAAAACTTTGCATGCTCCAAGTGTGAATCAAATGTCTTTCAAATTGTTCAATTGAAAAGAGTCATTGAACGATATGAAAAAGGACAAATAGGATTGGAAGGATTACTAAGCCAACAACGCTATCCAAATGATAAAAGGGGTCTTGGTTATGTGAATTCTAAGAAACCAAGTAATAATCCCACTGTTTTTGTAAAGGCTAGTAATAGTTCCAATCCCAAGAAAGTAGAAAAGAAGCAAGTTGTTCATAATCATCAAAAGAAAAAGGCTAATGTATCGAAAAAGAAAATATTTCCTAAGAAGAAATCTTATCCTTCTAGATATAGAAGTAACTTTGAACCTACTTGTTTTTATTGTGGTATTAAAGGCCATACACCTAATGCTTGCTATGTTAGAAACTTTAGCATAGCAAGTGGGCATTATGTGTGGGTGAAAAAGGGAACTAACTATGAAGGACCCAAGGCAACTTGGGTACCTAACAAAGAATAATTTGTTTGTGTAGGTATGCTTGAAATCCACATCAAATATTTGGTATCTTGATAGTGGATGTTCAAAGCATATGACAGGAGATGTACACCAATTTTCATATCTAGTACATAAAGCCAAAGGGTATGTCACCTATGGAGACAACACCAAAGGAAAGATTCTTGGCGTTGGAATAGTTGGCACACCTCCATCCATTCAAATTGAGGATGTTCTCTATGTTGAAGGATTAAAACACAATCTTCTTAGCATAAGTCAACTTTGCGATAGAGGGTTCAAGATCAAATTCAACAAAGATGAATGTCTCATTATGGATGAGGCAACCAATGAGGTAAAACTCAAAGGTATAAGAACTAACAATATTTTTATGATTACTTTAGATGATTTGTCTCTGAAGGTACAATGTCTTATGGTAAACAACAATGACGCTTGGTTATGGCACAAGAGGATCGCTCACATTCACATGGAGCACTTGAACAAATTGGTTAAGCATGACTTAGTTATTGGTCTACCAAAGATGAAGTTCATCAAGGACAAATTATGTAATGCATGCCAAAAGGGCAAACAGACCAAAACAACTTTCAAATCTAAGAATGTGGTGTCTACTTCAAGACCACTACAATTGTTACACATGGATCTCTTTGGTCCATCAAGAACAAAAAGCTTCGGAGGTAATGTATACGCTTTAGTCATTATTGATGATTTTTCTAGATATTCTTGGACTTTGT
Source organism: Vicia faba (assembly GCA_948472305.1). NCBI lineage: Eukaryota > Viridiplantae > Streptophyta > Magnoliopsida > Fabales > Fabaceae > Vicia > Vicia faba. The sequence continues at coordinate 1,336,147,183 of OX451738.1, read as the reverse complement.
TTCTTGTGCAGAAAAGTGACGCTTTCAAAGCCTTTAAGAAGTATGCTAAGCAAATCCAAAATGAAAAATCACTAAAGATTGTATCCATAAGAAGTGATCATGGTGGAGAATTCCAAAATGCTCAATTTGAAGAATTTTGTGAAGAACATGGTATCTCTCATAATTTTTCAGCACCTAGAACTCCACAACAAAATGGAGTAGTTGAAAGAAAGAATAGGTTTCTAGTGGAACTTGCAAGAACAATGCTTAGTGATGCAAATCTTCCTAAATATTTTTGGGCGGATGCGGTTAGTACGGCATGTTATGTTGGAAATCGAGTTATCATTAGACCTATAATAAAGAAGACTCCATATGAACTCTTCAAAGGAAGAAAGCCAAATATTGATCACTTTCACATTTTTGGATGCAAGTGCTTTGTTCTTAATAATGACAAGGATAATCTCGGTAAGTTTGACGAAAAATCCGACGAAGGTATATTTCTTGGTTATTCGCTTTCTAGTAAAGCATTTAGAATTTATAATAAAAGAACTTTAACTATTGAAGAATCTATGCATGTATCTTTTGATGAAACTAACCCCTCTAAGGAGGAAGTAGTTGTTTGTGATGATGATGATCCTATAGATTTACCCCCGGAAGATCCTTCATTTGATCAAATTAAGAAATCACCGAAAAATTCAGAAAACATTGTTCAACAAGATTCAAACACCAATGATCTACCAAAAGAATGGAGAACTCATAGAGACCATCCTATTGACAAAATTATTGGTGACATTAGCTAAGGAGTATCAACAAGATTGAATCTAAAAGATGCTTGCTTAAACATGGCGTTTGTTTCTCAAATTGAACCTACCAAAGTTGATGAATCCTTAGGAGATGATCAATGGATTATTGATATGCAAGAAGAATTAAATCAATTCGAGAGAAATCAAGTTTGGGAACTTGTTCCTAGACCAAGTGGTAAACACATCATAGGTACCCGATGGGTGTTTAAGAACAAACTTGATGAGAATGGTCTAATTGTTCGAAACAAAGCAAGGTTGGTTGCCCAAGGTTACAATCAAGAGGAAGGAATCGACTTTGAAGAAACATTTGCTCCGGTTGCAAGGTTAGAAGCTATACGTCTTTTACTTGCTTATGCTTGTTCATTAAATTTTCAGCTTTTTCAAATGGACGTCAAAAGCGCATTCTTGAATGGATACATCAATGAAGAAGTCTATGTCAAACAACCCCCGGGATTTGAAGACTTCAAACATCCTTCACATGTCTTTAAGTTGAGAAAGGCTCTTTATGGCTTAAAGCAAGCACCAAGAGCATGGTATGATAGACTTAGCAATTTTTTGTGTGAAAAAGGTTTCGAAAAGGGTAAGGTTGATAAAACCTTGTTCATTAAGAAAATCCAAAGTAACACTTTATTGGTTCAAGTCTATGTTGGTGATATCATTTTTGGATCGACTAACAAAGAAATGTGTGAGGAATTCTCATTGATGATGCAAGGAGAATTCGAGATGTCTATGATGGGAAAGATGAACTACTTTCTTGGACTACAAATCAAGCAACTAGAAGATGGAATCTTCATCAATCAATCTAAGTATTGCAAAGAATTATTGAAAAAGTTTGATATGGACAATTGTAAAGCCATGAACACTCCAATGGGCTCCGGTACATATGTTGATCAAGATGAATCCGGTACTCCAATTGATATTACAAAGTACAGAGGTATGATTGGCTCTTTATTGTATTTGACGGCAAGCCGTCCTGACATCATGTTTAGTGTTTGTCTTTGCGCTCGCTTTCAAGCAAATCCAAAGGAATCACACCTCATGGAAGTTAAAAGGATCATGAAGTATCTTAAAGGAACAATCAATGCCGGCCTATGGTATCCAGAAGGTAGTACTTGCACTTTAATTGGTTATTCTGACGCGGATTATGCAGGTTGTAAAACTGATCGTAAAAGCACAAGTGGTACTTGTCACATTATTGGAAATGCATTAGTATCATGGGCTTGTAAAAAGCAAGCATGTGTTGCTCTTAGCACGACCGAAGCAGAATACATAGCAGTGGGTAGTTGTTGTGCACAAATTCTTTGGCTCAAGCAACAACTCCGTGATTACGGACTTGATCTCGGATGCATTCCTCTTCGATGCGACAATACAAGTGCTATCAATATTACAAAGAATCCGGTCATGCATTCAAGAACCAAACATATAGATATTCGACATCATTTTCTCCATGATCATGTACTCAAAGGAGATGTCGAAGTCACTTTTGTGGATACTCATAACCAACTCGCAGATATCTTCACTAAACCGTTTGCTCGAGAACCTTTCTTCAAAATCCGAAGAGAACTTGGTATTTTGGATGAAGGTGATATCTAATGTTTATCTTAAGATACACGTCTTAATTTTTATATGTATTTATTTCACTCTTTTTCCCCATCCTTTTTGATGTTAACAAAGGGGGAGAAGAATATGCATGTGTGTTGTTTTGTTTCAAAGAAATTGCAGGCCCAAATAAATATCAAACTCTCTCCAAAATTCAAAGAATCATGGACTTAGGGGGAGCATACAATTTAGGGGGAGCCTTGCATTTGCTCAACATGTTTGCTACACAAAACAACATGAACATTTCAAGAAATCGTTTTCAAGACTTGGTTGTCATCATCAAAAAGGGGGAGAATGTAATTGCAAGCTTCTCAAGTCATATTTAAAGCATGTGTTTTGATGAAGACAACATGGACATCAACATTCAAAGGATGTGCAAAAATCTTATCAACATCAAATAAAAGTCTTGAAGATTATTGAAGAATTATTGAAGAAATCATCAAATGTCAATATGGTATGAATAATTCTTACAATCTTGAATATAGATGTTCACAATATGCATTCATCAACATATACATATTTCATAATTTTAACATCAAGAAAAACTTTGTTTGAAATATCTTTCAAAATGTATTTTTGAAAATAAACCTTTAGGAACCGGTTCCTCCCTAACAGGGAACCGGGTTCCAGCATTTCTCAAAAAAACATGTCCCTGGATTTTGTATCAGGAACCGGGTTGTACCAATAGGGGAACCGGTTCCTGCGTGATAAATTTGAATTCCAACTTATAACGTTCACTAAGAACCGGGTTCTGTCAGTGTCGGAACCGGTTCCTAGCGAACCAGTGCAGCTTTTACTTTGTTTTTTGAACATTTTTCAAGTGGTATCTTTTCATGAATGCATTGCAACTTTTCATATGAATTGGCATGAATGAAGAGGTTCTTGTAACTTTATAAAATGCAGATTTTCTTATTTCAAAAATACAACAATGCTTCAATTTTCAAATTAACAAATATACTTCTTCATTAACAATTTTCTCATTTACTCACATTTGAAATTTAAACTTTCATGTGTTCATAATTTTGTGAAACTTTCCATATACACTTTCATTATCATTACAATACACCAATTTACAAGTTCATTCATAACAAACACCCCAATTATCTCATTAAAAACAAATCCTCCTCATCACCCTATCCTCAATCAACCATCAACAACACCAACCCAACCACAAATAAATACTTCCATTAAAAACTCAACCACAACCCTTCAATATTCCTTACATATAATATCAAATACCTATTACCAATAACTTACCAACCCCCAACTATAATAAATTAAACCCTTTTAAATCCCCCTTGATCACCTATAGTTAGATAGTAAGCATAGATGTACAATCATTCTAACTATAGTGAAATCTCTTTCGTGTTGGAAATGGGACTGGAGTACTCTCGGATTATGAGGGGAACCAGGATATATCACCGTGTTCTTTACCTTTCCGCATTTATCGCTTTCATCACCATAATCAGGAAAAGATAAAGATATAATCAAAACCTTCAAACACTTAACCAAAAATTACTACCAAGCATTCTCATAAAACCGAATAAATTTTATAAGACCTAATTCACCCCCCTCTTAGGCACTCTGAGACTTACATCATCAAGGATTGCTCAAAATTCATCAAGACTCAAAAGTTGCTAAATTAGGGTTTTGTAGGAAAAGTCAACTCAACTTTGACCAAGAATAACTTTTTCATACTTTATGAGAAATGACCCATCCAAAGCTCATTTTGAAGATGATGCAATTTCCTACAATCCATATTCACACCCCAAGATCATGAAATGCAATCACAAAAAGGTACAAATTTGGACATTATAGGTCATTTTTGAAAGTCAACAAAAACACCTTTTTTTCCAAAGCTTATAACTTGAGCATGGAATATCAAAATGAGATGATCCCATGTGGGTTGGTTAGAGGACATCTCAAGGTTTCTAAAAAATCCAAGAACACCTCCAAAAGTTCAAAATTGAAGAAGTTATGCATTGTTGAAGTTGGGCATTTTTCCAAAATTGCCAAAAGTCAACTATCCCCAAAACTTCAAATTTTGTCAAATGGCCCCACTTTTTTCCACTTGATTTGATCTAGTCACACTACACACGTGTCTTATCTTCAGTCTTGTGTCCAATTATTAATTTTTCTATTTTATTTGATTTTTATTGAATTAATTCATTTTTAATCAATTTAAATCCAAATAAAATCCAAATCTTGATAACTTGGTATCATTTTGATTGATATAGGTCTTAAATATCATCATGTACACAATCAAATCCGAATCAAGCCATATCATGCACAAAATATTGGATTTGGAATCAAATTGGAAGCTTTTTAATGGAGGATCATATCATATCTCCAAACATTAATTTACAAAGATTCAAGTCCAAGTTTTAACCTAATGCATTGGTTTATACATATACAAGCTAAGGAGGCACGAAAAAGGACCAAGAGGCTGCACAATCAGAAGAACAAAAACTTGAAAAAAGGCAAAAAAAAGTGTGGAATCGAAATCACCCTTGGGGGCTGATTCAAAGCAAAGTCTCAACACTACTCTCTTGCTGGACCTCCACTGAGTCTAAAGCAATCAAGATCAGGCCATTACATCGTCCCAATAGCGCTGTAAGTCTCTCTGAAACTCACCTTTCAGTTGAAAACACATCCTCTTATTCTTGCACCTTTTTGCCAAAATCTTTGCATATTTGTGTTTGTCGTTTGATTTCTAAGCTTTCTACGTTATTCAATTGTATTTTTATAGCCTGTAATGCCATACCCGAAACTAGGGTTTTTGGTTCTTGTTTTTAGGCATTTTAGTTTCAAGAAAAATTAAGGCAAATAATGGACATAGCCATATTCAGGAGGAAGAAACGATCATGTCCATGATCTTGGATTGCATTTTTACAGCCTAGAATTGATTTTAGGAGCAAGCTATGGATTTAGCTGCGGATAAAAATCCGCAGGTAAATAACCAGGTTTTCAATGAGGAAGACGATGACACGTCCCCCTCCCATTGGATGATTCGAATCTCGCGCGTTTTTGTTTTTAATTCCAGCATATTATTTGTTTTTCCCTTATAATAATCATTATCTATCCCACTAACAAAAGAAACACAATGGTCCAGTGGTGGAGGCGTTAGTGCATAGTCCAACAGGACCTGGGTTCGAATCCTAGGTCCCCAATATATCTGCTATATTTTTCTTCCAGGTATTCCAGTGTGCCTCATGAATTGTGGTCCACCATACGCCCTCAGATCTCAACGCGCCAGATGGCCTCCAGGCCAAATTTGATGGCCCAGAATGAAGGACCATCATGCTCTCAAGTCAACGCACGCGTGGAGGATCCAAAATTCAATCAGGCTTATTTGTGTTTGGGCCATCAAAGCTGCTATTCTCACATCCAGATCTGGGCCCAAACCCCCCATTGGGTTATTTCTATTTCTCTTTTTATTTTCATTTTATTTATTTGTTTTGTATTATTATTTTTATTATTTAAATCACTAACCAATTAAATTTTTTCCTCACAAAATCAAAAACATAAAAATATATTTTATTTATTGAAATTAAATTCAACATTTTATTTTTGTAAATAAATACTAACCTAATTAATTTAGTTTTAAATAGGTTTAACTTTTAATATTTTTGCAATATTTAAAATCAATTTAGATAATTAGGTTTGGCTAACTTTTAATCAAATTTATTTTTATTTCTTTAAATATCAAAAATCCAAAAATATTTTAATTTATTTATTTATTTATTTATTTAATTTTTAACCTAATTTAATTGCTTCCATTAATTCAAAAATAAACCAAAAAAACGCTTTCTTTCAAAAAAAGGGTCAAAACCCTAAAAAATGCGCCCGATTTAATTTCTCGCACGCGTACCATTTTATTCAATATTGTAATTGCTTCCAGAATGTAATAGCTATAAATACGACTTTAATTATTTTATCGCTTTATTTTATTTTCCGCACTTTAATTTTAAGGGTTGTTTTTGGCGATGTAAATACCCGACGCCTTGTAATAGTTTAGATTTAATTTCCGCAATTTAAATTCCGCAACTATACACTGTTAGATGTTTGATAATAGGGAATGCATGACAAGATCAAATCTTTAACCTAAAATCAACATAGCTCACCCATGACATGTACAAAGATAAAATTAACCGAAATAACACCCTCGCACATGCGCACTCTTAGGGTACACCTCACTTGGTTGCCTTCGAACATGGTCATTGAGTATATGAAGTTTTAGAGGTCGCCCTCTTGTCCAAATATCATAGTTGCCTCGAAACGGTTGCCTCGGAAAAATGATCTAAGACATTAGGGTTACCGCTAAGGCGTCCTAACATTGCTTTAGTGACCACACGTCCCTTAATCGAATTGACCCTTAAAACTCCAACGACGATGCTACCTACTCATTCATAGTGGGATAGCATTGTCTAAAGGACATTTGCACAGACTAATTCCTTTTTCGAGTAGGTAGATGGTTCTTAAGTACTTGCTCCTTTCAAAACAAAATAAAACTTTTCGCACCTACACTTCTTTCAAACAAAAACTTCTTTCAAACCCACAAACACAAAGAAAAAGCAAATTTTGAAAACACTTTGAGCAAGTACCTAAGAGCCCGTGGATAACCACTGATAGAAAGGGTGCTAACACCTTCCCTTTCTATAATCTACCCCCCGGACCCGAGAAACATCTCGAAAAAAGGAATTTTTCTGTGCTTTTTTCCTTTCCTTGTTGGATAAAATAAAAGTCGGTGGCGACTCTTGCTTACCGCAACATTTTGAGAAACAAACGCAAAACGCGAACCAGCATTCCAAAAACAGTCAGTTCTCTCCCACCGTATCACAGAACTGGAGACTCTGTTGGGGAATTTAAAAAGCGGGGTGTACCTTAGGATTAGATCATTGTGTTTTAAATTGTATGCTTTGTATGATTTATATTTGTGGGCTTGAATCGGAGTTTCTATAGATCCTAACCCGGATCTGAGGGATACCCTTTAGGTAAGTAGCAATAAATTGTGAGGGAACTGTACGACATAGACCAATACGGTTGAAGCAGTAGCTACGTTGGTGTGGCACTTTAGTCTGTACCGATATCCCTTGTGTTGGAACGAGAAGAATATGGGTCTTCTAAGGGGTCATTAAGCACCAACTGACCTTAGAACCTTTAAATTGACCAACTTGGCCAGAGAACAGTAGCAGTATGCTACACTCATTAAGACTAAACTCTCACGATGATTCCGGCCGCAAGAAAAGGTTGCTAAACTGGAATTATGACCGATCGAGGGTAGTCAGTGATATTGAGATCCTCTAGAACCCGGTTACTATTTTTAGGACAGGGTTGTAAGTTCCCTGGCTGGAGAGTTGGCTTCATTTGTAAAACAAATAAGAAAGCAAGTTTACCCAGATCCCTTCTGTTGTTTTAATATGTGGTGTTGAAGAAGTTCAACATCTGAACCAACATGTTATGTAAGATGTCACAACATCAGCATGTGACATCGCGCCTGAAACTAATTCAACATCTAGGAAAATATGTTAGATGTAATGTCATGACATCTGACTTGACATCACGACAACAGAATTGATAATTCAGTTACAGTTCTGGTACTTAAATACTCTGAGAATATATGAGGCGTTTCTTGTGGAGAATCTGAAGATCAATCAAGAATCAATCAGAATATTTGAAGAAAATACTGTTTCTAAATATGGAGATATTTTAGGAACTAGAAGATTGAAGACCTTGATTATAGGAGAAGTTTGCTGCTGAGTTGTAACAGCAAGGAGAAAAACTTGCTGAGTTAGGTAATAGGTTATAAATAGCAGATTGTAACCTAGGGCTTAAGTGACACACATAATGTAACATTAGAAGGTGTTTTTGTTAGGTAAACCTGTCGGTCTGTGGCAAGGTTACCATGTATGTGACTCGAAACCTGTAGGTAAGAGTTTGAATGTTCTTGGATGAAGCTGTGAAGCAAGTCTAAGTATTTCTGCATTACTTCATATTCATTGTAATATAGGAAACCAAGTGGGAGGGCACTGCTTCTTGAGTAGGAGTAAGACTTCTGTTGTTGCGACAATAGGAATGGAAACTGGTAGGTTTCTATCTAGGAGTTCCTAGGTATAGGTTGCACTGGGTAGATGATTAAGTGAAGGATGGGAACTTGTGGAGTTTAGTCCTGAATTAATATTGCTAATAGTGGATCTTCTTCCTGGCTTGGTATGCCCCCATAGTAGGTGTATTACACCGAACTGGGTCAACAACTGATTTGTGTTTTTACCTTCAATACCTTATAATTCTGTCTGTTATACAACAAGGTAAAACTGTAATGTTGAAACAGATGATGTCTCAGAACATGTTAAGACATCATGCTGATATCTGTGCAGGAGAAACAGAACTGTGAAGGTTGCTTACTCTCTGTTGATCATGGACAGAACTAGGTACATCGTGTGATCTATCCTCTGCACCTTCAAAGTGTATCTGGTACAGCTTGGATAAAACTGTGTGAATGTTACAGATGATGTCAAAAGAGATGAATGGATATCCTGCTGGTTTGTGTGCATGATAAACCGAACTAAGGGGTTTGTTTACTTCATGGTATGTGATAGATGATGTTGCAACCGATGTTGAGACATCAGGCTGGATAGTTTACAAACCAAAGCTATTTGTTCGAGAACTGCAGATATGGCAACCTGTATGCTTCTGTTATACTGAATCTCAAAACTTGGGTATCTACCTTGCAGTGTATATATTATGTCATATCAGATGTCTAGACATTGAGTATAACATCTGAAGACTGGCATATACCAGAATTTCAATTGGTATCAGAGCAGGCATCCTGTTCTGTTTCTGGATGAGATCCATGGGTGATACTTTCTGGTATCTGCAAGGTCAATTTTAGTACTGAAGATTGTAACCTGGAATGGTTTGTTATTTCCCTGAATGGTCCCTTGAAGTGGGAGGATGGACTATTCTTGACAGGAACTGTGTGTACATGTCTTTGGTGATTGGCATTTGACCTGGTTGTGTGGTAGCTGCTCTAGGTTTGATTTATTTTCAAACCTAGGATGTGTGCTCGCCTGAAGTTGTGTGTAGTAGTCATGCGAGGTTTGAACCATAGTCAAACTTGGTCTATTCTTTGAAGGCTAGTCTGGTGGAGTGTGTGTGCAAAGATTGGGTTGTATTATGTTCTTCCGCTATGTAATACCTGGCAAAACTCAAGCTCTGATGTGTTTCCCCTCTTGTGGATTGAAGGCCATTGTATTAAAGAATTCAACATAAACTATTGAAGATGTCACAGATACTTGAGTCCTCTCAAGTCCACTCATGAAGACGTTCTTCGTTCAGGTTGGTAAGAATCACATAACCACGGATTAGTGTTTGAAGAATTTCAAGGAGGGCCTTGTTCCAAGGTGATGGAACTGATGTTCTATGTGATGGTGGAACAAGGATGCAGCTACTAGTTGAAGAGCATATGTTTTGGGTGTCAAACAAAGGGATACCTTTGTTTGGAACCTACTCCTGACCTGGAAGAGGAGACATCTGTGTGTGCAAAGTTGACAATGGAAGGTTACTTTAGGAGTCAGAACTCTAGAAGTAAAGCTGGTTGAGATGTAACATTGATCAGGGCTGAGCAATTGTTCCCTGAAGTACTATGGTGTGAAGAAAGACAAGCTCACTTGTTAATAAAAGCCAATGATGGTGCAGCACTATTGCTCCTTCATAGAAGTAGATTGGGATCATGAGTCTTGAATATGAAGACTCAGAGTTTGGTTAAGGTATAGCTCTTGGAGTTATGTAAATCTGGTAGGGATGTCATATGTCATATCGAGACATTTGTGTACAATGCATGGACACTTTGTGTGGAGCTTCCATGACTGATAACTTGAGGGGGAGATTTGGTTAACCTCCTCACATTAGTTCAGCCTTGTGTTTAGCTGGCTGTTGACCTATGTCACATGGGTTCTGGTTGTTGTGTGACATATTTGCAAGGAAGGATTCATCTCTCTCATTCCTAATAATGAATCTGATCTGGTAGGAGTCTCAAGTCGGTTGAAGTAAGTAGAGTTTGTTCAAAGAAAATTCTATTTACTTGAGTCAAGGGTGGCAACCTAGATATCTCAACTCTTTGGTCTCTCAAAGAAAGAGCTTGCAAGAAGAAGATATTAACACACGAAGAGTATGTCAAAGTATTCAAATGGTGAAAGTATCTTACTGGATAATGGGAAGGATTTATGATCAATTGCTATTTGTGACAAGTACTAGTATTTAATTGATTATCCTTGGTGTTCAAGATAACTGAAGTAGGAACATTCATTCTTCTAGACCCTGTGAAAAATCACAGGAAGAGTGATACCTTAGAGCTATCTCCTTGGTGACAGCAAAATCATTTAAAAGGTTTCCTGGAGACATGTTCAGACTTAAAACCACAAGAAGAAGAAGACATCATAATCTAGATGATGCTCACTTGGATCAGTCTGAAGATAAATTCAACAACTAGATGTTATAACATAATGCTGCAACATTTGGTTCAACATCAGATTCTTGCTTGGTGAAGTGGCTCATCAACTTAAGATAGGATGACCTACGAAGTTGAAGATTAGATCCTCCAAAAGGATTGTCTCTTTGCAGCTCTTTGGAGTTGTTACATGTTTCTGTCTCAGTGTATCTAAGCCTTTTGTGATAACTTGTAGCCTGAAGTTCAAATTTCAATTGGAAGATCAGAATATCTTTGGAAGAAGTCTGATAAACATGAAAGTGGCATTTGGTCTATCTCAGCAGTGGATTCTGAGAGTCAAGATAATCCATATATGACAGCTGATTATTATCAAGAAAGTTTGATTCACAGTATGAATGCGTTCAATCAATATTGTTGAACAGAGGGTGCGCTCTTGAAGACATGAAGATGCGTCTTACGTTTTCCATTCATCAATGGGTCTTATTTACTTTGAATCAGAAGCTGCATTGAAGGTCCAACTGAGTATCGAATGTGTCCTACTTGTTTCCATGAGGAGAAGTGATTGTCCCTAATAGGGGGAGTATTGGTTTGTACAAAAGGTCTTCATCAAACTCGTAGGATATAAAGTGTGGCACCTTATTAACTATTGGAATGATGTGTTCAAAACTGAAGAAGACTATGTCTGACCGAATGTCATCACATTGGTAATGACATTGTTCCTAATTTCCTCTAAAACTACAGACAGGAGGAAAATTGGATGAAGTATGGATTATTACTAATAAATCCATGTGTGTACAGTTGTATGACTCAGAGGGAGTAACCATCCTCTTTGAGAAAATGGAATGGCTTCAAGCTGCTAATCTGAAAATAGCAGAATGTATGACGACATAGGATTTGAGCATGTTTTCATCTGCTAAGAAAACAGAGCTGTTGTGTCTCATTATGAAACAGTTTAGTGAGCTGGAATGTTTAGGTGATAACTTGTCATCTAATAAAGGTATTATATAACTAATGCAGAGTGTAATATACCAACGATGTGTCTTGGAAAGGGGATCCTAAGACAAGGGAGTAGTCTGTTCTAAAAGACAAATGTCTGTTTTTAAAAGGGCATCCTGACATGGTCAAAGGGTCAAACCCAAGGGTAGGTACCTGCATTAAAACCAGTCCTAGGGCACTGAAACTGTCAGAGTAAAGTACCAAGGTCGTTACTATCTATGCCAAAGTTGCATTATTTATGAAGACTCTCTCTATTCCTTCTCTTCATCAGAGGGTTTCAGCAATATGAAGTTTGTTAGCATCTGGGAAAATTGTGCATGGGTATGGATCTGTATGGGCAGTCTTTGTCAAATTCTGGCCAAAAAGGGGGAGAAAGATAGGGATAGGGACTGGGATAGGGACTCAGGCGAGACTCAGGTGAAAGCAACAGACGGCAATGTCCAGCAAGACTCAGGAGAAAGAAACATGATCCCTAAGTAAGTAACTTTAGTTGTGTCTTGTGTTCTGAGTTAAGAGGATAGTTGTGACTTGTGATCTGAGTTACATGATCACAAGCAATAATCTGGAGAAAAGAAATCCTCATGGGGCATCGATGGAGTGGAGTTGCTCACAGTTGACGACAGAGGCTTGTTGTTTGCTCAAAGGACATCAGCCTCTACAAAAGAAGATGTTAGACAAGATGTTGTAACATCTCAACTGTGTTGTGGCCTGGTCTCAAAATACAACTTGCACTTATCTGTTTTAGCCAAAATTTGCCAAAGGGGGAGATTGTAAGTGCCCTGGCTGGAGAGTTGGCTTCATTTGTAAAACAAATAAGAAAGCAAGTTTACCCAGATCCCTTCTGTTGTTTTAATATGTGGTGTTGAAGAAGTTCAACATCTGAACCAACATGTTATGTAAGATGTCACAACATCAGCATGTGACATCGCGCCTGAAACTAATTCAACATCTAGGAAAATATGTTAGATGTAATGTCATGACATCTGACTTGACATCACGACAACAGAATTGATAATTCAGTTACAGTTCTGGTACTTAAATACTCTGAGAATATATGAGGCGTTTCTTGTGGAGAATCTGAAGATCAATCAAGAATCAATCAGAATATTTGAAGAAAATACTGTTTCTAAATATGGAGATATTTTAGGAACTAGAAGATTGAAGACCTTGATTATAGGAGAAGTTTGCTGCTGAGTTGTAACAGCAAGGAGAAAAACTTGCTGAGTTAGGTAATAGGTTATAAATAGCAGATTGTAACCTAGGGCTTAAGTGACACACATAATGTAACATTAGAAGGTGTTTTTGTTAGGTAAACCTGTCGGTCTGTGGCAAGGTTACCATGTATGTGACTCGAAACCTGTAGGTAAGAGTTTGAATGTTCTTGGATGAAGCTGTGAAGCAAGTCTAAGTATTTCTTCATTACTTCATATTCATTGTAATGTAGGAAACCAAGTGGGAGGGCACTGCTTCTTGAGTAGGAGTAAGACTTCTGTTGTTGCGACAATAGGAATGGAAACTGGTAGGTTTCTATCTAGGAGTTCCTAGGTATAGGTTGCACTGGGTAGATGATTAAGTGAAGGATGGGAACTTGTGGAGTTTAGTCCTGAATTAATATTGCTAATAGTGGATCTTCTTCCTGGCTTGGTATGCCCCCAGAGTAGGTGTATTACACCGAACTGGGTCAACAACTGATTTGTGTTTTTACCTTCAATACCTTATAATTCTGTCTGTTATACAACAAGGTAAAACTGTAATGTTGAAACAGATGATGTCTCAGAACATGTTAAGACATCATGCTGATATCTGTGCAGGAGAAACAGAACTGTGAAGGTTGCTTACTCTCTGTTGATCATGGACAGAACTAGGTACATCGTGTGATCTATCCTCTGCACCTTCAAAGTGTATCTGGTACAGCTTGGATAAAACTGTGTGAATGTTACAGATGATGTCAAAAGAGATGAATGGATATCCTGCTGGTTTGTGTGCATGATAAACCGAACTAAGGGGTTTGTTTACTTCATGGTATGTGATAGATGATGTTGCAACCGATGTTAAGACATCAGGCTGGATAGTTTACAAACCAAAGCTATTTGTTCGAGAACTGCAGATATGGCAACCTGTATGCTTTTGTTATACTGAATCTCAAAACTTGGGTATCTACCTTGCAGTGTATATATTATGTCATATCAGATGTCTAGACATTGAGTATAACATCTGAAGACTGGCATATACCAGAATTTCAAGGGTTAAACCAACTGAACTGGAAGAGGGTAGTACCTAAGCTCCTTGCCAACCTGAAATCTAAGGGCTCTCTGTGTGGCTTGTGTGCCTTTACCATATTTGCTATTTGTGGATACTTGTGGTGTGCTTACTATCATGACATCATGACATCATAACATTGCATACATCTTGCATTGGACTAACCTATTTCAAAGACAAGAGGGATTCGTCTTTGTTCTGTTTTGTAGGTCATCATGATGCCCATGCGTAGGAATACCATCCGGATCAACTTTGCCCAGGTTCCCACCTTGCTTAAAGAGTTGGTTGCAAAGATGCCTAATACTACTTCCTTCATCAGGAGGCATGGTTATCTTCTCAGTTTGGTCACCTCCAAATTAGACGAGCAGATGATGAGTGTCCTAGTCCAATTCTATGATCCGTTGTACCATTGTTTTACTTTTCAAGACTATCAGCTGGTTCCCACCTTATAAGAGTTCTCTGAGCTGCTCGGTATCTCTGTTCTGGAGCAGACCCCGTTTACTGGTTGGGATAAGATTCTTAGGCCCGAAGAGATTGTTGCAGCCCTTCATATGACCAAAGAAGAGGTAATGGCTAATTGGGAGACTAGAAGTGGAGCAAAGGGATTTCTGACTAAGTTCTTGGTTGGTAAGGCTAACTATTTCTGGGATAGCCTAGACTTCAAGGCATTCGAGGATATTCTGGATCTCCTGATATATGGCTTGGTATTGTTTCCGAATCCCGACTCCTTTGTTGATGTGAATGCGATAAAGATCTTCATCTCTCGCAATCCTGTACCCACTCTCTTGGGTGACATCCTTCATCAGCTCTATGCTCGTACTGCCCGAAAGCGGGGAACCTTGATGTGTTGTGCTCTGTTGTTGGCAAGGTGGTTTATTTCGCACCTTCCCAAATCAGTGCTGAAAAATAAAGAAGGCATGGGCTGGGCTTATAGGGTTATGGCTCTCTCTCATAATGACATCATTTGGACTCTCAAGGGTATGGACGAGGTGACTATTATTGATCATTGTGGGGAGTACCCTAATGTTCCACTGATAGGAACCTGTGGAGGAATTTCTTACAACCCATGCTTAGCCTTACGTCAGTTTGGAAGAGCCCGAAGAGAAGGACCTCATGAGTTGTTAATGCCTAATATCATCTTTGATCTTCAAGGGGATAGCGACGAGCAGCATCGCAGATTCATAAGGGCTTAGGATAGAGTTCACCAATCTGATCCACATGAGCTGGGTCCAAAGACTTCACTTCCGATGGAGCCATGTCTCAGATGGGTCAGTATCCGTGCCCAAAAGTTGGGTATGCCGTATGAAGTCGTCCGACCTATCATTCTTGAAGTTGCTAATGAAGAGGGGGTTCTTCCAACCATCCTCCATCCTTATATGCCCACTGACATTGGGGCACTGAAAAGGTCTTGGATGCAGCTGAGGGAAGAACGGGATTCTTACCGAGAAAGATTCAACGAGCAGGAGCAGAAGATCTAGAGGTTGACTAGGCAGTTGGAGAACGAGCGAATTCTCAACGACTATGTCCGCACCGACAAGAAGAGAACATGGGAGCATTGATTGACCTTTGATGATTTCCTTTCAAGTTTTTATTTACTTTTCAGTATTTCTTTTCATGTAACGCCTTAAGGGCAATTGGTTGAACAATTGGAATTACAAAGTTTATCTAATAAAGTGTGTTTCCTTTCTGGTTTACAAATTTGAATCTCCCGATTCTCTTTGAAATCATAATCATACGCATTTCATCTCATGCACTCCATAACAGGTACCCATTACAGGTCTCTTATCTTCTTCGCTGTTTATTTCAGCAATCATCATGTCTGCTGAACCTTCAATTGAGCAAGCCATCAAGGCCCAGAATGCCCAATTTCAAGAGTTGTTCATGAATCTAGCTAAGGTTCAGCAAGATCTGAAGACCCTGATTCTGAAAGAGAAGAAAAAGAAGAAGAAGAAGACAATCTTGTTCAACACTGGGCACAGGTTTGGAAACAGGCTTCAGAATAAGGTTGATCTGACCACCTCATCTGGAGGGAAAGATAGTCAAGAGGAAAGGAGGGATCCTAGCCCTGTGGTCTCCGACAACGAGACGGACTTCGATGAAGAACAATATCCTCCGGCCGAGGATAGATACAAGCAACTGGAACACCGGTTGAGTGCTATGGAAGTTCAAAAGGTGCCTGGTGTGGATTTTGGTGATCCGGGTCTATCATCTGGGGTGGTGATTCCCCACAAATTCAAGGCGCCAACATTTTCTAAGTATGACGGAGTTTCTTGTCCGAAACTGCACCTCCGGTCATATGTAAGGAAGATTCAGCCGTACACCGCTGATAAGAACCTATGGATCCATTTCTTTCAAGACAGTCTCTCAGGGACTCAGCTTGAGTGGTTCTACCAGTTGGATGGAGCCAGTATCCGCAGTTGGGAAGATTTGGCTACTGCTTTCTACAAGCAGTATCAGTACAACTCCGACCTTGCTCCCACGCGTACCCAACTCCAGGGTATGTCAATGGGAACGGGTGAAGGATTCAAAGATTATGCTCAGAAGTGGAGAGACCTCGCCGGAAGAGTACAACCACCCTTGGCTGATCGGGAGCTAGTTGATATGTTTCTGGGGACCTTGTCTGGTCCATTTTTCAACCACCTGATTGGAAGCTCTTTGTCTGGGTTTACAGATATAATTTTGACCGGTGAAAGGATTGAAGCTGGTATTAAGGCTGGTAAGATACAAAAGGGTGCTTCATCAAGCACCGAGAAGAAGCCATTTAAGAAAGAGTCCAGTGCTGTCTACAGTTCAAGAAACCAGAATAGACCTGAACGCCGCCAAGCTGTTAATGCGGTTGTTATTTTAAAACCCGCTGGTGCTCCTCAGCACAACAATCAACAAAAAGACGAGAGACCTTAAAGGCGATTCACCCGTCTCAGCATGACCTTATCTCAGATTCTGCCACAATTGCTGAAGACCAATCTGGTGATTCTAAAGGAAGCCCCAAAGAATCCAAATACAACATCACCGAGGTATAACCCTAATTCCCGCTGTGCTTATCACTCTGATAGCCCGGGGCATAATACGGATGATTGTTGGACTTTGAAGAATAAGATACAGGACTTAATTGATGCAAAGGAGATTGGGTTTGAGGCGCCCGAAAGGCCTAATGTTGTGACTGCTCCTATGCCCAAGCATGGAGTGAATGCTATAGATGAAGACTCGTTTGTGGTTTCTGTAAATGATATTGCTACCCCTTTGATGACTGTGAATAAGAACCTTTTTCTAGCCGGTTTATTTCCGGGCTATGACGAAGGTTGCCGTATGTGTTTTGTCCTTCCTACCGGTTGTCCCTTTTGAAATCAGGTGTCCAATGCCTGATGGATAGTAAAGAAATTTTGTTTGAGAAGACTGCTGTTCCTGTAGTCCATACTGAAGAAGTTTCCATTATCACCATCTTCGACAATTCTTCCAAGGCTCCCTCGAGGAGGCCTGTTAGAATTACATTTGTTCCAAGAATTGCACCTGTGATCATCACTGTTCCGGGGCCCATCCTCTATACCTCTGATAAAGCTGTCCCTTGGCACTACGAGGCTGATGTTTATTTTCATGGAGTTAAGCAAGAGTTGGATGTTGATACTGACGTCAACAATATTGTCGGACCTGCTAAAGTCACCCACAGCAGAAGACTTTTCTCGCCTGATATCTCTCCACCAACTGTCCGAAGACCTGTTGTTATTACACCTGCCAGTGTACCTGCTACCATTCCTGTTCAAGTTCCTATTCTTACCCCTGTCGCCGAGTCATCTGACTCGGGGCAAATGGATCACCACTGATGTGCCTGCCCAAACGGAGGCGCCGAAGACAATTACTGTTGAAGCTTCTAAGCAAGAGATGGAAGAAATTCTGAAGATTGTCAAAAAGAGTGACTACAATGTAGTTGAACAGCTGGGGCAAACCCCGTCCAATATTTCTATATTGTCACTGTTACTGTGCTCAGAAGCCCATGCCAAGGCTCTGATTACCTTCTTAAAGACTTCTCACGTACCACAAGAGACATCAGGTGATCAGTTTACAGATTGTGTGGCCAATCTGACTGCTGATAATGGGTTAGGTTTCTTTGACGCTGACTTAACTGCTAAAGGGAAGAATCACAATGATGCCTTGCATGTTTCCATTGAATGCAGGGGCACTACTCTTGCTCATGTATTAGTGGATACTAGTTCCTCATTAAACGTCCTGCCAAAGAAAGCTCTGGACCGGTTGGATTGTGAAGGGTTGGAGTTGAAACCAAGCAACATTGTCGTCAGGGCCTTTGATGGGTCTAAAAGAATGGTACATGGAGAGGTTGATATCCCGATCAAGGTTAATTCTCAGGTCTTCAATTCTATGTTCTATGTGATGGACATTCGGCCATCTTATTCTTGTTTGCTGGGTCGTCCATGGATCCACAAAGTTGGGGCCATAACCTCAACGCTCCACCAGAAGCTGAAGTACCCGGTTAAAGGGAAGATTGTGATAGTGCAAGGAGAGGAAGAGTACATGGTTAGCCACCTCAACTCTTTCCGATATGTAGAGATGGATGGGGAGTTCATTGAGACCCCATTTCAGCATTTTGAAGAGGTTCCCCAGACGCTGGCGTCAGCAGAGACTGTTGTTGAAGATTCTTCTATGAAGATGGCTTCCCTCAAGGACGCCCGGACTGTTGTTGAGAAAGGTGGGTGTGCACAGTGGGGCCGACTTCCTGATTTTACACAAAAGACTAACAAGTTTGGTTTGGGTTTCACTACAGAAGCTCAAAGGGCTGTTCAGAATGCACGAATCGGAAGACCTCTCGTGTTCATCAGCAACTCGGAAGTGAATGCCATTGAAGACAAGGTGGAAGAGTCTGAGTTCGACAGCTGGATCTATCCTACAACCGAAGGCGGACCAAGCAACTGGACAGCAAAGGACTTCATCCATATTACTTTTGTTACCCAGTAATGAAACTTTTGTTTTGAATTTATAACAGACAATGTTTTAAACTTTATGGCCCGGTGTCTTACCCGGGGCACTGTGGTTTCATTTGTGAGGGCTTTATGTGTGTAATTTTCATATATCATTAATAAAAGCATTGGACGTTCTTGCATTTCAAATTTTGCGCTCCTTGTTTTTCTTTATTATATATTGTAAAACAGCTATTTTACACACACTCACATATACAGGTCCACATCCACTCTAGATATCACTGGTAACGACTCTGCTACTGCCAGTTATGACTTTGAAAATCCGATCAACTTAGCCGAAGACGAAGGTGAAGATGATTGCGAAGTGCCTGGTGAACTTGCAAGATTGTTACTCCAAGAAGAGAGGGCCATTCAGCCACACGAAGAGCAGGTGGAATCAATGAATCTGGGTACAGAGACAGATAAGAAGGAAGTTAAAATCGGTGCAAATCTGGAGCTTAGTGTGAAGCAACAGTTGATTCGGATGCTGCATGACTATGTAGAGATCTTTGCCTGGTCTTACGAAGATATGCCTGGTTTGGATACTGATATAGTGGTTCACCGATTGCCTACCAAGGAAGATTGTCTTCCAGTGAAACAGAAGGTCCGCCGAATGCGGCCAGAGATGTCTGAGAAAATCAAGGTTGAAGTTATGAAACAGTTTGACGTCGGTTTTCTAGCAGCTACTTCTTACCCTCAATGGGTGGCCAATGTGGTTCTTGTGCCAAATAAGGATGGTAAGGTCCGAATGTGTGTTGACTATAGGGATTTGAATAGGGCAAGCCCCAAGGATGACTTCCCTCTACCTCACATCGACGTCCTGGTTGACAACACCGCTCAGCACAAGGTATTCTCCTTTATGGATGGTTTCTCCGGTTATAATCAGAATAAAATGGCTCCCGAAGACATGGAGAAGACAACCTTTGTTACTCAGTGGGGTACCTTTTGCTACAAGGTCATGCCTTTTGGATTGAATAATGCTGGGGCAACATATCAGCGTGCCATGGTTGCTTTGTTTCATGACATAATCCATAATGAGATTGAAGTATACGTCGATGATATGATTGCAAGATCTCAGACTAAGGAGGAACACCTTGATCATCTGCAGAAGCTGTTTGACAGGATGAGGTTGTACAAGCTGAGGTTAAACCCGAACAAGTGCACCTTCGGGGTGAGATCTGGTAAACTGCTGGGTTTCGTCGTGAGCGACAAAGGTATTCAAGTAGATCCTGCAAAAGTGAAAGCTATTTAGGATATGCCAGCTCCCATAATAGAGCAAGAAGTCATAGGTTTCCTGGGACGATTGAACTACATTGCCTGATTCATCTTGCACCTGACTGCTACTTGTGAGCCAATTTTCAAGCTACTGAAGAAAGATCAAGTGGTACGTTGGAATGATGAATGTCAGGCTGCTTTCGAAAGGATCAAAGAGTATCTCCAAGAGCCACCCATTCTGATGCCACCAGTTGAAGGGAGACCTCTGATCTTATACTTGACAGTACTCGACAACTCAATGGGGTGTGTGCTGGGGCAGCATGACGAGTCTGGCCGAAAAGAGCATGTGTTGTACCCCAAAATTTGCCCTCCCTTTCTTTAGGAAACCATCTTAGATTTTCCAAAATCCCCTGGAACAAATCCAAGTCCTGAGTTATCCTTTTGCCCAAGCAAGTCACTTACAAGAGCAAGATGATCTCACAAACTCCAACAACAATGCTTTCATCTTGAGGAAAATCAAATTCTAAGTGCTTAGAATGTTTCTTTAAAATAAGTGTTTTTTTGGAAAAATCAGCGCTTCAGAACTTCTGGATCCATTCCAGATGAAGACGGTCAGAAGTTGCAAGTTTGGCTCAGGATGGTCAGAATTTGTCTCTTCAGCAGCTACATCAGTTCAATCAGAAGTTGTAAACGCGGTTCAGAGTGTAAGCCTCAAACAGAACATACCCCTTCAGCAGTTACACAAGCTCAGTCAGAACTTGCTAAAGGAATGCAAGAGAAACAGGAAAGTATGTAGGCTCCTTCAGAACAGGTTGAAGACAGAAGATGAAAGGTCAGAGAGATAGGTGTCACATTGATACAGAATCTCTAAGTCCAGATTGTCCAGAAGTAGATCCAAGGAACGTACCAGAAAACCAGGAGAATCTCCAGAGCTTACTAAGACAACAGGTAGCCAAGGCCAGAGCATGGTTTACGCTGCTAATTCAACAACCAGAATGTTGGTGTTGACAGGTCTTGTCACCATTTAATGCCCATTAATGCTTCCAACCACTCCTGAGCGTTCACGTGTGGCTTGGAAAATGCTTTTGCACAGATTCTGGCATGGGTCTTCACGCCACCGCCCATTTCAGAGGTCACTTCCCCCAATCTACGTCTGCTGCTGCTACCTAGGCTGAAAAATAGCTGTTATCACAACTTCCCAGGAATTTCTGTCAAAGAACAAATTCAAACTCTGTTGGCGCCTTAAATGTCCAAGATATCCACAAGAACTTTGCCTATAAATAGAGAGCTTTCCCCACTGCAAAAGAGGTTCAAAAAAAGTTCAAGAAAAGAAACAGAAAAATTGCTAAGAGAGAAACGAAACTCCTAGCAACATAACATTCTGAAACTCTGCCAAAATTTCCAGCTTTGTTTCATAACTTTAAGTTTCTCACCTTCAACTTCATCAAACACCCATCTCTTTTCTGTAAACCAAAAACGTTCTGTCCAAACTTCTGACCCTATACACGTATACACCTTCACTTCCCCTTTTCCAAATCTGTCCAGAACACCACCAGAACCAAAAGCTAACTTTCACCCACCATTTTCCAGAAAGTCAGGTAAGCACCTGCTGACTCTCACCACACTGTTAAGCATCATCAGTTGTGCATATTCAAGTACATAATGTAAATATTCATGTTATTGCTGTTTATGTTCTGAGGACTCTCATACCTCAGAACGTTCTGAGCCAGTTTAGGACTTGCCTGTGACCTTGGTGATTCTGACCTCTGAGACATTTTGCTATTCTGCTGGATCTGTTCCAAATATGTTTTCTGTTTTGTGGAGTAACAACAGGATTGCAGATGTTCTGATTAGTGCAGGAAAAAGCCAAGTGCTGACTTTGACGTTAGCGCATCTGAAGCCTGTTTTGCTGTCAATAACATCAGAACCTCTGAGAGTTATTGCCTTTTCAGCAGAATCTGAACTTCTGGGTTCTCCACTAACAAACTTCTGTCTTGCAGCGCAGGGAAATCAGAACTTCTGGTTTCCCCACTAACAAGGTTCTATTTCGCAGGTTCTAGAGTCAGAAGTTCTGACTCATCCAGTTTCACCAACAGGTTGATCATCTGACAGCGGATCTGGATCAGAACTTCTGATGGCCTCCCAACAGCGCGCAGGCTCCCTCCCTCTCTCTATATATCTTGTTTTTCGCTATTTTCTTTTTTGTCTATTTTTCTCGTTGAACCCCCCATGTACAAATGTGTACCCCCCTCCCCTAACTATTGTAATAGCGTAGGATTTTACATTTCCGCTTCTTATTGCTAGTAATTAGGACGTGTATGACAAGATAAAATCAACGAAATAGAAAAACCTAATTCCAAGAAAAAAGAAAAAACTCTTGTATGCAATAAAACACACTTGCACCCTAACACCCCTAGGGTTATATCCACTTGTTGCCTTTCAAAATTGAGCCATATTGCATGTTAGGTCTCTTTGGGCAAAACAAACAATTTAAATGATCAAGTCCCTTAAGGAAAACTCCCAAAGATACTTGGCACCATTGCAATTATGGTCCAAACGATGACCCGCGCCCGTCCCTTTCACATCCTAACACAAGATTGTCCACCAAATACAATGGTGGAACAAACTTGTTAAAAGGGTTAAAACATAGCAATAATCTTTTGAGAAATTTAGGAGTAGACAACCTCTCAGTTACTTGAATCAAGCTTTCAAAACAAAACACTTGCCTAATTTCAAAATCACACCTCACCACACTTTCAAAACAAAACTTTCAAAAACAAAATGAAAACTTTTTCAAAAGACATACATCTTTGTATACATCCCCACATGGATCATTACAAAGGTTGCCACCACATTGGCCTCTTTTCAAAAACAATTTCAAAACCCACACACTCAAGCACCATTTAAAACAATTGAAAACAAAAGGCAAGTGATCTAAGCAAGTAACTAAGATCCCATGGATAACCATGGATAGAAAGGGTGCTAATACCTTCCCTTTCTATAATCTACTCCCCGAACCCAAGAAAACATCTCAAAAGGTTTTTTTGCTGTGCTTTTTAACCTTTCCTTAGGATAAAATAAAAAGTCGGTGGCGACTCTTGCTAACCGCAACATTTGCGAATACAAACGCAAACCTCAAGTCAGTTCTCCCACCGTATCACAGAACTGGCGACTCTGCTGGGGAATTTGATTTTAAAGTGGAGTAACCTTAGGGTTTAGATCACCTTTGTTTTCAATTACTTGCTTTGTTTGCTTTTACATCTTGTGGGCTTTGTATCGGAGTTTTATAGATCCTAACCCGGATCTGGGGAAACCCTTTTTAGGTAGCAACAAGGCTGTGAGGGAACTGTGCGGGGTATACCGACATGGTTGAAACAGTCTGCTACGTTGATGTGGCACTTTGGTGTGTACCGGTAACCCTTGAGTTCAGTCAAGGAGAGTACGGGGCCGCCGCGTGGTGTCGTGAAGCATCAACTGACCTTAGGAACCTTAATTGAACCATCTTGGCCCTTTTAGGGTAGTGAGATAACTGACTTTGGTGCAGTCCGAGGTTGGTTGATACTCGATACTACACTCAATTGAGGGTTGCTTTCCTGGAATATTTCGGTCGCCAGTTCAGTGGCTAAATCGAAACAATGAACAATGAAAGCAATCCAGTGATATTGGGACCTTTAGAACCCGGTTACTTTTGATAGGACAGGTTGAGCCCACCAAACTTCAAGAGGGTAATACCCAGACCCCATGCCGGCCTAAACTCTAAGGGTTTGTGTGACTTGTGTGCCTTACCATGTTTGCCTCTGTGAATGCTTATAGTGCATTTAATCATCACATCATTACATCATACAAACATCATGAGCATTGACTAACCATTTCAAGGGTTTCGAATCTTCATATTTGTCTTTGTTTTATAGGACATGGAAACTGCTCGCAGAAAGACAATTCAGATTGGCCTTGTAAAGATCCCCCCTCAGCTTAAGGAACTTATGTCCAGGATTCCCGAGAGTTCTTCATTCAGTGAGAGACATGGAAGACTCATCAACTTGGTTAACACCAACATTGAGGAGGACTTGATAAAGGTCCTGTTCCAATTCTTTGACCCTCTACATCACTGCTTCACCTTCCCGGATTATCAGTTGGTGCCTACATTGGAAGAGTTCTCCCGACTTCTGAAGGTCCCTATCCTCGATCAACTACCCTACAACGGTACGGAAGAGGAGCCCAAGCTTGAAGAGATTGTTAAAGCCTTGCACCTACAGACATCTGACCTCAAAGGACATTGGGAAGTTAGAAGTGGTATCAAAGGGTTCTTAGCTAGGTTTCTGTTTGAAAAGGCCCAAGAATGTTGGAACTCTCTTGACCTACGAGCTTTTGAAGAAGTTATGGCCCTCCTTGTCTATGGTTTGGTGTTGTTCCCTAATCCAGATCAGCTCATTGATATCAGTGCTTTCCAGATCTTCATGACCAAGAATCCTATACCTACGTTGCTGGGGGACATCCTTCACTCATGTTACACTCGAACCATGAGAAGAAGGGGTGTCCTTATGTGTTGCACTCCTCTCCTGGGAAGGTGGTTTATTTCGCATCTTCCGCAATCAGTTTTGAAGAACGAGCGGGGTTTGAGATGGTCACAATGGTTAATGACTCTCACGCATGCAGATATACATTGGTGTCCTAGGTCCAGGGAAGACGTCACTATCATTGATCGTTGTGGGGAGTACCCTAATGTTCCTTTATTTGGAATCAAAGGAGGTATTACCTACAACCCATGCCTGGCTTGGAGACAGTTTGGTTATGCTCGGAAGGATGGCCCTCATGACATGTTAATTCCTGACATAGTTTTCGACTTCGACAACGATACTCAAGGACTTCGTCAGAGATTTATCAGAGCTTGGAGGATGCCAAGTAGGATAGACAGCAAGACATTGGGGCACCGGAACTCCATCCCGTTGGAACCTTACCTCAAGTGGGTACGAGCCCGCTCCCAGAAGTTAGTAATGCCTTACCCTCACATGCTACCTGTGATCAAAGAACCAGTCTTGGAAGGAGAGACATCCTACACCATTCAACATCCTGACATGCCCACCTCCTGGGAAGAGATGCAGAAGAGCTGGGTCCAGCTTAAGGAAGAACGGAATTCTCTTGAGACCAGTCTACATGCTAGTGAAAAGAAGGTCCTGGAACTCACCCGCCTATTGCACGAGGAAAGGAATCTCAACACCTACATCGCACCAAAGAGGATGCGCAATGTTTTTTTTATCTTAAGGAGTTATTTTGTAATATTTGGCCCATGAGGCATTTATGTACTAACGAATTTCTCCTTATTAATATAATGTGCGTTCCTTTTTGTCTACAACAAATTTTGAAAATTCTAAATCCTTGAATGCATTGCATACATACGCATTCCATTGCACCATATGCATAGCAGGTACCCTATTTCACAGGTGGCTTAATTTTCTTCGCTGTTTATGTGAACAATCATCATGAATCCAGACTCATCCAGTGAGCAAGCAATCAAGGCCCTTCAGGCCCAAAGTGCACAGTTTCAAGAGATGGTCCTAAGCCTAGCCCAAGGTCAGCAAGAGTTGAAGACTCTACTCCTGAAGAAGAAGAAGAAAAAGAGGACTGCATTGTTCAACACCGGACGCCGATTTGGGAACACACTCCACAATGAGGCTGACCCAACCACTTCTTCTGCTGAGAAAAACAGTCCCCAAGGGGGAGGAGCTCCTAGTCCCGCAGTCTCCGACAACGAGACGGACTATAACGATGAACAATACCCACCTGCTGCTGACAGATACAAGCAATTGGAGGACCGCTTGAGCGCTATGGAAATTCAGAATGTGCCAGGACTAGATTTCGGAGATTTGGGGTTATCTTCTGGGGTAGTAATTCCACACAAGTTTAAGGCGCCTGCCTTCGCCAAGTATGACGGGGTCTCCTGCCCAAAGCTGCATCTGAGGTCGTATGTAAGGAAAATCCAACCTTACACGGCGGATAAGAACCTCTGGATTCACTTCTTCCAAGACAGCCTCTCGGGGTCTCAGCTTGAATGGTTCTACCAATTAGATGGAACTAGCATCCGACACTGGGAAGATTTGGCAACCGCATTCTACAGACAATACCAATACAATTCTGATCTCGCTCCTACGCGTACCCAACTTCAGGGTATGTCTCTAGGGACGGGTGAAGGGTTCAAAGAGTACGCTCAAAAATGGAGAGATTTGGCTGGCAGGGTGCAGCCTCCATTGACTGATCGAGAGCTGGTTGATATGTTCCTTGGGACTTTGTCTGGTCCGTTTTTCAATCATTTGGTTGGTAACTCCTCCGCTGGGTTCACGGATTTGATATTAACGGGAGAAAGAATTGAAGCTGGCATCAGGTCAGGCAAGATACAGAAGGCTGCCTCTACAAGTGCTGAGAAGAGGCCGTTTAAGAAAGAAGCAAGTGCCGTCTATGGTCCTAGAAGACAAGTCAAGCCCGAAAGTCGCCAAGCCGTCAATGCTTTGGTCATCTCCAAACCTGTTGCTGCTCCTCAGCAGTACAATCAACAAAGAAGTGAAAGGCCCAAGAGGCAGTATACCCGACTGAGTATGACATTATCTCAAATTTTACCCCAACTATTATCCACCAACCTGGTGACCCTCAAAGAAGCTCCTAAAGTTGTCAACACTGCGTCTCCTAAATACAACCCAAATGCCCGGTGTGCTTATCATTCTGATAGTCCCGGGCACACTACTGATGATTGCTGGGCCTTAAGAAACAAAGTGCAAGATCTGATCGACGCAAAGGAAATTCAGTTTGAAGCGCCGGAGAGACCAAATGTTGTAACGGCTCCTATGCCCCAGCATGGGGTAAATGCCATTGAGGAAGAAGTGTATGCTGTTTCGATAGATGAAGTTGTTACCCCTCTGAAGACCGTTAAGAAGAACCTACTGCGGGCCGGTTTATTTCCGGGTTGCGGTGAAGGTTGCCCATTCTGTGCTATTTCCCCATCTGATTGTCCCTTGCTAAAGTTAGGCATCCAAGGCCTAATGGATAGCAAGGAGATTCTATTCAAAAAGACTGTTGTTCAATTGGTTCCAATGAAAGAAGTTTCCGTGATTACCATCTTCAAAAATCCAATCAAGGCTCCCCCGAAGAAGCCTATTCAAATCATGACAATTGCGCCTGTGATCATTACTGTTCCAGGGCCCCTCTCCTACGTGTCTGATAAAGTTGTCCCCTGGCATTATGGGGCAGACGTGTATATAAATGGAATCAAGCAAGAATTCGACGCTAGTGCCAGTATCTGCGATATCACTGGTCCAGCCAAGGTCACCCGCAGTGGCAGGCTCTTCTCGCCTGACATTGCACCGCCCGCTATTCGAAAACCCCTCCTCATAAAACCTGCAAGTTTACCTAGTCCTGTTGCTGATCAAATTGTGTCCCCTGCTGCCGAGTCATCAAATGCTCGGGGCAAAGGGATTGAAGAAGAGCCTGCCCGGATGGAGGCGCCAATACCCGTAAATGCTGAGGCCTCCCGACAAGAAATGGAGGAGATTCTGAAAATAATAAAGAAGAGTGATTTTAATGTTGTCGAGCAGTTGGGGCATACGCCCTCCAAGATCTCCCTGCTCTCCCTATTGCTATGCTCCGAGGCCCATGCTAAGGCCTTGATCTCATTTCTCAAGACGGCCCATGTGCCGCAAGAGACGTCTGCAGTCCAGTTCACTGACTGCATAGCTAATTTGACGGCGGATAACGGCTTGGGTTTTTCAGATGCTGACCTGACCGCAAAAGGGAGAGACCACAACGATGCCCTGCATGTCTCTATTGAATGCAGGGGCACTA
Source organism: Vicia faba (assembly GCA_948472305.1). Taxonomy (NCBI): domain Eukaryota; kingdom Viridiplantae; phylum Streptophyta; class Magnoliopsida; order Fabales; family Fabaceae; genus Vicia; species Vicia faba. The sequence continues at coordinate 1,336,119,086 of OX451738.1, read as the reverse complement.
CTCTGGCACATGTATTGGTGGACACTGGTTCTTCCTTGAATGTTCTTCCGAAAAAGGCTTTAGATCGCCTGGATTATGAAGGCCTGGAGTTGAAACCCAGCAATATCATCGTCAGGGCTTTCGATGGTTCAAAAAGGATGGTTCATGGAGAGGTTAACATCCCTATCCGTGTGGGCTCTCAAGTGTTTGACTCTACCTTTTACGTGATGGATATACGTCCGTCGTACTCTTGTCTGTTGGGTCGACCTTGGATCCCTAAAGCTGGGGCCGTGACCTCCACCTTGCACCAGAAGTTGAAATATCCCGTCAGGGGAAAGATCGTCACTGTGCAAGGAGAAGAGGAGTATATGGTGAGCCATTTGAATTCCTTCAGGTACATCGAGATGGACGGAGAATTTATCGAAACCCCCTTCCAGCATTTCGAGGAGGTACATCCAATTTCAGCAGCTGCAGAGACAATGGCCGAAGAGAATGATTCCTTGAAGATGGCTTCCCTAAGGGATGCCCGGGCTGTGGTTCAGAAAGGCAATTGTGAACACTGGGGTCAGCTTCCTGACTTCACTCAGAAGAACGACAAGTTTGGGCTAGGCTTCACTGCAGAGGCTCAGAAGGCGGTGCGCAAAGAGAAGATCGGAAAGGCTCCGGTGTTTATTTCCAGCTCAAGGGTGAATGCTATCGAGGAGGATGTGGAGGAAGCAGAGTTTGACAGTTGGATCTACCCGACTACCAGCAACGGACCTAGCAACTGGACGGCAAAGGATTTTACCCCTATCACATTTGTCACGCAGTAATTGATTTCTTTTGATTTCCAAATTTGTAACAAACAATATGTTAAAACTTTGTTGGCTCGGTGTCCTGCCCGGGGCATCGTAGCTCCATTTGTGAGGGCTTTTTTGCATGACATTTTCATATATCATCAATCAAAACATTGGACGTTTGTTGCATTTCGAATCTTTTGCTCTTTTCCTTTTTGTGTTATATATATTGCGAAACAACTATATTTACACACACTCACTTATACAGGTTTCAATCCACTCTGGATCTCACTGGTAACAGCTCTGCTACCGCCAGTTATGACTTCGAAAATCCGATCAACTTGGCCGAAGACGAAGGTGAAGATGATTGTGAAGTGCCTGGTGAACTCGCAAGACTGCTACTCCAGGAAGAGAGGGCTATTCAACCACACGAAGAGCCTGTGGAGACAATTAACTTGGGTACTGAGACAGATAGGAAAGAAGTCAAGATTGGTGCCAATCTAGAGCTCAGCGTGAAGCAACGATTGATCCAGATGCTACAAGACTACATGGAGATTTTTGCTTGGTCCTATGAAGATATGCCTGGTTTGGATGCCGACATTGTAGTTCACCATCTGCCAACCAAGGAAGACTGCCCTCCAGTAAAGCAAAAAGTTCGACGGATGCGCCCAGAGATGTCTGAAAAGATCAAGGCCGAGGTTATGAAACAGTTTGATGCCGGGTTCCTTGCAGTGACTTCTTACCCTCAGTGGGTTGCCAATGTTGTGCCAGTACCGAAGAAGGACGGTAAAGTCAGAATGTGTGTCGACTACAGGGATCTGAACAGGGCTAGCCCCAAGGATGACTTCCCCCTACCTCACATCGATGTCCTTGTTGACAATACAGCTCAACACAAGGTGTTCTCCTTCATGGATGGTTTTTCAGGGTATAATCAGATCAAGATGGCTCCAGAAGATATGGAGAAGACTACATTTGTGACTCAGTGGGGGACCTTCTGTTATAAGGTCATGCCATTCGGATTGAAAAATGCTGGGGCAACCTATCAACGTGCCATGGTTGCTTTATTTCATGATATGATTCATCATGAAATTGAGGTATACGTTGATGACATGATTGCAAGGTCTCAAACTGAGGAGGAGCACCTTGACCATCTGAGGAAGTTGTTTGACCGACTCAAGTTATACCAGCTGAGGTTGAATCCCAACAAATGCACCTTTGGGGTAAGATCCGGAAAATTGCTAGGTTTCATTGTAAGTGACAAAGGTATTCAGGTGGACCCTGCCAAGGTAAAAGCCATACAAGAGATGCCGACTCCAAAAACAGAGAAAGAAGTCAGAGGTTTCCTAGGACGACTGAATTACATTGCCCGATTCATCTCACATCTAACTGCTACTTGTGAGCCAATCTTCAAATTACTAAAGAACGATCAAGTGGTACGCTGGAATGATGAATGTCAGCCCGCCTTTGAAAGGATAAAGGAATATCTCCAAGAGCCACCCATTCTTATGCCACCGGTGGAAGGAAGACCCCTGATACTATACTTGACAGTGCTTGACAATTCAATGGGGTGTGTGCTGGGGCAGCATGACGAGTCTGGCCGAAAAGAGCACGCTATTTATTACTTGAGCAAAAAGTTTACCGACTGTGAGTCTCGTTACTCACTGCTTGAGAAAACTTGCTGCGCTCTTGTATGGGCTGCTCGCCGGCTGAGACAGTATATGCTGACTCACACTACTTTATTGATTTCAAAGATGGATCCCATCAAGTACATATTTGAAAAGCCTACTCTGTCTGGAAGAATAGCGAGATGGCAAATGATCTTAACGGAATATGACATCCAGTATACAACTCAGAAAGCAATTAAGGGAAGTGTACTGGGTGATCATTTGGTACACCAACCTGTAGACGATTACCAATCATTGAACTTCGATTTTCCGGATGAAGACATCATGGTGGTAACTGACTGTGAAGTACCTGGACCGGATGCAGGACCTGAGGAAGGATCCCGATGGTCTATGCATTTTGATGGAGCCTCCAATGCTTTTGGTAACGGCGTCGGCGCTATAATCATATCTCCCAAAGGAACTCATACTCCCCTCACCGCCCGATTATGTTTCAGCTGCACCAACAATATGGCAGAATACGAGGCATGTATCATGGGTCTTCAAGCTGCAATCGATTTGAGGATCAAGTTTCTAAGTGTCTTCGGAGATTCCGCTCTCGTGATCAATCAGATCAAGGGAGAGTGGGATACGAAACACCCGAATCTTATTCCTTACAAGGAGTATGTGTCGACCTTGCTCCCTCACTTTGAAGAGATAACTTTTGAGCATTTCCCCAGAGAGGAAAATCAGCTAGCAGACGCACTAGCCACGATGTCTTCAATGTTCAAAGTTAAATGGGACAATGAGGCTCCCCGAATCATTATCTGGAAGTTGGATGAACCGGCATACTGCTGTGAGCTCGAGGCTGAGAAGGTGACTGAAAAACCCTGGTATCACGAGGTGAAGAGGTACTTGGAAGCTCAGGAATACCCTGAAGGTGCATCTGTCAATGATAAGAAGTTCATGAGGAGATTTGCTGCAAAATTCTTCCTCAGCAACGGCATTCTCTACAAGCGGAATCATGATTCAACTCTGCTACGTTGTGTGGATAAGGCAGAAGCAGAGAAAATTATGACGGAACTGCATGAAGGTACATTTGGAACACATTCCAGTGGACACACCATGGCTAAGAAAATCCTTCGGGCAGGATATTTCTGGTCCACAATGGAAGCCGATTGTTACCAACACTCCCGAACTTGTCATAAGTGCCAGATCTATGCTGACAAGGTGCATATCCCTCCAGTTCCTTTGAATGTCCTAACGGCACCTTGGCCTTTCGCAATGTGGGGGATCGATATGATCGGTGAAATCCGACCAACGGCATCCAATGGGCATCGCTTCATCTTGGTGGCGATCGATTACTTCACGAAATGGGTTGAGGCAGCTTCCTACGCCACAGTGACCAAGAGCGTCGTGGCACGTTTCATCCGGCATAATCTGATCTGTCGGTACGGTGTCCCAGAGAGAATCATTACGGATAATGGTACCAATCTCAATAACAAAATGATCACTGAACTCTGTGAACAATTCAAGATACAGCACCACAATTCTTCTCCCTACCGGCCGAAGATGAATGGGGCTGTAGAGGCAGCCAATAAAAATATCAAGAAAATTGTGCAGAAGATGACAGTGACCTATAAAGATTGGCACGAGATGTTACCGTTCGCTCTTCATGGGTACCGCACCTCAGCAAGGACATCAACCGGGGCAACTCCCTTCTCCTTGGTCTACGGCATGGAGGCAGTCTTGCCAATCGAGATCCAGATACCCTCTCTTCGGATAATGAAGGATGCAGACTTGAATGAAGATGATTGGATCCAGACTCGACTTGATCAATTAAATCTGATTGACGAAAAGAGGCTCACTGCTATCTGTCATGGTCAAACGTATCAGAAACGGATGATCAGGGCATTTAACAAGAAAGTCAGACCGCAAGAGTATCAAGTTGGGGACCTGGTAATCAAACGCATCATCCTTCCTCAAAGTGATCCCCGGGGAAAATGGACCCCTACTTACGAAGGGCCATTTGTGGTTAAGCATGTGTTCTCAGGAGGAGCCATGATCCTAACCACCATGGATGGTGACGACCTTCCTCACCCCGCCAATGCAGACATAGTGAAAAAATACTACGCATAATTAAAAGACCCGCTAGGTTGACATACCTAGGCAAAAATAAGGGCTTCCCGGCGAACCAAAAGGGTTCGGGCAAAAATAAGGGATGAAATGAATAAAAAAATCTGTACACCCGGCAAGTCGAAAAGCTGAAAAGGCGGCTTGGGCAAAAATGGGTATCCCGGTGGACTGAAAACCCGAAAGGGCGGTCCAGGCAAAAGTTAGGGATAAAGGCGTAACACTATGTCTCATTGGATCACTTCGCATCCGGAATTCGGCATCAACTATCTGGCTCCAGATTTCGGCATTGACCAATCAGCTTCATCTTCAAATTAGGCAGCAAAGCGATGAGATGTTCAAAGACATAAAGGCGATAGCAGAGTTGGAACCCAGTGGGATTGTTCACATAGCTGTTTTGTTTCCTTTTTCAAATTGTAAACTCTATACTATTTGGCGATGTCCTCTTACTAGGATGTCAGTCTCTTGTACAAAAAACGCCTATTCACAGGCAAAGTTTAAATCAATACAAATTCACTTGTCCATACAAATTACCATTGGTTTCCCCTTTTTCTGTTTTGTCTTGCGAAGAACGTCCAATGTTCATTTTTGATATATGCATTTGACATTAAATTGCTGATTCATAAATATTTGCATATAAAACAAGAGATTAATTACAGGTGACATCAAAGACAGGGGCAATGTGGAGTTGTCTAATGCAGACTAGTTGTTTTGTCCGCCAAGGCACCAAGGTAGGTTCAACTGAAGAATGTGGCCAAATCATCTCAATTCCCCGCAGAATAAAACAGGATGCGAGAATACTTTCCCCAAGCAGAGTCGATTCCCCGTCGATCCCGAAAAGGCACAACATTCCCCAGTAGATTCTGCAAGCTTATCCCCAGTGAAGTCGCCACCCGAGCTTTATTTAGAGTTATTTCCTCACAAGGACTTATAACTGGGTTATCCTCAGCTAAAAGCCACGGAAGACCGCTCTCGGCAAAGTTCCTTCAATCCCCGGCGGAATCTATCTTTGGTATTCCCAAACAGAATTTATCTTTGGAGTTCCCCAGCGGAGTTTATCATCATTATCCCCAGCGGAATCCATCGTTAAAGTCCTCAACAGGCCTCTCGTCAAACTTCGGCCAGATATCTCTTCCACAGAACATTCTCCGGCCGTTCGTCAGGGATTTATTTTCCCCAAAGACGAAATTACATTCATAAACATTTCACATTTTCATACATCTTGCTTACATACATGATGAAACGCATACAACATCTCATGTTGAACATCATGACATCATGCATATCATACATCATGACATTGCATACAACTTACGTCTTTGCCTTTTCAGGAAAAAGACAATCTCAAAAACGACTACCTTCAACTGTCACAATTCCAGATTCGATACCTGTATCTAGCCAGGGCACATCTGAGAGTGATCAGTTTCTAGACTCGACTCCTGTATCTAGCCAGGGCACGTCTGAAGAGTTCAAAGATTCGATTCCTGTATCCAGCCAGGGCACATCTATCAACTACAACATTTCCAGATTCGATTCCTGTATCCAGCCAGGGCATATCTGTTGACCACGTTTCCAGACTCGATTCCTGTATCTAGCCAGGGCACGTCTGAAGAGTTCAAAGATTCGATTCCTGTATCCAGCCAGGGCACATCTATCAACTACGACATTTCCGGATTCGATTCCTGTATCCAGCCAGGGCATATCTGTTGACCACGTTTCCAGACTCGATTCCTGTATCTAGCCAGGGCACGTCTGAAGAGTTCAAAGATTCGATTCCTGTATCCAGCCAGGGCACATCTATCAACTACAACATTTCCGGATTCGATTCCTGTATCTAGCCAGGGCATATCTGCTGACCACGTTTCCAGACTCGATTCCTGTATCTAGCCAGGGCACGTCTGAAGAGTTCGAAGATTCGATACCTGTATCTAGCCAGGGCATATCTGCATAAAGAGACTGAAGATCCAACACCTGTAACAAGCCAGGAAAACATCCTCCTTCCTCAAATATACAAGTCTTTCGCAAAGGAATCTCTTATGCGACCGACACTTCCAAATGGCATCTATAAGCCCATTCCCGACAAGGTTCCGTCACTTCTCCAGATGGCATCTATAAGCCCATCCCCCTATCCACCATCTCTCCAAATGGCATCTATAAGCCCATTCCTAACATCACATTGCTGATACTTCAACATGCGAGTGCAAATTTCAGGGCACTCTGGTGTCCAATCTTCTTTTACCTTCGAGTCGCGAAAGGCAAACTCGCCAATCTAACTCTTCAGGTTCAAGAAGATTGAACAGGGGCAATTGTTGTACCCCAAAATTTGCCCTCCCTTTCTTTAGGAAACCATCTTAGATTTTCCAAAATCCCCTGGAACAAATCCAAGTCCTGAGTTATCCTTTTGCCCAAGCAAGTCACTTACAAGAGCAAGATGATCTCACAAACTCCAACAACAATGCTTTCATCTTGAGGAAAATCAAATTCTAAGTGCTTAGAATGTTTCTTTAAAATAAGTGTTTTTTTGGAAAAATCAGCGCTTCAGAACTTCTGGATCCATTCCAGATGAAGACGGTCAGAAGTTGCAAGTTTGGCTCAGGATGGTCAGAATTTGTCTCTTCAGCAGCTACATCAGTTCAATCAGAAGTTGTAAACGCGGTTCAGAGTGTAAGCCTCAAACAGAACATACCCCTTCAGCAGTTACACAAGCTCAGTCAGAACTTGCTAAAGGAATGCAAGAGAAACAGGAAAGTATGTAGGCTCCTTCAGAACAGGTTGAAGACAGAAGATGAAAGGTCAGAGAGATAGGTGTCACATTGATACAAAATCTCTAAGTCCAGATTGTCCAGAAGTAGATCCAAGGAACGTACCAGAAAACCAGGAGAATCTCCAGAGCTTACTAAGACAACAGGTAGCCAAGGCCAGAGCATGGTTTACGCTGCTAATTCAACAACCAGAATGTTGGTGTTGACAGGTCTTGTCACCATTTAATGCCCATTAATGCTTCCAACCACTCCTGAGCGTTCACGTGTGGCTTGGAAAATGCTTTTGCACAGATTCTGGCATGGGTCTTCACGCCACCGCCCATTTCAGAGGTCACTTCCCCCAATCTACGCCTGCTGCTGCTACCTAGGCTGAAAAATAGCTGTTATCACAACTTCCCAGGAATTTCTGTCAAAGAACAAATTCAAACTCTGTTGGCGCCTTAAATGTCCAAGATATCCACAAGAACTTTGCCTATAAATAGAGAGCTTTCCCCACTGCAAAAGAGGTTCAAAAAAAGTTCAAGAAAAGAAACAGAAAAATTGCTAAGAGAGAAACGAAACTCCTAGCAACATAACATTCTGAAACTCTGCCAAAATTTCCAGCTTTGTTTCATAACTTTAAGTTTCTCACCTTCAACTTCATCAAACACCCATCTCTTTTCTGTAAACCAAAAACGTTCTGTCCAAACTTCTGACCCTATACACGTATACACCTTCACTTCCCCTTTTCCAAATCTGTCCAGAACACCACCAAAACCAAAAGCTAACTTTCACCCACCATTTTCCAGAAAGTCAGGTAAGCACCTGCTGACTCTCACCACACTGTTAAGCATCATCAGCTGTGCATATTCAAGTACATAATGTAAATATTCATGTTATTGCTGTTTATGTTCTGAGGACTCTCATACCTCAGAACGTTCTGAGCCAGTTTAGGACTTGCCTGTGACCTTGGTGATTCTGACCTCTGAGACATTTTGCTATTCTGCTGGATCTGTTCCAAATATGTTTTCTGTTTTGTGGAGTAACAACAGGATTGCAGATGTTCTGATTAGTGCAGGAAAAAGCCAAGTGCTGACTTTGACGTTAGCGCATCTGAAGCCTGTTTTGCTGTCAATAACATCAGAACCTCTGAGAGTTATTGCCTTTTCAGCAGAATCTGAACTTCTGGGTTCTCCACTAACAAACTTCTGTCTTGCAGCGCAGGGAAATCAGAACTTCTGGTTTCCCCACTAACAAGGTTCTGTTTCGCAGGTTCTAGAGTCAGAAGTTCTGACTCATCCAGTTTCACCAACAGGTTGATCATCTGACAGCGGATCTGGATCAGAACTTCTGATGGCCTCCCAACAGCGCGCAGGCTCCCTCCCTCTCTCTATATATCTTGTTTTTCGCTATTTTCTTTTTTGTCTATTTTTCTCGTTGAACCCCCCATGTACAAATGTGTACCCCCCTCCCCTAACTATTGTAATAGCGTAGGATTTTACATTTCCGCTTCTTATTGCTAGTAATTAGGACGTGTATGACAAGATAAAATCAACGAAATAGAAAAACCTAATTCCAAGAAAAAAGAAAAAACTCTTGTATGCAATAAAACACACTTGCACCCTAACACCCCTAGGGTTATATCCACTTGTTGCCTTTCAAAATTGAGCCATATTGCATGTTAGGTCTCTTTGGGCAAAACAAACAATTTAAATGATCAAGTCCCTTAAGGAAAACGCCCAAAGATACTTGGCACCATTGCAATTATGGTCCAAACGATGACCCGCGCCCGTCCCTTTCACATCCTAACACAAGATTGTCCACCAAATACAATGGTGGAACAAACTTGTTAAAAGGGTTAAAACATAGCAATAATCTTTTGAGAAATTTAGGAGTAGACAACCTCTCAGTTACTTGAATCAAGCTTTCAAAACAAAACACTTGCCTAATTTCAAAATCACACCTCACCACACTTTCAAAACAAAACTTTCAAAAACAAAATGAAAACTTTTTCAAAAGACATACATCTTTGTATACATCCCCACATGGATCATTACAAAGGTTGCCACCACATTGGCCTCTTTTCAAAAACAATTTCAAAACCCACACACTCAAGCACCATTTAAAACAATTGAAAAAAAAAGGCAAGTGATCTAAGCAAGTAACTAAGAGCCCATGGATAACCATGGATAGAAAGGGTGCTAATACCTTCCCTTTCTATAATCTACTCCCCGAACCCAAGAAAACATCTCAAAAGGTTTTTTGCTGTGCTTTTTAACCTTTCCTTAGGATAAAATAAAAAGTCGGTGGCGACTCTTGCTAACCGCAACATTTGCGAATACAAACGCAAACCTCAAGTCAGTTCTCCCACCGTATCACAGCATGCTATTTATTACCTTAGCAAAAAGTTTACCGACTGTGAGACCCGATACTCACTGCTCGAGAAAACTTGTTGCGCTTTGGCATAGGCTGCTCACCGGATGAGACAGTATATATTGACTCACACTACTCTGTTGATATCGAAGATGGATCCAATCAAGTATATCTTCTAAAAGTCTGCCTTCTCCGGAAGAATAGCAAGATGACAGATGATCTTGACTGAGTATGACATCCAATATACGACCCAAAAGGCAATCAAGGGAAGTGTGTTGGCAGACCATTTGGCACATCAGGCAGTGGATGATTACCAGTCTATGAACTTTGAATTCCCGGACGAGAATATCATGTTGATAACTGATTGTGAAATACCTGGACCGGATGAAGGACCTGAGGAAGGATCCCGATGGTCTATGTACTTTGATGGAGCTTCGAACGCTTTGGGTAATGGCATTGGCACCGTGATCATATCTCCTAAAGGCTCTCATACTCCATTTACCGCCCGACTATGTTTCAACTACACCAACAATATGGCGGAGTATGAAGCGTGCATTATGGGTCTTCGAGCAGCAATTGACCTAAGGATCAATTTCTTGAGTGTCTTCGGAGATTCCGCTCTCGTGATCAGTCAGATCAAAGGCGAGTGGAATACGAAACACCCAAATCTTATTCCTTACAAGGAGTATGTATTGACGTTGCTTCCCCACTTCGAGGAGATAACCTTTGAACACTTCCCTAGAGAGGAGAATCAGTTGGCAGACGCGTTAGCTACGATGTCTTCTATGTTCAAAGTCAATTGGGACAACGAGGCTCCTCGGATCATCATTGAAATATTAGATGAACCTGCACATTATTGTGACATTGAGACTGAAGAGGTAGCAGATAAACCCTGGTTTCATGAGGTGAGAAGGTATCTTGAAGCTCAAGAATACCCTGAGGGTGCATCTGTTAATGACAAGAAGTTTCTGAGAAGGTTCGCAGCAAAGTTCTTCATCAGCAATGGCATTCTTTACAAGTGTAACCATGATTCGACCTTACTGCGTTGTGTGGATAAGAATGAAGCAGAAAGGATCATGGAAGAGTTACATGAAGGTACTTTCGGAACTCACTCCAGTGGACATACCATGGCAAAGAAAATCCTTAGGGCAGGATATTATTGGTCCACAATGGAAGCTGACTGTTATCAGCATTCTCAGACATGTCACAAGTGCCAAGTCTATGCTGATAAGGTGCACATACCTCCTGTTCCTCTGAATGTCTTGACAACACCTTGGCCTTTTGAAATGTGGGGCATTGATATGACCGGCGAGATCAGACCTACAGCGTCCAACGGGCATCGTTTCATCTTGGTAGCAATTGATTACTTTACGAAGTGGGTTGAAGCAGCTTCCTTTGCTACTGTAACCAAGAACGTCGTGGCACGATTCATTCGGCACAATCTGATTTGTCGATACGGTGTACCAGAGAGGATCATTACAGAAAATGGTATTAATCTCAACAACAAGATGATCACCGAGCTCTGCGAACAATTCAAGATATGGCATCACAACTCCTCTCCCTACCGGCCGAAGATGAATGGAGCTGTTGAAGCGGCTAATAAGAACATTAAGAAGATCGTGCAGAAGATGACAGTGACATACAAAGACTGGCACGAGATATTACCGTTTGCTCTTCATGGGTACCGTACCTCAGCACAGACGTCAACAGGGGCAACACCTTATTCCTTGGTATATGGCATGGAGGCAGTCTTGCCCATTGAAGTCCAGATACCCTCTCTTCGGATCATGAAGGATGCAGGTTTGAGTGAAGATGACTAGATTCAGACCCGACTTGATCAGCTGAACCTAATCGACGAAAAGAGACTTACTGCTATTTGTCATGGTCAGACGTGCCAAAAACGGATGATCAAGGCATTCAACAAGAAAGTCAGATGATAAGAGTATCAAGTTAGGGATCTGGTAATCAAGCGCATTATTCTACCTCAAGGTGATCCCAGGGGAAAATGGACCCCTACTTATGAAGGGCCATTTGTGGTTAAGAACATTTTCTCAGGAGGAGCTATGATTCTAACCACCATGGATGGTGACGACCTTCCTCACCCCGTCAATGCAGACATAGTGAAAAGATACTACGCATAACCAAAGACCCGCTAGGTTGACTGGGCTAGGCAAAAATAAGGGCTTCCCGACGAACCAAAAGGGTTCAGGCAAAAATAATGGATGAAAATGAAAAAACATATGTACACCCGACAAGTCGAAAACCTGAAAAGGCGGCTTGGGCAAAAATGGGTATCCCGGTGGACTGAAAACCCGAAAGGGAGGTCCAAGCAAAAGTTAGGGATCAAAACGTAACACTATGTCTCATTGGATCACCTTGCATCCAGACTTCGGTATCGACTATCAAGCTCGGACGACACTAATCAATCTAATATACCTTTAACCAACATCAAAGTGATGAGATGCTCAAGGACATAAAGGCAATAACAGAGTTGGAACCCAGTGGGATTATTCACATAGCTATTTTGTTTTCTTTTAACAAATTGTGTAAAATTCTATTTGTTCAGCGACATTCTCTTACTAGGACGTCAACCTCTTATACAAAAACGCATATTTACAGGCCAAACTTCAAATCAATACAATTCATTTTCAAATAAATTTCAAACTGTTTTTCCTTTATATGTTTTGTTTTGCAAAGAACGTCCAATGTTCATTTTTGATATATGCATTTGACATTAATTGCTGATCATAAATATTTACATGCGAAACAAAAGACGAATTACAGGTAACATCAGAAACAGGGGCAATAAGAATTGTCCGAGCTGTATGGTTGCTCTGTTCACCAGGTACAAAGGTAGATTCAGCTGAAGAATATGGCTAAGATACCTTCACTTCCCGCAGAGTAACACAGTAATGGTAGCTCTCTCAGCTGAGACTTACAACCATGAACGAATCAGTAATACTCTCCCCAAGCAGAGGTTGTCTACCATCAACACTAAAAGGGTCTTAATATTCCCCAGCGGAGTATAAGAATATTCCCCAGTAAGTATAAGAGTATCCCCGACAGTCTTAATATTCCTTAGCAAAGTATAAGAATGTTCCCCGGCAGAATACAAGATACCCCTAGTGGAGTCAATATTTCCCAGCATAACCCGAAAAAGCTTCCCCAATGGAGTTGAATCATTATCCCCCATAAACTCCGGAAGTCTATCCCCAGCGGAGTATAAAAATAAATCTCCCCATCCAAGTTCAAAGGATCATTCCCAGTAGAACTCAGAGGTTTATCCCCATAAAAGTCTAACAGGGTTATCCCCAGCAAGTTGCAACTGAAAGATCGTCCCCAGCAAAGTTCTTTCCTTTCACAAACAGGAATTCAACCCTCAACAGATTTAATATCACCAGCAACGGTAATCCATCCACAACGGAGTTTATCGTTGAAATCCCCAGCGGAGCTTATCAGCGGAATCCCCAGCGGAGTTTATCGTTAAAATCCTCAGCAGAGCATATCTTCCCCACAGAGTAATCTCCTCATCAGTTTATTCCCCCAATGGAATTATCTTCTCCCGCAGGTTTATTCTCGCAATCATCTTCGTTCATCATCCCCAGCGGAAACGAAGAATTCAACTCTATTCTCCAGCAACTATCTAGGATTTATTTTCCCCAGCTAAAACATTAAATTTCCATACATCATAATACATGCATATACGCATCATTCAACACAATCTCATTTATATTGAGAACATCATTGCTTGATCCATATCATGCATTGCATATGACTGACCTTTACCTTTCAAGAAAGATGCAGTTAAATTCTCAACTATGTGAAAGACCTCCTCTGGTCCAGTTAAATTGATTCCTAAAGATTTTTCTGATGCTGGTCCAGTTGAAGTTAATCCAAGACCTTGTCTGGTCCAGTTAAATCGATTCCTAAAGATTTTTCTGATACCAATCCAGTCAAAGGAGACAAGACCAGTTAAATCGATTCCTAAAGATTTTTATGATGTCGATCCAGTTGAAGTTAATACAAGACCTTGTCTGGTCCAGTTAAATCGATTCCTAAAGATTTTTCTGATACCAATCCAGTCAAAGGAGACAAGACCAGTTAAATCGATTCCTAAAGTTTTTTCTGATACCAATCCAGTCAAAGGAGACAAGACCAGTTAAATCAATTCCTAAAGATTTTTCTGATACCAAACCAGTCAAAGGAGACAAGACCAGTTAAATCGATTCCTAAAGATTTTTCTGATACCAATCCCGTCAAGAGAGACAAGACCAGTTAAATCGATTCCTAAATATTTTTCTGATACCAATCCAGTCAAAGGAGACAAGACCAGTTAAATTGATTCCTAAAGATTTTTCTGATACCAAACCAGTCAAAGGAGACAAGACCAGTTAAATCGATTCCTAAAGATTTTTCTGAGGCCAACCCAGTCAAAGGAGACAAAACCAGTTAAATCGATTCCTAAAGATTTTTCTGAGGCCAACCCAGTCAAAGGAGACAAAACCAGTTAAATTGATTCCTAAAGATTTTTCTGAGGCCAATCCCGTCAAAAGAGACAAAACCAGTTAAATCGATTCCTAAAGATTTTTCTGAGGCCAATCCCGTTAAAAGAGACAAAACCAGTTAAATTGATTCCTAAAGATTTTTCTGAGGCCAGTCTAGTCAAAAGAGACAAGACCAGTTAAATCGATTCCTAAAGATTTTTCTGATACCGATCGAGTCAAAGAAGACAAAACCTCCTCTGCTCTAGTTAAATCGATTCCTAAAGATTTTTATGACGCCATTCCAGTTGAAGTTCAGATCATCTACCAACAATCTCCAAATGGCATATGTAATCCCATTCCTAACATCACTATGCTGATACCACTTCATGCGAGTGCAAATTTCTGGGCACTCTAGTGTTCAATCATCTCCCACCTTCGGACTACGAAAGGCCCGAAAGCCAATCTATATTCTCAGGTTTAAGAAGATTGAACAGGGGCAACTGTTGTACCCCAAAATTTTCCCTCTCATATTTCCCAATACATTTCAAGAATAATTTCCAAGTGGCTCAAGATTGCTCAAGAGTTGGACAGTCAAATCATCTCCTAAGGAAGTCAATCTCAAATTAGGGTTTTGTGTTGCATTAAGGTCCTCACATACAAATGACCTCAAGTTCTACCCAATGCCTTAATATGTTCTCAAGTTCATCCATGTCAAATTTCAAGCCTTGCAGAGAAAGTTTGCTCAGTCAATTGCTCAAAAGGTCCAAAAATCGACTATGCTAGGGCAAAAGTCAATGTGACCCAAATACAGTCAAACCTTAAGATTTTTTGTCAACATTCTCATTTTGAAGGATAATTCATCATTTGATCAAGGTTTGATCATGATTCATCAAGGATTGCTCAAAATTCATCAAGACTCAAAGGTTGCTAAGTTAGGGTTTTGTAGGAAAAGTCAACTCAACTTTGACCAAGCATAACTTTCTCATACTTTATGAGAAATGACCCATACAAAGCTCATTTTGAAGAGGATGCAATTTACTACAATCCATATTCACACCCCAAGATCAAGAAATGCACTCACAAAAATTTACAAATTTGGACATCATAGGTCATTTTTGAAAGTCAACAAAAACACCTTTTTTTCCAAAGCTTATAACTTGAGCATGGAATATCAAAATGAGATGAGACAAAAAGTGTTGGTTAGAGGACATCTCAAGGTTTCTAAAAAATCCAAGAACACCTCCAAAAGTTCAAAATTGAAGAAGTTATGCATTGTTGAAGTTGGGCATTTTTCCAAAATTGCCAAAAGTCAACTATCCCCAAAACTTCAAATTTTGTCAAATGGGACCACTTTTTTCCACTTGATTTGATATTGTCACACTACACACGTGTCCTATCTTCAGTCTTGTCTCCATTTATTAATTTTTCTATTTTATTTGATTTTTATTGAATTAATTCATTTTTAATCAATTTAAATCCAAATAAAATCCAAATCTTGATAACTTGGTATCTTTTTTTATTGATATAGGTCTTAAATATCATCATGTACACAATCAAATCCGAATCAAGCCATATCATGCACAAAATATTAGATTTGGAATCAAATTGGAAGCTTTTTAATGGAGGATCATATCATATCTCCAAACATTATTTTACAAAGATTCAAGTCCAAGTTTTTAACCTAATGCATTGCTTTATACATATACAAGCTAAGGAGGCACGAAAAAGGACCAAGTGGCTGCACAATCAGAAGAACAAAAACTTGAAAAAAGGCAAAAAAAGTGTGGAATCGAAATCACCCTTAAAGGCCGATTCAAAGCAAAGTCTCAACACTACTCTCTTGCTGGACCTCCACTGAGTCTAAAGCAATCAAGATCAGGCCATTACATCGTCCCAATAGCACTGTAAGTCTCTCCGAAACTCACCTTTCAGTTGAAAATGCATCCTCTTATTCTTGCACCTTTTTGCCAAAATCTTTGCATATTTGTGTTTGTCGTTTGATTTCTAAGCTTTCTACATTATTCAATTGTATTTTATAGCCTGTAATACCATACCCGAAACTAGGGTTTTTGGTTCTTGTTTTTAGGCATTTTAGTTTCAGGAAAAATCAAGGCAAATAATGGACATAGCCATGTTCATGAGGAAGAAACGATCATGTCTATGATCTTGGATTGCATTTTTACAGCCTAGAATTGATTTTAGGAGCAAGCTATGGATTTAGCTACGGATAAAAATCCGCAGGTAAATAACCAGGTTTTCAATGAGGAAGACGATGACACGTCCCCCTCCCATTGGATGATTTAAATCTCGCGCGTTTTTGTTTTTAATTCCAGCATATTATTTGTTTTTCCCTTATAATAATCATTATTTATCCCACTAACAAAAGAAACACAATGGTCCAGTGGTGGAGGCGTTAGTGCATAGTCCAACAGGACCTGGGTTCGAATCCCAGGTCCCCAATATATTTGCTATATTTTTCTTCCAGGTATTCCAACGTGCCTCATGAACTGTGGTCCACCATACGCCCTCAGATCTCAACGCGCCAGATGGCCTCCAGGCCAAATCTGATGGCCCAGAATGAAGGACCATCATGCTCTCAAGTTAACGCACGCGTGGAGGATCCAAAAGTCAATCAGGCTTATTTGTGTTTGGGCCATCAAAGGTGCTATTCTCACATCCAGATCAGGGCCAAAACCCCCATTGGGTTATTTCTATTTCTCCTTTTATTTTCATTTTATTTATTTGTTTTGTATTATTATTTTTATTATTTAAATCACTAACCAATTACATTTTTTCCTCACAAAATCAAAAACATAAAAATATATTTTATTTATTGAAATTAAATTCAACATTTTATTTTTGTAAATAAATACTAACCTAATTAACTTAGTTTTAAATAGGTTTAACTTCTAATATTTTTGAAATATTTAAAATCAATGTAGATAATTAGGTTTTGCTAACTTTTAATCAAATTTATTTTTATTTCTTTAAATATCAAAAATCCAAAAATATTTTAATTAATTAATTTATTTATTTATTTAATTGTTAACCTAATTTAATTGCTTCCATTAATTCAAAAATAAACCAAAAAAATGCTTTCTTTCAAAAAAAGGGTCAAAACCCTAAAAAATGCGCCCGATTTAATTTCTCGCACGCGTACCATTTTATTCAATATTGTAATTGCTTCCGAAATGTAATAGCTTTAAATAGGACTTTAATTATTTTATCGCTTTATTTTATTTTCCGCACTTTAATTTTAAGGGTTGTTTTTGGCGATGTAAATACCCGACGCCTTGTAATAGTTTAGATTTAATTTCCGCAATTTAAATTCCGCAACTATACACTGTTAGATGTTTGATAATAGGGAATGCATGACAAGATCAAATCTTTAACCTAAAATCAACATAGCTCACCCATGACATGTACAAAGATAAAATTAACCGAAATAACACCCTCGCACATGCGCACTCTTAGGATACACCTCACTTGGTTGCCTTCGAACGTGGTCATTGAGTATAGGAAGTTTTAGAGGTCGCCCTCTTGACCAAAAGATCATAGTTGCCTCGAAACGGTTGCCTCGGAAAAATGATCTAAGACATTAGGGTTACCGCTAAGGCGTCCTAACATTGCTTTAGTGACCACACGTCCCTTAATCGAATCGACCCTTAAAACTCCAACGACGATGCTACCTACTCATTCATAGTGGGGTAGCATTGTCTAAAGGACATTTGCACAGACTAATTCCTTTTTCGAGTAGGTAGATGGTTCTTAAGTACTTGCTCCTTTCAAAACAAAATAAAACTTTTCGCACCTACACTTCTTTCAAACAAAAACTTCTTTCAAACCCACAAACACAAAGAAAAATAAAATTTTGAAAACACTTTGAGCAAGTACCTAAGAGCCCGTGGATAACCACAGATAGAAAGCGTGCTAACACCTTCCCTTTCTATAATCTACCCCCCGGACCCGAGAAACATCTCGAAAAAAGGAATTTTTTAATGCTTTTTTCCTTTCCTTGTTGGATAAAATAAAAGTCAGTGGCGACTCTTGCTTACCGCAACATTTTGCGAAACAAACACAAAACGCGAACCAGCATTCCAAAAACAGTCAGTTCTCTCCCACCGTATCACAATCATCAACATAGATCAAGGCATAAATGGCGATCCCTTGAGATGAATAGATAAATATTGAGTGATCACAGTAATTATGTGAATCTAAACCTTGTTTTAGTGTGTGTGTGTATGTGTGTGTGTGTGTGTGTGTGTGTGCGCGTGTGTGTGATTTAGATGTATAAATTTATGAAAAAGTCCTTGTGCTTTTACAACACTTTGTTTACTCATAGACGATCTGGTGAATTTTCACACTTCCTCTCTTTCACACTTCTTCTTGAAGATGAGGTTTGAGATTTATTCTTGTGGACTACCATCATCAGAGAACCTTTTACAGTGATCATTAAACCCTAGCTTATCAACCTGTATCTTTAACCATCTCTTATGCTTGCAATTTAGTTGTCATAATCTAAAGCTCGTTGGCATCATCAAAATCACATTCATTCTTAAAAGCATATTGTCTAGATATTCCTAAACCTGTAAAACATGGTTCTACACTACGATGGATGCCAATTGTACTTGCTAAAAATAACTCCTGGTGATTAAGGGATGTCAGAGGCTTTAAGGTGTGTTGTGGGATTGAGAGATAACTCACGTAGGGGTGTGAATATCTGTGTCTAGTTTTGGGGTAAATATGGGATAATGAGATTGTTCCCCCTTAACTTCAGGGTTGAGGTATTTATTATTGTCCTTGGGCCTAGATCCCATGCCCCATGTGAATAATATCTACCACAAGGAGGATGTGGAAGTGGGTACTTAATTCCCTATCATTTAAGATAGTGTAGTTGACTTTCCTATGACTCATTTTATATCTTAACGAGTCATAGACATATCACTTCCCCATTCTCCATGTTATGTGGGTCACTCTAGAAATAAGTGACATATTTAATAAAGGGGATTTTGGAGGGATTTGTGTCAAGACGACACATCACTCTTGTTTCCTCTTATGGGTACCTTAATAATATACCAATACAAGAGTCATGGTCATGAAGATTTTAATTTCTCTATTTTGAAGAGATTTCAGCATCTCTCTTTCGAGATGATCTTGGAATCATGTTTGGTAAGTTCTATTGTCTCGCATCTTTCACTGGAAATCTATCTTTTTACTCTATTACCTTTAATCCTAAAGTTGAGTCCCTTTCCTATTTAGGGATTTTAGCCATGGAAATGAATAAGCTTATTTCATCTAATTATTCTAGTTTCACTAAAAATATTCGTTTGGTTGTTGTGGTGGTTACAATGTATGATTTGGTTAAAATTAAAAAAATATTGCATTATTTTCAAGGTTGATTTTAAGAAGACTTATGATTCTGTTAGATGGAATTTCCTGAATTATATGCTTGAGAGGTTTGTTTTAAACAGAAAGTGGCATTTCATGGACGCGTGCTTATGTGTTTTTCAATGAATCTTGTATTCTTGGTTAATTGTTGTTTAACTCAAGAGATTAGTATTTAAAAGGGGCTGTATAAATGATATCCTTTAGTCACATTCCTCTTTATGCTTATGGTAGAAAGACTCATTGGGTTGATATCCTCAAACTTAGTGATCTCTCATCCTCAATATGCTAAAAACTCTCTATTTTTGCAAAAGCTTCCATTGAAAACCACTAACTTACTAAAGCTATCCTCTTAGCTGGTAATTTTCTTCATTTTAAACAAGAAACCATTTCTTTCAAATATTAAGAATTTACTATGGATGTTAGTCCTCGTTTTGATACCACTTAGGATCCCTTAATTAGTCTTATTATCAGGTGTCTGTTTTCATGGAATCATAGGTACGTCATCCTAAGGAGATGGCATTTTGATAAATTCACTCTTTATTTTTTCTTATATTTTTTTTAAAAATGTCAAGGTGTGGAAGAGGATAATCAAGATTATAAGAAAGTTCTCATTGGGTTGGTTGAAAGAACCGACTAAAATTACTTAGGTTGATAAATTTTTCCGATGTTTGTAAACCTAAGCAGAGAGGAGGTTTGGGTGTTCATGACATTCACTTGGTTAATTTAGCACATATAGGTAAATAGAGCCGAAGGTTGATCTCAAATGATTTTGTCTTGTCGCCTAATATTCTATCTGTTTGATATGAGGATCAAGTTATTTCTTCCTTCAAATCTCTTCTATCAGATGTAAATAGGTACCTCTTATGGTTTCTAAAATCAACAATTTCTCTGATTAGTTTGTGAATAGCCTGTGAAGGAAGGTAATCTTTATCCTTCTCACCTCTTTTAGGGATTCCCTGTAAGTGGGGATAATCCTTATTAGTTTTATATTCCCTAGAATCTATCTCACTTCCAGCCAACATGATAGGAAAGTGGGATAGGTTGGTTTTTGGGAGGAAGGGACTTTGGCTTGCAACCTCTAGTGGATGAAAACCTTTTTTTTCTAGGAACAATACCAGGTTGGTAATCTCTTTTTAGTAATTCAGATAACAATCATCTCCTTTTCCAGAGAATGTTGGTGATGGCCACATGGAAATTATGGTGTTTGCATGGTTGCATCGGTTTGCAATGCCCTTATTAATGCTAGATTTGGTGTTGTGACCTATTATAGTTGATCTCACTTGTCTTTTACCTATAAGGTGGAGGAATCATTGTGGTATATGATTTTTAGGTGGCCTAGGTGGTCTTTTGTACATTATTGGGATCTTTCATCATTTTTTGAGTTTTATTTTGTTCATTGGGGGGTTTGCTTAAGATTATAGGGGTCTCATTTAAATTTGACATTTGGTAGTGTAGTTTATAATTAAATCCTTTAACAATGTTATTTTTAGGCACTCATATAAATGTGGAGGTTTTGGAAGAAATTTTTTTTCAGCTTGGAAATATTATCTTGGTAGATCTTAGACTTACTCTTATATTTTCACTGACTGGCTTGAAAACTATATTCTTTATTTGAGGAAATGGTGACCTAAGAGTTTATGATCGGGTTCTTAGGGCATAATATTCTTATAGCTCTTTTGGAGGTTTTTTTCTATTAATGGTTCTTAATGTTGTTCTCTAACATGTTTGAACTTGGTCCCTTATTTTGGAGATTTTATCTTGCCACCCCACACGTAAATCTGCCACCCTATCTATAGTAGTGCTTTTACCATAATACCCTTTATAAATTTTTAAGTTTTAAAAAAATAGTGTTTCTTTTTTGTTTTGAAATTTCCAACGTTTATCGAGTTTTTGAGAAATTTTATGATTTTTACCTGGTTTTTATCGGATTTTTGAACAAATAGGTGTAAAGGCATAGATTTTACACCTCTTTATAAATAACAGGTGTGAAATTATTTTTTTCTAGAAATCTATAATTTTATATCATATATTAAAAAAGTCAATATATATATATATATATATATATATATATATATATATATATATATATATATATATATATATATATATATATATATATATATATATATATATATATATATATATATATATATATATATATATATATATATATATATATATATATATATATATATATATATATATATATATATATATATATATATATATATATAATTGAATTCAAGTTATAATACTATTATTTTATGTATCTCATTAAATTTTATTATAAAATTTATATATATAGTAAATATTCAATATATTTTGATATAATCTTTAATTTTACATCTATATTAAAAAAATTGTATGTGTTTATCAAAACAGTTATTTTTGTTGAATAAAAATTAATTTAATAATATATATATAATAAGATAATGAGACCATCAATTTATTAATTAAGAATGTTCTTTTATGTTATTTTATATTTATTTGTTAATGTAACTGTTAATTTATCAAACACTCAAATTAATTTATCAAATATCAGTCATCAGCTATAAGTTATCAGTCATCAATTATAAACTATCAATCGTCAATTATTAACTATCAATTATCAACTATTAGTTATCAATTATTTTAACGAAACACAACCAAAATCTCACTAATTTAATGGTTTGGTGGTGAATTATTATCTTTATCAATTTACTAGTTTATTTTATTCTTTAGCTTTTTGTAACTTTTTTTAGATATTTTGTTTTTGTTTTTCCGGGGTTTGCTTGGTATCCAGACTTGGCCCTGTGCAGGAGCAACAAATTCTATAACACATGGCTCCAAATTTTAGAAGGCTCTAAAGTTTTGTAAAGTCTAATTTTTTTGAGAATTTCTTTTTCCACCATAAAGTTTTCTAGTGCACCATGTGAAGTTACAAAAATATCTCTGTAAATCAGAAATATATTTCTGGACGCACCAAGATTTGATAAAATATAGGTTGAAATCAAAATTTCATTTCCGATTTGTACCCAAACTTATATTTTTGGTTTTGTGCTACACATAAAGCAGAAAAACAGTATTGTATAATACCAAGTTCACAAATTCAAAATACAATTCATATCATAACATAGGTAATACATTAAGGATTGAAACACACACCAAACATTACACTTTAATGTCCACGTGGACGTTGCAATATCATGATAATATCATCTACCGATCTTGAATTATCGCATCTAACTCGATCGAAACTTTCACTTTAAAATAGGTAAACGTATTCCACATAGCCTGTATATCAGCACTATTTTTCAGCTCACAGTTGATGAACTCAAGCTTCCATCTTTGTCAACGAACTCCTCATTGTTGAATTGTTGCCCGATGTTGGTTTCACCTTCTTAGGCGCCCCTTTAGTTTTTACCGGCTGAGAGGGTAGTTTCATGTATGTGGTCTCCAGGAATGCAATCTTCCTCAATTTCTCTTTGATATGGAGTTTGGTGGCATCACCGACTTTCAAAAATCTTTCTTGTATCACTTCCCATTCAGTCAAGATGGAGATACTAAATTTATCGTCTTTCATTTTACCATCATCTTCAAAATTGAGTCTCTTCCAATGATTGGAGACTTCGTTCATACGTATCGGGCATTTAACTTTCATCTTCTTAGATATGACACAAGCACAAGGATGAAGATTTGGAGTGAAAAAATGAATTGAGAATAGAAGAGTTTTTTAGAGGGTTTATGGAAAGATGAAGAAATGACTTTGATCATCCTTGTCCATGTTGGTTACTGTTTTAAGTAATATGCATTTTTCATAATACCGTAAGTATATTTTTTGGTAATATATAAAAAGACAAGGTGACATAAAATTCAATCTTCCCGCTATACAAACCGAAAATACAATACCAATTGCAACCAAAACTATAATTCCAGTTTTGATTTTGCCTTTTGAGTGGAAGCAAATTCTCTACCATTTTTGCCGGAAAGGTAGGATGACTTTCACAACAAGGCATCGTTTAATCAATCCAGCGTTTTAGAAAGTGCGATGTGGCTTTTAATAAAAACATGAAACAAAAAATGTTGGGAAAAACTTGAGAGAAGGAGTACCCACAACCACCACACCACCTCCCCTCTTGCTGTTTCTTGATGTCATCAGACGTCTTTCACCTTTCTTCTTTCTCCGGTTATCTCCTACCTTACTTCTATCTCCTTCTGTCCCTCATCTTGCTTACGTGGTTGGAATCTATTGCCTTGTCGTTATCGTCGGCCACTGCTGCACTGGTTCTAATTATTATTTTGTATATATGTGTCTAATTTTTTGTGTTCTTCTCCTATTTTTATTAAACAAACAATTAGAAAAACAAAACAATAATGAGGTAAAAAGAAGACAACTTGTCCTTCCCCTGAGAGTGGCTCTGCAACTTCACCGCCATGGTTTTATTTTGGATCTTTGTTCTACAGCGGCGGAGAAGCCAAGCAGAGGCATCAGCTTATGGGTGATGGGGTTGACGCAACAATAGTAGGCACTACGATGGCACTTTGACGATGGATGAATGTTAGCGTCTTTTTATTTATTTATTTACATTTTCAGTTTATTTTATTAGAGAGAAAGAAAGAGTTAGTCACATGTGTTATTCTCCAATGTTAGATGGATCCCATTGTGTAAAATAAGCCAAAGTTAGATTGCAGTTCTCGAGTTTAAGTTAAACAATCCTTTCTCTTTTAAATATGATGAAACTAAATTTGATCTGTTTGTGTGTAGTATATGGTGTGCATTGAAAATATATTTTCGATTTCTAAAGGATATTCTAGGAATTGCATAGGATTTTTCATTTCACTATAGCGTGGAAAAAAATACTCATTTTTATATTAATATTAATAAATATAAAAAATATTATAAAAAATATCCAATAAATAAAAAATACTATGATAAAAACTCAATATATTAAAAAAATAAGATTAATCAAAATCAAAATAATTATAATTATTTTTTTATTAATATATAATTATATTTTTGATATGTCATTTTAAATTTATTATAATTATTGTTCTGGACTGGGCCCGACAGGCCCAAAAGCATTGCTAAGGCCCAGTCCATATGGACTTACTGAGGACCACGCCGACCAAAGGGTCACGTCCGTGCCCGACATACTGCGGTCCAGCTCTACGTCCTGATGTCCAGCTCGACGTCCTGATGTCCAGCTCGACATACCGCGGTCCGGCTTCACGTCCTGATGCCCAGCTCGACATCCTGCCGTCCAGCTCGACATTGCCTCGAGCATCCCAACTAGGGCAGACTCAGTCCACCGTTCCCCCGATACTCCGGAAAGACCGCGTCTCCGTCCGCCCGCACTTCACGCAGAACATCCAGGAAGGGGACCACGTGCGGGTCCCCACTACCCACGTAGAACCTGGCAGTTCCTCCATTGGGCCAAACCTGCCCGGCCCAATGAAGGAACCTTGGCCCAGCGCTGGGGGCTATAAATACCCTCTTCTTCCAGAGGATCAGGTATTCATCATTCTATCCTCAACTTACTATTATCTGCTCGTACTCCTACTTACTTCAGCATCGGAGTGCCTTGCAGGTACCCCCCCCCCCCCCACCTCGTTCAAAAAAGCTTTCTGCTCGGAGCCAGCCGTGACGGTCCATTTCTGATCAGGTGAGATCAGTGGCGCCGTCTGTGGGAAACAGCTTCCCCGTCTAACGAACAATTCTAAGGACCAAAGCTCAATTCAACTACCTGTCATGGCTGATCCAGCTCGCGACGAGCAGCCCGTCCGTGTCGCCGACACTAATAACGGCCCCGCGGACAAGAATGGACACCTCGACAATCCCGGTGATCCCGGCCACAATGCCATCCCTGTGACAACCGCCCCTGGACTTTCCACCTACAGAGACGGGGCTACTGCATCATCCTCGACGACCCCTCCAGCACTCGAGGATGACCCGGTAGCTCTCGCCCATCACAGAGCTGCCCGGTTCTATGAAGTCCCAGTTCCTGCCGGGGCAGATGCCACGACTCAGGCACTGTTCGCGGCCATCAACCAGACAAATTATCTCATATTCGCCCAAGGAGAAAGACTAAGGGCACTTGAAGATGATCGACGACCCCCGAGGAGGCATCGGAGGCCACCTTCTCCACCTCCTCGGGTCGAAGAAGTTCGACACCCTTCTCCCCCGCGGAGACACTACAGGGAGAACTCCAGGAGCCCCTCTCCCCGACCAAAGCAGAGGCGGCCCAACTATGAGAGACAGCCCGCTATTCCAGCCGGAGAACCCAGTCGCGACCCATCAAGGCACGACAAGAGGCACGCCGGAGACGGGCGTGTGACCTTCAACCACCAAGCATCACGCTCGAGGGAATCTCAGCACGATCATCGTGCCAGACATAACTACAGGACCCCTTCTCTTTCTCCGGAGAGGAGCGACGAGGACGACCCCCGCGGTCCCCTGTCGCAGGCCATCATGGATGCACCTATCCCCCCGGGCATGGAGAAGCCCCCGCATCTGAAGGAGTATGATGGAGTAGCGGACCCGGTCGACCACATTGACGGGTTCGAAGCCATGCTCCACTATCATAATGTCGGGGGGCCCATCAAATGCCGCCTTTTCCCCACAACTCTCAGGAAGGCGGCCATGGACTGGTATAAAGGGCTCGCCCCGGGCTCAATTACATTGTGGCGAAACCTGAAGAACCAGTTCATCAGTTCCTTCACAGCTTCTCGGCGCCACCCGAAGACCGAGGCGGCCCTCGAGGCCATCATCCAAAGACAGGATGAAACCTTGAGGGAATTCATCAACCGCTTCAACCGGGAAGCAATACAGGTCCCCTGCGCGGACCATATGAAAAGATATTTGCTGGAGAGGGGCCTCCTCCCCGGCACAGAATTCAGAAAAGCTGTGGGTATTGAGCCACCTCCAACTTTTGACGCCCTCCTCGACAAAGCCCGAGCATACATGGACTACGAGGAGAGAGAAGCTGCCAACAGGGCCCGAGACTCCAGGGCTCGCGCTCCCAATCATAGCAGCAGCTCGCGACAAGACCCTCCTCCCCGACGTACCGGGGAGAAAAGGAAGGAAGATCGACCCCGGGAGGTCCGGGAACAAAGGGGCCCCTCGGGCCGTTTCACCGAGTACACTCTGCTCACGGCTTCCCGCGAGCGTATTTTGGCGGAGTGTGCTAGCACAGATTTCAGAGACGGTGGCGTCAAGCGTCCCCGACCTGCTCCCGCCAAGCCAGGGGCAGACAAAAATAAATACTGTCAATACCATAGGAGTCATGGCCATTTGACAGAGGACTGCGTCCACCTCAAGGACGCCATTGAAACCCTCGTCAAGGGAGGGAGGCTCGCACAGTACAGGCGAAACGACGCTCCCCGTCGTGACGCCCATGAAGCTAAGGAGCCCGAAGAGGATGCCCGACCATCAGACGAGTCGGTACCAATCCAGACCGCCTTCTCGGTAACCAGGCCCGAGGATTTCGACGTTCCCGAGCTCCTACAGGAGCCCCTGACAACACACAGCAGGTGGGAATACTTCCCCTCCGCCATGGTCATCAACGGGGGCGGGTTCAACGACCTCACCATCAATTCAGCCAAGAGGAAGTTGGACGAACTGGTCGACATAGCTCCTCCACAAACTGTGACGTTCGAAAGGGTGAAGGGCAGATCAGAGCCCATCACCTTCTACCTAGAAGAACTCCCCGGCGGAGCCCCGAACGCAGTCATCCCCTTGCTGATAAGGGAAAAGATGGCCAATTTTGACGTGCATCGCATCCTGGTCGACGAAGGGAGTTCCATCGACGTGATGTACAGCCAGCTGTTCCGGACCTTGCAACTGGACGACTCACATCTCTCTCCGTATGTGGGTTCAGATCTTCAAGGCTTCAACGGCTCGACGTCCAAACCTTGGGGTTATGTCGAGCTCCTGGTGACGTTCGGAGAAGGAACGACTACAAGACAGGTTAAGGTCCGCTTCCTCGTCATTGATTGCCCGTCTCTATACAATTGCATCTTGGGGAGACCGACATTGGCGGAGCTGACAGCGGTGCCCTCAACTGTCCATCTAAAAATGAAGTTCTATACCAAAAGGGCAAGGGTAGCCACCATCCAAGGAGACCTCGCCGCTGCCCGCAGGTGCTTCAACGCTGCTTCAAAGGGACGGGATACCGTCGACGTGGGGACCAGACCCACCAAGAGGACAAAGCAGGAGCCCGACAGAGCATCCCCCGAGGAAGAAGTCCAGAAGGCTCCACCAAAGGTCGACTCCATAGCCCTCGACGCTCGCTTCGACCAAGACGAGCCATCCAGCAGCGAGCAAATCCCACTCCGACCTATTCCGGACGGTGATTTTGAACTCGTTCCCCTCGGAGCAGACCCGACCAAGGGAGTGAAGATTGGCAAAGACCTCCCCGACTTGGCCAGGAAGCAAATCAAGGCCTGTCTGCGCGAGAATGCTGATCTCTTCGCCTGGAGCGCTGCAGAGATGCCCGGACTCGACCCTGAGGTCGCCTGTCATCACCTCGCCATTGATCCAGCCGCCAAGGCCGTAGTACAACGTAGGCGTAGGCAGTCTCCAGAAAAAACGGAGGCTGCTGAAAAAGCTGTAAAAGACCTCCTAGAGGCAAATTTTATTTCTGAAGCCCGGTACTCCACCTGGCTGTCAAATGTTGTACTTGTTAAAAAGAATAATGGAAAATGGAGAATGTGTGTTGACTATACCGACCTCAACCGGGCTTGCCCGAAGGATGCTTTTCCTCTACCTAACATAGACATGCTGGTCGACAATTCGGCCGGCTACAAGACTTTGTCGTTCATGGACGCCTACTCGGGATATAATCAAATCCCAATGGCTCTGGGCGACAAACGCTGCACGGCGTTCATGACCAGCTCGGGCAACTATTACTACAACGTAATTCCCTTCGGACTGAAGAACGCCGGTGCAACTTACCAACGCATGATGAACAAAGTGTTCAACAAACAGATTGGCGACATGCTCGAGGTATATATGGACGACATGATCGTCAAATCCCGAGCAGACACCGATCATGCAGCTCATCTCAAGACAGTCTTCGCCCAAGCAAGACAGTGCAAAATGAGGTTCAACCCCGAGAAGTGCACGTTCGGGGTTAAGGCAGGAAAATTCCTAGGATTCTATTTAACAGAACGAGGGATTGAAGCCAACCCCGAAAAATGTCGGGCGTTCTCCGACCTCCCGACACCGACGTCGAAGAAGTCGATACAAATCATGAACGGCATGTTGACGTCACTATCCCGCTTCGTCGCGAAGTCCGCTCAGCACGCCCTCCCCTTCTTCAAGCTCCTTCGAAAGGAAGCAGCATTCGAATGGAACGAGGAATGCGAGCACGCACTTCGCCATCTGAAGCAGAGCCTATCTCAACCGCCCGTGCTGTCTCGACCAGACGACGGAGAACCACTGTACTTATACTTGGCCGTTTCGAACGAAGCCATCAGCGCAGCCCTTGTCTGCGAAACCCCTGACGGGCAGAAACCTGTCTATTTCACGAGCAAAGCCTTACAAGGCCCCGAAAGCAGATATCAACAGATAGAAAAGGTTGCTCTGGACCTCGTCAACGCTGCGAGGAGGCTCAGACACTACTTTCTAGCCCACACCATCATCGTGCGAACCGATCAGCCGGTAAGGCAACTCCTGGGTCGGCCAGATATGGCGGGCAGAATGCTGAAGTGGTCCTCGGAACTCTCCGAATTCGACATTCAGTACGAGAGCAGGAAGGCCCTGAAAGCACAAGCCTTGTCCGACTTCGTCGCGGAGATGACCACTCACGACCTTCCCCCGGGGAAGGAACACAAGTGGACCATCTTCGTCGACGGAGCCTCCAGCTCGTCCGGAAGCGGCGCAGGGATCCTTCTGGAAAACGAAGAAGGTGTAGTAATCGAGCACTCCTTGGTTCTCTCCTTCCCGACGTCAAATAACCAGGCAGAATACGAAGCCCTGCTTGCAGGACTGAGATTAGCCGAGGACCTAGGAGCCCGCGAAGTTCAAATTTACACCGACTCCCAGCTCGTCGCCTCTCAAGTACAGGGAAGCTACCAGGCCAAAAATGACAACCTCATTGAGTACTTGAACTTAGTCAAAAAACACATGACAAAGTTCGTACGTGCAGAAATTTCTCATGTTCCCCGCGAGCAAAACACGAGGGCAGACATATTGTCCAAACTCGCGAGCACACGAAAGAAGGGCGGGAATAAATCCGTCATCCAGGAATCTCTGGCACGACCGAGCATCGAACCATCTTCGACTACGGTCGAGATCCACACCATCGGGGATGCCACGTCCTGGATGACCCCGGTTTATAATTTCCTGACAAAGGGAGAACTCCCGTTGAACCAGGCCGAAGCTGCCATAATCAAGCGACGAGCATGTTCCTATGTTGTTCTCGAGCAGAAACTGTACCGAAGAGGATTCTCCATTCCCCTCCTGAAATGCATCGACGAGTCCGCCATCCCCAACGTACTGCGGGAGATACACGAAGGGATCAACGCCCAGCACATGGGCGGTAAATCCTTAGCAAGGAAAGCCCTCCGAGCAGGATATTACTGGCCGACGATGCAACAGGACGCCAAGGAACACGTGAAAAAATGTGACAAGTGCCAGAAGCACGGGGATATGCACCTCGCCCCCCCGCACGAGCTGAACACATTGTCGTCCCCATGGCCGTTCGCCTGGTGGGGCATGGACATCCTCGGGCCCTTCGTGCAAGGGACCTACCAGAACAAATTTCTAATCGTCGCCGTGGATTACTTCACGAAGTGGATCGAGGCCGAGGCACTCGCAAAAATCACCTCACACAATATCCTCCGTTTCTACAAAAGAAACGTCCTCGCCAAGTTCGGAATTCCGCAGGCCCTGGTGACCGACAACGGTACCCAGTTCACCGACCACGGGTTCCGAGACTTCGTCACCAAACTGGGGACCAAACAACATTTCACGTCGGTCGAGCACCCTCAGACCAACGGGCAAGCCGAAGCCGCGAACAGAGTCATCCTCCGAGGGCTCAAACGTCGACTCGGCGAAGCCAAAAGAGGATGGGTCGAGGAGCTCCACAGCGTCCTGTAGGCATACCGCACCACACCCCACTCAACGACGGGTGAAACACCATTCCGACTGACCTACGGCACCGAAGCTGTCATCCCGGTCGAAATCATGGAACCATCCCGACGAACGGAGGAACCCCTCGACGAAGAAATGAATGACGAAGCACTAAGGGATGAACTCGACCTTGTCGAGGAAATCCGATCGGATGCTGCCCTGCGCGAAGCCACCCTAAAACAACGAGTGGCTCTGCGCCACAACGACAAGGTCATCAAGCGCGAGTTCGAAATAGGCAGCCTGGTACTACGCAGGAACCAGAAAGATTCCCGCGAAGGGAAGTTGGCCGCGAACTGGGAAGGACCTTACCGCGTCCACGGCACCACGGGTACCGGGGCGTACTACCTCGAGCAGTTAGACGGAGAGCCATTACCACGACCCTGGAATGCTGCTAAGCTAAAGCAGTACTACAGTTAGAAACTATCAACACCTGGGACCCTCGACCAGCAGCACCCGCGCTCGGTCAACGAGGAAAAACGTCCAATTTCGTATAAGGCTAAGGTACAAGCCCGACTTACGACCAAAATGGCACAGCATCGCGCGGTAAACGATGACGATCGATAGTGCCCGACGTGGACAGCTATACCGAGCCCCACCGTCGACGTACCCATAAGGCAGAACACCCAGCTCGCGATGGGCAGTTCATGCCAAGGGCGAATCGTCCCTAACGGGCTCCACGCCCGACTGAGCAACTTCGCTCCGAAATGCCCGACATTCCATCGAGAATAACGGGCCATCTACAAGGGTCAAAAGAAAATCTCTCCCCTCGAGCACAACACTTAGGTGACTCTGGCCAATCGAAATAGGGCCGGGAACGCATACAAACGGAGGCGGGCAGACTCGCTCGCCAAATCAAAGCCACTTACGGGCACTCCTCGGGCCCGTGACTTAGGCTAAAAATTCATGCAAATATATGATTTCAAACAAGGGAAAAACATCCAAAGTGTAAAACAACATTGATATAAAGGCCCGAAGGCGACAAAACAATAATAAACCGACCAAGAAGGCCGGCGATGTTCATAACGTACAATAAACGGGCACGCAGGCCCAAAGAATACAAATATCAAGGGCACGCAGGCCCGCTATCCTATTCAGACTTCCCCGGAATCATCATTGTCAGCGTTTGGAGAGTCGGGCGGAGGAACGATCACGCCATCCACGATCTGGTGTGTGTGGCCGATACCCTCAGTGACCAGGCCAGGGTTTAGCAAGGAGAGTTGACCGACCGCAGAGTTGAACCCGTCCTCCAGGGCACCGACGCAGTCTACCTCGAGGAGCCGGATGTGGGCGACCAGCTCCACCCGACTCTTCAAAGCTATTATGTCCTCGGGCTCGTCCTCGGCAGGTTGCAGGGCAGCATTCATTTCCTCGACCTGTTTGGCCAAGCGTTCGACTTCGGCCACCAGGCGATCCCTGTCTGCCCGAAGAAGCTCCCCTTCCTCGGTCAACTTCCCCGACTTCTCCTTCTCCAGGGTCAACATCTCCCTCTCAGCATCGAGCATCGCAGTCTGCTCTCAGAACATCCCCTCGGAGCGTTCCAGAGCGACCTTCAACTTCCGCGAGCTCGCGGTCAGGGCCGCCTTCTCCTGCTCGAGTTCTTCAACACGGGCAGAATCCCCTCCATCCTCGGATAGCACCAAAGCCATCTCGGCCATTTTTACCAGCCCATCCATGCTGGCGGCCAGATACGCCTTCCGTTCCTCTTTACTCATCTTTTTTATGGCCGCAGCTTCATGGGCAACCATTGTCGGAGGGAATCGCTCGAAAAAGCCCGCCTCTTCGAAGCAAGGGGGGAAGGCGAAAGATTTAACAGCATCGGCGTCCTCGCCGACAGTCGGACCACCTTCCACACGGGTCCTCTTCCTCTGCATCAAAACGGCACTGGGGTCGATCTCCTCGACTTCTGGATCCGACGCGGGCCCCGAGCTCGACGGCGAGTCCACCCTCACCGGCTGAGGAGCATTTGGACTGTGTGGTGGGCCCATCCTCGTCGCCTGTGGGGCCTTCACGACCCTCCTGCCTCGCCTCTGGTCGCAGGATAATTTCAAGAGCCTTTCATGTCGACTAGCCATCGTACCTGCACAAAATAAAGGTTAGGTCAGTATCGAGCAAACTTCATAAATAAATGACGAATAAAGAATTTCAAGCAACAAACAACCTAACAGGCGGGCAGCCTGCCTGTACGTCGGGCACTCCACCAGCGCCTTGGTGTCAATCGGACGGGACTCGAACGTTGGGTAACCATCTTTGTCCAGGATATCATCCCCTTCCCGCGTAACCCACCGGGCGAGATGGAAACTATCGACAAACCGGCAAAGAGCTCCGTACGCCTGCTCGTCTTCCGAGCACATGTCCCCGGCGGCGGTATGGTAATAACCGGTCCCATGCTCGTAATGCCGGGACATCCAGTGCACCGGGACTTTAGCCGTACGGCCCAACACAGGGTTCCCATCGTCGCCCAACATCGCCTCCCCATCCTCGTCGCTCACCGGCTCCTCCTCCTTGAAAAGGGAATTTAAAGCAGCGTCGGTAACTGGTCGTACCATGTACCACTTGTCTTTAAACCCCCTCACGGAGTCCATATACATCTTAAAGAGTCTCATCGACTGCTTCAGGGAGACCCAGCTATGTTTCCCTCCTCGGGACTGACGCTGCAGGTGAAATATCCGGAAGAAAAGCGGGATGGTCGCCCCGATCCTCAGGTAGCGACACGTCAACTCAAACGCCCGGATGAAGGCGAGAGAGTTTGGATGTAGCTGGGACGGGGCCAGCTCCAAGTGCGTAAAGACCCCGGCCTGGAAATCAGTGAAGGGCAGCCGCAGCCCTAGGTCTTTGAACGCGATCTCATACATCGTGAAACTGTAATTCGGATAAACCGAGCAAATCCTTGCACGAGATGACGGGCGCATGACTACGAAGTTCCTCTGGAAGCCGGGCTGGTCTTGACCCTCTTCAATGACAGCGTATGGATGTCGGTCGTCCCGGCTGTAGACCGACGCTATCCCTCGGGGCTCGACGCCCACCCATTCCAGCAAAGGGTCAGTCACGGTATCAATCAGGGTGACCGACTCGTCGGCACTATGTTCTTCGCGGTCGCGGCGTCCGGAGGAGCTCGGCTCGTCCGCCATGGTTACCTGCAGAGCACGGGAAACCAGTCAGTTGAGCACGAAGCCATACGCTCGATAAATCACGTCGTCCCATGCACGACTACATAAGTCCGTTTCCACGAATGGTTGCCTCCCCGACATCCTGAACCCGGTGTTCTTCCGCAAACCAACTGCGCGGTCATTCTCCAAGCATGTCGACCCAAGGTATGAACATGGCGAGCCACACCATGAAGCCCACGGCCAAGACCATGAACATACCGGGCGCAATCATGAATCAGGCGCCCTGGATCATGAAGACCCCGGGCAGCTCTGAAGTTTATCACCTAAAACTATGAATGCGCCGGCCACAAACATGCGTTTACCGGTCCTAGGCATGAATGTGTCGGGCTAAGCATGAGTTTACCGGGCTAATCCCACGCGCACGGTCCTAAAACATCTACAAACGCCAGAAATCATGCATTCTAAACAGAAAAATGAAGAAGATAGATCACTTACTTGGATCAAAGAGCGGGATTTGGCTACGGAATAGAAGAATCTGTGACGGAAAATCGCAACTGGAGAAAATCTGGAAGAGCAGCAGCAGAGAGAGCACAGAGAGTAGAAACGTATTATGGGGGCCCAAGGTTCCTATTTATAGTGATGACGTGGAATACCAAACGTCACCTCGGGCAACCACGGACTCCATCTCCTCGACGCGCTGCTCCCAATGCAATGATGACCCTACCCCCATAGGGTGGCGGCACAGTTCCCGAAAGATACCTCGTGCGCTCGACAGACGCGCCCGGTAAGGATCCTCCGCGCATCCACCGCCGAAGATGTCTCCGAGCACGACACGAGGAGGCCCTCGAGGGCCCACACCTCTGTCCCGGGCACGAGACCTCAACGAGGGAATAACTTGGGTTCAAGTCATGGCTCCTCGCAAAGGAACCACGACTTGGGGGGCTCCTGTTCTGGACTGGGCCCGACAGGCCCAAAAGCATTGCTAAGGCCCAGTCCATATGGACTTACTAAGGACCACGCCGACCAAAGGGTCACGTCCGTGCCTGACATACTGCGGTCCAGCTCTACGTCCTGATGTCCAGCTCGACGTCCTGATGTCCAGCTCGACATACCGCGGTCCGGCTTCACGTCCTGATGCCCAGCTCGACATCCTGCCGTCCAGCTCGACATTGCCTCGAGCATCCCAACTAGGGCAGACTCAGTCCACCGTTCCCTCAACGATACTCCGGAAAGACCGCGTCTCCGTCCGCCCGCACTTCACGCAGAACATCCAGGAAGGGGACCACGTGCGGGTCCCCACTACCCACGTAGAACCTGGCAGTTCCTCCATTGGGCCAAACCTGCCCGACCCAATGAAGGAACCTTGGCCCAGCGCTGGGGGCTATAAATACCCTCTGCTTCCAGAGGGTCAGGTATTCATCATTCTATCCTCAACTTACTATTATCTGCTCCACTACGCCAAATAAGCTATTTAATAGCGCTTTTTTTGTTTTTGATAGCGCTTAAAAGTGCTATTAACCGCGCCACTATTGTAAATATTTCTTATTTAATAGCACTTTAAAAGCGCTATTAAAGTACCAATTTATAATAGCGTTTTAATTAAAGTGCTATCAAAGTCAGTATTTTGCATGTTTTTTGTTTGTTTTTTTATAGCACTCTAAACAAAAAGCGCTAATATATAACATATGTTTGATAGCGCTTTCAAATAAAGTGCTAATAAATGGTACATATTTGGTACAATATTTTTAATAAGTACAGTACAATATTTTTTCTTACACAATCATTTTTTTTGGTGTAAATATAAAATAACTATATTCAATTCAACACAAATAACGCTTTAAGTTACTCATTGCATATATATTATGATCCATCAAATACCAAATAACATTTTAAATTACCAAATCCTATTGTTTCCAAATATCATAGATGCACTTAACCAATTGTTCACCTCCAATATACTTTTGAGTGAATTACAAAAGCCATACAATTTTTCAAAATCCATTTGTGTGGGGCGATTTTGGCGTGGTAATATGTCCCTAGAACATACCCCAAAACCATAAGTCCTAACACGTCCAGAGTAGTTTGGGAGATTAAGAGCCTCAAATAATATGTTTGTGGGACCAAGGTCTTGTCTCTCTTCTTCAGATAGAGCTTCTGTTAACTTCTCCTGACATTGATAAGTATAAAAGAAATAACCAATAGTTAGATACAAGTTGCAATTAATGGCTATTCTATCAAAATAAGACACAAAGACTCAATTAATTAAGGAAAATCGAGTTTAATGACTTCAAACTAACTAACAAAATACAAATTCGGTAACAATGATGAGTATAGAAAAAGTGTCACATCTATAATGTGAGCATTTTGGAAATAACATCTATAGTGTCACATCTAAAATTCGACTTACACATTGATCCACAACTCTTTGAACATTCTCATTATCAATCACCCCGCTCTTATTGACGCGGGCAGCGTTCCACACTTGACTACGGTTTATCTAACCAACTTCTGACTCTTCTACCTGTATATACATTTTTACAAATTAACATAGCAATTAAATTTTTTTATAATATTGTATAGTACATTTATACACATACTTACCATATCAGCTTCAAGACGAGCACACCCTAAACGTGACTTTCTATAGGGATGTTGAGGATTTAACGCTCTTTCTCGATTCTCATCACTAACTTTCTGCATTTATTATAAAAAATGCATCCCACAACACTATCACTAATACTATAATCATGCAAAACTTTAAGGATCCATATCCAAGTGATAAAAGTATTACCTGAAACTTTGCAGTCATATGTTGGGCTACAAATTTATCCCAATCATCTTGTTTTATACATAAAGAATATTTGGCCGGACGATGTTTAACAAAACCACCCTTACTATCTTTTAGATATGACCTCGCCATTTTTGTTCTGAATGCCCTGTGCAACTTTCCAGCTTCTCTATATACAAAGGCACGATGTTCCTCGCCAATTATAAAAGCTTTCTGCAAATAATTCAGTTTATTAAAACATAGTTCAGTTTATTTAAACATCCCAATGGATAGATTAACGAAATTAAAATTTTACAACTAGCTTAAGTTAGTGTGTTACTTCAATTTCATCCCAAATGTTTTGTTTATAAACCCCCACAGCCTCTTTATTTTTTTTCGCGCTCCAATTGTCCAAGCTTATTGGAACTAACCGACGAACTGTGACACCAATGAAACTAGCAAAAGTCTTGCTATTATGCTTGATTGGTTGACCTCTGGAATTCCATTGAACCTATAACAAAATTAAAGTGCAAATAAAGAATCAACAGTCTCACTAATAGTGTTTAACATTCAAATAGTTTCAAACAACTAACTCATAAAAGATAATCATGTATGTAACCATCACTCATAATGACTTTAATTTAATCAAGTTATTATCAATGTGCTAGTATCGTGTCTGATGTGTAGGTTTGTGTCATTACTTCATAGTACATGACATGAGCCCTTCAAATGACTTTTGAGTGGAAAACATCTTTGGATTAGCAAGACAACTAACCTGCGGCTGCTGCAGCTCGAGGCCATATGGTTTGCTGAACATCTGATGTATCAGCTACCTCACCCCACATGCAAACTTCACCTCCAAGCACAAGTTTTTGTTCATAAGCTTCCTGTATTCCTTCTAGTGGGTCGGCGTTATAGACAACATCCCAAGGTACATCTACATGGTCAAGATACCATACACGCTGGTTACTGAAAATACACCTCAAGCCTTTTGCAACAACCTTTGGGCAAACACCGGAGCTCCACCTATAGAAATAATTACTTAAAATACTTCAGGACCGAGTCGTTTGAGATTTTCACCAAAATTAAACTACACAAACTACAACTCACCAATTATGCACTATAGTTTGCGGGTGGAGCTTTGTCGCAAATGAATTGAAGGTTTCTTCCCTGATAAGTTACATAAAAAGGTCGCATCTAAATAACATGGCTATAGTTATTGCTCAAAATACTCATAAGCATCATTAGATCTATAAATCATACCAGTTCACAGGAGTCCAATTTTTCGAAAGAGCAATGTTTTGCGCCTTCAATACAAAATATTCGTAAGCATCATTAGCAGTCATGTTCTGATTCTGAAGCCTGCATTTGAGATAATGTCGTGTCTGAATATTTTGCTTGATACATGACACTAATCAAATTTATTTATTTTGATGGTTAACTTTCTTTGACCACTTCAATAAAATTTGAGTTTCCATTGTAAATTTACAGCTATAGGCAATAAAAAAATCATCTGGAATGTAATGACTAATGAATGTGTATAAAAGATTGAAATTTGTACCACTTATTCACACGAGAAGTATTGGTCCAACAATCTGTCAAAATAATCAGCAATTTCTTATACATTATGATTGTTTGTTAGATTGTCCTAATAATAAAAACGATTCTTAGGACTTTAGTTAACAAATTAAAGATTTTGTCAACAAATTCATGCATACCAACCTGTATTCACTTCATCACCACCCAAGTGAAATAGTTCAAAGGGGAATATTTTTCTCATATCTGTAAGTTTAGAAGAAAATAGTTAGAAAAGTAAAACGGCATAAATTCATTTAGAAAATCAATGCATGTTTCATAGGAACTTAACCTGTCATAATGCCAGAAAGTACATCAAAGGTAGACTCCTTTGAAAGATCGAGTGGGCTCTTACACGAGGGTGACGGCCAAACATCTGGATATCCAATACCCCTAACCAGAAACAAAATAACAACCTTAAAACATTACTTAGGTAAACTAAGCCTTAGTATAAATCGAAAAGACTCTCAGCTTAAGAGAAAATTGAGAATTGCATAAGCTTTACCATGACTTTGTATGACCAGGGACATCCATTTCGGCCATCACATTTATACCTGTGATAAATCATGCAAATAGAAACTTCAATTATCTTGCAATATCAAAACTGCAAAGTGCTGTAAATAATACGAAAAGGAAACTTCAAAGGAATTTCGTGATACCTTACCTCTCATTTTGGCAAAGCTTTATATTATGACAAATTAAGTAAAACATGAAAAGAGAACAGCGTTAGTGAGTCATAGATTGCGAAAGCCAACTGAAAGACATAACACGAAGTATCTTACTTGACAATTTCATATGCATCCTCAATTGTGTATCGTTCCCACTCTGAGTATGAACCTTTCCACAAGTTCGGATATGAAGGTACTTCAAGAGGAAATGACTGTTCGTCTATAATGTGCCAATGTAAAACATTCTGCCATGTAAAACATTCCATATCAGCATATAATGAAAAACAACATGGTTTCAAACTGTCACAAATAACCAAGAGGAAAGTATAAATGAACTCATGATATTTGTCTTACAAGTTTGGCATATGACATAGATT
Organism: Vicia faba; assembly: GCA_948472305.1. Lineage (NCBI taxonomy): Eukaryota > Viridiplantae > Streptophyta > Magnoliopsida > Fabales > Fabaceae > Vicia > Vicia faba. Next base: position 1,336,080,004 of record OX451738.1, on the reverse strand, counting down.
TAATTATCTGCTTAATAACATTAACTGGGAAATAGTGTCTTGATGTATCTGCAACACAAAGAAATCAAAGATTTGTGTCAACACCTTCTTATCAAAGCATATGAACAAGCCAAATAAAATATAAACTCATCTCTTGGCTCACCTAACATGAGCCCGCGAAAAGGAAATCTTGGTTTGTCACGGATGGACCAAGGTGCCTTGTATATTTGTACCATTTTCGTTGAATAATCAAAAGAACACAATTGGCTTAACGTCTACGTAATCATCATAAGAAAGGAAGAATGTAAGTTATAAGTCACATATAACTCAAAAGGATTTATAAGTGTGTTAATCATTTAGAAACTATCTTATGTGTTTTGTCCACAACACTCATTACTTACCTCTAATCCACGCAATGCACCAAAAACAGTATTTGCCTCAATGGTCATTTTGCCAGAACCGGTTGCTTTAGTAATGAGCAAATTATAGCTTTCATCAACTCCAAGTTGAAGCTGCAACAAATTTTCAAAATCTCAAAAACATCCTCAAAAGCACAACAGAAAAAAATAAAACAAAAAGCAACCTACCTCTTCACTTTTATTATGAACAACGACATACAACTTGTTAACATTGTAAACAGCTTTGCCTGTTCTAACAAAACCGTTACTGAACACTATCCCTTTGAATCTATCAAAACCAGCTTTGAGAATAGGCGAGTTAGCACTGCTTCCGATGAGAGAAAGTGTTGGATCAACGGAAAGAGTTTCATTACCGAATGCGAATTTAGCAGGGAGAGGCCAAATAAAAGGAAGTGAGAATTTGACTGCGTAAGGTTGAGAAATGAAGAATGTGAAAACAATGATGAGTAATGTGGGTTTGTAGCAACAACACCAACCCATGGTTGAAGAAACTGAAAATGTAAGAAACTTTAATAGGCAACATTTTTAAATTTAATATGCAGCAAAGCATGTTTGTTATTTTACTATATATATGTTTCTCGGATTTATGAGCCCTCACAACTGCAACTTAACCTCACAAACCCTCATTACAGCTACTCAAAATCACGAATATCCGTCAACACAAAGACATCATAACGCTCACAAACAACACAGAATCAACGGATAGCAGAAACTGAAAAAAGAAATATTACCGGATACAAATGAAGAGAGGGATGACGACGACGTAGGTGAGATGACAAAGGGTTGAGTTCGACGGAGAATGAGATTTGGTTGTTCTTTCTTTTCGGTGTTTCCTCCTTCTGTTTGAGTGTCGTTTGAGAAGTGAATCTGAATCTGAATCGATGGTGAATCCGATGGCTGAAGAATGGATCCGGGTGAAAACCGAAGGAAGGGATGACGGTGGTAAATCAATGACTAACAGCGGTGAATCAATGAAAACCGAAGGAAGCAGAGGAAGATTTGACGGCGGTGAATCAGTTGGGAGAATCAATGGCTAAGAAGGAAGTAGAGGAAGATATAAGGTAATCAAAGGAAGCAGAGGGGACTGTTTATTATTCAGTGATATTCACAATCTTTATTCAAGAAGAAAAAACTCTGAGATGGGGGATTCATATAGAGAAAACAGAAACAGTTCAGAAAAAATTTCTCAACCTCTCTTACTCGAAAATTCACAGGGATTCATAATAGAAATCAGGGGAATATCAGGAGGCAAAAAAGAAAAAGTTCACAGAATACTCACTTCTGAATCTCTCTGGGTTCTTAGAAAGAATCCTCATCTTCATCTTCATCCTTCTTCGTTCTTGAACATGGCTTCAAACTTCTTGAATCTACAACTTTAGTACAACTCTTCTCCAACCGCAAGCTTCCATTTCAGCTCTCAACTTCAACACTTCTCTACTTCATAGAAACCTTCATCAATCTCCTAGATCTTAGACTAAGCTCTCCCTACTCTGTCTTCTCTGAAGAAAAATTGCTTCGATCAATAACAAATTGGTCTTTCATCGCCACACAACCGATTCGCCAACAAAAACTCAAAACAACACAGAAAGAGTAGCAGATGAGAAGAGGAAAGAAGAAGAATAGTAAAGAAAAAACGTTCATATCCAGAGTAACATGAATTACATACCTGAAGTCTCCGAATGTGTTGATCGTCGCCTTCTTCAGATTCTATTCCGACCGTGCTGGTAATGTTCGAGATCCTTCAATCCTCTCTTCTTCGTGTCCGAAGCGGATAGTCGCACCTTATATCTCACAAAAGAGAACCTCGTTGGATGCCTTTGATTACCTTGCACCATCACCGCAAAATTTGAGAGAATCAATGGTAGTGTTTTTGTTTTTGGAGGTGAGTGGACGTGGGAAACCCAATTTTCTGAAAATGTGTTTTGTTTTTTTTTTTTATCAATTAATTAATTAATTCATTATTATATATAACATAGCGCTTTTTAATAAATGCTATTATATAGGTAGTCAAATAATAGCGTTTTATACAAAATGCTATCTTTAAGAAGTTTAATAATAGCGTTCTGGTACAAAGTGCTATCAAAATTACATAGTCTGTATTATATAATAGCGTCCGATTAAAAAGTGCTATTATAAATGTGTTTTTTCCATTTTAATAGCATTTTTTTTAAAAGTGCTATTAAATTAGGTGATACAAAAAATCATTTTTGGCGTAGTGCTCGTACTCCTACTTACTTCAGCATCGGAGTGCCTTGCAGGTACCCCCACCTCGTTCAAAAAAGTTTTCTGCTCGGAGCCAGCCGTGACGGTCCATTTCTGATCAGGTCAGATCAATTATATATATTTTTTAATTTAAACCAATTTTTTAAATTAGAATGAAATCTCCGATTTGATTTGGTTGACCCTTTTGATATCTTTGTTCTTGTTGCTTAATCTAGCGTTCGAGATCTTTTGTTCTCCTTATTTATTTTTATATACTATATTTGTTTTATAAATTGTAATTATTATATATTCATAAAAGTTTTTTAAATTGTAATTATTATATATTCATAAAAAAGTCAGATTTGTTTTTAAAATAAACTTAATAAGGTAAATCTGCAGTATCAAAAATTTAAACATATATATAAAATATATTGTTATTCTTTGACCAAAAAAAAAGAATATATTATTTTGTTTGTCATATATATTAAATGTTATGTTTATCTTTAGTATTTAATAAAATAATTAATTTGGCCAAAGTGTAATATCCCCATAATCATATATAAATAGCAGAAGGCATCTATAGAATGCAATGTGTTCTATATACAAATAATGGCCACTACAAGGATTACTGCTCTCACAGTGATATTTTCACTGGCTTTTTTCATCCTTACATCAGGTAATAATCAATGTTCTAACTGAATAAGTTGTCTTGGTTTATATATAAATCTTTTAATTTTTATCTACAATATTAATCTTATGTTTCATACAATGTTTGTATATGTAGATATGTGCATCAAATTAGAAGGAAGAGAACTTGATGCAAAACCTTGTAAGTATGATGCAGATTGTCAACCTGGATGTCCTTCTGGTCAAAAAGGATGTTGCATTAACGGGAGATGTTGGTGTTATTCTCCACCAGTTTCTGCTAATAACATTCCTGGTGGAACATCCCAAGATGCAATTTGTTTTGCACACTAGATAATACAAAATGGTTCTTGAGGTGTCTCCTCAAAAAGTGATGCAAATCATATTATGTATGAATAAATTTTTAATAGAAATAATAATATTATTTTATATTAATATATTATCCAATAAAAGTTCTTTTTAACCCATAATTATTAGATAAATATTTTCAGATATATTTGATATTTCTTATATAAGTTGGATATTTCAATCACTTTTATGTTTTTTTTATTGTTGTTTATATGAAAAGTTTTTATTATGACTTAAATTTTAAGTAATAAAGACAATGTTTTAAAAATCATACTATAATCAAACTGACAAAGATATTAGATTATTGATTTATTGATCGAATTACTAGATCACTTGCTGAATCACATGATTAAATTAAATAAAATTGAAAAACTTGATTAAATAAATTTATTATTATAATAAAATTATATAGGTATTAAACCGGTCAAACCGATCTAAAAAAAATCATTAACACTTAAAAAATTTAAATAATATTATAATTTGACAAGCTTATTCTTTAAATTTAAATTATAAACATAATCATCACACACAAAATAAAAATCAAAATAAAATTTAAACAAAATCTAAATGCAAGTTAACCTTATCACATAATTTATAAAAAAAACAAATACAATGTCCATGGCTTACAGGAAAGGAACATTTGCTTTGTTTTATATTTTAATTTAATTTTTTTTAAATAATCAAAACAACGTTGTTTTCGCTAAGAAGGAATAAACACTTAAATCACAGTATTCCAAAATCATTAATTTATTGGTTTTTATTGGTTTTTATCAGTTTTGATCGATTCCCATCGATTCAATAACATAATCAATCTAACAATTGAACTAAACTCGTGTTCTATCCAATTTTCAGTTCAACCGACTAATCTAATTCGATTTTTAAAACACTGAATAAAAATATGTTTTTTAAACTAAACTGTCATTCGATTTAGAAAAATTCAATTGACTGTACATTTATTTATTTTTGATATATATATATATACTACAAGAAAAATGCTCTCCAGCCACGTGATTTTTATGTGGCTAAATAAAGCTAGTTGCGACGTGAAAAATCACGTGACAACATGTTTTATTAATAAAATAAAGAAGCATGAAGTTTGTCCGTCTTTTTTTTATAAAAAAAAATGTTGCGACGTGGGATTCACGTCGCTACTAAAAATACAATAAAAAATAATTAAATTACTCTAACGTTCAGATATTTGTCATTTTTAAATTTTGAAAAAGTAAGTTGCGACGTGTTATTCACGTCGCAACATTTAAGAGGGAAAAATCACATTTTTTTCAGACTGGCGTGTTCAGGCTTTGAAGGATGTGAAGAAAGAGAATATAATTGTTGGTATTGTTGCGACGTGAAAATCACGTGGCAACGTTGCGGCGTGATTTTCATGTCGCTAAATGCTTTATATGTTTCTTTCAAACACGCTCCACAAACAGACAGTAGTGTTATTTTATTTCAAGAACTTCTTCTTCAACCCTCCATAACCATTTTCTTCTTCATAAAATTTGTTCTTCTCCAATATTAAATCCCTTCAATCTCCATTAATTATTGTTTTAAGGTAAATTCAATTCAATTTTGTCTCTATTTTGTTAACAGTTTTTTATTTATTGTATTATTGGATGTAATTTTTTTTTCAATTTTTCTTTGAATAGAAGAAGATTGATAGAAGTAGATTGCAAAAAGGGACAAGAAGATTGAAGGAGTTAGAAGATAAAAGGTATATCTTGAATTCTTTTTTTTTGAATTTAGTATATTTTCTGAATTTAGTTAATTTTTAGGTTGGATTTGGATTAAAATTTTAGTTTGAATTTGGGTTATATTTTCTGAATTTGGGTTAAATTTTAGGTTTAATTATTTAGTTTATTTTAAATTTAAAAATAAAATAGATTATATCGTTATTACTTTATATTTTATATCTTTATAACCATTTAAAATTTAAGTTGATTATATTTTTAGGGGTATATAATAAAAATTTAGTAATAAGTAAATTAATGTTACAAAATAAATAATAATAAATATAGTAATTAGTGAAAAACACAAGTAAATAAATAAATTGTGATGAATACAACCGTTATAATTATTAATTTATGTAGTAACGTTAGTGAATAATAAAAATAATAACAATAATCATTTTAATCATTTGCAATTTAAAAATCAAAAAGATTTTATCCTTATAATTTTTTATTTATTAATTTATAAAGAAAGTAAAAAATATTTTTAGGAGTTTATAAATTTTAAGTGTTTAAATTAATTTTTTTTGTCTTAACTGAAAATATTTTTTTGGATGAACTATTTTAATAGAATATTGTTAAGTCTAATAAGTTAGAATTAGAAAAAATATAATAGCCACTTGATGTTTTTTGAAACATATGTACATTTACTGTCACTAAAAATATAATTTTCATAAACATATAAGTAATTACCATAATTCATCATTAAAGCCAAATATATTTATAGTGAATATGATTTTTTCTTTAATGGGCCGTTTTAAATATCAATACATAATTGTAAATAAATGGAAATGAAGACAAATTTATGCGTAATTGAAAATAAAGTAAAATTAATACTAATATTTATTATTTATTAATAAAAAAATCCATGGACAAATGTGTCATATTTGACAGTTATCATATTTTTTATTAATTATTATATATTTAATAAACTATATATTAATATATAGTATATTTAGTAGTATATAATAAAAAATATTATATATTAAAAATAGTTAAAGTAAAAGCATATATTTATCTTTAATAGAATAAGTTTAGGATTATTATTAAGTTGATTAATTAATATTTCTAATTAAATAGGTTTTGATTATATAAATTTGCAGTAAATGGAATATTATAGGTATTATCGTAGTTGGATGTACGATAGACTATATCCAGGAAGACGCGCACTTAAACCCAATTTTATAGACGGAGTTAATGGTTTTATCATGTGGACGTTTGCTCAGGAACGTTGTCGAAGTGAAGGAGGAGTTAGGTGTCCTTGTCTTAAATGTGGATGTAGATATATAATTAGTGACCCAGAGGAAATAACACGTCAATTGCATAGAAAATGTTTCATTGAAAATTATTGGGTTTGGACGTATAATGGTGAAACACTGCCGAGTAATGTACCAGAGACTAGCAACACAGATGCTTCAAGTAGTCAACCGACTATGCAATCGCCTATGGAATTTGAGGAAAACTTTAATCTGATAGGTGACATGGTTGGTGATGCTTTTGGTGTTAACATGACCTATGATCAACCTGAATACTTTGACGGGGAAGAGTTGCCGAATGAGGAAGCGCAGAGATTTTATCAGTTGTTGAATGAGATGAATACGCCGTTGTTTGAGGGGTCGTCAAACTCAAAGCTATCAATGTGTGTGAGATTATTGGCCGCCAAGTCAAATTGAAATATTTCTGATCAGTGTTTGAAGCAGTGAACCTAAAAAGTCAACATCAAATGATACTAAGATGTTAAACTTAAGATTATGACACATCTGATAACTATTTATCGCATATTTGTATGACAAAATTCATCACTGAATTAATAGTTATTATCATATAGTTTATGTTTAAAAAATTTAACATCAATCATAAACCATTTGACATCTCAATAAGATGCATAAAAATTAATGTCTTACAAAATTTCATCAGAATTGTTAATTTGTCTTTTTTTTCTCACCACCGATATAGTGCGATTCTGGGGTCAGTTCTGACATCAAGTGGTTCTACTTCCAGCCCCCTCCCAATCACAGTTGCGGAATCTTCCCAACCAAATCCAACGTCAATCACCACTGAACTAACTAACGATTGAACCGTTAACTTTGATCATTCTCTTTAACATATCAAATGATTTTTAATTAATGTTAAATTTTATAGACGTGATCTATATGATAATAACTTTTAATCTAACGGTATATTTTGTTATACGAATATATGGTAAATAATAATTGGAGGTAATAAATTTTGTACTCTATTTAAAAATTTATCGATATTAGTGTATTTTTAGTGAATCAAATATAATTTTATTTAACTAAAAAGTAGTGAAATTTATTTAAATTTGAGAGGAAACCTTTTTTAATAAAAATATTATTTGCTATTAAAAAATATTAAAAATCATTTTTTTTATTAATATTCTTAAAAATATATGATTTTTAATATTTTAATATCAAATATGATTTTTAATAAAAAATGTGCAGTCTTAATTTTAAACAAATTTCACTACTTTTGTAATTAAATTATATTCTATTCACTTAATAAATTATAATTTAATCAATAAATTATAATTTGATAAAGTAAAAATTACTTATTACTAAAAATAGGAGGATGCTACGATTTGGAATGTGATTATGCTGAATGGATAAGGAGATGAAAGTTAAGAATATGGAGATAAGGGCCAATTTCAAAATCGTGGTGGATATGACCACTAACATTCGAAGAAATCTAAATGGGACATAATAAATAAACAAAATCATAGAGATGATCAAATGTAAGGGGAAGTAGAAAGAGACAAAGGCTCGCAAGAAGACAAACTTGAGAAATAGATATGCTCAAGAGATAGACAATGGGCGTTGGGAAGCTCAAGGACAAGTCATAGTAGGTGGAGTGACGCTGAGAGAAATGTAGAGATCTCAGTTAGAAATTTTGGTTGATAGCATGTACAATACCCTAATGACAATTAGCAACAGTGCCATCACTTACATCGGTAGAGAAAATACAAACACACATACACACAGACACAGACGCACATACACATTGTACTTACTAAAAATACAAATCAGTGACAATCCCTAATGATTAAGGATTGAATAAGCTTTAAGATTTGTTGTGAGATTAATAGCTAACTCACATAGGAATGATAAGCTCTATATGTGTGTGTTGTACCCCAAAATTTGCCCTCTCATTTATCAAGAGTTTGCTCACAAGATCTCCTTGAGCTCAAGACTGCACTAGGATTGATCAGCTCAAGACACCTCCTTAAGCACTGATGACTGAAAATTAAGGTTTGAGATTGCACAAGGATAATTAAACTTTTAATGTCCCATATGAATTTCATGGATCATTACGAACCCTCAAGATTACTCATGTCAAGTTTCAAGCCTTGGATCACACTTTTGATCAGTGAATTGAACAGTGGACCTAAAAATCAGTTGTATTGGGGAAAAAAGTCAATTATGGCCAATTCACAATCAAACTTCATAATTTTTTATCCACATCAACACTTTAGACTCATGTATCATTTGATCAATTTTGGACCACAATTTCTCAAGAAATTTGATCAAATCCTCAAAATGGCAAAATGGCCAAAATTAGGGTTTTGACTGAGAAGGGACAATTTCTTATTTTTAACCTAGCAATTGGTCAATTAGTTTAAGTAATGATCTCAAGAGTCCAATTGCACCATTTTGACCTAATGACATGGTTCAAAACATTGCAAGTCCATTGGATTGACAGATGAATTTTGCAGTCAACAGATCAAAAGTCAACTATATACTGAAAAGTCAAACCTGGACTTTTTTGGTCAAATTCAAGTGTCAAAGATCATAATTCATCAAAACATGTCAAAATATGAAACTTATGCATAAAGAAATCAAAAAGTCAAGATTTCATTTTGAAAAGTCAAAATTTCTAAACTTAAAATTTTTTCAAAGTGTTGGAAATTTCATGTTTTTTTCATAACTTTGAACAAAATTTTCACCATGATGCAAGATGATTTAAGAGAAACTTCCAACATGAAAGTTGTAGATCTCCATTAAATATACAACTTTTATTCACACAACTTCTCCTAAAAATTCTTGGATCTCAAGTTACAATTTCAAGAACATAGGGTCATGAAACTAAACACTTAGTGAAATTTTGCCCTAATTTGGTCAGGATTTTGACTCAACTTCATAACACTTTTTCATATAGTTACAAGGTGAATATTCAAAAGCAATTCAAAGATGGGTTGTAGAGCACATTGCAAGCTTTCCAAAATATCCAAGAACTCCTTGATATCATTCTTGAGTAGGGAGAATCGAAGAGATGAAGTTGGTGTTTTGTCACTTGAATTACAAGGCATTTTGTGATGAACAAGAATCCAATTTCAAACCTAGGCTGCATAATCTTACTTTACAGGCCTCTTAACTTGTGTATCTATCCATCATTAATGGATTACAAAAACTTTTGAGCTTTAATCCAAGTGGTTTAAGCTTTATTCAATCCACATTTCCATTAATGGCACAAAGTGAACACTTCCATTTTAGAAAAGCAAGCTTTTGTGTAAAGTCAAATCTTGAGCCTCTAACTTGTTCCCTCTGATCACACTCCGTCCACAAAGTCAGAAGCAAGCTTGTTTAAAGCATAACCACTTTATCTTAGCAAGTACACAATGCTTGGAAACTTGAAATTCTCAAAATTCACATGTTATGCATAAACTTGTGATTTTGAATTATGATCAACAACAAGTCTCCAAACTTGTTGTTTATAAATGGAGGCACTATTTGTGAGCTAGAGGACGAGCTTGGGCATCCTGAAATACACTAAAACTCTCTCAAATCAGAAATTGCCCAAAAACTCTATTGTTGCACAGTTTCTGACCTTGAACCTCAAACTCACATTTCCCTCGTGCGTTTATTGGCCTTTTAGTTTCTAAAGCTTCCTTGTATCAAGGGTAACTCATCCATGTACCTGTTTCACTTCTATAACACCATTTACCCTGTCTTCCATAACCAAAAACAGAGCATCACAGTTGGACTTCTCCAGACCATTCCAGCCACCCTCAGCTCAAGCCATCCATTGCATTAACTTCCTAGAGGTCCAAGGAAGCTAACCTGATCATCAGCACTGCCTGAAACTAGCTCAAATCCATTTCACGATTTTCAGTTTTTAGGTATTTTTCTTGAACTTCTATCTCATTAGTTAGGCATTGTTAGGCTTACATTTGTGAAGATAAAATGTAAACATCATTGCCCTGAAGCTGTACATGTCTATAGATTTCATTTATTTTGATTGAGCTAGGAAAATTTTGAGTTTGAACTTTCTGAAATATTTAGGTCAAAATTTGGTACTTTTAGAAATTCTCACTCATCCTTGATTTATAGTTTATGATATTTATATGGTTGGATTCGTGTGACAAAATGGAGCAATTATCATATTTATATTTTTGCAAATGGTTTAGAAATAAGCAAGTTACAGATCCTTTGGCTGGAAGTTGAAGATGAAGTACAATCAAGGCACATTTTGTGTTATGTATTTATCATTTCATACAAGTTAACAGATGTATAGCCACCCCAGTGGTAAAGCGCGCTCCGGTTCACCTCATGGTCCTGGGTTCAAGCCCCAATGTGACCATTTTGTTATTTTCACATTTTTCTGACTCTTTTTTGTTCTTTTTTGGCAGCATTTGGGCTCTTCATTGGGCTTAGTTCATCTTTGCTCATAATACTCTTTTGTTTACTAATGAACCCCTCATGACATTTTTTTTATTTACTTTATTTTTATTTTATTTTTCTTTTATTATTATTATTATTATTATTATTATTATTATTAATATTAATATTTATTTTATTGACAAAAAAGAGATAAAAAATATATTTTTATTTATACTATATATATTTATTTTATTTTCTAGACTAAAAACATAAAAAAATATTTTTGTTATAAACTTATTTTTTTTAAATTAATTAGATTTAGGCTTATTTTATTTTCTTAAAATAAACATAGAATTTATACTTTTCCTAATTTAATCAATATTCATACTATTTAGTCTAGTGTTAAAATCTTCTTCATAAAACTTAAAAATATTTTCTCTTCTAAATTAAAATTAGTTTTTTTTAAAACTTTTTTACGTCATTAGGTTAAAAAATAATAACTTTCTTTAACAAGGACAAAACCAAATAAAATCCATTCCTTTTTTTATTCATTACTTTATACATTATTCCTTTTCATATCTTGTACATTTATTTATTCAATTCAATATGGTTGTAATAACTTAATTAGAGTTTAATTTTTTGCAATCCCTATTTATACTTTGTACACCCCCTTCCCACAAATCATGTAATAGCTTAGTATTTTTATATTCCGTAATTTAAATGCTTTATATTCACATGCTAGTAATTAGGATTTGTATGGAAAGAATAAAAATCAATCAAATAGAAAACCCTAATTCAAGACAAAAACAAGCATGAAAATAATACACTTGCACACAAGCACCCCTAGGGTAAAATCCACTTGGTTGCCTTATAAAATGGCCATATTACGCATGTGAGGTATCTTAGCAAAAACAAACGAATACAAAATCATAGTCCCTCGATGACGCTATCTAAGTTGCCTTACAAATGATCTTAGTCCCTAAAAGAGAATGCTAAGATGCCTTGTGTGATACGGTGAGAGAACTGATTTGAGGTTTTGCGTTTTGTCGCAAATGTCGCGGTTAGCAAGAGTCGCCACTGACTTTTCTTTTATCCAAAAGGAAAGGTAAAAAAGTACAGGAAAGACCTTTGAGATGTTTTCTTGAGTTCGGGGGGTAGATTATGAAAAGGGAAGGTGCTAACACCCTTTTCATCCATGGTTTTCCATGGGCTCTTAGTTACTTGCTTAGATCACTTGCTTTGCTTGAAATTGTTTGAAATGGTGCTTGGTGTGGTTTTGAAAGTATTTTGAAAAGAAGCCATTCGTTTAGGCAATCTTTGTAATGATTCTCGTTCGTAAGAATGTATACAAAGATGTTTGTCTTTTGAAAAATGTTTCAATGTTTTGAAATGATGTTTTTGAAATTTGTGTGTTTGTTTTTGAAAATAGCAAGGATTGTTTGGAAAGGTGCAAGTAACTTAGAAGTTATCTACCTACTCAAATGTCTTTCTTGTGCATTTTTATTCCTTTGACATTATTGACTTACCATTGATTTGGTAAGAAACCCTATCTTTGGATGTTAACGGGACGAGCGTGGGTCATCGTATGACCATGATAACAATGTTGCCAAGTATCTTAGCATTTTTGAGGGACCAAGATCATTTTGTTTAGGCAACATTTTGAATAGTGTCATCGAGGGATTATGATCTTATAATTGTTTTATTTTGCCAAGATACTTCGCATGCGTAACATGGCCATTTTGTTTTAGGCAACCAAGTGGGTGAAACCCTAAGGATGCTTGTGTGCAAAGTGTGTCATTTTCATGCTTTTGTCTTGCATTAGGTTTTTTCTATTTGTTTTGTTTTTGTTCTTGTCATGCAAAACCCTAATTACTAAGCATAGTATATAAGAGCAATAAATTGCGTAAAATAAACTAAGCTATTACAACAATTATTATGGGAGGGGAGATACAAGTTTTGAATGAGGATTTTGCACAAATATAAACCTAAATATATTATTACAACCCAATCAAATATTGTGCGAATTAAATAAGCATACAAATATTTAAAATGCAATGCAATGTATTTATGTAAAAAAATGTTTTGGTATTTGTTTTTTATATGATAAAATAATTTAAATTAAACCCTAAAAAATAAGGAAAAATAAATATTATTTTTGGAGGGGTGAAACCCTAATTTTTTGATTAAAAGAAAATGATGTTTCCTATTATTATTTTGTCCATTTTTTGTATAAGAAAATAATAAATAATATTATATGTAAATATTAAAAATTAAATATGTATAGAAAATAAGTATTTTATATGTATAAATAATATAATAAAAAATGTTAAGTATTTTTAATTGAATTTACAAATTATTTAAGAAAATAAAATCTATTTATCCTAATAAACTATTTTTTATGTAAAAAAATAATAAAAAAATAAAATAAAATTGCAAAAAATAAAGAAATTATTTTTGGTATTTTTTATCATTAAGAAAAATAAATGAAAGTATAAAATATGAAAATATAAAATATATACAAAAATATAACAAAGTTAGTCAAGGGGGTGTAGCAGTAATTCAGGAGGTGTGAATATCAGAAACAAAAAGGCCCAAAGCACCAAAAAGCCCAGGAGCTTCGTCCCTGTCCTCCAGCCAGCTCGCGCGCGCGTCCATAGTTCAAACCTGTAACTATCAAATGCTTGCACAAAAACAAAAACTCATAACATGAAACTTGTGGCATTTGAGCTCACGATTCCAACCATATAAATTATGTGACCTAACTCTAAAAGATCAAGAAGAATTTTGATGGCCCTAATTCGTGATCTAACTTTTTCAGCATATTCAATCTTCAAATTCTATTAGCATAGTTAATATAAATGAAAAGTATGCATATGTACAGCTTCACCATGATATGAACTACATTTTTCTTCACAAATCGTGGCTTGAGGATGCCTATTCAGAGAGATAGAGTTCAAGAAAATACCTCCTTCAGTTGGATTCGAGTAGAGCAATGTAGGTACTTTGATGGTGGCCTGATGATTGTTTAAGCTTCCTTGTACTTCCCTTAAGCTATTCGAATGCTTACTTTGCTTTGAGATAGCTAGAAATCTCTGCACAAGTCAAGCTGCAAGCTTCAAGGTTGAAAATGGAAAAAGGCTAAAACAGGGCTTACAGAACCAGGGTAAAGGCTTGGCTTGCTTTGGTATGATATGTAGAAGGTATTTGAAGTGTTAAAATACAAAACGCTCGAGTCAAAAATTAGTTGGCTTGGGTTTTGCAGAAATGCTGTGTTTGGACAGAAAAATGGTGTTTTTGAGTTTTGGGGAGTTTTAGCTTCAATGCAATCGTGCTAAGCCTTGCCACAACTTTGTATATTTGCAAAGAAATGATACAAAGTCCACTCCTTACTAGCTGTACAAGTTCTGACCTTTTGGCAACCTTTCTTGCATTTTAAGCAAAGTGAAGTGACCAATGCTACATGCTTGTACTGGCTAGCTTGAGGGCTGCAAAGAGCTTGTACAAATTGCTTAAGACCTGTGTGAATTGCTTGCACCAAAGGGACAGGTCCAAGGCTCCAGATTGACAAAGTTGTAAAAGCTGCACTTTATGAAAATGGCAATGTGAACTTTTGGCCAAAAATGGAATTATCTCTTGTACAAAGCTCCAAAAGAAAAAATAATGCCTTTAGCTTTTGAGTTTGCATTTAATTATGAAGTGTAAAGTGAGTTTAGGACCTGTAAAGCAAGACTCAAACAACATGGGTTGGATTTGCAACTTGATGCTTTGTGAAAATGGCATGAACAAAAGTGAGAAAATGCCAACTTCCCTTCTTCGATTGTCTCTACTCACAAATGATCTTGGATAGTTCTTGGATATTTTGGAAAGCTTGTAATATGCTCTATAATCCATATTTGAAATGAAATTTGAGATACCTCTTGGAACTAGGTGAAAAATGTCCATGAAGTTTGGTAAAAAACGTGCCTAAATTAGGGCAAATTTTCACTAAGTTAAGAAGTTCATGGACCTATATTCACAAATTCATAACTTGAGATCCAAACATATTTTTGGAAAAGTTTGTGAAGAAAAGTTGTAGATTTCATGGAGGACTACAACTTTCATGTTTGAAGTTTTCTTTGAATCAAAATGTATCATGGTGAAAAAGTGGTGAAAAGTTGGGAAAAAATAAGAAAATTTTCATACTTAGAAAAATTCTAAGTTATGAAAATTTTCAAATTCAAAACCCTAATTTTCAAATTTGGTTTTCTTGGTGAACAAGTTTCATATTTTTACATATCTTGATGAATTATGACCCTTGGTACTTGATTTTGACCAAAAAGTCAAAGTTTGACTTTTCAGTGTACAATTGACTTTTGATCAGTTGACTGCAAAATTCATCTGTCAATCCAATGAACTTGAGATCTTTTGAACCATGTAATTAGGTCAAGATGATGCCATTGAACCCTTGAAACCATTATTGAACTCAATTGGCCATTGGCTAGGTTAAAAATTAGAAATTGCCCTTTCTCAGTCAAAACCCTAATTTTGACTATTTTGCCCTTTTGATGATTTGATCAAATTTCTTGAGGAGTTGTGATCCAAACTTGATCAAATGGTACATATGAGTCTAGAATTTTTTTGTGGATAAAAAATTATGAAGTTTGACTGTAAATTGGTCATGGTTGACTTTTTCCCCAATACAGTTGATTTTTAGGTCAACTGTCCAATTGACTGATAAAAAATGTGGTTCAAGGCTTGAAACTTAACATGAGCAATCTTAGGGGTCCAAGATGGTGTATGAAAGTCACATGAAGCACTGGTGATCCAAAAATCCTTGTGCAAACTCAAACCCTAATTTGGGTTATCAGTGCAAGATGAGATGTCTTGAGCTGACCAAACCCTAATCTTGTCTTGAGTCCAAGAAGTCTTGTGAGAAAAGTATTGATAAATGAGAGGGAAAATTTTGGGGTACAACACCTTGCAACATTGATAATTATGGTTATACGATGACCCACGCCTGTCTCGTTTACATCCAAAGATAGGGTTACTTACCAAATCAATGGTAAGATAACAATGTCAAAGGAAAGGAAATGTACAAGAAATACTTTTGAGTAGGTAGAATGCTCCTAATTACTTGCTCAATTTCAAAAAAAAAAACATCCTTGTTATTCTCAAAACAAACACCTACACATTTCAAAACATCTTACAAACTTGGAAACATTTTCAAAAGATCAACATCTTTGTATACATTCTTACGAACAAGAATCATTACAAAGATTTCCTAAACAATGGCCTCTTTACAAAATACTTTCAAAAACCACAAAAAGCACAATTTCAAACAAAAGCAAGTGATCTAGCAAGTAACTAAGAGCCCATGGATAACCATGGATGAAAAGGGTGCTAATACCTTCCCTTTTCATAATCTACCCCCCGAACTCAAGAAACAATCTCAAAGGTCTTTCCTGTGCTTTTTCACCTTTCCTTTTGGATAAAAGAAAAGTCGGTGGAGACTCTTGCTAATCGCAACATTTGCGATCAAACGCAAAACCTTCAAGTCAGTTCTCCCACCGTACCACAGAACCGGCAACTCTGATGGGGAGTTTTATAGAAGTGGGGTTACCTTAGAGCTAGATCACATCTATTTGCTTTCATTGTTTGATTTATAAGCTTTACATTATGGTTCTTTGTTTGGGTTTGAATCCTCTACCTGGATTTGGGATACCTTATAGGTAAGTAGCAATATGTTGTGGAAACTGTGCAAGGTATACCGACATGGTCTAAGCAATAGCTACGTTAGTGCGACATATTTATGGGTACCGGTAGCCTCTGAGTTAATCAAAGAGAATACGGGGCCACTGAGTGATGTCATCAAGCACTAATGAACTTTTATAACCTTTACTTGACCAACTTGGCCTTTAGGATGTAGTGAGATGACTGAATTTGGTGCAGTCCAAAGTTGGTAGATACTCAATACTGCATTCATTGAGGTTTTTTTTCTTGGGATATTTCAGTCGCCATTAAAGAGGCTTATGCTGAAACAATGACCAAGGAAACAAACCAGTGATATTGAGCTCCTTAGAACCCGGTTACTATTACTAGGACAGGTTTAAGCCAATTAAACTTCAAGAGGGTACTTACCTATAAAACTCCATGCAAGCCTAAACCTAAGGATTTGTTTGTTTTGTTTGTATATGAATACTTGTACATAACATCATGAACATCATATACATCCACTAACCATTTCAAGGATTTTGGGATTCATCTTTGTTCTTGTTTTGTAGGATATAGGTTCACTTCGCAGGAAAACTATTCAAGTCAATCTTGTAAGGATCCCTCCATAACTCAAGGAGCTAGCTTCAAGGATTCCTGAAAACTCCCCATTCACTAAGAGATATGGTCGCCTACTCAACTTGGTCACCTCCAACACAGATGAGGACATGATGAAGGTGCTTTTTCAGTTCTTTGATCCTTTACATCATTGCTTCACATTTCCCGACTATCAACTTGTGCCTACTTTGGAAGAATTCTCCCAACTATTGAGGATTCCCATTCTCAATCAACTACCTTTAAAAGGTATAGAAAGAGACCCAAATCCAGAAGAGATTGCTCAAGCTCTACACTTGCACTCATCTGATATCACAACTCATTGGGAAACAAGGAGTGGTGTCAAAGGTTTCCTAGCAAAGTTCCTGTTTGAGAAAGCCCAAAATTGTTGGAATTCCTTGGATCTGCAAGCCTTTGAGGAAATTGTGGCTCTCCTCATCTATGGTATGGTTTTATTTCCAAATCCTGACCAACTCATAGATGTGAACGCCGTCAAAATCTTCATATCCCGCAACCCGGTGCCTACATTACTAGGGGATATCCTACACTCTTTTCACACTCGCTCAATCAGGAAAAGAGGTGTCCTTATGTGTTGCACTCCTCTCTTGGAAAGATGGTTTATTTCGCATCTTCCCCAATCTGTATTAAAGAATGAGCAAGGTTCAAGGTTGTCACAAAGGTTGATGAAGCTCAAACATTCAGACATTCATTAGTGCTTCCAATCCATAGAGAATGTTACTATTGTCGACCGTTATGGAGAATTTCCTAATGTCCCTTTACTTGGAATTAGGGGAGGTATCACCTACAACCCCTGCTTAGCCTTAAGACAGTTTGGTTACGCCCGAAGGGATGACCCGTACGAGATGCTGATTTAAGGTTTGGTATTTAACTACGACAATGACGATCAAGGTCTTCGCCAGAGATTTATCCGAGCTTGGAGGATATTAAACAAGGTAGATAGCAAGACTTTGGGGCACAAAAATTCCATCCCTCTTGAGCCTTACCTCAAATGGGTACGAACTCATGCTCAGAGTCTTATGATGCCTTACCCCTCCATTCTCCCAGTAATCATTGAGCCTGTCATGGAAGGAAATGTTCCATACACTATCCTACATCCTGACATGCCTACCTCTCTTGAATACCTACAAAGGGATTGGATACAACTCAAGGGAGAGTGAGATACCTTCGAAGCCCAATTCTACGCAAGCGAGAAGAAGGTTTTGGAACTCACTAGGCTACTTCATGAGGAGCAGACTCTGAATGCCTACAACGCACCAAAGAGGATGCGAACTACCTTTTTATCTTATAATTTTTGTATTATTTTTCCCGAGAAGGCATTGATGTACTCGAGCTTTAATCTATTAATATAACATGTGTTTCCTTTTTGTCTAAAATAGATTTGAATTTTTAAAACCCTTGAAATCATTGCATACGCATTTACCATTCATCATAACATAAGCAGATTTCTTGCAACAAGTCTCCTCATCTCTCTACTGTTTATTTCAGTGAGATAGATCTCGAACAAATAGTGAAGGACCTCCAAGCTTAGAATGCACAGTTTCAACAGTTGCTCTTGACCCTAGCCAAAGGACAAGAAGAGTTGAAGACTTTGCTGGCTGAGGAGAAGAAAAAGAAGACAAAGAAGGTGACGGAGTCCTAAACATGGGAAGAAGATTTCATGGGCAGACAAGAAGGACCCTAGATTTTGCAATGACATCCGGTGAAAGAGACAATCAAGATGGGAAAGGCAAGGAAACAGTTTTCCCGTCAGAATCAGAAGAGGAAGAGGAAGAAGAAGACTATTCTGGAAAACAATACCCTCCAGCTGATGACAAGTATAAACATCTCGAAAAGCGATTGAGTGCAATGGAAATCCAAAAAGTGTCTGGCTTGGACTTTGAGGAATTGGGTTTGGTGTCGGGGATTGTCATTCCCCTGAAATTCAAAGCACATGTGTTCACCAAGTATGACGGAGTCTAATGTCCAAAAATGCATATCCGATCCTCTATGAGGAAAATCCAACCCCATACCGCTGACAAAGACTTATGGGTACACTTCTTCCAAGACAGGCTGTCTGGAACTCAACTTGACTGGTTTTACCAACTAGAAAGAGCCAACATTCACAACTGGTAAGATCTTGCTGCAGCCTTCTACAAATAATACCAATACAATGCTGACCTTGCACCTACCCGTACTCAACTTCAGAGTATGGCCATGGCTTCAAATGAAGGCTTCAAGGACTATGCGTAAAAATGGAGAGATTTAGCCGGAAGAGTTCAACCTCCTCTATCTGAGAGAGAGTTGGTAGACATATTATTGGGCACCTTGGATGGTCCCTTCTTCAATCAATTGATTGGAAGTTCATCAGCAGGTTTTACCGAGTTGATATTGACTGGAGAAAGGGTAGAAGTCGGTATAAAGAATGGAAAGATCCAAAAAGATACATCCTCTTCTGCAACTGTAAGGAATCCTTTCATCAGAAAGAAAGAGGTGGTTATTGTATATCCGCAAAGAAATCAAGATAGGGCCGAGCGTCGACCAATGGTGGGGGCTGTGGTGATCCCTAAACCTGCGCCTGATCAACAAAGAAACAATCAACCGAGGATGGAAAGACCGGTCAGGCAATTCACCAGAATTAACATGACCCTATCTCAAGTATTACCGCATCTACTAAGATCCAATTTGGTGACCTTGAAAGAAGCTCCGAAAAACCCCAATACAACCTCTCCTCACTATCATCCCAATGCCCGGTGCGTATATCACTCTGAAAGTCCCATCCATGACACTAATAACTGTTAGGCTCTAAAGAACAAAATACAAGACCTCATTGAAGCAAAAGAGATTGAATTTGATGCGCCCGAAAAGCCAAATGTCATTTCTTCCCCTATGCCCAAACATGGCCATAATACCAATGCCATTGAAGAAGAAATGTTTGTTACTTCAGTTGATGAACTTATGACCCCACTCCTGACTATTAAAGTGAACTTGTTGAATGCCGGTGTGTTCCCGGGCTGTGATGAAGGCTGTCATTTTTGTTTGTCCTCACCAACCAGCTGTCCTTTGTTGAAAACAGGCATTCAATGCCTAATAGATAACAAAGAAATTTTGTTTGAAAAGGCTTCTGTTCCACCTGTTCCTTTTAAAGATGTCTCTATCATTACCATTTCCGCCAATTCTTCCATGGTCTCCACCAAAAGACCCATTAGAATTACATCAGTTCCGAAAGCAACTCCTTTGATAATTACAATGCCTGGACCAGTTCCATATTCGTCAGACAAAACCATACCATGGAATTATGGAGGGGATGTCTACTACCACGGTATCAAGCAGGATTGGCCAGCCGCCGAAGATTCGAGTTTCGAGAAAGTCAACTCCGACATCAGTAATATTGCAGGAACTAGCAAGATTACCCGAAGCGGAAGGATATTCTCTCCAGAAATTGCTCCCCCAAAAGCAGTTTCTGGACCCGTAATCATTCCTGTTGTTGCTCCCTCGAAGGCTATTCCCAGTCCTACAATCGTCTCCACTAATACTCCAACTGAAAAAGCTGTTACAATCCATGTTGTCATTCCTACTGACACTCCTGCTGCCAAGTTAACCGAGACTCGAGGAAAATGTGTTCTGGTTGAGTCTGTCAAGACGAAGACATAATCATTGGCTATCCTTGAGACCTCCCGGAAGGAAATGGAGGAAATTCTAAGAATCATAAAAATAAGCAACTATGATGTAGTTGAGCAACTGGGACAAACTCCATCTAAAATTTCCATGCTAGCTTTACTACTATGTTCCGAGGCGCATGCAAAAGCCTTGGTAAAATTCCTGAAAAGTGACCATGTACCCCAAGAGACATCTGTCGATCAGTTCCAAGACTGCGTAGCTAGCTTAACTGCAGATAATGGTCTAGGTTTTTCAGATGTTGATTTAACGCCAAGAGGAAGGAAGCATAATGAGGCATTGCATGTCTCAGTTGAATGTAGGGGCACAACCTTGGCTCATGTTTTGGTGGACACTGGCTCATCTCTGAATGTATTGCCTAAAAAAGCTTTTGATAGGCCTAACTGTGAGGGATTGACATTGAATCCAAGTAACATAGTAGTAAGGGCTTTTGATGGCTCGAAAAGGATGGTACATGGGGAGGTAGACATTCCCATAAAAGTTGGAACACAAACATTTGATTCAACTTTTTACATAATGGATATCCGCCCCTCATATTCTTGCTTGCTAGGTTGACCGTGGATTCACAATGGCGGTGTCGTTACTTCTACATTGCACCAAATTCTAAAATATCTTATTCAAGGGAAGATTATCGCCGTTCATGGAGAGGAAGAGTACATGATTATCCATCTCAATTCCTTTAGATATGTGGAATTAGATGGTGAATTTATTGAACTGTATCTGGTGGGGCAATGATCTTGACCACCATGGATGGCGACGACCTGCCGCATCCTGCGAACACGGACATAGTCAAAAGATACTACGCATAAGAGACCCGCTAGGTTGACATACCTAGGAAATACAAGGGCATCCCGGCGAACCAAAAAGGTTCGGGCAAAAATTAGGGGTAAAACAAAAAAATCTGTACACCCGGCAAGTTGAAAACCCAAAAGGGCGACTTGGGCAAAAAAGGGTTTCCCGGTGGACTGAAAACCCGAAAAGGTGGTCCAGGCAAAAGTTAGGGAATTAAAGCGTATGACTATGTTCCATTGGATCACTTTGAGGATAACCTTTGGCTTCAACTTGTGAACTAGACATTTCTGACCAGTTCAATCATCTTCGAACAAGGCAACAAATAGACAAAATGCTCAGAGATACAAAGGCTATAGCAGAATGGGAACCCCATGGGATAATTACACATATTTATCTTTTCTTTGTATTAAAATTTTCATTTTTTCTTACGAAGGCGTTCTCCTACTAGAATGTTTGTCTCAATGTACAAAAATAATTACTCAAAGTCAATACAAAGATATTCCTTTAAAAGTGCAAAACTATCTGTTTTTCTTTACTCTTGTGTTTTGTTTACAAAAACGTCCAATGATTCATTGTTAAACATATACATTTGAATATAATTATTGTTTACAAATAAACAAAATAAAAAGACAATCACTAATGGCTTTAAGAGGTAGGGAAATATCTCTAAGCTATTTCCATAAATCCCCCACAGTTTGCAGTTTAATACCCAGCGGAACAAGCTTCCAATTATCAACCCCCAGTAGAAGTTATTCAAATTCTCAGGATTTTACAAGCAGTACACGACATTTCCCTTACAATAGAGTTTGTTTTTCTAAGCAGAAATTCATCAACACTTCAACGTCACAACATGAAGACTTACACTCCATATCCTCACCAGCAGTCAGGGATTTATTTTTCCCAATCCAACAGCAGTGTGGTAGATTAGCTCGCATGCGCATACATCGCATCCATATATCATAAACATCGATAAAACGAATGCATTATATCATACATTTCATACAACATGACCTTTCATTTTAGCTAAAATTTTACCCTTTTCAGGATAAGATTAACAACTATCATTAACAATGTTCAGAGTTTTCATATACAATTCAGATACGCTCCAGACACGGATGCCATTCTGATACTCATTCAGATTCAACTCTCAGATACAGTTCAGATACGCTTCAGACACGGATGCCATTCTGATACTCATTCAGATTCAACTCTTAGATACAATTCAAATACGCCCCAGACACAGATGCCATTCTGATACTCATTCAGATTCAAATCTCAGATACAGTTCAGATACGTTCCAGACACGGATGCCATTCTGATACTCATTCAGATTCAACTCTCAAATACAGTTCAGATATGCTCTAGACACGGATGTCATTTTGATACTCATTCAGATTCAACTCTCAGATACAGTCCATATATGCTCCAGACACGGATTCCGTTCTGATACTCACTCAAATTCAACTCCCAGATACAGTTCATATACGCTCCAGACACGGACGCCATTCTGATACTCATTCTTTCAACTTACAAATTACAACACAAACAATCAATTTTAGATGGCATCTTTAAGTCCATCTCATACAAACTTCTATTACCTCTCCAAATGGCATCTTTAAGCCCATTCCCTCTACCATCACATCGCCGAGTGCAAATTTCTGGGCACTCTAGTGTCCAATCATCTTCCATCTTCGAGTCACGACTGGCAAAACATGCCAACCTAACTCTTCAGGCTTAAGAAGATTGGACAGGGGCAGTTGTTGTACCCTTAAATTTCCCCTCTCATTTATCAAGAGTTTGCTCACAAGATCTTCTTGAGCTCAAGACTGCACTAGGATTGATCAGCTCAAGACACCTCCTAAATCACTGATGACTGAAAATTAGGGTTTGAGATTGCACAAGGATAATTGAACTTTTAATGACCCATATGAATTTCATGGATCATTATGGACCCTCAATATTACTCATGTCAAGTTTCAAGCCTTGGATCACACTTTTGATCAGTCAATTGAACAGTGGACCTAAAAATCAACTATATTAGGGAAAAAGTCAACTATGGCCAATTCACAGTCAAGCTTCATAATTTTTTATCCACATCAACACTTTAGACTCATATGTATCATTTGATCAATTTTGGACCATAATTCCTCAAGAAATTTGATCAAATCCTCAAAAGGGCAAAATGGTCAAAATTAGGGGTTTGACTGAGAAGGGGAAATTTATGGTTTTTAACCTAGAAATTGGTCAATTGGTTTAAGGAATGATCTCAAGAGTCCAATTTCACCATTTTGACCTAATGACATGGTTCAAAACATTGCAAGTCCATTGGATTGATAGATGAATTTTGTAGTCAACAGATCAAAAGTCAATTGTATACTGAAAAGTCAAACCTTGACTTTTTTGGTCAAATTCAAGTGCCAAAGATCATAATTCATCAAAACATGTCAAAATATGAAACTTATTCATCAAGAAATCAAAAAGTCAAGATTTCATTTTGAAAAGTCAAAATTTCTAAGCCTGAAGAAAAGTTGGCATATTTTGCCAGTCGTGAGTCGAAGATGATTCAAGTCCAAATCTTCTTAAGCCTGAAGAGTTAGGTTGGCATCCAAGCATTTTTAGGAGAAGTTGTATGAAGAAAAGTTGTATATTTCATAACTTTGAACAAAATTTTCACCATGATGCAAGATGATTCAAGAGAAACTTCCAAAATGAAAGTTGTAGATCTCCATGAAATATACAACTTTTCTTCATACAACTTCTCCTAAAAATTCTTGGATCTCAAGTTACAATTTCAAGAACATAGGGTCATGAAACTAAACACTTACTGAAATTTTGCCCTAATTTGGTCAGGATTTTGACTCAACTTCATGGCACTTTTTCATATAGTTCCAAGGTGAATATTTAAAAGCAATTCAAAGACGGGTTGTAAAGAATATTGCAATATTTCCAAAATGTCCAAGAACTCCTTGAGATCATTCTTGAGTAGGGAGAATCGAAGAGATGAAGTTGGTATTTTGTCACTTGAATTACAAGGCATTTTGTGATGAACAAGAATCCAATTTCAAACCTAGGCTGCATAATCTTGCTTTGCAGGCCTCTTAACTTGTGTATTTATCCATCATTAATGGATTACACAAACTTTTGAGCTTTAATCCAAGTGGTTTAAGCTTTATCCAATCCACATTTCCATTAATGGCACAAAGTGAACACTTCCACTTTATCCCGGTGGGTTGAAAACCCGAAAGGGTAGCCTAGTAAAAAGTTAGGGATCTTATTCAAAATAAATAACAAATAGATTGCGATCTAGGGACCATAATTACAACCACGAACGAGAGGGATTAATCCAAATCATTTGACTTTGAAGCAAAGAAGATTGGAGCTATCAAGAGAACATTGGAGAAACAGCAATAGCAATTATCATTTTCATTGCCATTTTACAATTTTTATTAAAACTCTCTATAATTACCTCTTTCTAGGAGTTACATCTTGTACTCTCGCCTATTCAAAAGGCATTATTATCAAATAAAACATTACTTTCTCAATCTTTTCAAACCGAGTTTTTCTTTTTGGACTTGTTTACAAAATACTACAATTATTTCTTCTGAATACTGCGTTGAAATCACTTTTGGGATTCGACAAATAAAACCATTTGATAAAACATCAAAGAGAATTTTGGTTAGAAAAACATCAAAAGGAAATGCACGACTACGTCCACGCCTGCAATCATAGCCAGATCCACGCCTATGTCCGCAACTACGGCCATGCTTACGCCTGCGCCTGCGATACAAAATC
This sequence comes from Vicia faba, assembly GCA_948472305.1. NCBI lineage: Eukaryota > Viridiplantae > Streptophyta > Magnoliopsida > Fabales > Fabaceae > Vicia > Vicia faba. Next base: position 1,336,054,507 of record OX451738.1, on the reverse strand, counting down.
TTGCTGACACTTATCCATCTTATTCAAATCCACTCAAAGATACCACGACAATGCAGCATACAATGTTGGAGATTCGGTGACATAAAAGAAAGAAAACCAATGGTTTAAAATGATAGAATATGAATAACACATTTGGTGCATAAACAAACAGTTGGCGCATATACAAGCATTTTGGGCATATACAAACATTTGGGGCATATACAAAATACTCAGTGCATACACATTTTGGGTTCCATATCAATCTAAGACATTATGCACACACATCGTACATGGCATTTTTTCAAATCCATTTTGGTTAAACTACAAACTTTTTGGGGCATATCATTGGATCATCTGGTCCACAAAACAAATGAAAACCTTGGTTGAGAACAGACACAACCGGTAAACTCTGATCTTATATTTCGTCTAGTTATTTAAAGGTTTGATTATCCAAACTTTTCAATCATCTATCCTCTAGGTTGTGGTAGGTGTGAAAATTATTAGGTTTATGTTATCTATTCTCTAGGTTGTAATGAATACATAAGTTTATCTTTGTGTCGTTTATCCTCTAGGTCGTGATAAACACACAAACCTTTTCAGTTGTCTATCCCATAGGTTATGGTAGATATGTGAATTTTCAGGATTACGTTATTTATCCTCTAGGTCGTGATAATTATGTAATACTACCCCCGTGTTGTTTATCCTCTAGGTCATAATAAACGCACAAACTTTTCAGTCATTTATCCTCTAGGTTGTGGTAGATGTGTGAATTATCAAGTTTATGTTATTCATTCTCTAGGTCATAATGAATACATAAGTATATCTTTGTGTCGTTTATCCTCTAGGTCGTGATAAACACACAAACTTTTTCAATCATCTATCTCCTAGGTTGTGATAGGTATGCAAATTTTCAGGGCTATACTATTCATCCTCTAGGTCGTGATGAATACATAAGCATATCCTTGTGTCATTTATCCTCTAGGTCATGATAAATGCACAGGTTCATCCTCATATTGTTTACTCTCTAGGTTGTAGTAAATATACAAAATCTATGATATAATTCAATGTGTTGGTCTCCATGCAACAATGTATTATCAAGCTCTACTTTCATTCATCCCGTAGGCTATGATGAATAGACAAAATCTGCATTATAAGCTTACTATGTTAGTCTCGAAGCATTAGTAAGTCAATTTCCAAACTTGTGTTATTTACCTCCTAGGTTATGGTAAATACACGAAAAATCTACGATCTCTTTTAAAATATTGACGAGTTATCCGCGTCGTCATATCTAAATAAATCATACTCTACACTCTAACTTTGGTGAGATGATACATCATCATCTTTGCCTTTTTTTTCATACTCTAGGGAATTCCGTACAATGTATCCTTATAATCTTTTTGTTAAATCTTGGGGTCTTCCATTATTTAATAACCCTTCAATTCGAAGGTGCGAGATCTTCGTATTCTCACACACACAATCGAAGAGCGGTTAAATAGGGGCAAATGTCATACCCCAAATTTGCCCTATTGATTTCTAAACAAATTTTTATTAATTTCTAGTGTTATCATAATGTAAAGTTCAGATCATCATTGTCTAGTTCAAAATTATTTATATGTTATAAGGTTTAAATTTATAAAGGGGTGCAATCGTTGTTTATATCCCATCCCATTTAAAGCTAGTTAGGATAACAAGGGGGAGGTGTATTTGTTGTTTCGATGTCGATGGCCCATTAACTTTTTTTCCTCAGGCTCGTTAAGGGTTTGCGATTCATTGCGAACAAATAATGAAAGGGGGTGTGGTTTGGAAAGTTGGATGGCCCATTAGCTTTTTGTTTGAAAGGGGTATGTTTTGCTTTTGCTGTAGATTGGCCCATTGAAATGTAAAGTCCAGTTGGGGTAGTTGTTGACTAAAGTCAACATTAATCTCAGGGTTATCATATTATTATTAATTATTATTAATATTATTATTAATTTTTATTAATTTTTATTTTTTATTATTATCAAAATTGTAATTATTTTTTTGTGTGAGTTTGGTTGACCAAGTCAACCAAGGGTTTTCGAAACCCTAATTTTTCCCAACGGCGCGTTTTTTTCTTCTTCGCCAAGTATTGAAACCCAACCGTTTCTTCTTCCTCACTAAGCAAACCGAGAGCCCAAATAACAAATATTGTTGGGATTAAATCAAATCAAAACATTAAGAAAATAAATCAAATCTCATAAATTAAATCTTTACAAAATTGTCAAATTAAAGATTGAATCAATACTATACAGAATCAAATTTAAATTTGATTCAATTACAAAAAAAAAATATAAACAATCAAATCCATGATTTTTAATTGCAATCTTAATTTACAATCAATCTAAAAAATAACAGAAATCAACCATAACAAATTTCCTAATCTGTCTAAATCTAAAACTCTATACCCTAACTCTAAAATTGAAAGAGAAAAAAAAAGACGGGTATACAGAAAGAAAAGAAGAATGAGAAGAAGTAGAAGTCGTAAATCCACCTTCTTGCTAGAGATCTAGATTTCAACTTCTGAAACCCTAGATCTATGGATTCACGTCTTTGCCTCCCTTAAGTCTTCATCGTCGTTACACCATCGTTACAACCCGCAAATAAAGAGAGAGAAGGAGGTCAGAAAGAGACAAAAGGGAAATCGACTTACGAAAAGTTTCACTACAAGGGAGGTAAACCTCAAACTTAGCTTTAAGTTTACATATTGTTATTATTGTTGAATTTCTGGGCGATTGGTGGTTTAAATCTAGATTTTTGGAAACAAGTAGGGTTAGGATTCTTCACCTAGGGTTGGGGTTCTTCGTTTGAAGGTTAGGGTTCACCCCAGAACCCTAGGGTTATTAGGGTTCGCGGGGTTTGAAGAACATAGGCTTAGGGTTCATTAGAACCCAAATGGAGATTAACAGTGGTGTGGGGTTTCCTACGGTGGCTAAAGGTTGGAGCCGCCAGAGGAAGAAATTTTCGACGGCGAGGCGATTTCTGATCGCCTAGAGAGAAGCTCTCGCTTCTCTCTCTAAAATTTCATTCTGTTTGGAGAATAATGAAGATAGAGAGGAAAGGAGGAAATGTGCATCACGCCCTGTCGTTGGTTGTATAAACTGCCTCCTCGTTCCTATACGCCACCCCTTATCATGCGCCCTTAAATTCAACCACGTGATCTTCATCAAATGCTCCTAAACCGCATGTCCATCATACTCCTCAACACTCGCCCACACACAATTCACACGGCCCCTATCTAATTCCATTTTGGGCTAGGCACAATTGCTAAACCAACCCCCCACCGTTGTCTGTTTTAATATCTAACGTTAGTTAACCCCCCCCCCCCCCCTGTGTTTTGGCCAAAGTTCAACTTCTGAACTTACGTTCGTGCTATCTACACCCTTCAACTTTACTACACAGTTCAAAATGACACCCCCATACAACTGGGCCTAAATCCAATATCTGGATTTAAGGCCCTGTTATTTACACCCCCAGCCTCTTACTAGGAAATTAATTTTGCACTCCCCTGTGTTTTTTAATTAAAAATAATTTATTTTTGTAATTTATTTGTTTTCTATTATTTTGCATAATTAATATTTTAATAATAAATCCTAAAATTGTTTATTTTTTAATTCAAATTCCTTTTTTAAATACTAACTCATTTAAATACTTTAATTGCTTTAAAATCTTTTTTTCTCTTGCATTAAAAAATATTGTTTTCCTCATATTGCACAACATATTCGAAAACATCTAACCAAAAAATTACTAACAATTTTCTACTAACTTAATTCAAACTTATATATATTTTCAAAAAGGATTATGGAAATATCTTCTATCGACTGCGAACTTTGTTTACAAATTTCGCTATTCACACACCCAGACTTGGTTCAAGGAGAATTCGAGATATTTCCATAATCCATAAAAAACACTAACCAAACACTATGAACTATGAATTGAGACTATGGTTCCTCATAAGAGGATACATAGGCGTACGACTTAAAATTGTGACGAGTTCCCCTAATTAAAATTAAAACCCTATTTCCTAAACTGTAAACCTAAACCCTAGTATCCTTGTGAACAAGGTAGATGAGGGGTTCTTAACACCTTCCCTTTGTCTAAAAAGTTTCAACAACTTAGAATCTCTTATCAAATTAGGGTTATTTATTATATTCCCTTTCCTAGGTTAAAAATTAATGGTGGCGACTCTATATTTTTAAATCAGTTATTACATCAACTGTCTCGAAGTTTCTTTTGAGAGATGAATGTTTGTGTCAAGTTAACTGAACTTAGGAATGGATAACATCATGAAGAAGGGGGGAACCAAATAATTTTGAGCCTTATAATCCATTTTTTTTCTAAAAATTGTGAACCAGACCAAGTTACAACCCTCAAAAGTCCTAATTGAAGCAGGGTTTATTTTAAGAGCATACTTCAATAAGATATCGTTCTTGACTCCCAAAAGGTTATGCGAAAAAGATTTGTGTTGGTATCATATGCTTGCATTATTTTGGTCACATCTTAACTAAGTGATTTCTTTCACAAAGTTTTGTGGCATATTTTCAAATAAAAACTTCAAGATTAACATGTTTTGTGTATTAGAATTATCATTCTTAAGATAAACATTTTTAAACTTGTATAAACATTTGTTTGACATCAAGGAAAATTACATCTGATTATCAGTGAGAAAGATAAAACGTTGTCAGGGGCATTCTTCCTAGAGACTCTTTTCAGCAGGGGTAAGTTGTTTTTCCCAGTATGATGCTTTCACAGTTGATCACCCTTAAAAGGCAAGGCTTGAATACTTCGTCGAACCAAGAAGGTGCCAAGTTTTAGTCAATCTGGTGTAGCAACGTTGAGATTCGACAAATCTCTCCAAGAATCAGTTGACTAAGCAGACTATCTCAAGGAAATTCCTTTGAAGATCATGTTGTCTGAGGCACAAATTATGCACCAAAGTTTTTGAATCCAGGGGAAATCCATATTTAACAGGATTTGTTGCTATGGCTTTTCCAAAGCATGAGGTTTCCTGGACTCTCTGTTCTTAGTAAAGACACTAGAAGGTTACTTTCCCTAAGTAGAGAATCATTCTTCAATAGAGGTGATCTCATGATCTTACAGATATTTTTAGGGTCCCCTTGCAATTTGTTAAGCTCGGTGGGTTTCCCCTTTTCTAAGAGTGATTTATATCAGGCATGAGCAAACTTTAATTCAATTGCTCCCATCCGAGTGTGGTTCTTTCCCCAGTTGGTTAGAGGATTTGTCCCCACCTTGGGATTATGTTTGGAATTCCCGACTAAGTTTATTTCTCGTGGAGGAAGTTTTATTCAGCGTTTTTTCCGAGCCCGCTGCTTTCTAGTTTGTTCCTAGGTTGAACTTTGGTCCCTGTTAGCAATTGTTATCTTTCTTTCAAGTTTGGTTATCTATAACCTTCTTGGTGCTTAACATTGTTAAATTAACACATTTTTGATAGATGGTACTCACTTTTGTAATCTTTGTTTGTTTACCATTGTTAAACTATCAGATCTTCGATAGATGGTACTCATTCCACTCTTTTGTATTTACAATTGTTAAACTATTAGATATTTGATAGATGGTATTCACCTCCTTTGACATATACTACACATTCAAGCTTCTATCCCCAATAGGGTCTTGTATTAACTTTTCCTTCTCTTGGGCTTTACCTCAAAATAGAGTTGAGTTTTCTCCTGCTAAGTCTGTGTGCATAGCTAAAGAGTTGTGCTCATTTGCAATCTCTTGGTGTTTCTGATCCACTTTTCATAGAGATGTTATTCCTTTGTAGAGTGTGTATCCTTTTAGTCGCCACTGAGTTCATTTCTCATGGAAGAAGTTTATTTTTCCCAGTTCATTTACATGGATGGAACAACTCCCCAGTTGAGCTTATTTCTCGTTGGGTAGAGTTTTGGTTGACTATTTCTCTTCGATTTATTTTGGGTTAAAAGTTTGGTTCCCATCAATATTATTTTTGACCTCTATAGGTTGTGGAATTTAGGTTGAGAATGTGCATTTATTTTTCATGTGAAGACTTTATCTCCTCACCAGGAATGTGTTGGTATTTCCCCAGGAAGTCAAAATTCATTTCCCATCAGCATTATTGGAATTCCTTCTCATAACAGCAAGTGGCGATCTCTTTATTTGAGCAACATGTGTTTCCCTAGTAAGTATGTTAGTTCCCATAGAAGATAACTCCGATGAATGGTAGTCTCTTTGTTATAAGAGATAGTTTGTTGTTGAGGTTTTACTATGATGGATGGTAGTTTCTTTGTTATTGGAGATAGTTCATTGTTGAGGTTTTACTCTAATTGATGGTAGTCTCTTCATTATGGGAGATAGTTTGTTGTTGATATTTTACTCTGATGGATGGTAGTCTCTTTGTTATGAGAGATAGTTCATTGTTGAGGTTTTACTCGGATGGATGGTAGTCTCTTCATTATGGGAGATAATTTGTTGTTGAGATTTGTTTTGCTCTGATAGATGGTAGTCTCTTCATTATGGGAGATAGTTTGTTGATGAGGTTGGTTGTACTCCAATGGATGGTTGGTATTTTCAATATGACAAAGACAATTTGTTAAAAGATTTTTACAATAGTTTATTACACTTAAATATCTTATATCTTACTGAACACACTTGCACCAACCAACGGATCCATCAAATTATCAATCCTCGAAAGTGGATACTTATTCTTGATAGTCACTTTGTTCAGTTGTCTATAGTCCATACAAAGCCTCATAATACCTTCTTTCTTCTTAACCAATAAAACTGGTGTACCCCACGGTGACACACTCGGACGAATAAATATCTTCTTAACCAGATCTACAAGTTTATTCTTCAATTCTTTCAATTTCTATGCTGACATACAATATGGAGCCATCGATACCGGACTAGTACCTGGAACTAAGTCAATCGTAAACTAAACTTCACGTTGCGATGGTAAATCGCTTATCTCCTCAGGAAATACATTTGGAAAATCACGAACGACTGTTAAATCACCAATCACTCTTTTTCCACTAATATCCAAAGCTTCCATCAACATACACATCCATGCGCCATCCTGTACCGACTAGTTCACTTGTTTAACAGACATAAACAAGTCTCCTTTCTTCTCAGGTTCAAGAAAAATAATTGTCTTAGAAAATAGTTGATATAAACATGGTTGACTTCCAACCAGTTCATCCCAAGGATAACATCTTGTTGATCTAATGGAAGACAAACTAAATCAACTCCAAAATATATACCATAAATACTCAATGGACAATTCAAACACACATATGAAGTAGTCACTGAACCCATAGCAGGAGTATCAATAACCATACTTCTGTTCATATCAGATAACTAAAGATTCAATCTCTTAACACAATCCAAAGAAATAAAAGAATGTGTCCCTCCAATATTAATTATAGCAATTAAAGGTGTATCATAAATAAAGCATGTACCTCTAATAAATCAATCTTCCCTAGTAATCTTAAAACCTGATAGAGCAAACACCTTCCCTGTAGATTGTTCCTTCTTCAGTTTATCACACTTGGTACTAATTTTCCCTTGCTCACCATATTTGTAGCAAGTCACCTTTGCACCACTCTTACACTCAACAACCTTGTGACCTGGCTTGCCACACTTGAAACATTTAAGTTCAACACTTATGTACTTTGGAGCATGATGTCCTTCAACACCACACTTATAGCATTTAACCGAAGCAGGAGCTCCTCCCTGTCATACCCCATTTTTTACCCCTAATATGTTTATTCATAACATTAAGTGCATTTAGATCATAAATCATTCATTTATTTGAGCTCATAAGGCATGGGATCCGAGGGATCTTGACATTAGGGTTTTTCCCTATGGATTGAGGTTGCTACTTCACTTGGGATTGGTTTAATTGGTCCTCTCATTACTCTTGGTATAGAACCAGGACTTTTTGGATCACAAGCATCATGGACATTCTCCTTGACAATATTCCTCAAAATACAAGGGTGTTTTCATCAAATATTTCTTCAAAGAACATGTGATTTAAGATCTAACTTATGTGCTTAAGATTTCATCATGTCCTCATTGAGAATGTCCTTGAGCCAAGGTTTTGTTCCTCAACATCTCAAGTTACTTATTCACCTATGCGCATTCAATACTCATAGAATTGGGGTTTCTCCTATGTTGTGCTTGGACATTATTATTGGTTATTCAACAATGGTTCGTTGAGCTAGATTTTATCCTCAAGGCTACAAGGATCATCATTATTTCCTCATTTCCAGTTCATCATCATCATTTAGGGTTTCTCCTAATTACCTACTCCACAAGTTAATTCTTCTCGAGAGGGTTGGAATTTTCCTTAAGGCCTCTCTTTGTGTCAAAGTTGTCAATGAAAAAAAGTACTTTCTCAAGACAAGAGGGTTTGTTGATTAATATACAAGAATGAATCATAGAACAAAAGATGAATTTGAGAATTCTTTATGATCAAATACTTGTCGCTTATTCAATTACTTGTTGCTTGCAAGTTAATTTGGATTCACTTTTATGAAGATATTCATTCAAGTGTGTTATTTTCAAGTGATTCGAAAAAGAGCATGACTCAAGCTATTGATCTTTGGATTTATCAGGGTGTTGAAACTCTTAAGTACATTTGTTTGGTAACAATGTCAAGAATAAGAGTGAAAACATGATTTCTTGGAATTTTAAGTACAAGTTCACATGGATTTCTTCAATTACAAGTTGCTTTAAAACTTAAAGGCATCCATCAAAATTCAAGCATCATTCAAAGTTTTCAAGGCATAGTCCATTACCCATCAAAATTCAAATATCATTTAAGGTTGCAAGTTCAAATTTATACATCACTTTAAATTCAAAAGCAACATTATTCAAATTCAAACATTATTCAAGATACAAGATTCATATAACCATTTTTAATTCAAAATTCAACTTCAACGTCCATGTTTGTTAAGTTAGAATTATTCTCATGACCATTCATCTAATACCAAAAATACCAAACACTTTGCTCTATATATTCCAAAGAAAAGCTATTAAAGATTGGTTCAAATTTTGATTCAAAGTCTTTCAATCACCATTCATCAAGTTTCATCCATACAAAGTTCAAATAAGCTTCCTTGAATATCTCAACCAAAATTCATTCTTCATTCTTAATAGCAAGTACAAGGTATAATCCATGTTGGTATTATAAATCGAAAAATTATATATCAAAAACATGTACTAGACCTAGCCTTCCATATTGAAGCTCTAAACCCAACACCTTAATAAGAAGAAAGAGGACTCAAAACCCTGCAGCATAACAATAGCCAAAAATAGTATTAGATTACACAATTCTGTCCAAAACCAATCATGCTGCCTGCTCAAAAGAAGAAAATGCAAAGAAAAAAAATCAGAAAGAATGTGGAGTAGAGAAATATATTAAATCAGTTCCACAAAAAATACAAAAAAGAGAGAAAAGGTTAAATAAAAAAGTGTGAATAAGAAGCATAACAGAAAAACTCAGAAAATCAAAAAGATATAATCGGAAAAAAGGGCAGAGAAAAATTATCAGAAAATCAGCATAACTAAATTGTAGCTCAGTAGATTAATAGCAAACTTTCAAAGCAAGTGTCAAGCTGATAATTCAGATGCAATCCATCAATTCATTGATATAACTAATTTCAAATTCAATGGTTCAGATTGGCTTTACCTTTAACCAACTCTGCAACTGTAAATCAGGATTTTTCCTCCAATATGAGGATACACGATTAATTTCTGTAAAAACTTTTGAGAGAAGCTTCAGAATTCTCTCTGAAATTCTCTAAAGCTTTAACGATTCATTCTACAATTTCTCTCCAAAACTTGATCTCAGAAAACTTCCTCTACAAAATTCTTTCGCACTTTCTCCGTATCTCCAATCTTCACACGCAACAGCTGTTGTGCCCCAATTTTTCCCCTAAGATCCCTTCATCATACCATATTGATTCAATCAAGGCAAGATCACATTAGGGTTTTGGGTTCTCCTCCCTATCTTTAGCTTTGCTCTTTCAGGAATCACCAAACACCTTGACTTGTTTTCTTTTGTGATCATGAATATTTTGTCTTGATTTTCCTTTTAATTAATAAAATGCAATGTTGGTTTGTCTTACGTATTACTAATGTAGGTAAAGGAAATGAGGTTTAACAAGTTTCTCCATGGGTTCATGAGTTTATTTCAATGCCCTAGGAAATAAAGCTTGAGAAGTCCAAACCTTACCATTGAAGTTGTTTTGGAAGGGATGGCATGGCAAGGTTATTTTGGTTCACTACATTTCCAAGATATCAAGATTGATTCAAAAGTGCAAGGGATTGATTGAAGAAGTTGTCATGGTTGGACAAAGTCTTGTTCCCATTGATCACAAGTGCATATTTCTCTTAATTATCAAGATATGGAAGTTGTTTTGGTGGCTATCAGTTCTCATTTTTATCCTCAACAAATTTTATTTACAAAGAAATGGTGTTGGTACAAGAAGGTGGTTCAAAATTGTCAAGGTTCCTCCAAGCATTTTCTTGATCGAAGAGCTAGGGTTTTGAACTTCAAAGAAGTATATCTTGCTCATATTTTGGTATTTTTGATTGATTACAAAGACATCCTTCTCTTAAAATGATTATTAACAAATCACTTCAAATGTTTCAAGGAGTTTTCATGTGGAAGAAACTTGATGATAAAGAAAGATTACAAGTCCTCCAGATGAACCCCCAATTTCTCATGTGTGACTTCAAATGATCATAACCTGGTCAATTTTTATCACCTTGAGCCCACTAATTTTCCATAATGATCTTGAGAATGTGAACTTTATTCCTTCTTTTATACGCAAAGTGAGAAAATGGATGGGAGATTCCCTAACGATACAAAAGATTATAGGTCATTTCATGAATTGTTTTCCAACTTCAACAATTCATAACTCTCTCAATTTTTTGAGATTTTGAATGTTTCAAGTTTCAAAATTTCGTTCAAGAGGTCTATTTCATGCCATATTTTTTGGTCAAGAGCAAATTCCAAGTGGAAGGCTATGTTTGGATGCAAAACATTATAGGTCACTTTTGAAGAAAAACTTGAAATATTTCTAAGTGTGGAAAGTCAACCCTTTTCTTCCAACTTTGACTCAATGCAACTTCTTGCTAAAACATCCAATTGATCTCACTCCTTGCACATTGTAAAGCTTTTGACTTCATCTTTCAAATTCTTCAAAAATCACATCATATGGTGCCCTACATTGTTGGCACCATGGTTGTCAAAGTAGCATCATAAAATAGAAATTCCAAGTTCAGTCAGATTTGAAAATTGATTTAAATCCAATTACAATCCTGTTTAAAGATCAATTTCGTGTCTAATCGTGTTTAGGAATTTTCCATAATAAGAAACGGCCCTTAAACCATCCATTTTATTGCGTTCTGAGCCATGTGAAGTTACACTTTTTACACTTAGCAGGTCCACATGATTTCATTGATTTTGCCTCCAACTCACACGCTTGAGCCTTGCATCATGATCATCTATAAATAAGGATCATCCCTCACTCATTTGGGAAAGCTTTTGATAGCTAATTGACCCCTTCTCAGATCCCACACGAACTCTGAATTTGAAATTCTGATTTCTTACATTCTCACCTTCAAACACCAAAAGCTTCATTCAGTTAGCTTCATTGAACTTCTCTGAAGCTAACCGTACGGTTACTTTCAAGAATCGTGACCCACATTGATCTGTAGAAGTCCAGTTTTAGAACAACTTCTCACTAGTTTGTTCAGGTAGATTTCTTGGCCAAATTAATTCAAATGAAAGACTAATCCACTCCTTATGTTATTCTGATTCTCGTTTTCGTTATAGTTTGCAATTTCATTGAGAATTGAGTGAGATATCCCAGACTTTTGTGCTCGCTATTTTTTCTGGTTTTCTTCAAACACAACCTTGCACAATTTATATAAATTTGGCGCGATGGTACAATTAGAATCGTCTTAAAGATATGAATCTAATGGTATCAGTCTGGCTTGATAATTTTATAGTTTGAAGGATTCAATTTGGGGATGGCTGGAGGTTGAAGACGATGACATGTCCATCTTCAACCAATGATATGAAGCCACGTTATTTTTTTGAAATGGATACAATATGCTTGCCTTACCACGTGCGTGCCTCTGGAGCCCTTGGATCTGATTACTTTTGTGAGTCAGACTCCATCCAACGCGCCGCATTTTAAGTTGTTTTATTTTAAAAGTGTTGGATCTGGTATGATATTTAGTAATGACCATGATATACACAGCGTGTCAGATCCCTTGGATTTGATTACTAACGCGTTTTGACTCTCATCCAATGGTCTATATATTTTTGACTTTATTTTTCTTTCTCTGATTTTTATATTTAATTGTTTTAACTTTCAAAAAATCATAGAAAATTCATTTTTGGTCAAGAAAATCTGAAAAAAATTATGAAAAATATATTTGAGTTTTTTCTTTCTGATTTTTATTTTTTTACAATTTTATTTTGTGTTTTGATATTTTTTTTTATAAATTTTTACTTTATCTAAATTGTTTTAAATGTTTAAAAATACTTTTATGCATTTTTTTAATTCTGAAAAAATATGGAATGATCCAATGATATTGTGACAAATATTGGTGACCTCATTTATCTATTATTTCTGACTTTGCTATTTTTTTTTTAATCATTTTTGGTTTATTTTACTCATTTCTTTTAATTTTAAAAATAGTTTCTGACTTTAAAAAATTGCCAAAAATTTTATAAAAATATTTGAGTACATTTCTAATTTTTCTATGGTCTTACTTATTTTTTCTTGATTAATTTGAACATAGTTTCACTTTTTTTCTATTATTTTGATTTTTAATCATTTTTTAAACCTTACTCTTTTATTTTAAAATACAATTTAATTTTTTGTATATTTTCTGGCTGGTCTTGGGTTGAATTTTAGTCATGAACTTTGTTAATATCATTGGATCCATGGTGTTGAGTCTAACTCCACAAAAATAGATGAATGGTTTTAATAATAGTTTGATTAAATTTTAATTCAAATGTGGTTTGTATATTCTTCCCCACCCCTCTTCATCTTATCACTTTCTTTTCTTTTTTGATTGTGCTACATGTTAAGGGATGATGATCTCTATATCATTTATCCAAACATGAAGTACATAGATTGCTATTGACCGGCCTCAAAATAGGCGTGACTTCTACATAAGTCCACTTACGATTTCTTAACATAGCGCTAAATTTTGTCCTGATTCGAATAAATGATCATTCGTGGCTCAAACCTATGTTTGCAAGCCCAAGTATGTTAATTTGATCTCTTTGATCCGACAACCTTGAGATTCATTCTGTGGAGGCTTTGGTTCTACCAATCCTCTAATGGATCTACAACACTTTGGTCAATGCAGATCACTTAAACATCGTTGATCATTAAATGGTACTTTTGAGGATTCCAAATGGATGATATACTTGACAAAAAGCAAATGCAACTTGTTGTGTGGAGGCTTTGGTTCTACCAATCCTCTAATGAGTTCCAAATGCAAGTTCCAAGATGGTCATCCAACTAACCACTAATTATTAAATTGTTTTTACTTTATGCCCTTTTATTTTTTATGCTTTATGTACCATTTACTTTAAGCATTACGTTTCATGTCATTTTTATTTTGCTCACTTGAGCCTTTTCTTTTCTCTTCTAAGACACCTAATAATCAACATGAACCATAAAAACCTTTAAAATACTTGGACTATTTGGTTACTGTGATACGGTGGGAGAACTGACTTGAGGTTTTGCGTTTGTATTCGCAAATGTTGCGGTTAGCAAGAGTCGCCACCGACTTTTTATTTTATCCTAAGGAAAGGTTAAAAAGCACAGCAAAAACCTTTTGAGATATTTTCTTGGGTTCGGGGAGTAGATTATAGAAAGGGAAGGTATTAGCACCCTTTCTATCCATGGTTATCCATGGGCTCTTAGTTACTTGCTTAGATCACTTGCCTTTTGTTTTCAATTGTTTTAAATGGTGCTTGAGTGTGTGGGTTTGAAAATGTTTTGAAAAGAGGCCAATGTGGTGGCAACCTTTGTAATGATCCATGTGGGGATGTATACAAAGATGTATATCTTTTTTAAAAAAAGTTTTCATTTGTTTTTTGAAGGTTGTTTTGAAAGTATAGTGATGCGTGATTTTGAAATTAGACAAGTGTTTTGTTTTGCAAGTTGATTCAAGTAACTAAGAGGTTATCTACCCCTAAATTTCTCAAAAGACTATTGCTATGCTTTAACCCTTTTAACAAGTTTGCTCCACCATTGTATTTGGTGGGCAACCTTGTGTTAGGATGTGAAAGGGACAGGCGCGGGTCATCGTTTTGGACCATAATTGCAACGGCGTTAAATGTCTTTGAGCAATTTCTCTAAGGGACTTGATCATTTGCTTTTGTTTGTTTTTGAAAAGTTTTGTCGAGGGACTATGATCATTTAAATTGTTTGCTTTGCCCAAAGAAATTCAACATGCAATATGGCCCATTTATTTGAAGGCAACAAGTGGAATACCCTAGGGGGTGCAAGTGTGATTTGTGTGTCCATTTTCATGCTTGTTTATCTTGTATTAGGTCAAACTATTTTTTATCGTTTTTTCGCATACAAACCCTAATTCTAACATGTTATCATTATAAAGCAATAAAGTGCGAAATTAAAAATTACTAAGCTATTACAAAACCAAATATGGGAAGGGGGGTACAAATGTTCAAATGGGGATATTGACAAGAATTTAAATCTAAATTATTACATCAATTGAGTATTCGCAATTTAAATAATGTACAAAGATTAAATAAAAATGCAAGATGCACAAAAATGTTTTGTATGTGTATGAAAAAATATTATTTATGTAAAAGAGAAAAGAAAATAAAAAAATGTATTATTTTTTGGGGTATTTTGAACTTAGGGTAAAAACCCTAATTTTTTAAAGAAAAAAAGGTATTATTTTCTAATTTAATACAACTATTTATTCATTATTTATAAAAATAAAATAAAATGAAGTGTATTATGGAAAAAGGTATTTTTATATCAAATATTAATAAAAATAAAAAATCAAGTATTTTTATATTTTGTCTTAAATATATTAATAATCACATATATATATATATATATATATATATATATATATATATATATATATATATATATATATATATATATATATATATATATATATATATATATATATATATATATATATATATATATATATATATTAAACCCTAAATATGTATTATGCACAAAAATAAATATTTATTTAATATTTTAATAAAATAAATAAAAAGAGTATTTTTTGTGTGAAATATTTTCAGAATGTAAACAAAAATAAAAATTGTATTTACACTATTTTCTATTTATTTTAATAATAGTACATATATATTTTATATACAAACAAAAGAAATAAACAAATAAATATGCAAATAAATACAAAAATGATGAAAAAAAATATTTTTAATTTTTAAATGTCATGAGAAAAAATAAACAAAGTTAATCAAAAAAGAAAAAGTCAAAAATGTTAAGAAATGAACAAATGGGCTCAGGGGGGGTGTAAACATGAAAATGGGGTGTGAAAAGAAGATAAATCCAGGCCCAGCCCAGACCACTTCTTCTTCAACCTCTGTACAGCCTTCTTCAAGCAAAAACACGCGTTTTTTATCTCTGGATTCCTGGACTTTCAAGCAAAACTCATAACATGAAAAGTGTAGAGCATTAAGAGACGGTTTCAACCATATAAAGAACATGACCTATCTCTCTAAGATGAGGGAGAATTTCTCTCCCCCTCATTTCTGACCTAACTTTTCATCAATGTTCAGACATGAAATTCTCTAAGCACACGAAATATAAATGAAATCTAAACATATGAGCATGTTCAGGGCTATGATTGTGACATGTTTTCTTCAAAAATCTAAAGCTAACAATGCCTAACAAGGGAGATAGAACTCCATGAATGTACCTGTTCAGTTGGAATCGAGCTTGGCAATGGAGGATGTTTCAGAGTGAAATGATGACTTGTACAGCTTCCTTGAAGTGTAAGGGAGCTTTTCCAATTCCTACTTTGTCTTGAAACTCCCTGAATCGAGCTAATGAACTCCAACTGCAAAACAGAAAATTAAAAATGGTGAAGTGGCTTGGAGGTGTTACAGGTCTGATTTTAGGACATGGTTAGCTTGCATATGTTGTAGGGAAGGTAGAGGAAAAGGTTTGGATCAAAATGCTCGAAGGGATTGGGAGTTTGCACTCAAACTGCAGGGGCTCCCCTGTTTGTGCAGTTTTGAGGTGATTAGAGCAATGGGAGTGTTTCAGATGGCAAGGGCTCGTGTGTTAGCTTGGATTTTGTCTATGGAATGTGTTTGATAGCTTTTGTGTTGTGTATGTAAGCTGAGATGAGAGATGGCATAAGTTATGGACTTTTCTTATATCTTAAGCAACAAAAGCAAGCTGGTTGTTTTAGGTTAGTAGGGAGCCTCCTAATGTGCTGCATAAGCCTCCCTTGATCAGTGTGTTATGCACATAATCTTGTGCAAAGCAGATCTTTTATGTACTTGTTGGATTACAAACTTGACATAAAGCTAAACTTTTCAAAAATGGAAATTTCACTTTATCTAGTTTAGGATTAAACCATTATGCAATGTTAGAACACAAAGAACATGACCTTAACACATTGAATATGCATTAAATTATTGAGTATGAAATGGTTCAAGGACCTGTAATCAAGCATAAAGCAAACTGATTTCAAATTGGCAAGATTATGAACATGTCTTGATGAAGAACAAAAGTGAATTTTTGCCAACTTGTGAAATTCGAATCTCTCAAGTTATGAGGTTGTTTGATGAGTTCTTGGACATTTTGGAAAGCTTGGAATGTGTACTACAATCCATCTTTGAAATGCAAATCAAAATTCCAAGTGGAAGGGTATGAAAAGTGGCCTTGAAGTAGGGTAGAAAACCTTGTCAAAATAGGTCAAATTTCACTAAGTTAAAAGATGGTTTAGTGCCCTTATTCAAAAAATTATAACTTGAGATACAAGCTTCAAATGAGAAAACTTTGTGAATCAAAGTTGTAGACTATGCAACAAGCTACAACTTTCATGTTTTGACTTTTGTTTGAATCCCAATGGATCATGGTGAAAAGATGGGGCAAAGTTGGGAAAAAATTAGGGTTTTCCATAACTTAGAAAAATTCTAAGTTATGAAAAATTCCATTTTCTAACCCTAATTTGCATTTTGTGATTTCTTGATGAACAAGTTTCATGATTTGGCATGTTTTGATGAAAAATGAATCTTGACTCTTGATTTTGACCAAAAAGTCAAAGTTTGACTTTTCAGTATACAGTCAAAATTGATCAATTGACTGGGAAATTCAACTGTCAATCTTGTGTACTTGGGATCTTTTGAGCTTGATGAATGTGTCAAGATAATTCCATGGGGTCCTTGAGTCCATATGTGAGCTTGGTTTGCCATTGGCTAGGTCAAACAGTCAAAAATTGCCTTTGTGCAGTCAAAACCCTAAAAATGACCATTTTGCCCTTTTGGTGATCTGATCAAATTTCTTGTGGAATTGTGATCCAAACTTGATCAAATGGTCCATATGAGTTCATAATGTTGATGTGGATCAAATTTCATGAGATTTGACTGCCAATTGGCCACAGTTGACTTTTTCCCCAATACAGCTGATTTCTAGGTCAACTGTCCAATTGACTGGGTAAAACTTGGAATCAAGACTTGAAACTTGGCATGGGTAAACTTGGGAGTCCAACATGAAGCATGAAAGTAATCTTAGGCATTTTAGGTCAAAACATCCTTGGGCAAACTCAAACCCTAATTTGAGTCCATAGTGCAAGGAGAAGCTTTGAGTAGAGGAAACCCTAACTGTATCTTGATCTTCAAAGGTCTTGTGATGAGAAAATGTTGGGGAAATGGGAGGGCAAATTTTGGGGTACAACAGTTGCCCCTGTTCAATCTTCTTGGACCTGAAGAGTTAGATTGGCAAGTTTGCCTTTCGTGACTCGAAGGTAAAAGGAGATTGGACACTAGAGTGCCCGGAAATTTGCACTCGCATGCTGGAGTCTCAACAATGTGGTGTCGGGAATGGGCTTATAGATGCCATTTGGAGAGATGGCGGATAGGGAGATGGGCTTTTAGATGCCATCTGGAGAAGTGACGGAACCTTGTCGGGAATGGGCTTATAGATGCCATTTGGAAGTGTCGGTCGCATAAGAGATTCCTTTGCGAGAAACTTGTGTATTTGAGGAAGGAGGATGTTTTCCTGGCTTGTTACAGGTGTTTGATCTTCAGTCTCCTTATGCAGATATGCCCTGGCTAGATACAGGCATCGAATCTACAATCGGTTGCTCATAGATGTGCCCTGGCTGGATACAGGAGTCGAATCTGGAAATAGTCGTTTAATAGATGTGCCCTGGCTGGATACAGGAATCGAATCTTCGAACTCTTCAGACGTGCCCTGGCTAGATACAGGAGTCGAGTCTGGAAACGTGGTCAACAGATATGCCCTGGCTAGATACAGGAATCGAATCTGGAGCTGTTGTAGTTGATAGATGTGCCCTGGCTGGATACAGGAATCGAATCTTCGAACTCTTCAGACGTGCCCTGGCTAGATACAGGAGTCGAGTCTAGAAACGTGGTCAACAGATATGCCCTGGCTGGATACAGGAATCGAATCTGGAGCTGTTGTAGTTGATAGATGTGCCCTGGCTGGATACAGGAATCGAATCTTCGAACTCTTCAGACGTGCCCTGGCTAGATACAGGAGTCGAGTCTAGAAATTGATCACTCTCAGATGTGCCCTAGCTAGATACAGGTATCGAATCTGGAATTGTGACAGTTGAAGGTAGTTGTTTTCGAGATTGTCTTTTTCCTGAAAAGGCAAAAACGTAAGTTGTATGCAATGTCATGATGTATGATATGCATGATATCATGATGTTCAACATGAGATGTTGTATGCGTTTCGTCATGTATGTAAGCAAGATGTATGAAAATGTGAAATGTTTATGAGTGTAATTTCATCTTAGGAAAATAAATCTTTGACGAACGACCGGAGAATTGCTCTGTGGAAGAGATATTTGGCCGAGGTTTTGATGAAAGGCCTGCTGAGGATTTTAACGATGGATTCTGCTGAGGATGATGATAAACTCCGCTGGGGAACTCCAAAGATAAACTCTGTTTGGGCATACCAAAGATAGACTTCGCTGGGGATTTGAAGGAACTTTGCCGAGAGCGGTCTTCCGTGGCTTTTAGCTGAGGATAACCCAGTTATAAGTCCTTGTGAGGAAATAACTCTAAATAAAACTCAGGCGAGACGTCCGTTCTTCGCAGGGGATAAGCTTGTAGAATCTACTGGGAATGAGTTTTAAGACCTGCCGGGGGATGTTGTGCCTTTTCAGGATCGACGGGGAATCAACTCCGCTTGGGGAAAGTATTTGTCGCATCCTGTTTTACTCTGCGGGGAATGGAGATGATTTGGCCACATTCTTCAGTTGAACCTACCTTGGTGCCTTGGCGGACAAAACAACCAGACTGCATTAGACAACTCCACATTGCCCCTGTCTTTGATGTCACTTGTAATTAATCTCTTGTTTTATATGCAAATATTTATGAATCAGCAATTTAATGTCAAATGCATATATCAATAATGAACATTGGACGTTCTTTGCAAAACAGAAAAAGAAAACAATGGTAATTTGTATGGACAAGTGAATCTGTATTGATTTAAACTTTGCCTGTGAATAGGCGTTTTTGTACAAGAGGCTGACATCCTAGTAGGAGGACATCGCCAAAAAGTATAGAGTTTACAATTTTGAAAAAGGAAATAAAACAACTATGTGAACAAATCCACTGGGTTCCAACTCTGCTATTGCCTTTATGTCTTCGTACGTCTCATCGCTTTGCTGCCTAATTTGAAGATGAAGCTGATTGGTCAATGCCGAAATCTGGAGCCAGATAGTTGACGTCGAATTCTAGATGCGAAGTGATCCAATGAGACATAGTGTTACGCTTTTATCCCTAACTTTTGCCTGGACCGCCCTTTCGGGTTTTCAGTCCACCGGGATACCCATTTTTGCCCAAGCCGCCTTTTCAGGTTTTCGACTTGCCGGGTGTACAGATTTTTTTATTCATTTCATCCCTTATTTTTGCCCGAACCCTTTTGGTTCGCCGGGAAGCCCTTATTTTTGCCTAGGTATGTCAACCTAGCGGGTCTTTTATTTATGCGTAGTATTTCTTCACTATGTCTGCATTGGCGGGGTGAGGAAGGTCGTCACCATCCATGGTGGTTAGGATCATGGCTCCTCCTGAGAACACACGCTTAACCACAAATGGCCCTTCATATGTAGGGGTCCATTTGCCCCGGGGATCACTTTGAGGAAGGATGATGCGTTTGATTACCAGGTCCCCAACTTGATACTCTTGCGGTCTGACTTTCTTGTTAAATGCTCTGATCATCCGTTTCTGATACGTTTGACCGTGGCAGATAGCAGTGAGCCTCTTTTCGTCAATCAGATTTAATTGATCAAGTCGAGTCTGGATCCAATCATCTTCATTCAAGTCTGCATCCTTCATTATCCGGAGAGAGGGTATCTAGATTTCAATTGGCAAGACTGCCTCCATGCCATAGACCAAAGAGAAAGGAGTTGCCCCGGTCGATGTCCTTGCTGAGGTGCGGTACCCATGAAGAGCGAACGGTAACATCTCGTGCCAATCTTTATAGGTCACTGTCATCTTCTGCACAATTTTCTTGATATTTTTATTGGCTGCCTCTACAGCCCCATTCATCTTCGGCCGGTAGGGAGAAGAATTGTGGTACTGTGTCTTGAATTGTTCACAGAGTTCAGTGATCATTTTGTTATTGAGATTGGTACCATTGTCCGTAATGATTCTTTCTGGGACGCCGTACCGACAGATCAGATTATGCCGGATGAAACGTGCCACGACGCTCTTGGTTACTGTGGCATAGGAAGCTGCCTCAACCCATTTCGTGAAGTAATCGATCGCCACCAAGATGAAGCGATGCCCATTGGATGCCATCGGTCGGATCTCACCGATCATATCGATGCCCCACATTGCGAAAGGCCAAGGTGCCGTCAGGACATTCAAAGGAACCGGAGGGATATGCACCTTGTCAGCATAGATCTGGCATTTATGACAAGTTCGGGAGTGTTGGTAACAATCGGCTTCCATTGTGGACCAGAAATATCCTGCCCGAAGGATTTTCTTAGCCATGGTGTGTCCACTGGAATGGGTTCCAAATGTACCTTCATGCAGTTCCATCATAATTTTCTCTGCTTCAGCCTTATCCACACAACGTAGCAGAGTTGAATCATGATTCCGCTTGTAGAGAATGCCGTTGCTGAGGAAGAATTTTGCAGCAAACCTCCTCATGAACTTCTTATCATTGACAGATGCACCTTCAGGGTATTCCTGAGCTTCCAAGTACCTCTTCACCTCGTGATACCAGGGTTTTTCAGTCACCTTCTCAGCCTCGAGCTCGCAGCAGTATGCCGGTTCGTCCAACTTCCAGATTATGATTCGGGGAGCCTCATTGTCCCATTTAACTTTGAACATTGAAGACATCGTGGCTAGTGCGTCCGCTAGCTGATTCTCCTCTCTGGGGAAATGCTCAAAAGTTATCTCTTCAAAGTGAGGGAGCAAGGTCGACACATACTCCTTGTAAGGAATAAGATTCGGGTGTTTCGTATCCCACTCGCCTTTGATCTGATTGATCACGAGAGCGGAATCTCCGAAGACATTTAGAAATTTTATCCTTAAGTCGATTGCAGCTTGTAAACCCATGATACATGCCTCATATTCTGCCATATTGTTGGTGCAGCTGAAACATAATCGGGCGGTGAGGGGAGTATGAGTTCCCTTGGGAGATATGATTACAGCGCCGACGCCGTTACCCAAAGCATTGGAGGCTCCATCAAAATGCATAGACCATCGGGATCCTTCCTCAGGTCCTTCATCTGGTCCAGGCACTTCACAGTCAGTTACCACCATGATGTCTTCGTCCGGAAAATCAAAGTTTAGTGATTGGTAATCGTCCACAGGTTGGTGTGCCAGATGATCTGCCAGTACACTTCCCTTAATTGCTTTCTGAGTTGTATACTGGATATCATATTCTGTTAAGATCATTTGCCATCTCGCTATTCTTCCTGACAGAGCGGGCTTTTCAAATATGTACTTGATGGGATCCATCTTTGAAATCAATAAGGTAGTGTGAGTCAGCATATACTGTCTCAGCCGGCGAGCAGCCCATACAAGAGCGCAGCAAGTTTTCTCAAGCAGTGAGTAACGAGACTCACAGTCGGTAAACTTTTTGCTCAAGTAATAAATAGCGTGCTCTTTTCGGCCAGACTCGTCATGCTGCCCCAGCACACACCCCATTGAATTATCAAGCACTGTTAAGTATAATATCAGAGGTCTTCCTTCCACCGGTGGCATAAGAATGGGTGGCTCTTGGAGATATTCCTTTATTCTTTCAAAGGCGGCCTGACATTCATCATTCCAGCGTACCACTTGATCTTTCTTCAGTAATTTGAAGATTGGCTCACAAGTAGCGGTCAGATGTGAGATGAATCGGGCAATGTAATTCAGTCGTCCTAGGAAACCTCTGACTTCTTTCTCTGTTTTTGGAGTCGGCATCTCCTGAATAGCTTTAACCTTGGCAGGATCCACCTGAATACCTTTATCACTTACAATGAAACCTAGCAACTTTCCGGATCTTACCCCAAAGGTGCATTTGTTGGGATTCAACCTCAGCTTGTATAACTTGAGTCGGTCAAACAACTTCCTCAGATGGTCAAGGTGCTCCTCCTCAGTTTGAGACCTCGCTATCATGTCATCAACGTATACTTCAATCTCATGATGGATCATATCATGAAATAAAGCAACCATGGCACGTTGATAGGTTGCCCCATCATTTTTCAATCCGAATGGCATGACCTTATAACAGAAGGTGCCCCACTGAGTCACAAAGGTAGTCTTCTCCATATCTTCCGGAGCCATCTTAATCTGATTATACCCTAAAAAACCATCCATGAAGGAGAACACCTTGTGTTGAGCTGTATTGTCGACAAGGACATCAATGTGAGGTAGGGGGAAGTCATCCTTGGGGCTGGCCCTGTTCAGATCCCTGTAGTCAACACACATTCTGACTTTACCGTCCTTCTTCGGTACTGGCACCACATTGGCAACCCACTGAGGGTAAGAAGTCACTGCGAGGAACCCGGCATCAAACTGCTTCATAACCTCGGCCTTGATCTTTTCAGACATCTCTGGACGCATCCGTCGAACTTTTTGCTTTACCGGAGGGCAATCTTCCTTGGTTGGCAGATGGTGAACTACAATGTCGGCATCCAAACCAGGCATATCTTCATAGGACCAAGCAAAGATCTCCATGTAGTCTTGTAGCATTTGGATCAATCGTTGCTTTACGCTGAGCTCTAGATTGGCACCAATCTTGACCTCTTTCCTATCTGTCTCAGTACCCAAGTTAATTGTCTCCACGGGCTCTTCATGTGGTTGAATAGCCCTCTCCTCCTGGAGTAGCAGTCTTGCGAGTTCACCAGGCACCTCGCAATCATCTTCACCTTCGTCTTCGGCCAAGTTGATCGGATTTTCGAAGTTATAACTGGCGGTAGCAGAGCTGTTACCAGTGAGATCCAGAGTGGATTGAAACCTGTATAAGTGAGTGTGTGTAAATACAGCTGTTTTGCAATATATATAACACAGAAAGGAAAAGAGCAAAAGATTTGAAATGCAACAAACGTCCAATGTTTTGATTGATGATATATGAAAATGTCATACAAAAAGCCCTCACAAATGGAGCTACGATGCCCCGGGTAGGACACCGAGCCAACAAAGTTTTAACATATTGTTTGTTACAAATTGGAAATCAAAAGAAATTAATTACTGCGTGACAAATGTGATAGGGGTAAAATCCTTTGCCGTCCAGTTGCTTGGTCCGTTGTTGGTAGTCGGGTAGATCCAACTGTCAAACTCTGCTTCCTCTACATCTTCCTCGATAGCATTCACCCTTGAGCTGGAAATAAACACCGGAGCCTTTCCGATCTTCTCTTTGCGCACCGCCTTCTGGGCCTCTGCAGTAAAGCCTAGCCCAAGCTTGTCGTTCTTCTGAGTGAAGTCAGGAAGCTGACCCCAGTGTGCACAATTGCCTTTCTGAACCACAGCCCGGGCATCCCTTAGGGAAGCCATCTTCAAGGAAACATTCTCTTCGGCCATTGTCTCTGCAGCTGCTGAAATTGGATGCACCTCCTCGAAATGCTGGAAGGGGGTTTCAATAAACTCTCCGTCCATCTCGATGTACCTGAAGGAATTCAAATGGCTCACCATATACTCCTCTTCTCCTTGCACAGTGACGATCTTTCCCCTGACGGGATACTTCAGCTTTTGGTGCAAGGTGGAGGTCACTGCCCCAGCTTTATGGATCCAAGGTCGACCCAACAGACAAGAGTACGACGGACGTATATCCATCACGTAAAAGGTAGAGTCAAACACTTGAGATCCCACACGAATAGGGATGTTAACCTCTCCATGAACCATCCTTTTGGAACCGTCAAAGGCCCTGACGATGATATTGCTGGGTTTCAACTCCAGGCCTTCATAATCCAGACGATCTAAAGCCTTTTTCGGTAGAACATTCAAAGAAGAACCAGTATCTACTAATACATGTGCCAGAGTAGTGCCCCTGCATTCAATAGAGACATGCAGGGCATCATTGTGGTCTCTCCCTTTCGCGGTCAGGTCAGTATCTGAAAAACCCAAGCCGTTGTCCGCCGTTAGATTCGCTATGCAATCAGTGAACTGGACTGCAGACGTCTCCTGTGGCACATGGGCCGTCTTGAGAAATGAGATCAAGGCCTTAGCATGGGCCTCGGAGCATAGCAATAAGGAGAGCAGGGAGATCTTGGAGGGCGTATGCCCTAACTGCTCGACAATATTAAAATCACTTTTCTTTATTATTTTCAGAATCTCCTCCATTTCTTGTTGGGAGGCCTCAGCGTTTACGGGTATTGGCGCCTCTATCTGGGCAGGCTCTTCTTCAATCCCTTTGCCCCGAGCATTTGATGACTCGGCAGCAGGAGAAACAACTTGATCAGCAACAGTAACAGGTATACTTGTAGGTTTTATGAGGAGGGGTCTTCGAATAGCGGGCGGCGCAATGTCAGGCGAAAAGAGTCTGCCACTGCGGGTAACTTTGGCTGGACCAGTGATATCGCAGATACTGGCACTAGCGTCGAATTCTTGTTTGATTCCATTTACATACACGTCTGCCCCATAATGCCAGGGGACAGCTTTATCGGACACGTAGGGGAGAGGCCCCGGAACAGTAATGATCACAGGTGCAATAGTCATGATTTGAATAGGCTTCTTCGGGGGAGCCTTGATTGGATTTTTGAAGATGGTAATCACAGAAACTTCTTTCATCGGAACCAATTGAACAGCAGTCTTTTTGAATAGAATCTCCTTGCTATCCATTAGGCCTTGGATGCCTAACCTCAGCAAGGGACAATCAGATAGGGAAATAGCACAGAACAGGCAACCTTCACCGCAACCCGGAAATAAACCAGCCCGCAGTAGGTTCTTCTTAACAGTCTTCAGAGGGGTAACAACTTCATCTACCGAAACAGCGTACATTTATTCTTCGATGGCATTTACCCTATGCTGGGGCATAGGAGCCGTTACAACATTTGGTCTCTCCGGCGCTTCAAACTGAATTTCCTTTGCGTCGATCAGATCTTGCACTTTGTTTCTCAAGGCCCAACAATCATCAGTAGTGTGCCCGGGACTATCAGAATGATAAGCACACCGGGCATTTGGGTTATATTTAGGAGACGCAGTGTTGACGACCTTAGGAGCTTCTTTGAGGGTCACCAGGTTGGTGGATAACAGTTGGGGTAAAATTTGAGATAATGTCATACTTAGTCGGGTATACTGCCTCTTGGGCCTTTCGCTTCTTTGTTGATTGTACTGCTGAGGAGCAGCAACAGGTTTGGAGATGACCAAAGCATTGACGACTTGGCGACTTTCGGGCTTGACTTGTCTTCTAGGACCATAGACGGCACTTGCTTCTTTCTTAAACGGCCTCTTCTCAGCACTTGTAGAGGCAGCCTTCTGTATTTTGCCTGACCTGATGCCAGCTTCAATTCTTTCTCCCGTTAATATCAAATCTGTGAACCCAGCGGAGGAGTTACCAACCAAATGATTGAAAAACGGACCAGACAAAGTCCCAAGGAACATATCAACCAGCTCTCGGTCAGTTAATGGAGGCTGCACCCTGCCAGCCAAATCTCTCCATTTTTGAGCGTACTCTTTGAACCCTTCACCCGTTCCTAGAGACATACCCTGAAGTTGGGTACGCGTGGGAGCGAGATCAGAATTGTATTGGTATTGTCTGTAGAATGCGGTTGCCAAATCTTCCCAGTGTCGGATGCTAGCTCCATCCAATTGGTAGAACCATTCAAGTTGTGACCCTGAGAGGCTATCTTGGAAGAAGTGAATCCAGAGGTTCTTATCCGCCGTGTAAGGTTGGATTTTCCTTACGTACGACCTTAGATGTAGCTTTGGACAGGAGACCCCATCATACTTGGCGAAGGCAGGCGCCTTAAACTTGTGTGGAATGACTACCCCAGAAGATAACCCCAAATCTCCGAAATCCAGTCCCGGCATATTCTGAATTTCCATGGCGCTCAAGCGGTCCTCCAATTGCTTGTACCTATCAGCAGCAGGTGGGTATTGTTCGTCGTTATAGTCCGTCTCGTTGTCGGAGACTGCAAGACTAGGAGCTCCTCCCCCTTGGGGACTGTTTTTCTCAGCAGAAGAAGTGGTTGGATCAGCTTCATTGTGGAGTGTGTTCCCAAATCTGCGTCCGGTGTTGAACAATGCAGTCCTCTTTTTCTTCTTCTTCTTCAGGAGTAGAGTTTTCAACTCTTGCTGACCTTGGGCTAGGCTTAGGACCATTTCTTGAAACTGTGCACTTTGGGCCTGAAGGGCCTTGATTGCTTGCTCACTGGAGGAGTCTGGATTCATGACGACTGTTCACACAAACAGCGAAGAAAATTAAGCAACCTGCGAAATAGGGTACCTGCTATGCATATGGTGCAATGGAATGCGTATGTATGCAATGCATTCAAGGATTTAGAATATTCAAAATTTGTTGTAGACAAAAAGGAACGCACATTATATTAATAAGGAGAAATTTGTTAATACATAAATGCCCCATGGGCCAAATACTACAAAATGACTCCTTAAGGTAAAAAGACATTGCGCATCCTCTTTGGCGCGATGTAGGTGTTGAGATTCCTTTCCTCGTGCAGCAGGCGGGTGAGTTCCAGGACCTTCTTTTCACTAGCATGTAGACTGGTCTCAAGAGAATCCCGTTCTTCCTTAAGCTGGACCCAGCTCTTCTGCATCTCTTCCCAGGAGGTGGACATGTCGGGATGTTGAATGGTGTAGGACGCCTCTCCTTCCAAGACTGGTTCTTTGATCACAGGAAGTGTTGCACCCCAAAATTTGCCCTCCCATATTCTCCAAGATTTGTCAAGTCAAGGTCACAAAATGCCCCAAGGGTTGTGCAGCTCAACTGTCTCCTATACAGTCAAAACTAGGGTTTGTCTTCTGATCAAGAATTGAAAGTTTTCCAAAGCCCAATCAAGTCTCATATGCCTACAAAGATGGTCAAGTATCCTCATGTCAAGTTTCAAGGCATTCAGCTCAAAATTGCACAGTCAAAACCCTAGATTGCACTACAGTCAACTGTAGGGGCAAAATGGTCATTTGACAGTCAAAAGTTCAAATTTTTGGTCAATATATCATTTTGAAGCCACAAACATCATTTGATCAATGCTTGATCATGATTCTCAAAAGTTGGCTCAGAAATCATCAAAGATGCAAAAGTTACTATATTTGGACAGTTGAAAAAGTCAACTGAAATTGACCAGGGCATAACTTTCACATGGATTATCAGAAAAATTCCATCCAAAGCTCATTTTGAAGAGAAAGACATTTACTACAATTCATCTTCATATTCCAAGTCCAAGAAATGCTCTCACAAAAAGTTATCAATTTCAACATTATAGGTCATTTTCAAAAGTCAACAAAAAGGGACTTTAAGTCAAAGGCCATAACTTGGGATTGGTAAATCAAAATGACATGGGACCAAAGGCATTGGTTAAAGGACTCAAAGACCTTTCCAAAATGTCCAAGAACATGTGAAAAGCTTAAAAATCGAGCAAGTTATGCCTTGTGGAAGTTGGGAAATATTTGGAAATTTTTGAAAGTCAACTTTACTTCAAATGATCCAAAAATGCTAATGGGCCCATTTTTCTTCCAAGTTTCTTCATGCCAAGCCTATGCACGACCATTATGCCCAAGGGGAAGTATTTTTTCAATTTTTAATTATTTATTTGAATTTATATTAATATTAATTCATTTAAATTACTTAAATACATGAAAAATATAAAGCTTGACCTAAAAAATCTTTTTATGCATGATTTGGACTCAATATTTCGTGTACATGCTCATAGGGAAAGATTTGGACTAATTGGATGCAAATTGACACAAAATGCACATGAAAAGATATGGAAAAGATCCTTGAAATCAAATATTCAAAAATCATCAATACCATGGATTTGCTCTAGTTTTGTTGCCCTAACACATTCTATACATATTCAAGATCACAAACCTAATGCCTAGAGACTAAAAGCTGCGCAAAATACCATTGAACAAACTTGGAGTTTTTGGCAAAAAGTGCAAAACTGATTTCAAGGTTAGAGGTGGATTCAAGCCTCCATTCCTTTTCCAATAGCTTCCTTAGGCATTCCTGAACGTGTGCCAATCATAAACAACAAGCAAAGCTCCAAGAACTGGTAAAACGGGTTCAAACTGTACCAAAGAAAATCCATAATCGTATTTTGGTTTTGAAGCATGATCATTGCATTTTAATATTATATTCATGTTCCTTACAAAGTTTTAAAACTAACCATTATATTTAATTGGATTTTCATGCTGTATACAAGATATTGCCATGTTTCCTTTTTAGGGTTTTCAGGAGCTCGAATTAGGGATTCTTACTAGAGGAAAAATTAGACCATCCCTGTACCACCATTGCGTTCAGCTCCTCAAGACGAAGAAGAAGCACTATTCGCGATGGATTTATGTTCAAGAATAGCCTAATCGCTATTTTCTTGAAAGCTGCTTAAAACCACACTTCTAAAACCGTTGCCTATTTTGTTTTGTTTACAGGGACAGGGAGGAAGACGAAGCCGTGTCACTTGATGGTTGGTGCGTTTAAAAACGCGCGCGCTTTTCCAGGCCATTAACGCGTTTGCCTTCATATTATTTATTGGATATTATATATTAAATAGAATTCACATGGCGTAGTGGTCAGGGAAGGCATTGGCAAGGCATAAGACCTGGGTTCGAACCCCAGGTCTGAATAATTCCATGTTATTTTTCCTTTAATGATTGTATGCAAGCATAATATTCAGGATCATCATACACGCTCAGTAATCAACCTCCACGCGTCCAAAGGGCATCAGATCCATGGCCAAGATTCAAGGCGCATCATACACCAGGTCAACACGCTGGCACCCAAACTGGAAAAGTCAAATAAATTGCATGCTTATTGAGCCAGATTGCCAGGCCTGTACCTCACAAATTGGGGCTACCCCCCCTGGTTTGCATTTTCTTTTCATTTTTTTTTATATCTTATTTTCAATTGCACTTTTATTTAGTTTATTATCTCAATTTAATTAATTAATTCTTTTTACACAAAATGCAAAAATATCAAAAATTCAGAAAAGACAAAAATTTAATAGTTATTTTATTGTAATTATTTTTCTAAATAAATTAACATATAAATAAACTTAGTTTTAATTAGGTTATAATGTTAATTCTTTTTCATAATAAAAATCCAAAAAAATATAGAATTAGGTTAATTGATAATTTTTATACCTTTTAAATTTCCTTTTTTTTTTATCACAACATTAATTATTTATTTATTTTATTTTTATAATTAAATGTACATAAATAAAAATTAGGGTTTAATTTAGGTTAATTTTAATCTTTTCACAATAAACTTAAAAAACATTAGAATTAGGGTTTAGTATTTCATTTTAATTTTAAATTGATTTTTCTTTTTCTTTTAAATCTTAAAAAACACAAAAATACCAAAAACATTTAATTTTTCATTTTTTATTTTAATTCCTTATTAAATTTAATCTTTTTGCAAAAAGGGTCCAACGCCCATGTTCATACTTTTAGTTATTTAATTTGCGCATTTATTTTATGTCAATTATTATAATCATGTAACTCTCCCAAAGCATTGTAATCTAAATTTCTCGCACTTTTATTCGCTTTATTTACTTTCCGCTAAATCGGGTCCGGTTTAATTTTGGCGATGTGGACCCGCGCCATTTGTAATAACCTTAGATTTATTTTCCCGCAACTTATAACTGTTAAAAAGCATGCAAGAATGAATGTCTTAATTAAAATCAAGCGTAGATCACAACAAACATGACAAGACAAAATATCTGAAAACGACACACAATTCGCACACACCACCCCTAGGGTGCGCCTCACTGTTGCCTTTCGAAAGGTGATCGTCGAGTAGAGGACGTCTTAGTAAGTCCTCATGATCCGGGAACCTGGCATGAGGGTAGCTTCTAAGGTGTCTTCCCATTGCTCTGGTTATCACCACGTCCCTAAAACTCGAATTGACCCGAACACCTCCAACGGTGGTGCTACCTACCTCTCAATGGTGGGATGGCACTACTTTAAAGGACATTTACCCAGACGAATTCCTTAGGGTAGGTAGGTTCTCAAGGATACTTGCTCTAATTTCAAAAACAAACAAAAATCTTTTCACCAACACATTTTCAAAAGCCTTCAAAGCAAATTTTTCAAACACTCTGACGTACGAGTCGAACTGAAATTTTTCAAAGGAACTTTTTAAAACCCACGTTGAAAAGCAAACAAACAATTTTGAAAACACATTGAGAAAGTATCTAAGAGCCCATGGATAACCATGGATAGAAAGGGTGCTAACACCTTCCCTTTCTATAACCTACCTCCCGAACCGAGAGCAATCTCTTTTAAGGAATTTTTCTGTGCTTTTGTCCTTTCCATTTGGAGAAAATAAAAGACGGTGGCGACTCTTGCTTCCGCGACATTTCGCGAACCAGCGTTAAACAGTCAGTTCCAGATCCACCGATCACAGAACTGGCGACTCTGCTGGGGACTAAACTTAAAGTGAGGTGTACCTTAGGATTAAGATCACTGTGTTTTCAATTGTCTTCTTTGCTTGCTTTATTATTGTGGGTTGCTTGGGAGTTCTATAGATCCTAACCCGGATCTGGGGGATACCTTCTTAGAAAGTAGCAACAAGGCTGTGAGGGAACTGTGCGGGGTATACCGACATGGTTGAAACAGTCTGCTACGTTGATGTGGCACTTTGGTGTGTACCGGTAACCCTTGAGTTCAGTCAAGGAGAGTACGGGGCCTCCGCGTGGTGTCGTGAAGCATCAACAGACCTTAGGAACCTTAATTGAACTATCTTGGCCTCTTTAGGGTAGTGAGATAACTGACTTTGGTGCAGTCCGAGGTTGGTTGATACTCGATACTACACTCAATTGAGGGTTGCTTTCCTGGAATATTTCGATCACCAGTTCAGTGGCTAAATCGAAACGATGAACAATGAAAGCAATCTCGTGATATTGGGACCCTTAGAACCCGGTTACTTCTGATAGGACAGGTTGAACCCACCAACTTCAAGAGGGTAATACCTAGACCCCATGCTGGCCTAAACCCTAAGGGCTTCTCTTGTGTGACTTGCGTGCCTTCGTACTTGACTACTTGCATGCTTGTTATCTGACCCTTGATGTCTTGCAGGTTTTGTTCATAGTCCTTAATTGGGACTTATAACAGGATATATTAACCACTTGCAGGTTCTGTTTATAGTCTTTAATGGGGACTCATGACAGATTTTACTTAGGTTTCTTGCAGGTTTTGTTCATAGTCCTTAATTGGGACTTATAACAGGGTGTACTAACTACTTGCAGGTCTTGTTTATATTCCTTAACTAGGACTCATGACAAGGTTTACCAAATTTCTTGCAGGTCTTGTTTATAGTCCTTAATTGGGACTCATAACAGGGTACTAAATTTCTTGCAGGGTTGTTTATAGTCCTTAATTGGGACTCATAACAGGGTACTAAATTTCTTGCAGGGTTGTTTATAGTCCTTAATTGGGACTCATAACAGGGTTACTCATATTACCCCATGCATAGCATGACATCATACCATTGCATACCATTGCATACATCCTAACCCATTTCAAGGATCTCAAGGGCTTGTGATGCAGGTCATGATAAATCAAACATCTAGCCAGGGGCAAAGAGGATTTATTTTCCTCTAGCCAAGGGTGTCAGGGGCTATGACCCACTGGATATGGTGAGCCTTTGACCCTTGAAGAAGGGCTCTCTACAACAGGAGGTTCCTTCAATCAAGTTGCCAGTTTCCAACTCTAACAAGTCTCTCTGTTTACCCCGCGAGGTCCTTGAAAACATTGCATGCATATCATACATCTCATTGCATGGCAGGTATCCCTTTGACAGGTTGCTTACCCTTCTCCGCTGTTTATTTCAGCCGCTCGTCATGAATCCTGAATCATCAGCCGAGCAGACTATCAAGGATCTCCAGGCTCAGAACGCCCAGTTCCAAGAGCTGATCCTGAATTTGACCCAGGGGCAACAAGACCTGAAGGCTCTGCTTTTGAAGAAGGACAAGAAAAAGAAGAGGACTGTTCTGTTCAGCCCTAGACGCAGATCTGGGAATATACCGCAAATTGAAACTGAAAGGACAACCCCATCTGTGGGAAAAAGCAGTCACCATGAGAGGGAGGTGCCCAGTCCAGTGGTCTCTGACAATGAAACAGATTTCGACGACGAACAATACCCTCCGGCTGAGGACAAGTACAAACAGTTGGAGGATAGGTTGAAGGCTATGGAGGTTCAACAGGTACCTGGGCTGGATTTCGGAGATCTGGGTTTGTCAACTGGCGTGGTTATTCCTCGGAAGTTCAAAGTACCACCCTTCTCTAAGTATGACGGGGCGTCTTGTCCCAAGCTGCATCTAAGGTCCTATGTTCGGAAGATCCAACCATATACGGTGGACAAAAACTTGTGGATCCACTTCTTCCAGGAAAGTCTTTCAGGGACCCACCTCGAATGGTTCTATCAGCTGGATGGGACCAAGGTTCGTAACTGGGAGGAGCTGGCTACTGCTTTCTACAAGCAGTATCAATATAATGCCGACCTTGCTCCTACACGTACCCAACTCCAGGGTATGTCGTTAGGGTCAAGTGAAGGTTTTAAAGAATATGCGCAGAAATGGAGGGATCTTGCTGGAAGGGTACAACCACCTCTGACTGATCGGGAACTTGTGGACATGTTCTTGGGGACCTTGTCTGGTCCATTTTATAACCACCTGATTGGGAACTCGTCTGCTGGATTCACAGATCTTATCTTGACTGGAGAGCGAATAGAAGCTGGTATCCGGTCTGGGAAAATTCAAGAGGTTGCACCTACTGACAAAAAGCCTCATCATGGAAAGAAAGAATCCAATGCCGTGCACGGTAAAAAGAGCTGTCATGAGGCAGGGGCAATCCAGATCTCCAATCCCGGACCTGCTCAACAAGGACAGGGGCAGCAGCGCAAGGAGAAACGACAGTATACCAAACTCAACATGTCGATGGATCAAGCACTGCAACAACTGTTGAAGACATGGCTGATCACCTTAAGGGCTCCTCTCCGGAATCCAAACACTTCTGCTCCCAACTATCATCCCAACGATAGGTGCGCATATCATTCAGATAGCCCGGGGCATACTACAGACAATTGCTGGCCTCTCAAGAATAAGATTCAAGATATGATCGACGCTGGAGAGATTCAGTTTGAAGTGCCAGAGACTCCGAACATAATCACTGCTCCGTTGCCCAATCATTGAAGCCTTTTGTTTATTTGAATTTTTGAGCTGTACTTTTCTTTGCTTATACAAACAATTAATGTCATAGCAAGCTCTTTTATTCTATTAATGCATCGCATATGTCTGTTTTGGAAATTAATACAATTATTTTCATTATGTTCAAATATCTTTTCATATTTTTTCTGATGTCAACTCTCGGTTAATAATTCTAAGCCTCTTGAGGGAGGATGACGAAAACGATACCACTATCTTTACAGTATGCTTTTGAACAGACCCCGCTGATGAGGTACAGGCATTGTTTCAAATCCTAAACACTGGAGTTATAAGGAAGATAATCCCTCGTCAACCCCTTCGAGCCAAAGAAGTAGGAGTTTTATTTTCGAAAATCAAAACCCTTAATCATAACCTGGGGCAGGGTAGGCTTCTCAGTTGATCCAAGTGCACAATGAATGGCACCAAATGAGTTGTTCCAAAAACAAAAAGACAGTGATGGTTCAGAACAATCATAAGGACAGGCAGTTGTTATCAAAAAAAAAAAAAAAAAATCATAAACAAAAAGCCCAAAAAGTCAAAACCTATAAAAGGGACTTATGAAACTGGGGCATTCCGCTGACTGTAATTCCAAAAAGGAAACAGTTCAGGCAAAAAAAAGAAAGGGATAACAAAATCAAGAAAGAGGTCTTATAAACCCTCAACAAAAAAGAAATGACTACCTATTCAGAATAAATCATCAGCATCTGAACCATTATTGGAAAATCGGAGCAAAGACTCAAACAAGGTCTGACGTACGATCAACTGAGTTTAGGTTTGGAGAACATCACGAAGAGCGGGTGGGTATAAATAATTTGAGCCTTTATCCTTTGTTTCTTAAAACCGTGAACCAAGCCACGTTATAACCCTTAAAAGTCCTAGCTGAAGCATGGGTTAGTTCGAAAGCATACTGTACGAAAGGTATCCTGACTCCTGAAGGCCTACGGTAAATACGGAGTTGACATCACGTTTTACAAACAATCACTTGTTTTATGAAAAAGAATGCATTTTCAAAATCTTTGAGACAGACATAAGCTTTGCATTTTTAACATAATTCTGTTTGCATATGACTTTTTGTTTGAACAACAGGGAAATTCGCACGATGAATACCTAGTGAACAAAAGTACTTCCAATCAAGGGGCAGACGTGATTATTGTCCACCCTCTGGGGCAATCCAGTCAAGATTCGGAGAATCTCTCAAAAGGCCAAAAAGCCTGGGGCAAATCTCTGCCTGAGTCACTTGGGGCACTCCAGCAACGAATCTTGCCCGATCAGACATCTTCTGGTAATACGGCAATACAAGCAGCCAGGGGCACCTACCTGCATTCTAAGAACATGGATATAGTCGGAAAATACTACGCAAAATCAAAGACCCGCTAGGTTGACATACCTAGGCAAAAATAAGGGCTTCCCGGCGAACCAAAAGGGTTCGGGCAAAATGAAGGGATGAAATGAAAAAAATCTGTACACCCGACAAGTCGAAAACCTGAAAAGGCGGCTTGGGCAAAAATGGATATCCCGGTGGACTGAAAACCCGAAAGGGCGGTCCAGGCAAAAGTTAGGGATTAAAGCGTACGACTATGTCCTGCCATCTGTCTACCAGAAGAAGGTTTGTCCGCCAACAACTATCAGCACCCCACAAGAAACAGGGGCAATAAAGGTTGGTCTGAGCAGTCTGATTGTTCTATCCTCCAAGGCGTCAGGGTAGGTTCCGTTGAAGAACATCCCAACATATCAAAGCTTCCCCAGGAGAGTCCAACCCAAGTTCCCCAGGAAAGTTGGAATTCATATCCCCAAGCAATAAGCGTACCCCCAGTAGATTCTGGAAGTTTATCCTCACAGAGCACGAACGCGTCTCCCGGCTTTATTTAAAGAGTTATTTCCTTAACAGGATATAACTGGGTTATCCTCAGCCAAAAGCCACGGAAAGAGCGTCGTCGACAGAATCTTCCTATCCCCAGCGAAGTCTATTCATACTTCCAATACAGCAAGGTATCCTCAACGAGTCATCCTCAACAATTCAGCAAAAGCATCTCCCCACAGAGTATTTCTTCCCAGCATGGTCGCTAGAATATCTTTTCTCCCCGCAGAATCTTCCATTCGCCAAGATTATTTCCCAACGGAGTTATCTTCTCCTACCGGTATGCTTGCAACTATCAACCCCAGCGGAAGCAAAAGCTATTCTTCCACATCAGCCCAGGATACGACTTCCCGGCACCCGTCAAGGATTTATTTTCTTAGACAAACATACATTCATAAAACGTCACATACATCATTATAGCATGCATATGCATCATACTACACGAATCTCATTGATTTTGAAGACATACAGTTCATGCATCATGATTTTGCATCCAATTATGTCTCGCCTTTTCAGGAAAAAGATCAATACAAAAATGATTACTATCAACTAATCGCAATTCATTCTAGATATAGTTTCAGATGTAAACCCAGCGATGGTGACGTTCTGATGCTGCTTCCAGGATTCCTTCTAGATATAGTTTCAGATGTAAACCCAGCGATGGTGACGTTCTGATGCTGCTTCCAGAATTCCTTCTCGATATAGTTTCAGATATGATCCAGCGATGGTGACGTTCTGATGCTGCTTCCAGGATTCCTTCTAGATATAGTTTCAGATGTAAACCCAGCGATGGTGACGTTCTGATGCTGCTTCCAGAATTCCTTCTCGATATAGTTTCAGATATGATCCAGATATGGTGACGTTCTGATGCTGCTTCCAGAATTCCTTCTCGATATAGTTTCAGATATGATCCAGAGATGGTGACGTTCTGATACTGCTTCCAGGTATCCTTCAGATATAGTTTCAGATATGATCCAGATATGGTGACGTTCTGATGCTGCTTCCAGAATTCCTTCTCGATATAGTTTCAGATATGATCCAGCGATGGTGACGTTCTGATGCTGCTTCCAGATTTCCTTCTAGATATAGTTTCAGATGTAAACCCAGCGATGGTGACGTTCTGATGCTGCTTCCAGATTTCCTTCTAGATATAGTTTCAGATGTAAACCCAGCGATGGTGACGTTCTGATACTGCTTCCAGATTTCCTTCCAGATATAGTTTCAGATGTAAACTAGATATGGTGACGTTCTGATACTGCTTCCAGAAGCCCTTTTTAGATGTTTCCCTCTCCGACGATGAGTGTGAGGTGATATTCTCTTATGGTTCCCTCTCCAGCGGTGTGTGAGGTAGTAATTCCTTTGTCAAGATGTTTCCCTCTCCGACGATGAGTGTGAGGTGATATTCTCCCTATGGTTCCCTCTCCAGCGGTGTGTGAGGTAGTAATCCCTTTTTCAGATGTTTCCCTCTCCGACGTTGAGTGAGGTGATGATTCCCTTTCAGATTATAATTGGCTATGGTTCTCTGCCCAATACTGCGAAGATAATAATTCCCATCAAGATTTTTCTCAACGAGCGTTGTTGAGATTAAAGTCACCCAAGGTTCTCTTATCATTCATGCTAAGGCAGTAACCATTCCTGGTTCATTCATCAGCGTTTGAAGCTCCAGACTCAGCTCCTGTAACCAGTCAGGACATATCTATACCCATCATCTAAAATCAGCTCCTGCAACGTGTCAGGTACTCATTTTCTCTTTTGCAGGTATGCAGGTTCTCGCTAAGGAATCTCCTACGCGATCCACATCCAGATGGCATCTATAAGCCCATCACCCTATCCAGCAATCTCTAAATGGCATCTATAAGCCCATTCCCCCATCACTGTTACTATGTGAGCGCAAATTTCTGGGCACTCTAGTGTCCAATCATCTTCTACCCTCGGATTACGAAAGGCACGTCAGCCAATCTACATCCTCAGGTCTAAGAAGATTGAACAGGGG
Organism: Vicia faba; assembly: GCA_948472305.1. Lineage (NCBI taxonomy): Eukaryota > Viridiplantae > Streptophyta > Magnoliopsida > Fabales > Fabaceae > Vicia > Vicia faba. The sequence goes on along the minus strand of OX451738.1, from coordinate 1,336,016,618 downwards.
CAACTGTTGCACCACAAAATTTGCCCTCCCATATTCTCCAAGATTTGTCAAGTCAAGGTCACAAAATGCCCCAAGGGTTGTGCAGCTCAACTGTCTCCTATACAGTCAAAACTAGGGTTTGTCTTCTGATCAAGAATTGAAAGTTTTCCAAAGCCCAATCAAGTCTCATATGCCTACAAAGATGGTCAAGTATCCTCATGTCAAGTTTCAAGGCATTCAGCTCAAAATTGCACAGTCAAAACCCTAGATTGCACTACAGTCAACTGTAGGGGCAAAATGGTCATTTGACAGTCAAAAGTTCAAATTTTTGGTCAATATATCATTTTGAAGCCACAAACATCATTTGATCAATGCTTGATCATGATTCTCAAAAGTTGGCTCAGAAATCATCAAAGATGCAAAAGTTACTATATTTGGACAGTTGAAAAAGTCAACTGAAATTGACCAGGGCATAACTTTCACATGGATTATCAGAAAAATTCCATCCAAAGCTCATTTTGAAGAGAAAGACATTTACTACAATTCATCTTCATATTCCAAGTCCAAGAAATGCTCTCACAAAAAGTTATCAATTTCAACATTATAGGTCATTTTCAAAAGTCAACAAAAAGGGACTTTAAGTCAAAGGCCATAACTTGGGATTGGTAAATCAAAATGACATGGGACCAAAGGCATTGGTTAAAGGACTCAAAGACCTTTCCAAAATGTCCAAGAACATGTGAAAAGCTTAAAAATCGAGCAAGTTATGCCTTGTGGAAGTTGGGAAATATTTGGAAATTTTTGAAAGTCAACTTTACTTCAAATGATCCAAAAATGCTAATGGGCCCATTTTTCTTCCAAGTTTCTTCATGCCAAGCCTATGCACGACCATTATGCCCAAGGGGAAGTATTTTTTCAATTTTTAATTATTTATTTGAATTTATATTAATATTAATTCATTTAAATTACTTAAATACATGAAAAATATAAAGCTTGACCTAAAAAATCTTTTTATGCATGATTTGGACTCAATATTTCGTGTACATGCTCATAGGGAAAGATTTGGACTAATTGGATGCAAATTGACACAAAATGCACATGAAAAGATATGGAAAAGATCCTTGAAATCAAATATTCAAAAATCATCAATACCATGGATTTGCTCTAGTTTTGTTGCCCTAACACATTCTATACATATTCAAGATCACAAACCTAATGCCTAGAGACTAAAAGCTGCGCAAAATACCATTGAACAAACTTGGAGTTTTTGGCAAAAAGTGCAAAACTGATTTCAAGGTTAGAGGTGGATTCAAGCCTCCATTCCTTTTCCAATAGCTTCCTTAGGCATTCCTGAACGTGTGCCAATCATAAACAACAAGCAAAGCTCCAAGAACTGGTAAAACGGGTTCAAACTGTACCAAAGAAAATCCATAATCGTATTTTGGTTTTGAAGCATGATCATTGCATTTTAATATTATATTCATGTTCCTTACAAAGTTTTAAAACTAACCATTATATTTAATTGGATTTTCATGCTGTATACAAGATATTGCCATGTTTCCTTTTTAGGGTTTTCAGGAGCTCGAATTAGGGATTCTTACTAGAGGAAAAATTAGACCATCCCTGTACCACCATTGCGTTCAGCTCCTCAAGACGAAGAAGAAGCACTATTCGCGATGGATTTATGTTCAAGAATAGCCTAATCGCTATTTTCTTGAAAGCTGCTTAAAACCACACTTCTAAAACCGTTGCCTATTTTGTTTTGTTTACAGGGACAGGGAGGAAGACGAAGCCGTGTCACTTGATGGTTGGTGCGTTTAAAAATGCGCGCGCTTTTCCAGGCCATTAACGCGTTTGCCTTCATATTATTTATTGGATATTATATATTAAATAGAATTCACATGGCGTAGTGGTCAGGGAAGGCATTGGCAAGGCATAAGACCTGGGTTCGAACCCCAGGTCTGAATAATTCCATGTTATTTTTCCTTTAATGATTGTATGCAAGCATAATATTCAGGATCATCATACACGCTCAGTAATCAACCTCCACGCGTCCAAAGGGCATCAGATCCATGGCCAAGATTCAAGGCGCATCATACACCAGGTCAACACGCTGGCACCCAAACTGGAAAAGTCAAATAAATTGCATGCTTATTGGGCCAGATTGCCAGGCCTGTACCTCACAAATTGGGGCTACCCCCCCCTGGTTTGCATTTTCTTTTCATTTTTTTTTATATCTTATTTTCAATTGCACTTTTATTTAGTTTATTATCTCAATTTAATTAATTAATTCTTTTTATACAAAATGCAAAAATATCAAAAATTCAGAAAAGACAAAAATTTAATAGTTATTTTATTGTAATTATTTTTCTAAATAAATTAACATATAAATAAACTTAGTTTTAATTAGGTTATAATGTTAATTCTTTTTCATAATAAAAATCCAAAAAAATATAGAATTAGGTTAATTGATAATTTTTATACCTTTTAAATTTCCCTTTTTTTTTTATCACAACATTAATTATTTATTTATTTTATTTTTATAATTAAATGTACATAAATAAAAATTAGGGTTTAATTTAGGTTAATTTTAATCTTTTCACAATAAACTTAAAAAACATTAGAATTAGGGTTTAGTATTTCATTTTAATTTTAAATTGATTTTTCTTTTTCTTTTAAATCTTAAAAAACACAAAAATACCAAAAACATTTAATTTTTCATTTTTTATTTTAATTCCTTATTAAATTTAATCTTTTTGCAAAAAGGGTCCAACGCCCATGTTCATACTTTTAGTTATTTAATTTGCGCATTTATTTTATGTCAATTATTATAATCATGTAACTCTCCCAAAGCATTGTAATCTAAATTTCTCGCACTTTTATTCGCTTTATTTACTTTCCGCTAAATCGGGTCCGGTTTAATTTTGGCGATGTGGACCCGCGCCATTTGTAATAACCTTAGATTTATTTTCCCGCAACTTATAACTGTTAAAAAGCATGCAAGAATGAATGTCTTAATTAAAATCAAGCGTAGATCACAACAAACATGACAAGACAAAATATCTGAAAACGACACACAATTCGCACACACCACCCCTAGGGTGCGCCTCACTGTTGCCTTTCGAAAGGTGATCGTCGAGTAGAGGACGTCTTAGTAAGTCCTCATGATCCGGGAACCTGGCATGAGGGTAGCTTCTAAGGTGTCTTCCCATTGCTCTGGTGATCACCACGTCCCTAAAACTCGAATTGACCCGAACACCTCCAACGGTGGTGCTACCTACCTCTCAATGGTGGGATGGCACTACTTTAAAGGACATTTACCCAGACGAATTCCTTAGGGTAGGTAGGTTCTCAAGGATACTTGCTCTAATTTCAAAAACAAACAAAAATCTTTTCACCAACACATTTTCAAAAGCCTTCAAAGCAAATTTTTCAAACACTCTGACGTACGAGTCGAACTGAAATTTTTCAAAGGAACTTTTTAAAACCCACGTTGAAAAGCAAACAAACAATTTTGAAAACACATTGAGCAAGTATCTAAGAGCCCATGGATAACCATGGATAGAAAGGGTGCTAACACCTTCCCTTTCTATAACCTACCTCCCGAACCGAGAGCAATCTCTTTTAAGGAATTTTTCTGTGCTTTTGTCCTTTCCATTTGGAGAAAATAAAAGACGGTGGCGACTCTTGCTTCCGCGACATTTCGCGAACCAGCGTTAAACAGTCAGTTCCAGATCCACCGATCACAGGAAGCATATGAGGATAAGGCATCACTAATTTCTGGGAGCGGGTTCGTACCCACTTGAGATAAGGTTCCAACATGATGGAGTTCCGGTGCCCCAATGTCTTGCTGTCTATCCTACTTGGCATCCTCCAAGCTCTGATAAATCTCTGACGAAGTCCTTGAGTATCGTTGTCGAAGTCGAAAACTATGTCAGGAATTAACATGTCATGAGGGCCATCCCTCCGAGCATAACCAAACTGTCTCCAAGCCAGGCATGGGTTGTAGGTAATACCTCCTTTGATTCCAAATAAAGGAACATTAGGGTACTCCCCGCAACGATCAATGATAGTGACGTCTTCCCTGGACCTAGGACACCAATGTATATCTGCATGCGTGAGAGTCATTAACCGTTGTGACCATCTCAAACCCCGCTCGTTCTTCAAAACTGATTGTGGAAGGTGCGAAATAAACCACCTTCCCAGGAGAGGAGTGCAACACAAAAGGACACCCCTTCTTCTCATGGTTCGAGTGTAACATGAGTGAAGGATATCCCCCAGCAGTGTAGGTATAGGATTCCTGGTCATAAAGATCTGGACAGCATTGATATCAATAAGTTGATCTGGGTTAGGGAATAACACCAAACCATAGACAAGGAGGGCCATGACTTCTTCAAAAGCTTGTAGGTCAAGGGAGTTCCAACATTCTTGGGCCTTCTCAAACAGAAACCTGGCTAAGAAACCCTTGATACCACTTCTAACTTCCCAATGTCCCTTGAGGTCAGATGACTGTAGGTGCAAGGCTTTAGCAATTTCTTCAAGCTTGGGTTCCTCTTCCGTACCGTTGTAGGGTAGTTGATCAAGGATAGGGACCTTCAGAAGTCGGGAGAACTCTTCCAATGTAGGCACCAACTGATAATCCGGGAAGGTGAAGCAGTGATGCAGAGGGTCAAAGAATTGGAACAGGACCTTTATCAAGTCCTCCTCAATGTTGGTGTTAACCAAGTTGATGAGTCTTCCATGTCTCTCACTGAATGAAGAACCCTCGGGAATCCTGGACAGAAGTTCCTTAAGCTGAGGAGGGATCTTTACAAGGCTAATCTGAATTGTCTTTCTGCGAGCAGTTTCCATGTCCTATAAAACAAGAACAAAGATGAAGATTCGAAACCCTTGAAATGGTTAGTAAATGCTCATGATGTTTGTATGATGTAATGATGTGATGATTAAATACACTATAAATATTCACAAAGGCAAACATGGTAAGGCACACAAGTCACACCAACCCTTAGAGTTTAGGCCTGCATGGGGTCTGGGTATTACCCTCTTGAAGTTTGGTGGGCTCAACCTGTCCTATCAAAAGTAACCGGGTTCTAAAGGTCCCAATATCACTGGATTGCTTTCATTGTTCATCGTTTCGATTTAGCCACTGAACTGGCGACCGAAATATTCCAGGAAAGCAACCCTCAATTGAGTGTAGTATCGAGTATCAACCAACCTCGGACTGCACCAAAGTCAGTTATCTCACTACCCTAAAAAGGCCAAGATGGTTCAATTAAGGTTCCTAAGGTCAGTTGATGCTTCACGACACCACGCGGCGGCCCCGTACTCTCCTTGACTGAACTCAAGGGTTACCGGTACACACCAAAGTGCCACATCAACGTAGCAGACTGTTTCAACCATGTCGGTATACCCCGCACAGTTCCCTCACAGCCTTGTTGCTACTTTCTAAGAAGGTATCCCCAGATCCGGGTTAGGATCTATAAAACTCCGATACAAAGCCCACAAATGTAAAAGCAAACAAAGCAAGCAATTGAAAACAAAGGTGATCTAAACCCTAAGGTTACTCCACTTTAAAAGTATCCCCAGCAGAGTCGCCAGTTCTGTGATACGGTGGGAGAACTGACTTGAGGTTTTGCGTTTGTATTCGCAAATGTTGCGGTTAGCAAGAGTCGCCACCGACTTTTTATTTTATCCTAAGGAAAGGTTAAAAAGCACAGCAAAAACCTTTTGAGATGTTTTCTTGGGTTCGGGGAGTAGATTATAGAAAGGGAAGGTATTAGCACCCTTTCTATCCATGGTTATCCATGGGCTCTTAGTTACTTGCTTAGATCACTTGCCTTTTGTTTTCAATTGTTTTAAATGGTGCTTGAGTGTGTGGGTTTGAAAATGTTTTGAAAAGAGGCCAATGTGGTGGCAACCTTTGTAATGATCCATGTGGGGATGTATACAAAGATGTATATCTTTTTTAAAAAAAGTTTTCATTTGTTTTTTGAAGGTTGTTTTGAAAGTGTAGTGATGCGTGATTTTGAAATTAGACAAGTGTTTTGTTTTGCAAGTTGATTCAAGTAACTAAGAGGTTATCTACCCCTAAATTTCTCAAAAGACTATTGCTATGCTTTAACCCTTTTAACAAGTTTGCTCCACCATTGTATTTGGTGGGCAACCTTGTGTTAGGATGTGAAAGGGACAGGCGCGGGTCATCGTTTTGGACCATAATTGCAACGGCGTTAAATGTCTTTGAGCAATTTCTCTAAGGGACTTGATCATTTGCTTTTGTTTGTTTTTGAAAAGTTTTGTCGAGGGACTATGATCATTTAAATTGTTTGCTTTGCCCAAAGAAATTCAACATGCAATATGGCCCATTTATTTGAAGGCAACAAGTGGAATACCCTAGGGGGTGCAAGTGTGATTTGTGTGTCCATTTTCATGCTTGTTTATCTTGTATTAGGTCAAACTATTTTTTATCGTTTTTTCGCATACAAACCCTAATTCTAACATGTTATCATTAGAAAGCAATAAAGTGCGAAATTAAAAATTACTAAGCTATTACAAAACCAAATATGGGAAGGGGGGTACAAATGTTCAAATGGGGATATTGACAAGAATTTAAATCTAAATTATTACATCAATTGAGTATTCGCAATTTAAATAATGTACAAAGATTAAATAAAAATGCAAGATGCACAAAAATGTTTTGTATGTGTATGAAAAAATATTATTTATGTAAAAGAGAAAAGAAAATAAAAAAATATATTATTTTTTGGGGTATTTTGAACTTAGGGTAAAAACCCTAATTTTTTAAAGAAAAAAAGGTATTATTTTCTAATTTAATACAACTATTTATTCATTATTTATAAAAATAAAATAAAATGAAGTGTATTATGGAAAAAGGTATTTTTATATCAAATATTAATAAAAATAAAAAAATCAAGTATTTTTATATTTTGTCTTAAATATATTAATAATCACACACATATATATATATATATATATATATATATATATATATATATATATATATATATATATATATATATATATATATATATATATATATATATATATATATATATATATATATATATATATATATATATATATATATATATTAAACCCTAAATATGTATTATGCACAAAAATAAATATTTATTTAATATTTTAATAAAATAAATAAAAAGAGTATTTTTTGTGTGAAATATTTTCAGAATGTAAACAAAAATAAAAATTGTATTTACACTATTTTCTATTTATTTTAATAATAGTACATATATATTTTATATACAAACAAAAGAAATAAACAAATAAATATGCAAATAAATACAAAAATGATGAAAAAAAATATTTTTAATTTTTAAATGTCATGAGAAAAAATAAACAAAGTTAATCAAAAAAGAAAAAGTCAAAAATGTTAAGAAATGAACAAATGGGCTCAGGGGGGTGTAAACATGAAAATGGGGTGTGAAAAGAAGATAAATCCAGGCCCAGCCCAGACCACTTCTTCTTCAACCTCTGTACAACCTTCTTCAAGCAAAAACACGCGTTTTTTATCTCTGGATTCCTGGACTTTCAAGCAAAACTCATAACATGAAAAGTGTAGAGCATTAAGAGACGGTTTCAACCATATAAAGAACATGACCTATCTCTCTAAGATGAGGGAGAATTTCTCTCCCCCTCATTTCTGACCTAACTTTTCATCAATGTTCAGACATGAAATTCTCTAAGCACACGAAATATAAATGAAATCTAAACATATGAGCATGTTCAGGGCTATGATTGTGACATGTTTTCTTCAAAAATCTAAAGCTAACAATGCCTAACAAGGGAGATAGAACTCCATGAATGTACCTGTTCAGTTGGAATCGAGCTTGGCAATGGAGGATGTTTCAGAGTGAAATGATGACTTGTACAGCTTCCTTGAAGTGTAAGGGAGCTTTTCCAATTCCTACTTTGTCTTGAAACTCCCTGAATCGAGCTAATGAACTCCAACTGCAAAACAGAAAATTAAAAATGGTGAAGTGGCTTGGAGGTGTTACAGGTCTGATTTTAGGACATGGTTAGCTTGCATATGTTGTAGGGAAGGTAGAGGAAAAGGTTTGGATCAAAATGCTCGAAGGGATTGGGAGTTTGCACTCAAACTGCAGGGGCTCCCCTGTTTGTGCAGTTTTAAGGTGATTAGAGCAATGTGAGTGTTTCAGATGGCAAGGGCTCGTGTGTTAGCTTGGATTTTGTCTATGGAATGTGTTTGATAGCTTTTGTGTTGTGTATGTAAGCTGAGATGAGAGATGGCATAAGTTATAGACTTTTCTTATATCTTAAGCAACAAAAGCAAGCTGGTTGTTTTAGGTTAGTAGGGAGCCTCCTAATGTGCTGCATAAGCCTCCCTTGATCAGTGTGTTATGCACATAATCTTGTGCAAAGCAGATCTTTTATGTACTTGTTGGATTACAAACTTGACATAAAGCTAAACTTTTCAAAAATGGAAATTTCACTTTATCTAGTTTAGGATTAAACCATTATGCAATGTTAGAACACAAAGAACATGACCTTAACACATTGAATATGCATTAAATTATTGAGTATAAAATGGTTCAAGGACCTGTAATCAAGCATAAAGCAAACTGATTTCAAATTGGCAAGATTATGAACATGTCTTGATGAAGAACAAAAGTGAATTTTTGCCAACTTATGAAATTCGAATCTCTCAAGTTATGAGGTTGTTTGATGAGTTCTTGGACATTTTGGAAAGCTTGGAATGTGTACTACAATCCATTTTTGAAATGCAAATCAAAATTCCAAGTGGAAGGGTATGAAAAGTGGCCTTGAAGTAGGGTAGAAAACCTTGTCAAAATAGGTCAAATTTCACTAAGTTAAAAGATGGTTTAGTGCCCTTATTCAAAAAATTATAACTTGAGATACAAGCTTCAAATGAGAAAACTTTGTGAATCAAAGTTGTAGACTATGCAACAAGCTACAACTTTCATGTTTTGACTTTTGTTTGAATCCCAATGGATCATGGTGAAAAGATGGGGCAAAGTTGGGAAAAAATTAGGGTTTTCCATAACTTAGAAAAATTCTAAGTTATGAAAAATTCCATTTTCTAACCCTAATTTGCATTTTGTGATTTCTTGATGAACAAGTTTCATGATTTGGCATGTTTTGATGAAAAATGAATCTTGACTCTTGATTTTGACCAAAAAGTCAAAGTTTGACTTTTCAGTATACAGTCAAAATTGATCAATTGACTGGGAAATTCAACTGTCAATCTTGTGTACTTGGGATCTTTTGAGCTTGATGAATGTGTCAAGATAATTCCATGGGGTCCTTGAGTCCATATGTGAGCTTGGTTTGCCATTGGCTAGGTCAAACAGTCAAAAATTGCCTTTGTGCAGTCAAAACCCTAAAAATGACCATTTTGCCCTTTTGGTGATCTGATCAAATTTCTTGTGGAATTGTGATCCAAACTTGATCAAATGGTCCATATGAGTTCATAATGTTGATGTGGATCAAATTTCATGAGATTTGACTGCCAATTGGCCACAGTTGACTTTTTCCCCAATACAGCTGATTTCTAGGTCAACTGTCCAATTGACTGGGTAAAACTTGGAATCAAGACTTGAAACTTGGCATGGGTAAACTTGGGAGTCCAACATGAAGCATGAAAGTAATCTTAGGCATTTTAGGTCAAAACATCCTTGGGCAAACTCAAACCCTAATTTGAGTCCATAGTGCAAGGAGAAGCTTTGAGTAGAGGAAACCCTAACTGTATTTTGATCTTCAAAGGTCTTGTGATGAGAAAATGTTGGGGAAATGGGAGGGCAAATTTTGGGGTACAACAGTTACTATCCTTGGCATTATGGAATATTGGACTTCTTGGACTTAGGATTAGAAACCTTGGCCTATGTTGGAGACCTTGTGACCTTAATTGATATTTTGTCTGGAGTTTTTGAGGTTTACCTCAAGACATTGGGTTGTTTGTTTGTTTTGTGTGCAGGTTATTATGATTACATTCTTTGTTTGTAATCTGGAATTCACCCGTATACAGCTGTTACTCTACCCAATTTTTATGAAGACTTAACATCCTTGAAGTTTGATTCTCTCAAGAGGTCTAGTATCTTTACTTGTTTGGTTTTAATCCAAAGAATGAGAATTCTATCTTGACTTATAATGTCAATTATTGGCTTCTTGTTGGTTAGATTGTTCTTATCCCTACCTTTTACCTTATGCTTTAGGATAGTCTCTTCTTCTCCTCCCATCTTCTTAAATTTCAAAAATCTTCTCCCTCCTTTTGAAAACTCTTCTTGTTTCTTTTAAACTTGAACCACTTTCGTAATAAACTTGGACTTAGGTTCATGCATTTTCAAAACCTTTTCATAAATAAACTTAAATCAACTTAATAATACCTTGACATTTTTTTGTGAGAAGACTAAAAGTCAATCAATCTCATACAAACCATTTTGCCACTTTGGCTTTTTACTTTAAAACCTTTCTCAAAAAGTTAGACTTTTGTCAATCCTTGTAGTGATGCAAACAATTATACTTCTACAATATGTAGTGAAGTGAGATATTTTTCACTTGGTTGTTGAGTGAGGCATTGTTGATTTTAAAATCCAAGCCATATCCTCCACTTTGAGATGCAAATTCTCCTTTCTCATGATTGTGGGTAGTAAGTATGTTTTCCACACGGACAATGATGATGATGTCTTATCTCATAAAATTAACCAACACACTTGTGTTTAAAAATCTTTAAAAGAGGAACTACGTGTACCCTGATCCCCTATTGCATGAAAGGTGGTACGTAGGCACTAAAGGTTCGCAACCGCGGCGGGTGCAAAAACCATAAAAATATATTTCCTCTCTCACCTCCACCATCCATTTTTATACAACATCTTATAGCCAAAATATACAGATTTTATAAAGAGGTTCCTTCGGAGTACCGTAGATGGTTAGGGTGCTAATACCTTCCCTTTGGGTTACTCACTCTTTTCCCATTCCTTTGGAAACAATAAAGTGCTGTGGCGATTTTTATTTTTTATCTGTATAAGTCTAGTTAATCCAATGGCTTAGTCTTAAACATTTCTACCGCTACAGAAAAATGGCGACTTCACTGGGGAAAGATTGACCTCTTGCTGGTCCATCCCTAAGTGGGTTGAGCCTATCTTTGTTTTTATCCATGTATGTGTTATCGTTGTTTATGTGGTATATGTTGTATATATGTTTGTCTGGATTTTCCTGGTTTTCATGGTGCTTGGTGATTACTCATAAGTCCTATACCCGGACTTGGGCAAACTTTAAGATAGGACGGGTGGTATAGTCATGTTAACTTTGAGGGAGTAATCCCAAAAAAGGAGGCATGATATCCCCCACTCAGTGGAGGCCCCTTTGACTGTAGTGTCATTTACCGAGTAATTGGGAAGACGTGTTGCTTTCGACCTGGGAGCCTGCTAAAGCTGAGGACCATAGAATACCTGACCCATCTTGGTCTTTTAGGTGTAATGCGAAAGCTATGACGGAGTAATCTATAAATAGTTGTCACGCGATACTACGCTCAGATGAATTTTTCTTGAGAATATTACTAAATATCGAGTTAATCGTGAAGTTGGTAATATCCGAAGGAAGGATGTAGACTCCGGGAACTTCTAGAACCTTGTTTGGCAGGTGATAACTTTTAGACCAACACCTTATGGGTAGTACCTTAGACCTCATGCTCGTGACATTGATCCTATAAACCCTATATGTGTGATCTTGTGTGTGATTGTTGCATCATGCATCCATGCACTCATAAGCATCTTTTGAAGAAATTTTATTTTGAGGGACTTAAAAGTTGACCATTTGTGAATATCTCAGGTACTTTTTGACCATAGATTCTGGAAAAAGAAAGATCTGGAAGTACAGTTTCAAGGATCCCAAGATAGATGAGTTGATCAGTCTAATTCTCGAGATCGAGTGTTATGTAGATTTTCGGAAGAAGTATGGATCCATCATTCCTCTTATGAAGCTTAGGATGAAGGAGGGTCTTCTCTCGACCTTGGTCCATTTTTATGATTTGATGTATCACTGCTTCACTTTCCTCGACTATCAGTTAATGCCTACACTAGAGGAGTATTCTTATTTGTTGGATTTACCTGTTACCGATCGTGTTCCTTTTACTGGTTTGGAGGGTGAGCCAAAACCACATGAGATTGATGTTTGGTCCATCTAGGGAAGCTTGAGGTGGAAGCCCATATCACTACTAAAGGAGGTATTAGAGGATTACTAGCTCAGTTCTTATTGGAGAAAGCTCGTTTCTTTTCCAGGATGAAGAGTACAGCCGCTTTTGAGGCCATCTTTGCTCTACTTGCCTACGAGTTGTTTTTATTTCCTAATGTAGATAAATTTGTTGACGTCAATGCTATCAGGATCTTCATGATTGGAAACCCAATTCCTACATTGTTGGGTGATGCTTATTACTCTATTCATCTTTGGAATTCTTATCATGGAGGGATGATTATCTGTTGCACGCCTCTGTTGTACCGGTGGTTTATCTCTCATATGCCTCAGTCTGATGCTTTCTGGGATGTCAGGAAGGAACCCTGTTGGGCTCCTAAGATCATGGCATTTACTCACTCGGATATTGATTGGTATCATCGAGCTTACCAGGATATAGGGATTGTTGACAGTTGTGGTAGTTTCCCCAATGTACCTCTTCTTGGTACAAAGGGAGGAATTAACTATAACCCTGTTCTTGCACGACGACAGCTTGGTTATCCGATGAGGGATAAACCAAATAGTATTCATTTGAGTAGTTTCTTTCTGAAGGAGGGAGGGGACCATAAGGAATCTAAGGAGCAGATTGCAAAGGCTTGGCGTCACATTCATAAGAAAAGTAGGAAAGATTTGGGACCAAGAGGGGCTGTTTCTTTGGAACCTTATCTTCAGTGGGTACAAACGAGAGCTATTCAATTGAAGATGCCGTATTCTTGGGAAGCACCTATGCCTGATTTTTTTGTGAAGACGACTCCTCCCTTATTGGATGATATAGAAGAGCTACAACTTGCTTTGGTCAGGATGCAGTAGGAAAAGGATGCTTGGAAAAATAAGTGCCAAACTTTAGAGATTTCCTATATAGTAGACTTGAAGGAGAAAGATGACTTGATTGAGATCCTTGAGAGTCGAGCGGTAGAGACTATGGAGAGGCAAGAGGATTTATTTTCTCCTAAGCCTCAGTCAGATGATGATTACTCACTTCCTTATTCAGGAGATTGGAAGGAGGTTTCCATCAGGTATGCACATCCAGGTGTCTTACCAAGCTTTCTTACTTTGTTCAGTAAGTTGACTCACCACTACAACACTCGAGCTGATTTTAGAAGGAAGATAGACAACTTAGAAAAATAGAATCGCGAGCTGCGCGAGGAAGTTTCTGCTTTGAAGGCCGGTATGGCCAATCTTACTCCTCTAATGGAGTCTCAGGTGGCTGCTCAGAATCAGCCACTGAGTGTTCAACCTTAACCAACAAGGGCTACTGCAGAAGCTCCGACTTTTCCTGTATCTGCTACCCCAGCTGTTGTTCAGAATCGCGTGCCTCAAGGTTATACCTGGGGAATGCCAGAGAATTTTGCACCTGAAGGTTTCAATCTTGGTCCTCAAGAAGTTCCAGTTGTTCAGACTACTGTTACTCCTGCACCTCATGTGGTGCATACTGCTCTTGATGCACCTCCTTCGGTGAGTTTGGTTACATTTGTTAATGATGATGTGTGTCTTCCTTTTCCTCCACCAAGTGAATACTTTGGTCTTTATGACAGAATAGATGACTTTCCAGAACAGTTTGACAAGATGCAGAGGAAGATGAAGACCCTCAGGGGAAAAGAGTTATTCGGGCGGAATGTGAATGAATTATGCTTGGTCCCGAATGTTAAGATATCTGCAAAGTTTAAGGTCCCGGAGTTTGAAAAGTACAAGGGCAACACTTGCCCTCGTGCTCATCTGGTAATGTATATAAGGAGAATGTCTACCCATACTGATGATTAGCGTTTGCTGATTCACTTTTTTCAGGATAGTCTGACTGGTGCTGCGTTGAAGTGGTATATGAGCTTGGACAACGTCAACATCCATACTTTCAAAGACTTGGGAGAAGCATTTATTAGACAATACACATACAACATGGACATGGCGCCTGACTGTGATCAACTCAGGGCCATGGTTCAGAAATACATGGAATCATTCAAAGAATATGCACAGAGATGGCATGAGGTAGCCGCCCAAGTGATTCCTCCCATGGAAGAGAAGGAGATGACTAAGATTTTTTTGAAGACTCTGGGTGCTTTCTACTACGAGAGGATGGTAGCAAGTGCTCCAAGTGACTTTACTGAAATGGTAGGCATGGGTATCCGTTTAGAGGAGGCTGTAAGAGAGGGTCGTTTAACAAAGGGTGAAGGATCTTGAGGTGCAAAGAAGCCATCTTATGGGTTTACCAAGAAGAAGGAAGAGGATACAAATTTTTTATGCAAGAGAGTAGGGTTAATCCTCCTAGAAGAAATTATCAGCGTCATCAGCAAGTCGCCTCAGTTACTCCAGTTGTTGGTGTAGCTCCAACCACCGTTGCTTATCAGAGACCATCCCAGCAGGGGAATCAAGGGTATAATCAGAGAAGGGAGACTTATGGCGCTATTCCTATGAGTTATACAGATTTACTACCGGCATTGATTAAGAAGAAGTTGGTGCATACCCGACCACCTCCCGTTGTACCATCACCATTGCCTTGGTATTATAAAGTAGACCAAACATGTGCTTTTCATCAGGGAGCACCAGGGCATAATGTTGAGAATTGCTATCCTTTGAAGACTGAGGTGCAGAAATTGGTGAATTCTAGTTTTCTATCTTTCAAGGATGTGGGCCATAATGTGAAAGACAACACTCTACCTAAGCATGGAGGAGCGAATGTTGTGAATATGGTGGCCGATTATCCAGGCGACTTCCGGATTTTTTATATTAATCTGGTTAGAGGAGATTTGGTGAAAATGCATGCAGACCTCTGTGAATTTAGCTACTATACGCATGACCATTTCAGTTGTGCTATTTGCAGTACAGACATACAAGGTTGCGATAAGATAAAGGGCGATTTGCAGAAGATGATGGATGAGGGCCTCATCCACATAATCAGGCCTAGGGAAGAGTATGAAGAGGAAGTGAACATGGTTTCCGGATGTCCTGGAGAGTTCAAATTTTTTGATGTGGAGCACATGAATGAGGATCTTGTACAATTGCATGCTACTTTCTGCCACATGGCTGGTCAGGTGGGACATCAGTATGGATCTTGCCGAATTTGCTTCTTGGACTCCTGAGGATGTTCAATCGTAAGGAAAGGTGTTCATTTGTTGTTGGATAATGGAACTATCAAGGTTACATGTCAAAGGGATGATTACCATGAAGTTGATATGATCGAGTCTTGTTTGGCTGAAGAAGAATCGGATGATGAGTATGCCTCTGCAGATGAGTTCTTCTCCTCAGATGAATATATGTTTCCCAGAGATGACTATGAAATGACTAATTATGTTGAAGAAGGTGTAAATGTAATTGTGCCTTGTTTTGGTGCACCCGCCCATTTTGAAGTCGAGTGTCGCAGCAAGTCGGCTATTACTCCATTAGTGATTAGTTTGCTAGGTCCTATCCCCTACAAGTCAGATAGGGTTGTGCCCTACAAATATAACACTACAATATTAGAGGATGGTGTGAAAGTTCCTGTTGTACCCCAAAATTATCCCTCTCACTTATTAAGAATTTTCTCACAAGATCTCCTTAGACTCAAGACTGCACTAGGGTTTGATCAACTAAAGACACCTCCTTAAGCACTGATGACCAAAATTAGGGTTTGAGTTGGCATAAAGATTTTTGAAATTCCAATGCCCCATATGACTTTCATGGATCATTATGGACCCCCAACATTATTCATGTCAAGTTTCAAGCCTTGGATCACATTTTTGATCAGTCAATTCAGCAGTTGACCTAAAAATTAGTTGTATTGAGGAAAAAGTCAATCATGGCCAATTTACAGTCAAACTTCATAATTTTTTATCCATATCAACATTTTAGACTCATATGCATCATTTGATCAAGTTTGGACCACAACTCCTCAAGAAAGTTGATCAAATCTCCAAAAGGGCAAAATGGTCAAAATTTGGGTTTTGACTGGGAAAGGGAAATTTCTGATTTTTGACCTAGCAAATGGTAAATTGGTTTAAGGCATAATATCAAGAGTCAAATTGCATCATTTTGACCTAATGACATGGTTCAAAACATTGCAAGTCCATTGGATTGATAGATGAATTTTCTAGTCAACTGATGAAAAGTCAACTATATACTACCACGGTATCAAGCAAGTTTGGCCAGTTGTCGAAGATTCAAGTTCTGAGAAGATTGACTCTGATATCAGTAATATTGAAGGGACTAGCAAGATTAACCTAAGCGGAAGGATATTCTCTCCAAAAATTTCTCCTCCAAAAGCAGTTTCTGGACCCGTAATCATTCCTGTTGTTGTTGCTCCTCCAAAGGTTATTTCCAGTCCTACAATCATCTCTGTTAATACTCCAACTGACAAAGCTAATACAACCCTTGTTATCACTCCTACTGACATTCCTGCTGCTGAGTCAACCGAGACTCGAGGTAAAAGTATTATGATTGAGCCTGTCCAGACGAAGGCACAATCATTGGCTATCACTGAGACCTCCCGGAGAGAGATGGAGGAAATTCTAAAGATCATAAAAAGGAGCGACTACAATGTAGTCGAGCAACTTGGGCAAACTCTATCTAAAATTTCCATGATGGCTTTACTACTATGTTCCGAGATGCATGCAAAAGCCTTGGTAAAATTCCTGAAAACTGCTCATGTGCCCCAAGAAACATCTTCCGATCAGTTCCAAGACTGCGTAGCCAGCTTGACTGTAGATAATGGTCTAGGTTTCTCGGATGCTGATTTAACGCCAAGAGGAACGAAACATAATGAGGCATTGCATGTCTCAGTGGAATGCAAGGTCACAACCTTGTCTCATGTTTTGGTGGACACCGGATCGTCTCTGAATGTGTTGCCTAAAAGGCTCTTGATAGGCTTGACTGCGAAGGATTGACATTGAAACCAAGCAACATAATAGTAAGGGCATTTGACGGCTCAAAAAGGATGGTGCATGGGGAAATGGATATCCCCATAAAGGTTGAAACCCAAACATTTAATTTAACTTTTTATGTAATGGATTACCGCCCTTCGTATTCCTACTTGCTAGGAAGACCGTGGATTCACAATGCTGGCGCTGTTACTTCTACGTTGCACCAAATGCTGAAATATCCAATTCAAGGGAAAATCATCACTGTTACATGGAGAAGAAGATTATATGATCAGCCATCTCAATTCCTTCCGATATGTGGAGCTAGATGGTGAATTTATTGAAACTCCATTCCATCACTTTGAAGAAGTCCCACAAGATGTGGCAATGACCAAGGTTGTGTCTCAAGTTCCCAAGATCACAAGGCCTCCACTCAGAATGTCATCTTTGAAGGATGCCAAGGCATTGATAGAAGAAGGTGGGTGCACTATTTGGGGACAACTCCTAGATATCCCATACAAATCTGACAAGTTTGGCCTGGGTTTCACTTCAGGTGCTCAGAAGGTTGTACGTCACGCTCGTGCTGGAGGACCACCCTTGAAGATCAGCAACCGTGAAGTCAACGCGATAGAGGATGATGAAGACAGCTACAACCTGGAGGAATGGATTTTCCCAACTGTCAGTGGAGGGCTCAGCAACTGGGAGGTTAGAGATTTTGTCCCGATCACTTTTATCCCACAATAATTTTTCTTTACATTTTGTTGGATCTGTAATATTAAAACAATTCTGACTCTTAAAACCTTGTGTCTTACCCGAGGCACAATGATCCATTTGTAAGGGTTACTATCTCATTTCCATATGACATCAATGAATCATGGACGTTTTTGCATACAAACTTTGTGATCATTGTTTTTCTTTTTACATTTTCATTTCTTTCAAAGATAGCTATATCCTTATACACACTCACACTCACACTCACAATGCAGGTCTACATCCATTCAGGATCCCATGGATAACGGTTCTGCTATGGCCTTTTGTGACTCTGAAAATCTAATCTACCAAGCTGAAGACGAAGGTGAGGAAGATTGTGAAGTACCAGGGGAACTTTCCAGATTATTACAACAAGAAGAGAGAACCATTCAGCCCCACGAGGAACCGGTGGACACCATTAATCTAGGTATCGAAGATAACAAAAGAGAAGTAAAGGTGGGTGCCAATCTAGACCCCAGTGTCAAGGAGCGTCTGATTCAGTTGCTACACGAATATGTTGAGGTCCTTTACTGGACGTATGAAGACATGCCAGGACTTGATGCAAATATTGTGGTACATCGTCTACCTACAAAAGAGGACTGCCCACCAGTAAAACAAAAGGTCTTTCGAATGCGACCAGATATGTCGGAGAAGATTAAAGCAGAAGTCATGAAGCAATTTAACGCTGGATTCTTGGCCGTCACCTCTTACCCGCAATGGGTTGCCAATGTTGTTCCCGTGCCCAAAAAGGACGGCAAGGTACGAATGTGCATGGACTATAGAGATTTAAATAGGGCAAGCCCTAAGGATGAATTCCCACTCCCCCACATTGATATTCTAGTTGACAATACGGTGCAGCACAAAGTGTTTTCCTTCATGGACGGTTTCTCAGGCTACAACCAAATCAAGATGGCGCCTGAGGACATGAAGAAAACAACCTTTGTCACACAATGAGGCATATTCTGCTACAAGATGATGCCATTCGAACTGAAGAATGATGGGGCAACCTATCAGCGGGCCATGGTTGCTCTATTTCACGACATGATACATCATGAAATAGAGGTCTATGTGGATGATATGATAGCTAGATCTCAAACAGAAGAAGAGCATCTTGATCATTTATAGAAACTGTTTGAGAGACTAAAAAAGTACAAGCTGAGGTTGAACCCAAATAAATGCACGTTTGGAGTAAGGTCTGGTAAGCTCCTAGGCTTTGAAATAAGGGTATTGAAGTAGATCCTGCCAAGGTGAAAGCTATACAAGAGATGCCTGCTCTTCATACTAAGAAGGAAGTCATAGGATTCTTGGGACGCTTGAACTAAATTGCCAGATTCATTTTTCACCTGACAACTACCTGTGAACCAATCTTCAAACTTCTGAAGAAAGATCAGGTAGTCAAATGGAATAATGAGTGCTAAATTGCTTTTGACAAAATCAAAAAATACCTGCAAGAGCCTCCAGTCAAAGGAATACCATTGATCATGTATCTGACCGTTTTGGAAAAGGGGTGTGTGCTGGGGCAACATGACGAGTCTGGCCAAAAAGAGCACACCATTTATTACCTGAGCAAAAAGTTTACCGACTGTGAAACAAGATATTCACTGCTCGAGAAAACTTGTTGCGCTCTGGCATGGGTTGCTTGCCGGGTAAGACAGTATATGCTGACTCATACTACCTTGTTGATATCTAAAATGGATCCAATAAAATACATCTTCGAGAAGCCTGCACTCTCTGGGAGAATATCGAGATGGAAGACGATCCTGATAGAATATGACATACAATATACTATCCAGAAAGCAATAAAGGGCAGTGTACTAGATGATCACCTTGCTCACCAAGCTGTAGAAGACTACCAGTCCATGAAGTTCGAATTCCCAGATAAAGACATCATGATGGTAAACAACTGTGAAGAACTCAGGCCATATGACGGACCTGAACAAGGATCCCGATGGACCCTAGTTTTTGATGGGGCATCGACAATGGTATTGGTGTTGTACTCATATCTCCGGAAGGATGTCACACTCCCTTTACGGCAAGACTCTGCTTCAACTGTACAAATAACATGGCGGAATACGAAGCGTGCATCTTTGATCTCGAAGCTGCCATAGACTTGGGGATGAAATCTTTAAATGTATTCGAAGATTCAGCTTTGGTTATCAGCCAGATCAAAGGGGAATGGGACACCAAACACCCTAACCTTATCCCTTACAAAGAACATGTTTTGACATTACTCCCACACTTTGAGAAGATTACCTTCGAGCACTTCCTGCGAGAAGAAAATCAGCTAGCAGACGCACTGCCCACAATGTCATCTATGTTTAAACTTAAATGTGATAACAAGGCTCCCCATATTACAATTGAACGAAGGGATGAACCATCACACTGTCACGAGATTAATACTAAAGAAATAGTGGACCAGCCTTGGTTTCACGAAGTCAAGAGGTATCTCGAAACTCAAGAATATCTAGAAGGAGCTTCAGTAAATGATAAGAAGTTCTTAAGGAGATTCTCTGCTAAATTCTTAGTAATGTAATTCTTTACAAACGCAACCATGACTCTGTGTTACTTCGATGCATAGACAAGGTTGAAGCTGAAAGGATCATGGTTGAATTACATGAAGGCACTTTTGGCGCCCATTCCAATGGGCATACGATGGCAAAGAAAATCCTACGGGTGGGCTATTACTGGTCTACCATGGAGGCAGATTGCTATCAACACTCTCGAACCTGCCACAAGTGTCAGATTTATGCTGACAAGGTGCACGTACCCCCAGTTCCTCTGAATGTCTTGACGGCTCCTTGGCCCTTTGCTATGTGGGGGATTGATATGATTGGGGAAATCAAGCCAACAGCCTCCAATGGACACCGCTTCATCTTAGTGGCCATTGATTATTTTACAAAGTGGGTGGAGGCAGCTTCTTTCACTTCCGTTACCAAGAATGTTATCGCCCGATTCATCAAGAAAAATCTCATCTGTCGTTATGATATCCTGGAGAGGATCATTACAAACAATGGTACAAACTTGAACAATACTATGATCACTGCCTTGTGCGAGCAATTCAAGATCCAGCATCACAATCCTTCCCCTTACCGGCCGAAGATGAATGGTGTTGTCAAAGCCGCGAATAAGAGCATTAAAAAGATCATACAGAAAATGATAGTCACATACAAAGAATGGAATGAGATGTTACCATTCGCTCTCCACGGGTATCGCACCACAACGCACACATCAACCGGGGCAACACCCTATTCTCTGGTATACAGAATGGAGGTTGTCTTGCCTATTGAGGTTCAGATCCCATCTCTGAGAATTATGAAGGATGCAGGGTTGAATGAATACGATTGGATCTAGACTCGACTTGATCATCTAAACTTGATCGATGAGAAAAGGCTTACTACTGTCTGCCATGGTCAAATGTATAAAAAATGGATGATCAAGGCTTTTAACAAAAAGGTCAGACGGCAAGTGTATCAAGTCGGGGATTTAGTGATCAAACATATCATATTGCCGCAAGGTGATCCCAGGTGGAAATGGACTCCTACATACGAAGGACCATTTGTAATCAAAAACATATTCTCTGGTGGCACAATGATCTTGACCACCATGGATGGTGACGACCTACCGCACCCTGCAAACGCAGACATAGTCAAAAGATACTACGCATAAGAGACCCGCTAGGTTGACACACCTAGAAAAAACAAGGGCATCCCGGCGAACCAAAAAGGTTCGGGAAAAAATTAGGGATAAAACAAAAAATCTGTACACCTGGCAAGCTGAAAACCCGAAAGGGCGGCTTGGGAAAAAAAGGGTATCCCTGTGGACTGAAAACCGAAAGGACGGTCCAGGCAAAAGTTAGGGATTTAAAGCGTATGACTATGTTCTGTTGGATCACCTTACGAACAACCTGACAAGCTCAGAGGTTCTGATCAATTCAATCATCTTCAGACGAGGCAACAAATAGACAAGATGCTCAGAGATACGAAGGCTATAGCAGAATGGGAATCCCATGGGATTATTGCACATAGCTATCTTTTCTTTGTATCAAAATTTTCATTTTTTACGACAACATTCTCTTACTAGAATGCTTGTCTCATTATACAAAAATACTTACTCAAAGTCAATACAAAGATATCCCTTTTAAAGTGCAAAACTATCTGTTTTTTCTTTACTCTTGTGTTTCGTTTACAAAAACGTCCAATGATTCATTTTTGAACATATGCATTTGAACATAATTATTATTTATAAATAAACAAAATAGAAAGATAATCACTGATGGCTTTCAGAGGTAGGGAAATCTCTCTGTGCTATTTCCATAATCCCCCACAGTGTGCAGTTCAATCCCCAGCAGAACAGAGCTTCCGGTTATCAATCCCCAATAGAAGTCGTTAAATTTCTCCGGATTCCCCATACAGGATTTTTTCAAGCAGTACACGACATTTACCTTACAACAAAGTTTATTTCTCCAAATATAAATTCATCAACACTTAGACTTCACAACATGAAGACTTATACTCCATATCCTCAGCAACAGTCAGGGATTTATTTTCCCCAATCCAACAACAGTGTAACAGATTAGCTCACATAAGCATACATCGCACCCATATATCATAAACATTGATGACACGAATGCATTATACTATGCATTTCATACAACATAACATTGCATATTAGCTAAAATTTCACCCTTTTCAGGATAAGGTCAATAGCTAACATTAACAATGTTCAAAGTTTTCAGATATAGTTTAGATACGCTCCAGGAACGGATGCCATTCTGATACTCATTCAGATTCTTTCTTAGATACAGTATAGATATGCTCCAGACATGGATGCCATTCTGATGCTCATTGAAAACCTTAATTTTCAGATACAGTTCAGATACGCTCTAGACACAGATGCCATTCCAATACTCATTCAGATTCTTTCTCAAATACAATTCAGATACGCACCAGACACGGATGCCATCCTGATACTCATTCAGATATAGTTTAGATACACTCCAGACACGGATGCCATTCTGATACTCATTCAGTTTTCAACTTCCAGATACAATGCAGATATGCCCCAAACATGGATGCCATTCTAGTACTCATTCAAAATCAGTCTCCAGACACAGACGCTATTCTGATACTTATTCAGATTCTCTTTCAGATTCAGCAATCACTTTTGTATGGCATCTACAAGCCCATCTCCAATAAATTTCTATCACTTCTCTAAATGTCACATTTAAGCCCATTCCCTCTACCATCACATCACCAAGTGCAAATTTCTGGGCACTCTAGTGTCCAATCATCTTCTACCTTCAAGCCACGAATGGAAAAAATCGCCAATCTAACTCTTCAAGCTTAAGAATATTGAACAGGGGCAGCTGTTGTACCCCAAAATTTTCCCTCTCACTTATCAAGAATTTTCTCACAAGATCTCCTTAGACTCAAGACTGCACTAGGGTTTGATCAGCTCAAGACACCTCCTTAAGCACTAATGACCAAAATTAGGGTTTGAGTTGGCACAAAGATTTTTGAACTTCCAATTCCCCATATGACGTTCATGGATCATTATGGACCCCCAAGATTATTCATGTCAAGTTTTAAGCCTTGGATCACATTTTTGATCAGTCAATTGAGCAATTTACCTAAAAATCAGTTGTATTGAGGAAAAGGTCAATCATGGCAAATTTATAGTCAAACTTCATAATTTTTTATCCACAACAACATTTTATACTCATATGTATCATTTTATCAAGTTTGGACCACAACTCCTCAAGAAATTTGATCAAATCTCGAAAAGGGCAAAATGGTCAAAATTTGGGTTTTGACTGGGAAAGGGAAATTTTTGATTTTGACCTAGAAAATAGTTAATTGGTTTAAGGCATAATCTCAAGAGTCCAATTGCATCATTTTTACCTAATGACATGGTTCAAAATATTGCAAGTCCATTGGATTGACAGATGGATTTTCCAGTCAACTGATCAAAAGTCAATTATATACTAAAAAGTCAAACTTTGACTTTTAGGTCAAATTCAAATGCCAAAGATCATAATTCCTCAAAACATGTCAAAATATGACACTTATTCATCAAGAAATCAAAAATTCAAGATTTCATTTTGAAAAGTCAAAATTTCTAAACTTAGAAATTTTTCTAAGTGTTGGAAATTTCATGTTTTTTTCATAACTTTGAGTAAAATTTTCACCATGATGCAAGATGATTCAAGAGAAACTTCCAACATGAAAGTTGTAGATCTACATGAAATCTACAACTTTTCTTTACACAACTCCTTCCAAAAATGCTTGGATCTCAAGTTATAAATTTATGAATACGTGGTCATGAAACTAAACACTTAGTAAAATTTTGCCCTAATTTGGTCAGGATTTTGACCCAAATTCATGGCACTTTTTCATATAGTTCCAAGGGGAATCTTAAAAAGAAATTCAAATATGGGTTATAGAGCACATTTAAAGCTTTCTAAAATGTCCAAGAACTCCTTGAGATCATTCTTGAGTAGGGAGAATCGAAGAGATGAAGTTAGGGTTTTGTCACTTGAATTACAAGTCATTTTTGATGAACACATGAACCAAATCCATGATAGGCTGCATAATCTTTGCTTTAAAGGCCTCAAACTTGTTTATAACTCCATAATTAAATGTTTACATAGCTGTTAGGGCTTTGATCCAAGCAATTGAGCTATTATCCAAGTTGCATTTCCATTAATGGCACAAAGTTAACATTGCCATTCTTGTAAAGCAAGCTTTTTGCATAAAGTTCATTCTTAAGCCTCTAACTTGTTCCTTCTTATCACACTCCATCCACAAAGTCAAAAGCAAGCTTGTTTAAAGCATAACCACTCTACCTTAGCAAGTACACAAGGCTTTGAAACTTAAATTTCTCAAAAATCACATGTTATGCATAAACTTGTGATTTTGAATTATGATCAACAAGAGGTCTCCAAACTTGTTGCTTATAAATAGAGTCACTATTTGTGAGCTAGAGGACGAGCTTAAGCACCCTGGAATACACCAAAACTCTCTCAAATCAGAAATTGCCCAAAAACTCCATTGTTGCATAGTTTCTGACCTTGAACATCAAACTCACATTTCCCCCGTGCGTTTCTTGGCCTTTTAGTTTCTAAAGCTTCCTTACATCAAGTGTAACCTATCCCTGTCCATATTTCAGTACTGTAACATTATTTATATCCTCTATAACCAAAAACAGAGCATTGCACATTGACTTCTCCAAGTCATTTCAGCCAATCTCAACTCAAGAAAATCATTGTATTAGCTTCCTAGGACCTCAAGGAAGCTAACCTGATCACCACTATCACTTGAAACAAGCTCAAACTCAAAACACGATTTCCAGTTTTGAGGTAAGTTTTATCAACTTGTAACTCTTCATACAAGCATCATCAATAGTTTATTTATGAACAAAACATGTAGATATCATTACCCTAAAGCTAACCATGTCCATAGTTTCCATTAATTTTGCTTGAGCTTAGAGAATTTTGAAATTGGAATTTCTGAGATTTTTAGGGTTCAGATTAGGGCCATTAAAATTCATGTTTATCTTTGATCTACAGTTTTAATGCTTTACATTTCTGAAACTGTGAGAAAATTTCCTATAAGTTTCATGTTTATAGTTTTCATTTTTGATGAGGAATGAGCAAGTTACAGTTGGTCTGGCTGGAGGTTGAAGATGAAGTCTTCAGGACACGTTTTGCCTTGTATATTTATTATTTTTCTTATGTTAACGGATGTATAGCCACCCCAGTGGTAGAGGCGCGCGCCTGTAACCTTTGGGACCTGGGTTCGAGCCCCAGTGGTACCCTTTTGCATTTTTACATGTTTTACAATTCTAACTTATTTTTTATTTTTGCTAGCTAACCCCCTGTTTCCTTTATACGCCCCTGGCCAATTTATTTTATTTTCTTTTTTATTATTTCATTTATTTTCTTAAATATATTTTCTAAATACTGAAAAATCATAAAATACAAAAAAAAATGATAGATTTATATTTTGACTTAGTTTGTTTTATTTTTCTCACAAAAAAATATTTTTATTAACTATACTTTCTTTATTTTCTTATTTATTATCTTGTAAATATAATTAAAATTAAGTTATTAGTTATTTTCTTTCATACTAATTTAAATATATTATTTTTGATATAAAAAAGACTAAAAATATTTTATAATGTTATAAATATTTTTAAGATAAAAATACCAAAAATACTTTTTTTCTAAACTTATTTTCATTAATTAATAGAACTAGGGTTTTATTAAAAAACTTTTCTTAAATAAATTCAAGTTTAATTAATTATTTTCTTTAATTAATTAGGTTAAAACAATTTCCCTTTTTCTCATAAAAAATCCAAAATACTCATTTCCTTAACAATTACATTTCTTGTATATTTATTTCATCTTGTACTTTTAAATTCTTTGTACATTAATACCCATTCAATATGGTTGTAATAGACTAACTAGGTTTACCTTCATGCAATCCCCATTTACAATTTGTACATCCCTCCCCTAAATGATGTAATAGCGTAGTAATTTTAAATTCCGTAATTTATCGCTTTATATACAAAATACTAGTAATCAGGATTTGTATGGAATGACTAAAACCAATACTTAGAAAACCCTAATTCAAGACAAAAACAAGCATGAAAACAATACATTTGCACACAAGCACCCCTAGGGTTATTCCACTTGGTTGCCTTATACAAAATGGCCATATTACGCTTGTAAGGTATCTTAGCAAAAACAAGCAAATACAAGATCATAGTCCCTCGATGGCGCTATCTAAGTTGCCTTTCAAATGATCTTAGTCCCTAAAAGGAATGCTAAGATACCTTGCAACATTTCTAATCATGGTTATACGATGACCCACGCCCGTCCCGTTTGCATCCAAAGATAGGGTTACTTACCAAATCAATGGTAAGATAACAATGTCAAAGGAAAAGGAAAATGAACAAGAAAGACTTTTGAATAGGTAGAATGCTGTTAATTACTTACTCAAATTTAAAAACAAAACATCCTTGCTATTTTCAAAACAAAACACTTACACTTTCAAAACATCTCACAAAACTTGAAAACATTTTCAAAAGATTAACACTTTGTATACATTCTTATGAACGAGAATCATTACAAAGTTTTCCTAAACAATGCCCTCTTTACAAAATACTTTCAAAAACCACACAAAGCATAATTTCAAACAAAATCAAGTGATCTAGAAAGTATCTAAGAGCCCATGGAAAACCATGGATGAAAAGGGTGCTAACACCTTCCCTTTTCATAATCTACCCCCCAAACTCAAGAAATAATCTCAAAGGTCTTTCCTGTGCTTTTTCACCTTTCCTTTTGGATAAAAGAAAATTCGGTGGCGACTCTTGCTAACCGCAACATTTGTGATCAAACGCAAAACCTTTAAGCCAGTTCTCCCACCGTATCACAGTTCCCATCTAGCCAATGCCCGATGTTGGAAATATTGCTGAGACTAGCACAGTGACCCACAACGGTCGTGTACTTGCACCAGTTGTTCATGGAGATGTTAGCGCTGGAAAGAAAATTGCTGAGAATGTTGAGCCCAAGAAGGTTACGGGTGAATCTAGTGGAGCTACGTTAGAGAAATAAGTGGATGATATTTTGAAGATAATCAAGATGAGCGACTACAGAATTGTAGATCAGCTACTACAGACTCCTTCAAAAATATTTATCTTGGCTTTATTGATGAATTCCTCTACTCACATAGAATCTTTGATGAGGGTATTGGATCAAGATTTTATGGAAAGTGACATGCCTATAGACCAATTTAGCAGTGTAGTATGGAATATTACGTCATGTAATAACATGAGTTTCTGCGACGATGAATTTCCAGATGAAGGAAGGAATCACAACCTGGCCCTCCACATCTCTATGAATTGCAATATGATTCACTATCCAATGTGCTAATTAATAATGGATCCGCTTTGAACGTTATACCGAGGAGTACACTTATGAAGTTTAAATATCAAGGAACGCCCATACGCCCAAGTGGCATTATTGTGAAAGTGTTTGATGGATCAAGGAAATCTGTTATTGGTGAAGTGGACTTGCCTATTCATATAGGCCCACATTTGTTTCAAATTACTTTCCAGGTCATGGATATTATCCCCGCTTATAGTTGTTTGTTAAGAAGGTCGTGGATACATGAGGCAGGGGTTGTCACTTCAACTTTATACCAGAAGGTGAAGTTTGTACGTGAACAAAAAGTGGTAATTATAAATGGAGAACATGCATTATTGATATCTCATTTGTCCTCTTTCAGCATTGTGGAGGTGGATGAAGCTTCTGTTGGAACCCAATTCCAAGCCTTATCCACTGATAACATAAGAGGAAATGAGAATTCCATGGTTTCGCTTAAGGATGCGCAGCAAGTCGTGCGTAAGGGTCATAGTGAAGTATGGGGACAAATTGTGGATCCACCTATAAACAAGAACAGAGTTGGTTTGGGATTCTCTTTAAAGAATGACAAAGGTAAGAGCATGAAGTCAAAGTCTGTTGCAGGAAAGTATCAAGACATATTCTATAGCGGGGGTTATCTTCATTCAACTGTCTATGGGATTAATGCCATTGTGGAAGATGAAGCAGAGCCAGAAATGCCAAATTATGTGACACATGGAGTTAGGATTCAGAACTGGATCACCATTGATGTTCCCTCTTGCATACATGTTTCAAAGTAATTTGTTTTGTTAATCTTTTTGAAAAGCTTTCACTCTGCCCAAGGTGAAAGTATTAATATTGTATGGGCTTATCTGTTTTCTGTGACTTTTAAAATCAATAATAAAAGTTGTCTTTGTTTCCCAAATTGTGTCTTTATTTTCTGTTTTTCTTGGAAAATGGTAATCAGAAAAAACCTTTCAAAATAAATAATAACTTAGATTCAATTTGCATGATCACTTATTATATGTGTCATTTTTTAAAAGCAATCATAAATCATATGTGCAGATTAATTAAAAAACTCGTTGAATACAATGACCCTGCATCCTCTCCCAACTTTGAATGTCCTATGTATGGGGCCGAAGAAGAAGACTATGATGAGATTCTAGAAGAGGTCTCACGGTTTCTTGAGCGCGAGGAAAATGCCATTCATCCATATAAAGAGCCATTGGAAGTAATCAATTTGGGTTCAGAAGAAGATCCGAAAGAAGTCAAGATCAGAGTGTTGTTGCATCCTGATGTGAAGAGCAAGTTGATTGAGTTATTGAAAGAGTATGTGGATATTTTTGCTTGGTCTTATCAAGATATTCTAGGTCTAGATACAGATATTGTAGAGCACCATTTGTCGTTGAAGCCAGAGTGTCCGCCAATCAAACAGAAGTTGAGAAGAACTCACCCAGATATGGAAGTAAAGATCAAAGAGGAGGTTCTAAAGAAGATTAACTCTGGTTTTCTTGTGACGTCAGTGTACCCTCAGTGGATTTCCAATATTGTCCCAGTACTGAAAAAAGACGGAAAAGTTTGCATGTGCGTAGATTACAGAGATCTAAACAAAGCTAGTCCAAAAGATGATTTTCCATTGCCACACGTTGATATGTTAGTGGATAGCACAACAAAATTCAAAGTATTCTCGTTCATGAATGGATTTTCCGGGTATAATCAAATAAGAATGGCTCCAGAGGACATGGAAAAAACAACGTTTATCACACCCTGGGGAACGTTCTGTTATAGAGTGATGCCCTTCGGGTTAAAGAACGCTTGTGCAACGTACCAGAGGGCTATGACAACCCTATTCCATGATCTGATGCACAAGGAAATCGAGGTATATGTTGATGATATGATTGCTAAATCCCAGACTGAAGAAGGGAATGTAGAAGATTTGTTGAAGTTGTTTCAGCATTTGAGGAAGTATTGTCTCTGCTTGAATCCAAATAAATGTACCTTCGGTGTTCGATCAGGGAAATTGCTGGGTTTCATTGTTAGCCAGAAAGGGATTGAAGTTGACCCTGATAAAGTCAAAGAAATTCAAGAGATGTCGGCGCCAAGAACTAAAAAACAAGTTAGAGGGTTCCTCGGGTGTTTGAATTATATTTCCAGATTCATTTCTCACATGACTGCAACATGTGAACCGATATTTAAGTTATTAAAGAAAGATCAAGGTTGTGTATGGACAGATGGCTTCCAAAGGGCATTTGAAAGTATTAAAGAATATCTGCTTGAACCTCCTATCTTGCTCCCTTCTGTGGAGGGAAGATCGTTGATTATGTATCTGACAGTGTTAGATAATTCCATGGGTTGTATTCTGGGACAGCAAGATGAAATGGGGAAGAAATAGTATGCCATTTATTATCTCAGTAAAAAGTTTACTGATTGTGAGTCGCGGTATTCTATGCTGGAAAAGACATGTTGTGCTCTGGCCTGGGCGGAAAAATGTTTGCGGCAGTATATGTTGAATCACACTACTTGGTTGATCTCCAAAATGGATCCAATCAAGTACATTTTTGAAAATCATGCTCTTACTGGGAGAATTGCCCGCTGGCAGATGTTGTTATCTGAATATGACATCAAGTACCACACTCAAAAAGCTATTAAAAGCAGCGTGTTAGTAGATTATCTTGCTCACCAGCCAGTTGATAATTATTAGTCTGTGATGTATGACTTTCCCGATGAGGATGTGATGTTTCTGAAAGTGAAAGGTTGTGATGAACCATTTCTTGAGGAAGGTCCTGATCCAGAATCTCGTTGGATTATGATATTTGATGGAGTTGTGAATGCTTATGGTAAAGGAATTGGTGTTGTGATTGTCACTCCACATGGATCGCACATTCTTTTTACTGCAAGGTTGACATTTGATTGTACTAATAATATGGCAGAATATGAGGCTTGCATTATGGGTCCCGAGGAAGCTATTGACTCAGAATTAAAATTTTAGATGTGTATGGTGATTCAGCTTTGGTAATAAATCAGATTAAAGGAGAGTGGGATACTCTTCACCCCGACTTGATCCCTTATAAATATTATGCTAGAAGGTTGTTACCCTTATTTAATAAAGTTGAATTCCATCACATTCCTAGAGATGAAAATCAAATGGCAGATGCCCTGGAAACTCTGGCTTATATGTATCAAGTAAATACTTGGAATGATATACCTCGAATTATGGTTCGGCGACTTGATAGGCCCGCTCATGTGTTTACAACAGAGGAGGTAGCAGATGAGAAACCTTGGTATTATGATATCAACCATTTTCTCCAAACTCAGGAATACCCGATTGGTGCATCGAATAAAGATAGAAAGACATTGAGAAGATTGGCTGACAGTTTCTTCCTCAGTGAAAATGTGTTGTACAAGATAAATTATGACATGGTCTTACTCAAATGTGTGGATAAACACGAAGTAGACATGTTGATGCATGAGATTCATGAAGGTTCATTTGGCACTCATGTCAATGGACATTCGATGGCTAAAAAGATGCTAAGGGCATGTTATTATTGGCTGACAATGGAATCCGATTGTTACAAATTTGCAAAGAAGTGTCATAAATGCCAGATTTATGCGGACAAGGTTCATGTGTCCCTGACACTTCTTAATGTGATCTCTTCCCCATGGCCTTTCTCTATGTGGGGTATTGACATGATTGGGATGATAGAACCCAAAGCTTCGAATGGACACTGTTTCATCTTGGGAGCAATTGATTATTTCACCAAATGGGTGGAAGCTGCTTCATAAGCTAATGTCACCAAGCAGGTGGTTGTGCGCTTCATTAAGAATAATCTCATATGTCGGTATGGTGTGCCGAGCAGAATTATCACTGACAATGGCTCAAATCTGAACAGCAAGATGATGACAGAACATCGTGAGGAATTCAAGATTGTGCATCACAATTCATCTCCGTGCATACCAAAGATGAATGGGGTTGTTGAAGCTGCTAATAAGAATATCAAGAAGATTATCCAGAAGATGGTTGCTACTTATAAATATTGGCATGAAATGCTCCCTTTTGCTTTGCATGGATATCGAACATTTGTCCACACTTCAACAGGAGAAACCATGTTCTCCCTTGTGTATGGAATGGAAGTGGTACTCCCAATTGAGGTTGAGATTCCCTCTTTGCGTGTGATAATGGAAACCAAGTCGTCAGAGGCTGAATGGGTCCAAAACAGGTTTGACAAATTGAATTTGATTGAAGAGAAGAGAATGACGACTTTGTGTCATGGCTAGTTATATCAGAAGAGAATGAAGAAAGCTTTTGATAAGAAGGTCAAACCTCGTGAATTCATAAAAGGCGACCTCGTGCTCAGGAAGATCATGTCTTTTAACGCTGATTCTAGGAGAAAATGGACTCCCAATTTTGAAGGCCCATATGTTGTCAAGAAAGCCTTCTCTGGCGGTGCATTAATTCTTGAAACTATGGATGGCGAGGATTTCCCATGTCCCCTGAATGCTGATGCAGTCAAGAAATACTTTGCCTAAAGAAATAAAAGAACATCTCGCTAAGTTGAAAACCCGAAAGGGCGACTTAGGCAAAAAAGAGCGTCTCGGTAGGCCGAAAACCCGAAAGGGCAGTCTAGGAAAAAATTAGAGACATAAACAGAATAAAATTTCCCGCTAAGTTGAAATCCTGCAAGGGCAGCTTAGGTAAAATTTAGGGACTTTCTTGGCAAGTAACTGCATCATACAAGACTTGATCGTTGAAGCAATAATCTTCTCGGATCCTCATCATACTTCAATAGAAGTTGCTGCTCAGGATTTCAAAAGTTGTTAGAGGGGATAGTGGTCATTGTATCTCAATATATCTTTTCCATTATATATTACCATTTCCGAAATTTGTAATTATCCATGGAGTCTCGCCATTTACAGACTACCATTCTATTAATGAAATTTGAGCTTTTACCCAATTCTTTGTATTTCTTATTTTATTTAGCTTGCAAAGACTCCATTTATTATTGATAATAAATTTCAACGCGAAAAGATTAAATAAAAAATTAATTTTCAAAAAGAATTTACAATTTGCTTTTACTTTAAAATTTGTGACGCAAGAGAAAAACAAAAGTGGTGATCCCAGGAATGGACGAACTCTAGTTGTTTTGAGAAGTTTTATTTCCCGGAGAATTTTTTCTCAGGATGTTTTCGCTGTATTGGGTTTGTGACTCCAGTGTTCTCGGTCAAGTTTTGGTTCATTTTTCTTCTTTTCTGAGTTTACATGGTATGAAGACTCAATCCAAGATTTCTCCAGTGAAGGTTTTGCTTGTTTGACAGTAGTTATTTCTTCCCAGAGAAGTTGGTACAATAATTACTCTCGAAGAACACATGTCTTCGGTTTCTACAGTAAAGAACGTATATTGGTTTTCCCTTTGAGAATATGGTGTTGACCTCCCCAATGAAGTCAGCGTGAAAGCCCTAGTTAATGTCTTGATGATGGGACATTATATGCCTTAGTGAAGTTTATGTGTTTTTCCTCCTTCAAAATGGGCCTGAATTCCCCAGTGAATGTTTTGATGATTTGGTGTCCGCCTGCTTTACTTAAAATTGATTTTGCAATCCCCAGTAGAAGTGTTACTTTTGAAAATATTTGTTTCCCCATTGAAGTCTGAGTGCTATTCCCTTGTAAATCCTGGGAAAGGATGTTATATCTCTGTATCTGTATTGTTTTGTTGCTATGTTTTGTCTACTTCCGAATTACGTTTCTCCCCAGTGAAGTTAAGCCATGCAGTAGGTTTTGTTTCCTCAGTTGGCGCCTACTTTTTCTTATGGAATGTTCATCTTGGATGTGATTTAGCCGAGTGCTGATTGTGCCCGAGTTGGTTTTTCCTGGTTACTCCCAGTATTATATGTCTGTTTTGTCAGCATATGCACGATAACACTCATACATTCATACATACATCATGCATAGTTAAAATTTGGCAAATCACTGCTCATTCACATTCGTTATTGTTTTGTGGACGTATTTCCATGTTTTGCAGAGTTGTGTTATCCCCTCTCCAATAGAGTGTCAGTCATAAGAAGAAATTGTGTGTTCTTTCAATCTCCCCACTAAGTTGTCCCTCGTGGAAGATTTTTTCTTTAGCCTTCCTGTACAGCTCTTTGTCTGGATGATTTGGGTTTGCCTCTTGAGTTCATTTCTCAGAGAATGTATCTTGGTAGACTATTTTACTCCAGTTTATTTCTGGATCGAATATTTGTTTCCCAATAATTTTATTACTTTGGATTTCTGCAAGCTTGGAGCATTGGTTTGAGAATGTGAATTTATTTTTCACGAGAAGACTTTATCTCCTCAGTAGGAATATATTTGAATTTCCCCCAGAAAGTCATATTTCTTTCCCTGGGAACTCATATTGTCCTCCCCAGGAAGTCATATTGGGTTCCCCAGAAGTCATTTTTTACAATCCTTCCTATAACACCAGGTAGCAGGTCTCTTTATTTGAGCAACTTGTACTTCCCCGTAAAAGTAGACGTTACTTTTTTTGGCTATCTTCTCTATGAGTGGATAGTTTGTAGTTCGTTGTCAAATTACTCCAGTGGATGACAAGTCTTTAAATATCACAGAGACAGTTCATTATGAAATCTTTGCAAGTGGTAGTCTCTTTATTTGAGACAGCTTATATATTACCCTTTCTAGGCAGAATGCCTTGGTTAAAGAAGAAGTTGAGACCCGTTCTAGGTGAAATGCCAGAATTTTAGGGAAAACTTGTTATCTTTTTGCTACCTTCAGTGAATGTTGGTAGTTCATCGTCAGTGAACGGCAGTGCTATGATATATTTTCTCTTTCTACCTTCAGTGAAAGTTGGTAGTTGGCTCCTAAATTCGACACCCTTGTTTTTATTAATATAAACCATTAATCATGAGGGATGGTTTCGACCAGCTGATTCTGTCGAAGTGCCCATCAGAAGATGGCAAGGTACTTAGAGAATTTCTTCTAGGTAAGAATCCTGTTGCCTTCGACGTCAAAGGTGCTTCTCGACAGAGGTATTCGACGCTCAGAGTGGAACAGTTTGAGATTCAAATGTTTGGAGGGAAAACGGTTCCCAGCGGTTACCAAGTGCAACGTGCCAAGATCTGGAGCGTCGAATGCTGTGAGCGTGCCAAGTGGAGTCATCTCGAAGCAGCGTAACTGCCTGGCGGTTACTTGAGATGTGTTTAGTATAAATATTAGTAGTTCACGTAGTTTTTCGCGTGTGTTCACAATTATATACAAGTTACTCATATAGATTCAAGTACCCAGTGTGAGCGAAAGCATTGTTGAGAATGTATGTGTGAAACACCATTTTAATTAATCAAAGTCATTTATTTTCCATAACTTTATTGCTCTTCATTTACTTTTCCAGTCGAAGCCTTCATTTCAAGCCTTCCTTTATTCTATCAAGTTTTCTTCTTCATGCAATTTACATAAAGCTTCTTTATTTTCTTGTCATTTAACCATTATTAAACTTAGTCAAAACCCCAAAATCAACCATGTCTTAGGATCAATCTGATCGATCCTGCGAGTCACCAAATAAGTAACCTTTTGGAAGATCAGCGGTTGTTTACCAATTCCCACGGTAAACAAATTGGCACACCCGGTGGGACCTTGTGTTGATTTTGAAGTTTAACCTTTTATACAGAATATCATCTTTTTCGAGAAGTATTGCATGTTATTGAGAAGTGGTAGAATATACACTAACACTAACAATACCAATACTGCCAGAAGAAGAGAAGCGATGGCGAATCCGCCAAACAATAACGAAATCCCACAAACGAATGTGGGAACAACGGTTATCCCAACCGTAAGTGAAGCGCTAACCGCTGGTTCAACACCAGCAGTAACGGTCACAACAACGGGGCCATTACCTCCGTTCACTGGCCCCAGAGTGCCTTTGGGAACTCCCCCACCAAGGGGAAATCTAGGCACCAGGCCTTATGTTCCCCCAGGATTTATGACAGGCGGTCCAAATCGAGAACCACTCTATGGCATGCCAACGTCTGAATTGGCTAGCCTGACGAACGCTGCATCCACTTTTTCAGACCCTTTAGTGAGTGCCTCTTCGCCACTCCAAGGTTCTGGAGTTGGTATGGCGAACAGAAATAGGACCCAACTCTTAGGAGGAACGTCCCAAGTAGAGCATGGCCTTACGAATGCCTCGACAGCAGTCTTGAGGCAACAAATGGACGAAAGCAACCATGATATGGTTCAAATGTTGGCACAAACTTTAAGTACAGTGTTGAACCCTCTGATACAAAATACCACCCAGTCGAATCAGCAGATGACAGCGCAAATGACGCGTCTGGCTGATTTCTTTGGGGTACCCCAACCTATTCGACAGCCCCAAAGGGCACAAATAAGGGGAAACCAAGGTATACTTCTAGAGGAAGAAACTACTATTAACCAAGTCCAGCAGCCTGTCGAAGAAAACCTTAGGGCACGATTGGAGCAACCCGTGGTCGAAGAACCTAGGGTCATAGCCCCGGAGGTAAGGATAGTCAACAGAAACCAAAATACTGACGAAGTAGTTCAGCACATCCAATACCAGAACATGGGTTTGGAAAATAACCTGGCAGCCATGATCGAAAGAATCATGACGCAAAATGGGATGAATATGGGCTTTCGTAGGCCCAACTTCACATCCCCACTGTCAGAATATGTGTTACAAACAAACTTACCTCCTAGATGTAAAGTCCCTAAGTTCACTAAATTCTCAGGGGACACGACAGAATCTACTGTCGAACATGTGGTGAGATACTTGATCGAAGCAGGAGATATTTCAAACAACGAAAATCTGAGGATTAAGTATTTCCCAAGTTCTTTAACAAAGAACGCGTTTACTTGGTTCACAACTCTCCCCCCCAATTCGATCCATCATTGGACCCAGTTGGAGAGATTGTTCCATGAGCAATTCTACATGGGACAAACCAAGATAAGCCTGAAAGAATTGGCCAGTGTAAAGAGACGTTTCACTGAACCTATAGACGAATATCTAAATAGGTTTAGGTTGCTCAAAGCAAGATGCTTTACGCAAGTGCCAGAACATGAGTTAGTCGAAATAGCCGCAGGCGGCTTAGATTATTCCCTTAGGAAGAAATTAGACACTCAATACCTGAGAGACATGGCCCAATTGGCCGATAGAGTTCGACAGGTAGAACGCCTTAAAGCTGAAAAAGCCAAGGCGACAAAAACTCATAAAAGAGAGAGGATAGCGTATGTCGAAATGGATGATGAAGATCCAAAAACCTTCGACGAAACTATAACCGTCGAAGAAAGCGAGGTCGATTTAGCGGAACTGAAACAAGGGCCGCCATACTCTTGCAAACTGTTAGTCCCCTCAAGTGGAAAGAATACCACTGGTCCGGAAAGGACCAACGATAGGTTCCCCAAAAAGACTTACAGTTTTGATATTACAAAATGTGATGAAATCTTTGACTTACTTGTAAAAGATGGCCAAATGATAGTACCCCCAGGGGTAAAAGTGCCTCCTCTTGATCAAAGAAAGAAAAGAGGCTTTTGTAAATATCATAATTTTCTGGGCCATAAAACATCTCAATGTTTTCTTTTTAGGAATCTCGTGCAAGACGCTATCGAAGAAGGGAGGTTGAAGTTTGCTGACAAGACCCCCATGACTGTGGACTCCAACCCTTTGCAGGCTGAAGCCCATTATGCTGAACCTTCAGAGGTGAACGTGATCGAGGCATCCAGAAGCCAGTCGAAGAGGCCAGGAATAACCATGGTCGAAGT
Organism: Vicia faba; assembly: GCA_948472305.1. Taxonomy (NCBI): domain Eukaryota; kingdom Viridiplantae; phylum Streptophyta; class Magnoliopsida; order Fabales; family Fabaceae; genus Vicia; species Vicia faba. The sequence continues at coordinate 1,335,979,156 of OX451738.1, read as the reverse complement.
CACTAAGGATCATGTCAATATGCCAATCTTTGGCAGTTTTTCTAGGAATCTATCTAGAAAGACAATTGAAGCGGTCCAAAAGGCGGTCGAAAGCCCAAAGCTGGAGACAGTTGGAGCCCAAAAATCTGGAACAAAACCCAGTTCTTACTTGGCTGCAGTTCAAGGCCAGACAGAGGACTTGGAGACTCAGATGAAGCAGTTGACTCTTGCCACCAAAGACACCATGAATGTCAACATGGTCGAAGTCTCTGAACCAAAAGCATCAGAGGAGGCCATTAGGCAAGAACAAGCTAACAAAACTGCTTTCCCTCGGGAAAATGAAAACCTGGCAGATTTCCTACAAAGATGCCAGAAGAAGAAGTCAGAAGTGATGCTGTGTCCTCGATGCAGCTCGATTTTCGACAAAAAAGCTGCTGAACATATTCAAGGTGTAAGAGCAGCAAACAGAAAAAGGGAAAGTGTTGATACTCGACATGACCCCAGAAGAACCTACCAAAAGGGTTCAAATCAAGAAAAGAGGCCACTGACTTTCAGGCCTCCAACCAATGTGCCAGTTGATACATGGTACAAAACATCTGGTCGAAAGAGGCCAAGCGAGGAAAGATGGCACTCCTTCGAAGTGCCAAGAGGTTCATCTTTTACACATAAGAAAGAACCTCAGGTTGCTACCCCTAAAGTGACCCAGGTATCAAGCAACTACAAAGGGAAGAATCCCATGTCTCGATCTCAATGGAGGAGATACCAGAGGCGACGAAAAGCTGAGAGGGAAGCTGCTAATAAACCAAAGGCAGAATCAAGTTCAAATGTTCCTCAGAGAAAGCAGAGGAAGCCTCTGGAAAGACAATCTGTGACCAATAGGCTAGTCTGGCCTAACCAGGGTGAGGTTGATAATGAAGATGGCTCTGAGTCTGATGACACCCTAGATATCATGGTGAACATAGTCTCAGTTTTTCCAAGAGAGTTCAACCGCCAGGTGGAGGTCGAAACAAGCGATTGGGAAGTTGAACAAGAAATGGCCAAGCATAGGCCAGTGTGCTATTTCGTCATGGATAATGGCGCTACTGAAGAGCAAAATGGGTTCTTCGAACCTCCTACAGAGGCGATGAAAAATCACCTCAAGCCTTTATTTATAAGGGCTAAACTCGAAGAAACCACAGTAAATAAGATCTTGGTTGATTGTGGGGCAACCATCAACATCATCCCTCACTTTATGCTGAGAAAAATAGGCAAAAGCGATGAAAACATCAAGCCTCACAACATGGTCCTGTCGAATTATGAAGGCGGCATAGGGACCACTATGGGTGTGATCCAACTGGACATCAAGGTGGGATCTATCCTTCGACCAACTATGTTTATGGTCATATCGGCCAAACCAAATTATAATCTTTTGTTGGGCCGAGAATGGATACATGGTGTTGGAGATGTACCATCATCAATGCACCAAAGGTTGATACTATGGCGTCCTGATGGAATGGTCGAAAACATAGAAGCGGATCAAAGCTATTACTTGGGAGAAGTAAATAACCTAGGGATGGTAGACTTCGACAAAAATTTGGCTCACATTGGGCCATGCCCAACACCTGACTTCGACTTGGCGCCAGCGCCAAATACTTTTTGTTCCTTATACCTGCACCCTGAGCATGGTTTTCAATGGGACAGAGAAGACTTGTCCCACATTGACTTTAGTGGACTAACTGATATCCAACCAACTGGTTGGGGAAGTGAATTCAGTGAAAATGACTGAGTCACAATCATTGCAGCAAATTTCGGCTTACGTAGCCGAAACAAGGATGATAATGGCTCTCGAAGCCGAAGTAAAATATATGGCCACACAAGCCAATGATCAAGAGTTACCTTCTGCAGGTCCTGAAAAGGATTTCGATCCAGAACCTCCTGATATCATGCCAGAAGGATTGCAGGAACAAAGGCTCGACGCCATCTACGACGATGAGCCTTTGGGATTCGAGAAGGACCCCTTAGCAAACAACATCAAAATGCTAGCGCAGGATCCTTTAGAAGAAATCAACTTGGGCGAAGGGTTAGAGAAAAAGCCAACTTACATTAGCGCAAAAATAGACCCAAAACTCAGGTTGGAAGTAATCCATTTGTTAAAGGAGTTCAATGACTATTTTGCATGGGATTACGACGAGATGCCTGGTCTCGACAGAGGATTGGTAGAACTTCAGTTGCCAATCAAACCTGGGAAGAAGCCAGTCAAGCAAAGTCCAAGACGCTTCGCTCCAGAAATACTGTCGAAGATCAAAACGGAAGTCGAAAGACTGCTGAAGTGCAAATTCATACGAGCTACGAGGTATGTCGAATGGATTGCAAACATTGTGCCAGTGATTAAGAAAAATGGTACATTGAGGGTGTGCATAGATTTCAGAGATTTGAATGCTGCTACACCCAAAGATGAATATCTTATGCCTGTGGCGGAAATGATAGTCGATTCTGCCGCTGGCTATGAGTACCTGAGTATGCTCGATGGTTATTCAGGATATAATCAAATATTCATTGCTGAAGAAGATGTGTCGAAAACAGCTTTTCGATGCCCTAGGGCTTTAGGCACTTACGAATGGGTAGTGATGCCTTTTGGCCTAAAGAACGCTGGGGCAACATATCAGCGAGCGATGAACTCTATCTTCCATGATTTTATTAACACTTTTATGCAAGTATATATTGATGACATTTTTTTAAAATCTGTTTCCAGGAAGAACCATATAGACCACCTTCGACAATCATTCGAAAGAATGAGAGAACATGGTCTAAAGATGAACCCTTTGAAGTGTGCATTCTGTGTAAAAGCTGGAGATTTCTTGGGCTTCGTCGTCCACAAGAAAGGAATCAAAATCAACCAGAACAAGACGAAGGCAATTCTGGAAGCGAAAGCGCCAGCAAACAAAAAGGAACTGCAATCTCTGCTAGGCAAGATAAATTTCTTGAGGAGATTCATATCTAACCTAAGTGGGAAAGCTCAAGCCTTTTCACCCTTACTTCGATTGAACAAAGAAAGATTCGAATGGGGGCAAGAGCAACAAGAAGCCTTCAACAAAATCAAAGGGTATCTCACAAAGCCACCTATTTTGGTGCCTCCTTGCAGCAACAGGAGTATGAGATTGTACATAGCTGCATCCGACAAAACTTTGGGAAGCATGTTAGCCCAAGAAGATGAAAATGGAGTCGAAAGACCCATTTACTATCTTAGTAGAGTTTTGAACGATGCAGAAACTAGATATAGCGAAGTTGAAAAATTATGTCTATGTCTTTATTTCTCTTGTACAAAGCTCAAACAATATATAAAACCAGTTGATGTGTATGTTTCGTCTCATTTTGATGTTTTCAAGTACATGTTATCGAAACCCATCCTGCACAGCCGAATTGGCAAGTGGGCGCTAGTATTAACTGAATACTCCTTGACCTTTATGCCTCTTAAGGCAGTGAAAGGACAAGTAGTGGCAGACTTTATAGTCGACCACTCAATTCAGGTTAAGAGTATAAATTATGTGGAGATAGAGCCTTGGAAACTCTACTTCGATGGTTCCATCCATAAAGATGGAACAGGAGTAGGGGTCTTGATTATTTCTCCAGAAAAAATTCCAACAACATTCAAGTACAAGATATCAGGTACTTGTTCGAACAATGAGGCTGAGTACGAAGCTCTAATTACTGGCCTTGAGATATTGTTGGAATTGGGGGCAACTCGAGTCGAAATAATGAGAGACTCAGAGTTAGTCATTAAGCAAGTCACAAAAGAATATAAGTGCATAAGAGAAAATCTCATTATGTACTTTGTGATAGCAAATCGTTTATTGAAAAAATTCGAAATGGTCAACATTCGACACATACCCAGATTGGAAAATCAAATAGCCAACGATTTGGCACAAATTGCATCTGGGTACAAAATTTCAAAAACGAGATTACAAAGAGCAATCGAAGTTCGAGAAAAGATAAAAGCAACTTGTCTGTCACCAACAGATTTGAAATCGACAAGACTAGGGTATGCTGATCAAAGGAACTTCGAAATTTCGTTCATAGACAATTTGTCAGCGCAAGATTGGAGGAAACCCATTGTGGATTATCTAGAAAATCCAGCAACTTCGACAGAACGAAAAATAAAATATAGGGCGTTGAGTTACGTACTCATGGGTAATGAGTTATTTAAAAAGGCGCCTGAAGGGGTATTGCTAAAGTGTTTAAGTGAAACTGAAGCATACATAGCCCTTTTGACTACGCACGCTGGAGCATGTGGGGCTCACCAAGTAGGCCATAAGATGAAATGGTTGTTGTTTCGACAAGGACTATACTGGCCCACCATCTTGAAAGATTGTGTCGAGTTCGCCAAGGGGTGTCAGGAATGTCAAGTCCATACAGGCATCCAGCATGTACCAGCAAGCGAACTTCACTCAATAGTGAAACCTTGGCCCTTTAGAGGATGGGCGTTGGACCTTATTGGAGAGATTCGACCAGCATCATCAAAGAGCCAGAAGTATATATTGGTAGGCATTGATTATTTCACTAAGTGGATCGAAGCTATTCCTTTAGTCAATGTAGACCAAGAAAATGTCATTGAATTTATTCAAAAGAACATTATCTTTAGATTTGGAATCCCTGAAACTATAACGACTGATCAAGGATCAGTTTTCACCGGTCAAAAGATGCAGGAATTCGCTCAAGAAACAGGCTTTAGACTCCTAACATCAACGCCTTATTATGCACAGGCAAACGGTCAAGTTGAAGCAGCGAATAAAATAGTGATTGGCTTGATAAAAAAGCATGTAGGGAAGAAGCCAAAAAACTGGCATAAGACGTTAGACCAGATCTTGTGGGCCTGTCGAACGTCCCCAAAAGAAGCCATAGGTACAACACCATATCGGCTAACTTTTGGTCATGACGCAGTGTTGCCAGCAGAAATTTGTCTTCAATCTGTAAGGGTTCAGAGACATCATGATATCCCTTCTGAGGTTTATTGGGATATGATGTTAGACAAACTAGTAGATTTAGACGAAGAGAGACTTCGCGCTCTCGACCTACTAAGGATTCAGAAGAAAAGAGTAGAAGACTCTTACAATAAAAAAGTGAAACCTAAGGCATTCTCGCCTGGAGAATTAGTTTGGAAGGTGATTCTCCCCATGGATCGAAGGGATCGAAGCATGGGAAAATGGTCACCCAAATGGGAAGGACCATTCAGAATTATCCAAACTTTTTCTGGTGGAGCTTATGAAGTCGAAGAGTTAGGTGAAGATAAAAGACTCTTGAGAGTAAACGGCAAATATTTGAAAAAGTATAAACCTATGCTCCAAGAGATCAAAATAAATAGCAAGTAATGATCAAATTAACCATAAACAACCAAAATGGAAAATTTTATAAGAATTAGCCAAAATGGTTACATTGTCAAATAAATGTTACAATACATGGTTAATAAAGGGCTAAGTAAATCAGAAGGGGATAGAATCTCTGAGTCGAAGGTACTTGGCCTGCTGCAACTCCAGTCTTTTGTTGCACAAGGCATTCGCCTGGGAAAGCTTGGCAATTTGGTCATCGAAGGCTTGGGCTTTCTCAGCAAACTCTAGGCCTCGTGTAACTTCAGCTTGGCTCTCTGTGTCTGAAACAGTCGAGAGAAGCTCCTCCTTGCGCTTAGTATTAGCATTCATCTTGGCCTCCAGCTCTTCTATTTGCACCTTTATAGAGGCATTGTCTCGATCTATGGCGTCAATTTCTTCTTGCTTGGATGCTTTCTGCTTCGACAACTCTGCAATTCGAGAAGTCGTCTCAGCTACTGCAGTCCAGGCAGAAGAACTTTTGCCATGTAACGCTTCGAGCTAGCTGTTGAAGCCCCTCTGACGTCGATAGTCTACTGAGACTTGATCAACAATGGAGTATAACTCCATGATAAAGCTCGAAACCTCTGGAGTCACAGCAAGCAAGTCGACTGCATTCAAAACAGCTCCCAAACAAGATGGAGCAGTGGGATCCCCCTCCAAAGCCTTCATCAGATCTTTCTTGAAGAACTGAGCCTTGACCTTCATCAAAGCCTCATCAAGAGGAGAAGTTGAAGTGGACTTCCCCGATGCAGTAGAAGCATCATGACTCAGGTCAGATGAACTTCCCCTACTCTCGATAATGGCATTCAGGTAGCCAATGGGATCAGTTTGCTTCAAGAGTGCCAAATCTTCTTTAGACTTATGCTTTGTCGAGGTGGTAACCCTTACAGCAGCGTTGTCTTGAGGTTGAAGCTGTTGAGTAGCGTTTGCATCGACATGACTCTCTTCGACCTGTAGTTCAGCAGTGCCAGCGTCAGCGTGATCCCCTTCGTCATGTTGTTCCTCTGACAGATCGACCACTTGAGTTTCCTTTGGTTGTTGGTCCTCTGCTTCGGCATTGGCTTCATCGTTCACCAATTCTTCCTCTTGTGGCCTACTGTGTTCAGCAGAGTCTAGTGTCTCTAAAGTCTTTGGTGCTGAACTTTCGGTGGTCTCCTGAAAATAGAAGAGGAAGAATCTTCTGGTTTAGAAAGAGACACAATCGAACGTGAGCATCGACACCTGAGTTAAAAATGGTCAAAGAAACTACCTGCAGTGGAATTTCAGCCCCAGGGCTGGAATTATCACTTTCGACGGGTTTATTGAGCAAAACATTTAGCTCCTCCTCCGTTGGCTCTTCGCTAATCACGGGAGGTGGCCTGGGTCTTCTCCCTGCAACCTTTATTCTGATTGTGGGTCGAGTCTCAGGAGAAGGAGCATCTTTCTTCAGTTTTCTCCATTTAAGAGGAGCGGGGGGAGATTCGTCCTCGTCGTCGCTCCCAGATTCGACCGTAAGTGCAGGTCGTTTCTTGGGTGAAGGTGCCTGAAAACCAATTGGAGTTCGATTTAGAACGCTACATCAGAATGTTAAAACCAGAAGGAAATAATAAAAGTTTGGTTACCGGTGCTGAAGGTTTTATCGAAGGACCTTCCCCCTGATGGCTTGTTGTAGTTTTCGCCGGTGCTGGAGGTTTTGTCAAGGGACCTCCTCCCTGATGGCCTTCTGCGGCTTTCTTTGCTGCAGGCTTTCGAACAACTGAAAGAAGACAAGTTATAATTAACAAGTTACCAGTCGAAATGGAAAGACAAAATAATTTGGAGAGTGAACGTACATTTCTTTATTTTGTCAAGGACTAGAACGAAGGACTTCTGAAGTTCGTCCACAAAATCTTTCTCGTCGAAGAACTCTTCAACATAGTAACTCTTCCACCAGTCTTCGAAGTATGGTGAACAGAGGAAGTTAAGTTGATAGTCGAACAGTGAAAGTACTGTTCGACCAGCATACCTGCCAATATGCTTGGTGGCAGCATCCTCAGTATAGTCATTGCAAAAATATAACATGGACTTCTCCCTAGGAAAAATAGGAGAAGGAAGTGATTGAATGATACCAAACTGTCGAGAGACTAAGTTTGGTTGGTAAGCGATCAAGCTCAGGTGATTCTTGGAGCTCTTAAAGCGCAGTGGCATTATTCTAGGTGTGAGAAATGCTTCCCACATTATTGTGTGTTCTTCGACATGAGGGTCACCTGACGACTTGGGATGGGGCCTGGTGAACCATTCTGGACCAACCTTTCGACGAGCGAAAGGATCCATGGTCGAAGTGAATTCTTTTCTTCTTGCAAACATCAAGATGAAGTTTGCAAAAGTCTGTTGAAGCTCCAGCCCATCTTCAGTCGGGGTCAGTAAAGCCAATCTGGTGCCTTCGATACGCCTATTTGCTATCTCAGGAGCTTGCTCATTTATTTGAGTTTTCTGAGGTAAGAAAGACTCAAAAGTGGCATTGAGCCACAGTTGAAGTAGCCAAAAGGGTCCTGCAAGCAACAGACTGGCTCTATTTTCGATGACCTTTAACAGAGTCGCTCCGCTGCTGATCGATTCGTACAGATTCGCCAAGATTAATTCGGCCAAACAAATGTTTTGGCCATGGTGAAGCTGGGTAGCAAGGGTGACCATCTTCTTTGTCACATGTAAAGACTTTGTACAGAACACAAAGCGTGACAGCCAAAGGGCTAGAAACACAATGTGCTCTACATCCGTCACATTGGTTGTCGACCTATCATGGTAATGGTTGATATAGGTGGTATAGGTGGGTTTCGTAGCTGAAAATCCAATCTGATCCTCCGACATTTCCTTTGGGTCGAAATAATCCCCAGTGGGTCGAAGGCCGGTGATGGCAGCCACGTCGAAAAGCGTGGGTGTTAGCATTCCACAAGGAAGGTGGAAAGTGAAATGAGTATAATCCTAGAAAAGCAAAGAGGCTATCAACATCTCAGGGGAGTAGTTGAGACCCGTCTTCGACAGCATGACTAGGTCGTATATCCCCAGTGTTGTACCCCAAAATTTGCCCTCCCATATTCTTCAAGAAATTGCCAAGCCAAGCTTCAAAGTTCCCCAAGGATTGCACAGTGCAAGGGTCTCCTAAACAGGCAAAATTAGGGTTTGTGGTCTGATCAAGAAAGTGAAGTTTCCAAAGGTCCAATCAAGTCTCACATGCTTACAAATATGGTCAAAAATCCTCATACAAAGTTTTAAGACATTCAGCTTAAAATTGCACAGTCAGAAACCCTAATTGCACTACAGTCAACTGTAGGGGCAAAATGGTCATTTGACAGTCAAAAGTTCAAATTTTTGGTCAACATATCATTTTGAAGCCACAAACATCATTTGATCAATGCTTGATCATGATTCTCAAAATTTGGCTCAAAAATCATCAAGATGCAAAAGTTTCCTTATTTGGACAGCTGAAAAAGTCAACTGTAAATTGACCAGGGCATAACTTTCACATGGATTATCAGAAAAATTCCATCCAAAGCTCATTTTGAAGAGAAAGACATTTCCTACAACTCATCTTCATACTTCAAATCCAAGAAATGCTCTCACAAAAAGTTATCAATTTCAACATTATAGGTCATTTTCAAAAGTCAACAAAAAGGGACTTTAAGTCAAAGGCCATAACTTGAGATTGGTAAATCAAAATGACATGGGACCAAAGACATTGGTTAGAAGACTCAAAGACATTCCCAAAATGTCCAAGAACATGAGAAAATCTTAAAAATTGAGCAAGTTATGCCTTGTGGAAGTTGGGAAATTTTTGGATATTTTGAAAAGTCAACATTGATTCAAATGACCTAAAGTTGCTAATGGGCCCATTTTTCTTCCATAATTCATCATCCATGACATGTGCACGACCACTTGGCCCAAAGGGAAGTTTTATTCATTTTTTATTTATTTATTTGAATTTTTATTAATAATAATTCATTTAAATCAATTAAATATATGAAAAATACTTAATTTAACCTAACAAATCTTTTTGCACATGTAATCTACTCAATAATTCGTGCACATTCAAATATGGGAAGATTTGGATTGATTGGATCATAATTGGTACAAAATTGTATGGAAAAGATTGAAAAAACAAAGCTTGAAAATCAAATCTTCAAAACCATCAATGAATGAGATTTTGCTCAGAATTGTTGACCTAACTCACTCAATACATAAGTCAAAACACAAACCTAATGCCCTGAACGATTGAAGCTGCGCTAGGAACCATTGACAAACTTGAATTTTTGGCAAGAAACTCAAAAACTAAAAACCCTTTTGCAGGTTGATTCAAGGCTTAATAGCTGTTCAAACACCTTCCTGGAGGTTCATTGAACGATTCTCAATCAAGAACACTCATCCAAACCTCAAGAATCATTGTACAAAATCAAAAATTTTCTCATAAAATTGCATACTCGTATATTAATTTTGAGGCATTTTCATGACATTTAGTTTAGGTATTCTTACTAAACGATGCATTCTGATGCTTACCATGTGAATTAATTGCGTTTTTATGCATTGTGTACAAATATGCCATTGTTGCTTTTTAGGGTTTGCAGAATTTCAAATTAGGGGTTTTCAGATAATGTAAAATCAGCCTACCACAGTGCCATGGTCATGATCAGCGCCTTTGGATGAAGAAGAAGCCATATTCGCGCTCAATTTATGAGCGTCATAGGCCTAATCGCTATTTTTTAGTAGCATGCCTAAGAGAACGCGTAAAAAACCGTTGCCATGTTTTATTGTATTTTCAGGAAAACAAAGACAATGGAGAAGATGAACCCGTGGCTAGCCATGATTGGCTCTTTTGAATTTCGCGCGCAGAGGCCCCACTAACGCTTGTTTTATTTATAATATTTGTTGTTTGTTTAATATTAACAACGCGCATCTGGCTCCACTGGCAAGCATAAGGATTGGCAAAGCACCTGACCTGGGTTCGAGCCCCAGGTCTTCAATGTCCCAATATTATTTTTCAATAAAAGTTCACATGCACTTCAAGGCTGAAGACGCACCATACACCTCCTAATCAAGCCAGCCACGCGTACGTTGAGAGGGATCCAAGGGCACTGATTGAAAGAACAATATGGAGCTTAGTCAATGCATCACATGCTAATGCCAAAGTCAAACGGACCAATGTCTTGATGGGCCTAAAGTTTCTAAAGATACCTCCTAATTTGGGTCTGAACCCCCAGGTTTGCATATTTTTTTATTTTCGTTACTTTTTTGTATTATTATTTTTACTTCTTTTTTATTATTGTTTTATTAATTAGTTTATTATTTTCATAAATATAAAAAATACCACAAAAAAATCAGAAAAGGAAAAATAATAAATATTTTTTTATTTTAATATTTCTTGTAAATAAATTGCATGTAATTGAATTTAGTTTTAGATTAGGTTTACAATTTTAATTCTTTTAATAAAAAAAATCTAAAAAAACATAGAATTAGGTTTAATTAATAATTTTTCATCCTTTTTATTTTTCTTTCATAAATTCATAAATAATTAAATATTTATTTTTGTAATGAATTTTGTATATAAAAATTAGGGTTAATTTAGGTTAAAATTAAATGTTTTTCTTAATAAATTAAAAGCCACTAGAATTAGGGTTTGCATCTTATTTTAATTTTAATTAATTCTCTTTCATTAAAATCCTAAAATACTAAAAATATCAAAAACATCTCTTTTTTTCTTTTTCTTTAATTGATTAATTCCATGTAATTTAATTTCGCAAAAGGGTCCAACGCCCTCGTTCTTAATTTCTTATCAATTCCCGTACTTATTTCTTTTCTGTTTAAATATTGATGTATCTCTCCCGAAGCCATGTATTTAATTACTCGCACTTTTGATTCTTTATTTACTTTGTTTATTTTATTTTCTGTCAAATCGGGTCCTGGTTTAATTTTGGCGATGTGGACCCGCGCCTTTGTAATAGTTTAGGAACTTTATATTTCTCGCAACTTTTTAACTGTTAAATCAAAGCATGAAAGAATGTATGGATAACAATAAAAACAAGCGTAGAACATCAATAACATGACAAGACAAAAATAAATGAATCTGACACACGAATCACACACCACCCCTAGGGTACGCCTCACTGTTGCCTTGCCTCGAAAGGTGATCGTCGAGTAGAGGATGTCTTAGTAAGTCCTCATGATCCGGGAACCTGGCATGAGGGTAGCTTCTAAGGTGTCTTCCTATTGCTCTGGTGATCACCATGTCCCGAACCTCGAATTGACCCGAACACCTCCAACAGTGGTGCTATCTACCTCTCAATGGTGGGATGGCATTACTTTAAAGGACATCTACACAGACGAATTCCTTAGGGTAGGTAGGTTCTCATAGATACTTGCTCTAAATTCAAAAGCAAATCAAAAATACTTTTCACACCAACATATTTTCAAAAAGCTTTCGAAAGCAATTTTTCAAACACTCTTGAGGACCGATACAAGAGTCAAACTGGAATTTTCAAAGAAACTTTTTAAAACCCACAGTTGAAAAGCAAACAAACCATTTTGAAAACACAATGAGCAAGTATCTAAGAGCCCATGGATAACCATGGATAGAAAGGGTGCTAACACCCTCCCTTTCTATAATCTACCTCCCGAACCGAGAGCAATCTCTTTAAGGAATTTTTCTGTGCTTTTGTCCTTTCCATTTGGAGAAAATAAAAGACAGTGGCGACTCTTGCTTCCGCGACATTTCGCGAACCAGCGTTAAATAGTCAGTTCCAGATCCACCGATCACACCCAGGTTCTTCCAGATCGAAGCCTGGCTTTTTTCCATCTTCTCTAGCCAAGCGATGTAGTCAGGTGTGAGGCTAGGGCTAGACCTCCTAAAAGCCCTAACACCCCTATTGAAGAAGCAAAGATCTATCTTCTCCTTAGCGGGATCTTCGTTGTCATCTGCAGCTTTTTTAGAGCACCCAACAGGTTTGAGCGCCTCAAGCACCGGGAAGAAGTTCTTGATCTTCGTAGATTCATCAATGCATGTGGATAACGGGCCAGACATGGCGAAAATTTGGTTGGAGTATCCAACCGGAATCATTAGTTGGTGCGAATAAGCTTCACGCTCAGCAGTTTCCAGGGGTTCAGGAACCCTTCGCTGGCCTGTAGAGGTAACTGTTGGAACAGTTGTGAAGATTTTTGGTTTAGCATTTCTAGAAGGAATGTTGGAACTAGGAGCGTTAGAGGAACCTGAAGCCATTGTTGGGTTAAGATTGAATGTGGAGTGAAGAACAAAGTGTTTGCAAGTTTGCAGAGATTTTGTGTTCAGCAATGAGGTTTTGAATGCAGAATAGCGTGAAAAAGTCCCACAATAGGTACCTAGCGCTATTTATAGTAGTTCGGAAATCACAAAATTCGAGGCCATTTAATGTTGCAGAAGATAGTGGGACACGTGGCGTTCCTTCGCTGACATAGCCGTTCTGCAGAAACGAAAAGGTGCAGCGTGCGCCCTCGTTTTTGGGAAATTGTCATGATGACAATTTGTGAAAAGACATTGGGCACGCTAAACGCCTTACTGAGGTGACATCTTAGGTACAGATTGAATGATGGTTTTTTCTTGGGATTGTCAGATGGTTGGTAGAAGACAAAAAGCGCACAGGTTTAATTTGTGGCCAAGAATAAAGGACAGGTGTCGAGTGGAATCTCAAAGAATGCCTTTTTCTTTTCAGCGTCGAAATAATGCATTCTTGGGGGGCAATTTGTTGGCTCCTAAATTCGACACCCTTGTTTTTATTAATATAAACCATTAATCATGAGGGATGGTTTCGACCAGCTGATTCTGTCGAAGTGCCCATCAGAAGATGGCAAGGTACTTAGAGAATTTCTTCTAAGTAAGAATCCTGTTGCCTTCGACGTCGAAGGTGCTTCTCGACAGAGGTATTCGACGCTCAGAGTGGAACAGTTTGAGATTCAAATGTTTGGAGGGAAAACGGTTCCCAGCGGTTACCAAGTGCAACGTGCCAAGATCTGGAGCGTCGAATGCTGTGAGCGTGCCAAGTGGAGTCATCTCGAAGCAGCGTAACTGCCCGACGGTTACTTGAGATGTGTTTAGTATAAATATTAGTAGTTTTTCGAGTGTGTTCACAATTATATACAAGTCACTCATATAGATTCAAGTACCCAGTGTGAGCGAAAGAATTGTTGAGAATGTATGTGTGAAACACCATTTTAATTAATCAAAGTCATTTATTTTCCAGAACTTTATTGCTCTTCATTTACTTTTCCAGTCGAAGCCTTCATTTCAAGCCTTCCTTTATTCTATCAAGTTTTCTTCTTCATGCAATTTACATAAAGCTTCTTTATTTTCTTGTCATTTAACCATTATTAAACTTAGTCAAAACCCCAAAATCAACCATGTCTTAGGATCAATCTGATCGATCCTGCGAGTCACCAAATAAGTAACCTTTTGGAAGATCAGCGGTTGTTTACCAATTCCCACGGTAAACAGACCCGTTCTAGGTGAAATGCCAGAATTTTAGGGAAAACTTGTTATCTTTTTGCTACCTTCAGTGAATGTTGGTAGTTCATCGTCAGTGAACGGCGGTGCTATGATATATTTTCTCTTTCTACCTTCAGTGAAAGTTGGTAGGTCACCTTCAGTGAAAGTTGGTGATTGTCATCTTTTTGCTACCTTCAGTGAACGTTGGTAGTTCATCTTCAGTGAACAGTGGTGCTATGATATTTTCTCTTTCTACCTTCAGTGAAAGTTTGTAGGTCACCTTCAGTGAAATTTGGTGCTTGTTATCTTTTTGCTGCCTTCAGTGAACGTTGGTAGTTCACTGTCAGTGAATGGTGGTGCTATGATATTTTATATTTCTACCTTCAGTGAAAGTTGGTAGGTCACCTTCAATGAAAATTGGTGATTGTTATCTTTTTGCTACCTTCAGTAAACGTTGGTAGTTCACTATCAGTGAACGACAATGTTATGATATTTTATTTTCTCTCTACCTTCAGTGAAAGCTGGTAGTTCATCGTCAGTAAACATTGATGATTTCTTCTCTCTACCTTTAGTGAACGTTGGTAGCTCTCCATCATTAAACGTCGGTGTTGTTATTTCTTTCCTCTTTCTACCTCCAGTGGGCGTTGGTAGTTTCACCTTCAGTAAAAGTTTGTGTATCCTTTGACTTTTTATCATCCTCTATGAGTCAGGTCTTTTGATCCACCAGTGATTTATTTTCCTGGTCGGGTTTCTCTTTTGTTTCTTTATTTCCTTTGTTACATCCCCAACGGAGTTTTATGTCTCTTTGATTTTGTTCATGTGCATTCATGCTCATAAGCATTGCATGGCATCTTAGGGCCAAAAATAGGGTTGGTTTTATATTTAAGTATCTTCGATCGCGTCGACACGAAGATTTTTAACTTCGCATCTCTGGATAGAAGAAACTTAAATAAGGGCAACTGTTGTACCCCAATTTCCCCCCCTAAGATCCCTTCATCATACCATATTGATTTAATCATAACAAGATCACATTAGGGTTTTTGGTTCTCCTCCCTATCTTTAGATTTTCTCTTTGAGGAATCACCAAACACCTTGACTTGTTTTATTTTGTGATTATGAATATTTTGTCTTGATTTTCCTTTTAATTAATAAAATGCAATGTTGGTTTGTCTTACTTGTTACTAATGTAGGTAAAGGCAATGAGGTTTAACAAGTTTCTCCATGGGTTCATGAGTTTATTTTCATGCCCTAGGCAATAAAGCTTGAGAAGTCCAAACCTCACTATTGAAGTTGTTTTGGAAGGGATGGCATGGCAAGGTTATTTTGGTTCACTACATTTCAAATATATCAAGATTGATTCAAAAGTTCAAGAGGTTGATTGAAGTTGTCATGGTTGGACAAAGTCTTGTTCCCATTGATCACAAGTGCATATTTCTCTCAATTCTCAAGATATGGAAGTGGTTTTTGTGGCTATGAGTTCTCATTTTCATCCTCAACAACTTCTATTTACAAATCAAGGGTGTTGGTACAAGAAGGTGGTTCAAAATTGTCAAGGTTCCTCCAAGCATTTTCTTGATCTAGGAGCTAGGGTTTTGAACTTCAAAGAAGTATATCTTGCTCATCTTTTGGTATTTTTGAGTGATTCCAAATACATCCTTCTCTTAAAATGGTTATTAACAAATCACTTCAAAAGTTTCAAGGAGTTTTCATGTGGAAGAAACTTGATGATGAAGAAAGATTACAAGTCCTCCAGATGAACCCCCAATTTCTCATGTGTAACTTCAAATGATCATAAATTGGTCAATTTTTATCACCTTGAGCCTAATCATTTTCCATAATGATCTTGATAATGTGAAATTTATTCCTTCTTTTATATGAAAAGTAAGAAAATGGATGGGAGATGCCCTAAGGATACAAAAGATTATAGGTCATTTCATGATTTTTTGCCAACTTCAACAATTCATAACTCTCTCAATTTTTAGAGATTTTGAATAGTTCAAGTTTCAAAATATCATTCAAGAGGTCTATTTCATGCCATAATTTTTGCCAAGAGAAAATTCCAAGTGGAAGGCCATGTTTGGATGCAAAACATTATAGGTCACTTTTGAAGAAAACTTGAAATATTTCTAAGTGTGGAAAGTCAACCCTTTTCTTCCAACTTTGACTCAACACAACTTCTTGCTCAAAAATCCAATTGATCTCACTCCTTTCAAATTTTAAATCTTGTGACTTCATCTTTCAAATGCTTCAAAAATCACATCATATGGTGCCCTACATTGTTGGCACCATGGTTGTGAAATAGCATCATAAAATGGAAATTCCAAGTTCAGTCAGATTTGAAAATTGGTTTAAATCCAATTACAAGCCTGTTTAAAGATCAATTTAGTATATAATCGTGTTTAGGAACTTGCCATAACAAGAAACGACCCTTAAACCATCCATTTTGCTGCATTTTGAGACATGTGAAGTCACACTTTTCACACTTAGCAGGTCCACACGATTTCATTGATTTTGCCTCCAATTCACACGCTTGAGCCTTGCGTCATGATCATCTATAAATAAGGATCATCCCTCACTCATTTGGGTAAGCTTTTGATAGCCAATTGGCCCCTGTTCAGATCCCACATTGTGATACGGTGGGAGAACTGACTTGAGGTTTTGCGTTTGTATTCACAAATGTTTCAGTTGAGCAAGAGTCGCCACCGACTTTTTATTTTATCCTAAGGAAAGGTTAAAAAGCACAGCAAAAACCTTTGAGATGGTTTCTTGGGTTCGGTGGGTAGATTATGAAAAGGGAAGGTATTAGCACCCTTTTCATCCATGGTTATCCATGGGCTCTTAGTTACTTGCTTAGATCACTTGCCTTGTGTTTTCAATTGTTTGAAATGGTGCTTCGTGTGTGTGTGTTTTGAAAATGTTTTTGAAGAAGACGCCTTGTTTAGGCAACCGTTGTAATGACTCGTGTTTGAGTATATACAAAGGTGTGTATCTTTTCGAAAAGATGTTTCAAATGTTTTTGGAAGTTGTTTTGAAAGTGTTTTTGAAAGTGTCGTGGAGTGTGGTTTTGAAAAGTAGGCAAGTGTGTTTTGCAAGTTTTGATCAAGTAACTAAGAGTTTGTCTACCCTATTGTACTCAAAGGTTTTTCTCATGTTTTAACCCTTTTTAACAATTTTGTTCCACCATTGTATTTGGTGGACAATCTTGCGTTAGGATGTTTAACGGGACAGGCGCGGGTCATCGTATGGACCATGAATGCAATGGTGCCAAGTGTCTTTGGCAATTTTCTTGAAGGGACTATGATCATTTCGTTTAGGCAACTTTCGAAAGCGTCATCGAGGGACTATGATTATTTTGATTCGTTTTGCCAAAGAAACTCAACGTGCAAGCATGGCCCATTTTGGAAGGCAACGAGTGGGATTACCCTAGGGGTGCAAGTGTGATTGTGTATTGATTTCATGTATTCGTCTTGTATTAGGTTATCTAGCGTTTGATTTTATTTACATACAAACCCTAGGTCTAACCATGGTATATTTGAAAGCGATAAAATGCGGAAAATAAAATCCTAAATTGTTACAACATAATTATGGGATGGGGGGTACAAATGTTCAAATGGGGATATTTAGCAAGAAATTTAAATCTAAACTATTACATCCAAATTGAATATACAAGTTATTTTAATTATACAATAATTGAATAAATACAAATAAAATGTAAAATGTATTATGCACAAAAATGTTTTTATGTGTATGTAAAAAGTATTTTTCATGTGACCTATAAAAAATAAAAAAGGTTAATTTTGGACATTTTCACATTTTAGGGTATAACCTTAATTTTCTAAATAAAAAGTATTTATTATTTATTATATACAATATTTATTAATTATACACAAAAATAAATAAAAGAGAAGTATATTTGTAAAAAAGTAATTTTTGAGGTCAAATATTAATAAGAAAAAAATGTATTATTTTTATATTTTTACCCTAAATATTCTAATAAATATATAAGTATTTATATTATGTATTAAATATATTAAATATATACAAAAAATAAAATATTTATTATTTATAAAAAAAAGTGTATTTTAAGAAAATGTTTTCAAAAGATAAAATAAAATAAAAATCAGAAAATAAAAATGTATTTGTATTATTTTTTAGTATTTTAAATAAAAGTATATATGTTATTTTATATGTATAAGTGTGAACAAAGCAAATAAATTCAAAATAAATGCAAAAATGGTTGAAAAAATATTTTTAATATTTTTTATGTTTTGACAAAAAATAATAAGTGAAAATAAAAAATAAAAAGTCAAAAATAAGTAAAAAAACACACAATGGGCCAAGGGAGTGCAAGTGGAAAAGGATGGTGCAAGAAGCAGAAACAATTCAGGCCCAGCCCAAGGGGCTTGTCTTCAACCTCCAGCCATTCAAACAGAACAAACACGCGCGTTTTTCCTTGTCCAATACAGATCCTGATTCCTTGACTTTTAACAAAAACTTACAACATCAAAAGTGTAGAGTATCTTGTCACGATTCCAAATATATAAAAAAGTTGTTCTAACTCTCAGAAATGAGAGAGAATTTCTCCTCCCCCAATTCCTGACCTAGCTTTTTTCAAATGTTCATGTCCAAAATTCGTGCAGCACACACAACATAAATGAAAAGTGAGGATATGGGTAGCTTCAGGGCCATGAGTAGGACATAACTTCTTCACAAACCTAAGCCTAAATATGCCTGGATAGAGAGATAGAAGTTCAAACTTTTACCTGTTCAGCTTGAATCGTGTACAACAATGGAGGCACTTTCAATGGAATTTGAAGATTTGTACAGCTTGCCTGAGGTCCAGGGATGCTTCCTCTATGCTTGGCTTGCTTTAAATCTTACTGAATCGAGCTATAGAAGTCAACCTGCAAGAGAGAAAAGTGAAAATGGAAAACTTAGTTAGAGGTGTTACAGTCTATTTCCAAGGCTTGGGATAGTTTGTATGGATGTTATGGAGTGTGTATGAAGTGGTTTTGGCCAAGGCGCACGAATGGATTGAGCTGACCAAATCAAAATGCAGAGTGCCCTGTTTTGTGCAGCAAAATGGTGATTTTCTGTATGAGGAGGGATCAAGGGTACTTTGGTCGTGTTTTAGGTCTGTTAGGGAGTATGCAATGTGTGGAGAAAGTTTGTTTTAGTTGGTTCTTGCAGGAATGTTAGTTGTGATACAAAATGCCAACTTTCTTCTTATCTAAGCAAGAGTTGTCAAACTTGATTATAGGCTACCACAGGCCCCTCAAGCATGCTGCAAAGTTTGTTCTTGATCAGTGGGATATGTCCACACATTTGTGCCTCAGAGATTTCCTTGTACTTCAAAGATATGTGAACTTGACATAAAGTGCTTCTTTTCAAAAATGGCTAAAATGCTTTTTCCATTTTAAGACTAAACCTTTGTGTAATGACTTAATGAACAAGATAATGCTAGGACACAAAGGTTTTGCATTAAATTATTGAGTAAGAATGGGATTAGAGGCCTGTAATCTAGCTTGTGCAAGCTGACTTGAAAAATGCAAAGTGTTATGAACATGAAATTGGCCATGAACAAAGTGACTTTTGCCCATCTTCACAAATTCGATTCTCCCTAACCACAAGGGTGTTTGATGAATTCTTGGACAATTTGGAAAGATTGGAATGTGTACTACAATCCATATTTGTAATGCAAGTTGGAATTCCAAGTGGAAGCATGTGAAAAGTGGCCATGAAGTTGGGCAAAAATCCCGCCTAAAATAGGTCAAAAAAATTTCTAAGTTAAGAATGTTTTGCACCCCTATTCCAAAAATAATAACTTGAGCTATAAGCTTCTCTTGAGGAAACTTTGTGAATCAAAGTTGTAGATTTTGAAATGGACTATAAGTTTCATGTTTTGAGTTTTGTTTGAATCCAAATGTATCTTGATGAAAAGATGGGACAAAGTTAGGAAAAAATTAGGAAATTTCATAACTTAGAAAATTTCTAAGTTATGAAATTTCTTCATTTCAAACCCTAATTTGTAATTTTTGATTTCTTAATGAACAAGTTTCATAAATTGACATGTCTTGATGAAAAATGAATCTTGACACTTGATTTTGACCAAAAAGTCAAAGTTAGACTTTTCAGTATACAGTCAAATTTTGCTCAGTTGACTGGAAAATTCATATGTCAATCTTGTGCATTTGGGATCTCTTGAATTTGTTGAATGTGTCAAGACCATGCCATTGAGCCCTTGAGTCCATATGTGAGCTTGGTTTGCCATTGGCTAGATCAAACAGTCAAAAATTGCCTTTGTGCAGTCAAAACCCTAAAAATGACCATTTTGCCCCTTTTGGTGTTCTGATCAAATTTCTTGTGGAATTGTGATCCAAACTTGATCAAATGGTCCATATGAGTTCAAGATGTTGATGTGGGTCAAAATTCATGAGGTTTGACTGTCAATTGGCCACAGTTGACTTTTTCCCCAATACAACTGATTTCTAGGTCAACTGTTCAATTGACTGGGCAAAGATTGGAATCAAGGCTTGAAACTTGGTATGGATAAACTTGTGAGTCCAACATGAAGCATGAAAGTCATTTTGGGCATTTTAGGTCAAAACATCTTTGTGCAAACTCAAACCCTAATTTGAGTCAACAGTGCAAGGAGGAGTCTTGAGCAGAGCAAATCCTAACTTGTTTTTGAACTCCAAAGGTCTTGTGGTGAGAAAGAGTTGATGAAATGAGAGGGAAAATTTTGGGGTACAACACACATGAACTCTGAATTTGAAATTCTGATTTCTTACCTTCAAACCTTCAAACACCAAAAGCTCCATTTAGTTAGCTTCATTGAACTTCTCTGAAGCTAACCATACGGTTACTTTCAAGAATCGTGACCCACATTGATCTGTAGAAGTCCAGTTTCAGAGAAACTTCTCACTACTTCGTTCAGGTAGATTTCTTGGCCAAGTTGATTCAAATGAAAGACTAATCCACTCCTTATGTTCTTCTGGTTCTCGTGCTCGTTATAGTTTACAATTTCATTGAGAATTGAGTGAGATATCCCAGATTTTCGTGCTCGCTATTTTTTCTGGTTTTCTTCAAATACAACCTTGCATAATTTATATAAATTTGGTGCGATGGTACCATTAGAATCGTCTTGAAGAGACGAATCTAATGGTACTGGTCTGGTTTGCTAATTTTACAGTTTGAAGGATTCAATTTGAGGATGGATGAAGGTTAAAGACGATGACATGTCCGTCTTCAACCAATGATATGAGGCCATGTTATTTTTCTGAAATGGATACAATATGCTTGCCTTACCACGCGCGTGCCTCAGGAGCCCTTGGATCTGATTACTTTTGTGAGTCAGACTCCATCCAACGCGTCATATTTTAAGTTGTTTTATTTTAAAAGTGTTGGATCCGGTGTGATATTTAGTAATGACCATGATATGCACAGCGCGCCAGATCCCTTGGATTTGATTACTAACGTGTTTTGACTCTCATCCAATGGTCCATATATTTTTGACTTTATTTTTATTTCTCTGATTTTTATATTTAATTGTTTTAACTTTCAAAAAATCATAGAAAATTCATTTTTGGTCAAAAAAATCTGAAAAAATTATGAAAAATATTTGAGTTTTCTATTTCTGATTTTTATTTTTTCACAATTTTATTTTGTGTTTTGATATTTTTTTTATAAATTTTTACTTTATCTGAATTGTTTTAAATGTTTAAAAATACTTTTATGCATTTTTTTAATTCTGAAAAAATATGGAATGATCCAATGATATTGTGACAAATATTGGTGACCTCATTTATCTTTTATTTCTGAATTTGCTATTTTTTATTATTTTTGGTTTATTTTACTCATTTCTTTTAATTTTAAAAATAGTTTCTGACTTTAAAAAATTACCAAAAATTTTATATCAATATTTGAGTCCATTTCTGATTTTTCTATGGTCTTACTTATTTTTTCTTGATTAATTTGAACATAGTTTCATTTTTTCTCTATTATTTTCATTTTTAAACCCTTACTCTTTTATTTTAAAATACAATTTAATTTTTTGTATATTTTCTGGCTGGTCTTGGGTTGAATTTTGGTCATGAACTTTGTTAACGTAATTGGATCCATGGTGTTGAGTCTAACTCCAAAAAAATGGATGAATGATTTCAATAATAGTTTGATTAAATTTTAACTCAAATGTGGTTTGTATATTCTTCCCCACCCATCTTCATCTTATCCCTTTTTTTTTTTTTAGATTGTGCTACATGTTAAGGGATGATGATCTCTATATTATTTATTCAAACATGAAGTACATAGATTGCTATTGACCAGCCTCAAAATAGGTGCGATTTCTACATAAGTCCACTTACGATTGCTTAACATAACGCTAAATTTTGTCCCAATTCAAATAAATGATCATTCGTGGCCCAAACCTATGTTTGCAAGCCCAAGTATGTTAATTTGATCTCTTTGATCCAATAACCTTGAGTTTCATTGTGTGGAGGCTTTGGTTCTACCAATCCTCTAATGGATCTACAATACTTTTAGTCAACGCGGATCACTTAAACATTGTTGACCATTAAATGGTACTTTTGAGGATTCCAAATGGATGATATACTTGACAAAAAACAAATGCAACTTGTTGTGTGGAGGATTTGGTTCTACCAATCTTCTAATGAGTTCCAAATGCAAGTTTCAAGATGGTCATCCATTTAACCACTAATTATTAAATTATTTTTACTTTATGCCCTTTTATTTTTTATGCTTTATGTACCATTTACCTTAAGCATTATATTTCATGTCATTTTTATTTTGCTCACTTGAGCATTTTCTTTTCTCTTCTAAGACAGCTAATAATCAACATGAACCATAAAAAACTTTAAAATACTTGGACTATTTGGTTACTATCCTTGGCATTATAGAGTATTGGACTTCTTGGACTTAGGATTAGAAACCTTGTCCTATGTTGGAGACCTTGTGACCTTAATTGATATTTTGTCTGGAGTTTTTGAGGTTTACCTCAAGACATTGGGTTGTTTGTTTGTTTTGTGTGCAGGTTATTGTGATTATATTCTTTGTTTGTAATCTGGAATTCACTCGTATACAACCGTTACTCTGCCCAATTTTTATGAATACTTAATATCCTTGAAGTTTGGTTCTCTCAAGAGGTCTAGTATCTTTGCTTGTTTGGTTTCAATCTAAAGAATGAGAATTCTATCTTGACTCATAATGTCAAGTATTGGCTTCTTGTTGGTTAGATGGTTCTTATCCCTAACTTTTACCTTATACTTTAGGATAGTCTCTTCTTCTCCTCCTATCTTCTTCAATTTCAAAAATCTTCTCTCTCTTTTTGAAAACTCTTCTTGTTTCTTTTAAACTTGAACCACTTTCATAATAAACTGGGACTTAGGTCCATGCATTTTTAAAACCTTTTCATAAATAAACTTCAATCAACTTATAATACCTTGACATTTTTATGAGAAGACTAAAAGTCAATCAATCTCATTACAAACCATTTTGCAACTTTGGCTTTTTACTTTAAAACCTTTCTCAAAAAGTTGGACTCTTGTCAATCCTTGTAGTGATGCAAACAATTATACTTCTACAATATGTAGTGAAGTGAGATATTTTCCACTTGGGTGTTGAGTGAGGCATTATTTATTTTAAAATCCAAGCCATATCCTCCACTTTGAGATGATGCAAATTCTCATTTCTCATGATTGTGGGTAGTAACTATGTTTTCTACACGAATAATGATGATGATGTCTTATCTCATAAAATTAACCAACACACTTGTGTTTAAAAAACTTTAAAAGGGGAACTACGTGTACTCTGGTCCCCTATTGCACAAAAGGTGGTACGTAGGCACTAAAGGTTCACAACCGCGGCGGGTGCAAAAACCATAAAAATATATTTCCTCTCTCACCTCCACCATCCATTTTTATACAATATCTTATAGCCAAAATATACAGATTTTATAAAGAGGTTCCTGCGGAGTACCATAGATGTTTAGGGTGCTAATACCTTCCCTTTGCATAACCAACCCCCTTACCTTGAATCTTTCCCCCTCTTTTTGGGTTACTCTCTCTTTTTCCCAGTCCTTTGGAAACAATAAAGCGCGGTGGAGATTTTTATTTTTTATATGTATAAGTCTAGTAAATCCAATGGCTTAGTCTTAAATATTTCTACCACTACAACAAAATCAATATTCATTGATCATCATCACTATGTTAATGCATTTGCAACCGTAACAACTTTGAAGCAATAAATTTACAATAATACGCATCACAAACACAGAGAAATAGAAGAAGGAATAGGAAGAAGCGATTAGGAAACAATTGAAAAAGTATAATAATACCTAAGATCCATTGAAGCTCCAATGATTTATCTTCGTGTATAGCACGTTTGAAGTGCCATTAGAGTGACTCTTATTGGTAAGCTTAGAATATTCATTTACCATCACTTTCTTACTTGATTTTCGATGATCTGATTGTTGTTTGAACTTCTGTAATTGAAATCTTGCAATCACATAATCGTATCTTGTTTCAAATGCACATTTTATATTTTAGCTCTTTTGTTTGCTTTGGTCGAGAGATGAAAAGTGTGACGTTAGCATTGTTTCAGAGATGAAGAATGAAGTCACTGTGTCGAAATTAAAATAGATCGAATGGAGTGTTGAGGTGTTGATTTGTGAGTGAATGTATCCGCGAAGGAGAAGAGGTACCAGCGGAGATGTGAGACGGTGAACTGAAGTGTGAGAATGATTCCGTGATGAAGATGGAGAGTTGATAGTGGACATAGGTTGTTGTTCACGGTGTGGCTTTGGAGGCATGTGGTATAGATTGAAAGTGATGAAGGAGAACAAGTCTGTGGCGCTGCAATCTGAAGGAGGTGATGTTTTTCGTAGCAGCGGGAGCGTGAAATTGATGATGTTGAACGAAAAGCATTGAGGTTACAAGTGACGAGTGATGGCACTGTTTCAATAGAAGAGATGTTGAGATGGAAGAACTAAAACGAAATTGAAAATAAGCTTGAAGAATAATGGCGGATCGTTGAAATTCATTGAAGATGATGAGGATGATTCGTAGAGAACGAGATCACACATGAAGGTGAGATGAGACGGTGATGTCGCAGTTGAGATGATGACAGAATGACGTTAAGCTGGCTACGATGTAGCACGACGGGGATGCGATTATAATTATCGGAGAAGGTGAGAGATGCGGCGGATGAAGCTGTAAGGAGGGAGAAGTTGGCTCAAAATAAGTTGGACAATCATAAAACCCTAGCATAACACAACAATAACTAAACACAGTGTTTCTACTTCCCTCGTTGTTTTCCATTTTTTATTTGTTAATTCATAATAATAATTGAAATTGGATAAAGCATTTTGTTTTTAGATCAAATTTTGTTGTACCTGGCAACCGTTCTTCTTCCCTGAGCCCGTTAGAATTTTTTTGGAGTCTATTAACCAAGTGCAACAAAAACTCTTACTGGACAGATTTTGCTGGACCGGACATCACCCCTGGCCCGTTACACCATCCTTTTTTTAGAATGTTACTTTTAGAGCAAAAAAAAAACATCATCTTGTTGGATCCAGACTTGGGCCTTGCGCCAGGTTTGTTGTTCCATACCCCTGAGTCAGAGCTTGTGCCTCCTATTTCATATTTTTCTTTCTATCTTATGCTTGTTTTCCATTTTAGTTATTTTAATCAATTTATTTGTGATATATTCTTCGTGAGCTTTTTAATTTTCTTTACATAATAAAAATGAAAAAAAAATATACTAGAATAGAATTTTATTTCTTTTAGTTAATTGTTTGGTTGATAATTGCCATGTTCCCCTTAGGAATTCCATGAAATGGTTGAATTTTCCTTTTGATCATCTTATGTTGATTAGACCTTAGGATGTTAATACAAGTATGATAATATTATGATAGGTTTCCATTTAACTCAAACTTAGGATCATTTGAGATCTTCTCCCAATAAAATACTCTAAACTCTTTCAAATCATTTTGTGCCCTTTGTGCACTTTTCTCTTTAAAAAAAAATCTCCGAGATTAGACTCTTGTTAATTCTTGTAGTATTGCAAGCTACTATACTTCTACAATATGTAGTAAAGGAATAACATTCTCCACTTGGGTGTTGAGTGATGTCTTGTTGATTTTAATCCAAGATCATCCACTTTGAGATGATGCAAATACTCCTTCCTCATAATTGTGGGTAGTAAGTATGTTTTTCACTCGAATACAACAACATGTCTTTCATTAAAAAACAATCAACAAATAAAACCTTTTTCTTCATAAAGAACTACGAGTGTTCTAATTCCTCCTGGAATACGTAGGCACTGAGTTGAAAGATATGGACAACACAATAATAAAAAACTATTTCTTTTCCCAATTAATTTGTTCATGCATTTTTAGCAAATAACTCTTTTTAATAGCCAAAATACACAAATTTTCAAATAGGTTCTTGTGGAGTACCGCAGATGTTTAGGGTGCTAATACCTTCCCTTTTCATAACCAACCCCCGTACCTAGATTCTCTCCCCTTCTTTTTTGGTTTATTCGCTCTTTTCCCATTTCCTTTGGAAACAATAAAGCGCAGTGGCGATTTTTATTTGATCTGTGCAAGTTAAGTCAATCCAATGACTTAGTCTCAATATTTCTACCGCCACACTCCCCCACCTGGCTTCTTGTCATAACCAGCTTTTTGTTTCCCCTTATAAGTATGAGTCACATACGACTTCCATCTGATATGACCATTTCCCTTCTTCTTGCTCAAATTCTTATAGTGAATAGAATGAGCTCTACTATCTTCATCATAGATCCTACTCTTGTTAACCAGCTTAGAAAATCGCCTAATCTCTTGATGACCAATGGATTTCTTGATCTCAGGCCTCAAAACTTTCATAAACTTAAGACATTTGGATCTCTTAGCATTTGCTCTTCAAACCTTGCAGCATACTCTACCATAGTTGAGTTACCATGCTTCCGCTCGAGGAACTCAATTTCCTTCTTCCCACACACATCTTTTAGAAAATACTTCTCCATAAATTCTTCTTTGAAAAAAGCCCAACTAACCTCAACTTCCTTTTCTTCAAACCTCTGACTAGTGTTACTCCACCAGTCCTCAGCTTCCTTTTCAAGCATATGGGTGCCAAACTGCACCTTCTACGCATCTGAACAGTTCATGACTCGAAATATCTTCTCTATCACTTTCAGCCATACTTGTGCCTTGTCAAGTTCATGCGCTCCCTCAAAGATTGACAGATTGTTCCTCTGAAACTTCCCCAAAGCACGAAACTCATTGTATTTTGTTTCCCATCATTCACATTAACTTGCGGCTGCTGCCCAATTTCTCCAGTCAACATTGCCAAAGCTTCAGCAATATCATCATCCTTCTTGCCTCCAACTATTGTTCTTGAGAATTTCCAACAATAAATTATCATTAGAACAAACAATACTGATAGTGCCACATACACATATCGAATATAAACAAGAATAAACACATTAACAACTTAGTCAACTGACCGACCATGCTCTGATACCACTTATATAATACCCTTCTAAAATCCCACGAAATATTGCGTCATAAATCAGAGTAATTATAACATGCATTTCAAAAGAAGGGTGTCACGCATACTCCATACATCATAAATTCTCATCATGCTCAAATAACACTAAATTAAATTCATGCTTTTCATATCACTTTACATAAGTATATCGCAGCGAAATCACTTCCATTAAGAATCTCATAATATTCGTCTCAAATAAACTTCATTCATTTAACCAACTTAGGCATAAAAGCCACTTCACCATACAATTCAATTAAAATTAACAAAATAGAATAGAGTACGTAAAGTATCTCTCCAAAAAAATGAATCCAAACTTTTCCCAAGTGTTACATGACCAGAGCATGACTCAACCCAAAATAAATACATAAATAAAATAAGCTAACTCCTTCAGCTACTCTCTCGCTAGAAGCAGCTATAATCTTCAATAGTTGAATGATGTCGTATAAAACATCATTCTAATAGAAGGGTGAGAATTCACATAAATATTGAAATCATATAACAATATATAGTGTATGAAATACATGCATACAATTAATATTCCCACACTTCATATACTTTATAAAACAAAACATTACCCAATTAATCATGTCATTCTCAATTACACATCCACAATTTCTTAATTTCACCAATATATCAATTTTACATAATTCACACAAATTCATATTGCAAATATAAACACTATGATTCAATACAACTCAAATACAATACCCATGCATGTGGTACCAATCACTGTTATTTTTATCTGGTTTTTGCTTTAAACTGAGTCCGTCCTCTAGACCAATAACACTAAAAAAGAACGTCCTCTAAGCTTTCAAACTCCTCTCTAGGTTTGGGACAAGTCACTAGCTTCCTTGGAACTAACAAGTATGCCTCTTGACAACAGATAATGTATGTGTAATTACAACAATCATATGAAATTAATATCATTATCTAATCTTAACATCCATGCATATCTTCAATAATTCATCACAATTGAATTACCACACAGTTACATATACACGCGTGTATTTATGAATCATCCATATACAATTCATATTCAGTTAATACATTCTATCAAACAACATATTATGCATACATATTATGCATACCACACAAAACAACGTCATGGCATCACCATTCCCCAAACATGTTATCAACTCATCATGTTATAATCAATAACAATAACGCAACATCATCATATTGCAACAACACAACACACAAATACATACCATTTTACATAACCACACAATAATTAAATCAGCTACTGCCAATAAGACCATTTTTATTGAAAATAATATCGTGCTAGCTTTCTAACGCTTCAAATGAGGACTCAAATGGAACTGCGACTCAAAAGTTATGAATTTTTTAAGTTTTACAAAAAATCCTGCATTTTCCTGCGATTTCCTTACGGGAATTTCACTCCAAAACTCATTTTAACATCCAAATTACTACGATTTAAGGCATTACAACCTATACCTAAAATATATTTTCAAATAGAAACATCACAACACCATTACTCATCATATTCAAGGATTTCTCATCAAAACCTAGCAATTTCAAAACCATGGAAATTTAGGGATTGCATTCTAACCATGAATCTACCCATCATATATTATCATACAATTATCATAATAATGTAAAAACCCACCCTTAACAATACTAACTCTATTAACCACTAATGGGCTTACTTACACACCCCTACATTTACTCTTCACATTCTTACACTAAGCCCAATTACCAATATTCTATTATTTTCACTAATTAAATATTCATTCACTTACCGATATTATTTCTTAATGCTAACCCAACGGTTCGACGATCTCAACCCGACTAACTCATCACATAGAACATATATCAAATAATTAAAATAAAACTAATTACTCACAAAATCAAACAATTAATTAATTAATATAAATTATAGAACTAATTACTAAAATTGGGGTGTTACACACTGTACCAGTCCCAATTTCCATACGATTTCATTCCAATGACATCCTAAATTTAGCCCAAATCAACATGTTTTCATTACACAACAACAATACAACCTTATGGGCATTATGTGCATCAAATCATGGTAAAATAACATGGTATTTTAATCAATTTCATCATAACATTCATCTCAATCAACATATCAACAAATTCATCATAAACTCAAACAAATCCCTACAAACACCTAAATCCCATATCAATTCTAATGACATATCACTCCTCTTACCTTAGATTCCTTGTGATTGACCTTTCTCTTTGTGTTCTACAGTAATCTCCTTTGTTCTCCTATGCCCTAACTTTCTTCACAATGTTCTTATCTCTTTCATGATTGCACAGAATGAACACTGGCATTCACTTTTCCTTGTTTAACCCTTGGACCCTTTCTATGGTCTTCCCATCTTACCCTCACTAATCCTCATAACATTACCACCTTGCCCTTAACACTTCTATATAATTTTTTCTATTTATTTTATTAATAATAATTCTAAATAATTAAAACTAATTATCTAAAATTATTAAAACACGCAATATCACTTAATTCCTACTATACCATGCATAGCTGATAAGTGCAAATTGTAGCTATTTTTGTATATAATTTTTGTTGCACTTATCGACTTTTTGTTGTTAATATCGTCGAATAAACCTGATTTTTGTGTAAATACATTTAGTTTATGTTTATCTATGTTTTTTTGTACATAGGGTACCGTTTGATGTTTTTATATTCATTTTATAGGTATTGATGCATATTTGGAGCATGAGCAATAAAGTGTCGAAGAAACAGTTTCAAACGTGGGATTTTGAGCAACTCGTCAACAAATAAGGATCAAAATCAAAGAATAAAAAATCATCAATTTGGTTTATATTTTTTCATTTTTTTAAAGAGCATTGAATAAGCTTTCCAACGCTTCGAACCAGACGCAAATCGGAGTTACGGTTCAAAAGTTATGGCTGAAATAGTGTAGAATGATGTGCTGGTTTTTCATCTTGCTGTCCTCTTTCGTCGGGCGATGATTTTTGGTTGCTGGAAAATCCTGGACAGTCAGAAATGCGTATTTAGGGCCAAAAACACATTTTTTTAGGTTATGGTTTTGGGTATTTTTGACCCCAACTCCATCGTCCTTCATTTTTTTTATAGTTAGAGCTTAGAAAATAACATTGAAGCTTGCATACGGATGATCTGGGGTGGATTGCTCATCAATCGGCACTGACAAACCGGTAGATTTTTGGTTCATTTCTCTTCCTCTTTGTGTATTCTTTATGTGTTGAGTTTGTACATGTATTTACTCTGAACCTATGTATATTTGTCGACCATGGCATTATATTAAACTTGCTTTATAAATATTTGTTGATTGTTGTCCTGGATTTTTGCTCTGTGTTAGGGATTTTTATAGACATGTACTGCTTAAATTTTTTATCTAGGATGATTATCTGTTAGTTTCTAAACTCTAGAGATAGATTTAGAGCTAGCATTCATATAGAGTATCAGAGCTTAATGCCTCTGTGTTGGTTGTGTTGTGCTGAGAGATCGTCAGTGTGAGTAACACGGTTATCTTTTGTGTTGTTAAGGAGGTAGAGATATCACTTCTGAGATGATACATTTGGTCTCTTAATTTGGGTTAGAAATGACTTAGGTTATGAGTGATACGTGGTGATATTGATGAGTATTGTTAGGTTGAATGTAGCTGGTCGGTATATTTAAGTCTGTGATGAGTAGATTATATGCAGGCTTGATAAGTTCTTCCTTAGTTTTTCTTTTGTTTACATTTATTTTCTGTTGATAACATTTTCTTTACAAACCCATTTATCCCTAAACTCGTTAACAAGAGATTTGTCGAACAGCAATTCAATAACCAATCTTTGTGGACACGATAAATTCCCGAATAAATATTTCCAAAACTTTTGTTGCTTGCCGCTATAACGCTTCCAATAAAATGGCGTCATTGTTGAGGATTGGTTCTATTATCTTTGCATTGCGATAATTATTTTGTTTTTCAGTTTTGTAATTAATGTATATGTTGTATAGAAATTGTACATTAACTAGTATATGATATTTGTGCATATATGTATTTTCACGTATTGTTGTGAATTATCTTGTTTTCGTAATGTTTGTTGTGTGATTGTTAGGACACTTTCTTTAGGTTTGCGCGGTGTGACAATACTATGGCATGATGAGAGGGGGTTACTAGCTCTCACAATAAAGGCGTCGAGCTTATGACGTAAAACAAGCATGTTTATTTGTATTTGTTTATGTGTGTGGTGATTTGTGTTTTAACGAGTTAAAACAAGGAAATGTTCTGAATTTCAAATCTTCACTTTTCAACTTGTTAATTCATTTTCACCCGGTTTTCATATTGTTATTTGTATTTGTTTTTGTTATGTCAAATTGTGTTTTCCGAAAGTTTGTCGTGTTTATCTTGAGGAGTTTTCTTCATTGTATATATTGTAAATTTTCTACATTGAAATTTTGTAGGAGTATTATTTTTATAATTCTTTTGTTGTTGTTTGGACTCAAGTTTTGGTCCGATAACTTGTAGAATATTGATGTGATTTCTCAAGTTTGATTGTTTCGACTTGCAAATGCGTGGTAATGATTTTGTTAAAGTTTTGTACACGTTCAAGGTATGTGTTTATCGCTTTCTATACTTTAGCATATTCATGATACTTAGACTTTTTACAATTTTTATGCCATTCACTCTTTTGTATATTTGTTTATTTATGAATCATTTTAGTTTCCACCCTTTTTGTGAGGTAGCTTTCCATTGTTCACATATGCTGGATGCCACAATTCTTGTTTTAACTGGATTTTATTATCCTTAATCTTTTGTTTTATGTTGATTGTATGAATGCAAGAAAGTGATCAAGACATTTTTTGTTCCATTTTGAGCACAAATACCTAGCCAAATATTCAATTCACCTTGTGAGTGTGTGATCATTAGTAACCCCTTTGAGCTTTTTGTCGATATCCATGTTGTATTTTCTAAATGCTTGTCTGTGAGTGTTTAGTTTTCATTTTTGTATGGATATTGATTTCTTGTTTTCTTGAACCCTTAACTATGATTTATAGTTGAATTTTTACCTTGCCTTAGAAAGTAGGGAGTATTCATATTATGATGATGGTTGAATTTCAAGTTGGGGAGAGGAATGCTTATGTGCTTATATTGTGATTGCTATGAGGTTGAAAAAGAAAAGAAAAAGGAAAGAAGAAAAAAAGTGAAACAGAAAAGACAGAAAAAGAAAGAGAAAATTTGAAAAAGCATTGAAAAAATCAAAACAAAAAAGAGTATGGAATAATGTTGTGTTAATAAATGATATGTGTTGGTGTGAAACTTGTGATGAAGAAGAATTTTGATTGAAATTATATTGTTTGAAACTTTGTGGAAGTAATTACTCCCTTAGATTTATGTAAGTTTTTGTTTCAATTAGCTTTAGGACTTATCACTTATTTCTTAACCAAGACACATTACAACCTTGAAAATCCCTTGAGATTCTTGCTTTTATATTTTCAATGAAATTTTTTGGATGAATGCATAATTTAGTCTATTGTTTGCAAGATTGTTGGATGAGTGAAAATATCCTATTTTTGTGTGTTTTTCATCTATCGATGATTATGTTTGCTAGGTGTGATTCATTTGTGACCAAGTATTTTTTTAGAATGTTTGGCATATTATTTGTATTTAGCATTTGTTTCAAGTTTGTGTTATCATCGTATGTTTCTTCGTGTGCATCGTTTTTCATTTGAACCATTGTATTTGTATTCCGTTTTCAAAACTTGTTGATTCATGAAATTTTGGTTGATTACTTTTGATTCTTTGAGTTGTTTGGCTTTGTTTGAAGACAAACAATAGTTCAAGTTGGGAGAGTTTGATAAATGCAAATTGTAGCTATTTTTGTATATACTTTTTGTTGCACTTATCGACTTTTTATTGTTAATATCGTTGAATAAACCCGACCTTTGTGTAAATATGTTTATTTTGTGTTTATTTATGTTTTTGTGTACATAGGATACCATTTAATGTTTTTCTATTCATTTTATAGGTATCGATGTGTATTTGGAGCATGAGCAATAAAGTGTCGAAGACACGGCTTCAAACGCGGGATTTTGAGCAACTCGTCAATGAATAAGGCTCAAAATCAAAGAATAAAAAATCATCAATTTGATTTATATTTTTTCATTGTTAGAAATAGCATTGAATAAGCTTTCCAACACTTCGAACCGGGTGCAAATCGGAGTTACAGTTCAAAAGTTATGGCTGAAATAGTGTAGAATGTTGTGCTGGTTTTTCATCTTGCTGTCATCTTTCGCCGAGCGATGCTTTTTGGTCACCGGGCGGTCCTGGACAGTCATAAATACGTATTTATGGCCAAAAACACATTTTATAGGTTATGGTTTTGGGTATTTTTTACCCCAACTCCATTATCCTTCATTTTTTGATAGTTAGAGCTTAGAAAACAACATTGAAGCTTGTATACGGATGATCCGGGGTGGATTGCTCATCAATCGGCGCTGAAAAACCGGTAGATTTTGGTTCATTTCTCTTCCTCTTTGTGTATTCTTTATGCGTTGAGTTTGTATATGTATTTACTCTGAACTTATATATATTTGTCGCCCATGGCATTATATTAAACTTGCTTTATAAATCTTTGTTGATTGTTGTCCTGGATTTTTGCTTTGTGTTAGGGATTTGGATTGTTATAAACATATACTGCTTAAATTCTTATCTAGGATGATTATCTTTTAGTTTCTAAACTCTAGAGATAGATTTAGATCTAGCATTCACATAGAGTATCAGAGCTTAATGTCTTTGTGTTGGTTGTGTTGTATTGAGAGATTGTCAGTGTGAGTAACACGATTGTCTTTTATGTTGTTAAGGAGGTAGAGATATCACTTTTGAGATGATACATTAGGTCTCTCAATTTGGGTTAGAAATGAATTAGTTTGTGAGTGATACGTGGTGATATTGATAAGTATTATTAGGTTGAATGTAATTGGTCGGTATATTTAAGTCTGTGATGAGTAGATTATATGCAGGCTTGATAAGTTCTTCCTTAGTTTTTATTTTGTTTACATTTATTTTCTCTTGATAACATTTTCTTTACAAACCCATTTATCCCCAAACTCATTAACGAGAGATTTGTTCAACGGCAATTCAATAACCAATCTATGTGGACAAGATAAATTCCCGGATAAATATTTCCAAAACTTTTGTTGCTTGCCGCTATAACGCTTCCAACAAAATGGCGTCGTGCCAGGAATTGGTTCTATTATCTTTGCATTGTGATAATTCTTTTGTTTTTGAGTTTTGTAATTAATGTATATGTTATATAGAAATTGTACATTAACTATGATATTTGTGCATATATGTGTTTTCACGTATTGTTATGAATTGTCTCGTTTTCGTAACGTTTGTTGTGTGATTTTTATGACACTTTCTTTAGGTTTGCACGGTATGACAATAGCATGGCATGATGAGAGGAGGTTACTAGCTGTCACAATATAGGCGTCGAGCTTACGACGTAAAACAACCATGTGTTGTTTGTATTTGTTTATGTGTGTGGTGATTTATGTTTTAACAAGTTGAAACAAGGAAATGTTCTGAATTTCAAATCTTCATTTTTCAACTTGTTAATTCATTTTCACCCGGTTTTCATATTGTTATTTGTATTTATTTTTCTTATGTCAGTTTGTGTTTTCCGAAAGATTGTCGTGTTTAGCTTTAGGAGTTTTCTTCATTGTATATATTGTAAATTTTGTACATTGAAATTTTAAATGAGTATTATTTTTATAATTCTTTTGTTGTTGTTTGAACTCAAGTGTTGGTCTGGTAACTTGTAGAATATTGAGGTGATTAGTTTGATTGTTTCGACTTACGAATGCGTGGTAATGTTTTGTTAAAGTTTTGTACACGTTCGAGGTATGTGTTTATCGCTTTCTATACTTTAACATATTCATGATACTTAGATTTTTTACAATTTTTATGCCATTCATTCTTTTGTATACTTTTTCATTTATGAATCACTTAAGCTTCCACCATTTTTGTGAGGCAGATTTCCATTGTTCACATATGCTGGAGGCCATAATTCTTGTTTTAACTGAATTATATTATGCTTAATCTTTTGTTTTGTGTTGATTGTATGAATGCAAGAAAGTGATCAAGACATTTTTTGTTCCATTTTTAGCACAACTATCTAGCCAAATAATCAATTCACCTTGTGAGTGTATGATCATTAGTAACCCCTTTGAGCTTTTTGTCGATATCAATATTGTATTTGATAAATGCTTGTTTATGAGTGTTTAGTTTCCTTTTTTGTATGGATATTGATTCCTTGTTTTCTTGAACCCTTAACTATGATTTATAGTTGAATTTTTATCTTGCCTTAGAAAGTAGGGAGTATTCATATTATGATGATGGTTAAATTCAAGTTGGGGAGAGGAATGCTTATATGCTTATGTTGTGATTGCTATGAGGTTGAAAAAGAAAAGAAGAAGAAAAGTGAAATAGAAAAGATAGAAAAAGAAAGAGAAAAATTGAAAAAGCATTGAAAAAAGAAAAACAAAAAAGAGTATGGAATAATATTGTGTTAATAAGTGATGTGTGTTGGTTTGAAACTTGTGATGAAGAAGAATTTTGATTGAAATTCTATTGGTTGAAACTTTGTGGAAGTAATTACTCCCTTAGGTTTAGGAAAGTTTTTGTTTCGATTAATTTTAGGACTTATCACTTATTTGTTAACCAAGCCACATTACAACCTTTAAAAACCCTTGAGATTCTTTATTTTATATTTTCAATGAAATTTTTTGGATGAATGCATAATTTAGTCTATTATTTGCAAGATTGTTGGATGAGTGAAAATACCCCATTTTTGTGTGTTTTTCATCTATCGATGGTTATGTTTGCTAGATGTGATTAATTTGTGACCAAGTACTGTTTTAGAATGTTTGGCATATTCTTTATATTTAGCATTTATTTCATGTTTATGTTATCATCGTAGTTTAGTGGTAAGTATGTTTCTTCGTGTGCACCGTTTTTCATTTGAATCATTGCATTTATATTCCGTTTTCAAAACTTGTTGATTCATGAAATTTTGGTTGATTACTTTTCGTTCTTTGAGTTATTTGGCTTTGTTTGAGGACAAACAATAGGTCAAGTTTGGGAGAGTTTGATAAGTGCAAATTGTAGCTATTTTTGTATATACTTTTTGTTGCACTTATCGACTTTTTGTTGTTAATATCGTTAAATAAACCTGACTTTTGTGTAAATACGTTTAGTTTGTGTTTATTTATGTTTTGTGTACATAGGGTACCATTTTATTTTTTCTATTCATTTTATAGGTATTGATGCGTATTTGGAGCATGAGCAATAAAGTGTCGAAGACACGGCTTCAAACGCAGAATTTTGAGCAACTCATCAACGAATAAGGCTCAAAACCAAAGAATAAAAATCATCAATTTGATTTATATTTTTATTGGTAGAAATATCATTGAACAAGCTTTCCAATGCTTCGAACCAGACGCAAATCAGAGTTACAGTTCAAAAGTTATAGCTGGAACAATGTAGAATGTTGTGTTGGTTTTTCATCTTGCTGTCATCTTTCGTCGGGCGATGCTTTTTGGTCGCCGGGCGATCCTGGACAATCAGAAATGCATATTTTGGGCCAAAACACATTTTTTTTAGGTTATGGTTTTGGGTTTTTTTGACCCCAACTCCATCATCCTTCATTTTTTGATAGTTAGAGCTTAGAAAACAACATTGAAGCTTACAAACGGATGATCCGGGATGGATTGCTCATCAATCGGCATTGACAAACTGGTAGATTTGTGGTTCATTTCTCTTCCTCTTTGTGTATTATTTATGTGTTGAGTTTGTACATGTATTTACTCTGAACTTATGTATATTTGCCGCCCATGGCATTATATTAAACTTACTTTATAAATCTTTGTTGATTGGTATCCTGGATTTTTGCTTTGTGTTAGGGATTTGAGTTGTTATAGACATATACTGCTTAAATTATTATCTAGGATGATTATCTATTAGTTTCTAAACTCTATAGATAGATTTAGAGCTAGCATTCACACAAAGCTTAATGCCTTTGTGTTGGTTGTGTTGTGCTGAGAGATCGTCAGTGTGAGTAACACGGTTGTCTTTTGTGTTGTTAAGGAGGTAGATATATCACTTCTGAGATGATACATTCGGTCTCTCAATTTGGGTTAGAAATGACTTAGGTTGTGAGTTATGCATGGTGACATTGATGAGTATTGTTAGGTTGAATGTAACTGGTCGGTATATTTAAGTCAGTGATGAGTAGATTATATGCAGGCTTGATAAGTTCTTCCTTAGTGTTTCTTTTGTTTACATTTATTTTCTGTTGATAACATTTTCTTTACAAACCCATTTATCCCCAAACTCATTAACGAGAAATTTTTCAAACGCAATTCAATAACCAATCTATGTGGACACGATAAATTCTCGGATAAATATTTCCAAAACTTTTGTTGCTTGCCGCTACACCGCTTCCAACAATAGTATCATATCACACATCATATTCACCAAAACATCACATATACTCATCATAAATAAATTAAATAATTAAATAAATAATCTAATTATTTTTGGGGTGTTACAACTCTCCCCCACTTAAAAGAATTTCCTCCCTCGAGAATTACCTGGCGGAAACAAAATTAGATAAGACTCATTCATCTAATCCTCATGTTCCCAAGTCCAACTTTCACCAGTTGGTCCATCCTATAAAACTTCACCAAGGCGATGTCTTTACCCCACAATTGCTTAACTTCTTGACCTTCTATCTGTATGGGTGATGCTTCAACAGTCAGGTTATCTCTCACATGTATATCGTCCATTTGGGTCACATGCGAAGGATCTGGAATGTATCTCCTCAACTGAGATACATGAAACATATCATAAAGATTCACAAGCGACAATGGTAAGGTAATACGATAAGCCATATCACCTATCTTCTCTGATATCTGATATATACCAATAAAACACGATGTAAGCTTCCTCGACTTCAAAGCTCTACCAACACCGGATACCAGAGTAACTCTCAAAAACATGTGATAATCCTTTTCGAACTCAAGTGCCTTTCTCCTCTTATCATGATAACTCTTCTGACGACTCTGATAAGCTTTCATCCTCTCTTGGATCATCTTGATCTTCTCAGTCGTTTTATGCACAATCTCTGGTCTGAGCGCAACACTCTCGCCTGACTCATGCCAACACAATAGAGTTCTACACCTCCTACCATATAATTCTTCATACGGTGCCATTCCAATGCTATAATTGAAACTGTTGTTGTATGTAAACTCAATCAATAGCAAGTGGATATCCCAAGAACCTCCTTGTCCCAACACACAAGCACTCAACAAATCCTCCAAAGATTGAATAGTTATCTTTTTCTGACTGTCCATTTATGGATGATATGTAGAACTCAACCTCAACTTAGTACCAAAAGCATTATGCAAACCTTCCCAAAACTTCGAAGTAAACCTCATATCTCTATCTGATACAATACTCGAAGGTATCCCATGTAATCTCATAATCTCTTTAATATACATATCAACTAGCTTCTCCATAGGATGATTAATCTTCATCGGTAAGAAATGGTCCGACTTAGTCAACCTACCCACAATCACCCAAATCGAGTCATTGCATTTAGAAGTCTTCGGCAAACTCGACACAAAATTCATATAAATATTGTCCTATTTCCAATGTAGAATGTTCAACGATTGCATTAGATCCAAAGACTTATGATGTTCAATCTTCGACTTCTGACAAGTCAAACAAGCATATACAAATTCTACAACTTCCTTCTTCATGCTAGGCCACCAAAACAATTTCTTCAAATCTTGGTACATCTTTGTAGCAGCGAGATGAATACTTAACCCATTTCTATGTCCTTCCTCAAGAATACTCTTCTTAAGTCCTGGCACATCTGGAACACAAACTCTATTTTCGAACCTTGTCACACCCTTCACATCAACTCAAAACTCACCTCCATTACCTTGGTTAATCAAGGTCAATTGATCAACCAACTTCAAATCAAACTTCTGACATTCTCGAATTTCTTCTAACATACCACTAGTTAGTTTCAACATTCCCAACTTCACACTATCAGAAGTCTCTTCACACACCAAACTCATATCTATGAATAGTTCGATCATTTCTAACTCTCAAACCATAAGCATCGACACATGCAACAAATTCATACACAATGCATCATGTTGTACCTCAAAAGTTGCCCTCTCATTTATCAAAGGATCATCTTGGACCCTCAGGTTTGCTTCCATCCAATTCCAAGCCTTGAATTACAAATTTTTCAAGAAAGTCATTCACAAGGGCAAAATGGTCATTTACATACTCGAAAGTCAAACTTTTACTTTTGGATCAAAGTCCAGTTTCAAGAGTCATATTTCATCAAGACAGGTTGAAATATGAAGTTTGTTTCATCAAAAAAATTCAAAAGTCAAAATTCTAAATACTTGGAATTTTTTCTAAGTGTTTAAGAAATATGACAAATTCAGAACTTTTGATCAGATTATCACCATGATGCAAGCTGATTATGGAAGGACTTCTAACTCAAGAGTTTTAGATACCAATGAGACCTAAAAACCTGCAGAACAGAACTTCTTCTAGAAATGCTAGGATTTCAAGTTATACGTCTTCAAAGACACATCCATGAAACTGTAG
Organism: Vicia faba; assembly: GCA_948472305.1. Taxonomy (NCBI): domain Eukaryota; kingdom Viridiplantae; phylum Streptophyta; class Magnoliopsida; order Fabales; family Fabaceae; genus Vicia; species Vicia faba. The sequence goes on along the minus strand of OX451738.1, from coordinate 1,335,939,138 downwards.
CTTTCAGTAAATTCTGGACCTTTCCAAAACAGGACTTGGTTATAACTTCTAGGCCAGTTTTCACATAGGTTCAGTCTGAAGTTGCAAGAGCAATTCAAAGAGGATTTACAAAGCATGTCATAAGCTTTCTGGAAAGTCTGAGAACTCGCTTAGAACATGCTGGAGCAAAGATATTCAAGGATCAGAAGTTGGATATTTGTTCTAAGTTACGCTGATGCTGAACTTATGGCCCATAATTAAGCTATGATGCACAATCTCATAGCGCAGGATTTCTGGTTTTATAAATCTCATCATCATTTTATGCTCACAACCACTTTTGAGTTTTTATCCAAAGGATTTCCCCACGTGTGAGATAGAAGTACCATTGTTGTCCTTGAAAAGCAAACTTTTGTACAAGTTTATGTTGGGCCCATGCTTTGCTTTTGCCTCTGAGGGTACTTTTCCTTAATTCATGCTTACAAATCCAGCTTAGGCACGGCTAAAAGCTACTAACCACCATACTTGTTTATCTTGCTTTAAGAACAAGCCAGCATCCTAGCATGATGTTGGTACTTTTCACTTCTCCAAGCTACAAAGTTCTTGCCTATAAATTGAACTTCATTGGCAACTGTGAAGGGCCAGTCAGAAAATTGAAAAGAAAAAGCCTTGAAACCTTGCTAAAATTTCCATAAATCTGAAACTGCAAACACAAATACAAAACCTGCTAGTTTTTTATTCTTGCATTCAAACTCCAATTTTCCTCAAGTGTTTCTTGACCAAACCATCCATACAGCTTCTGATATACATTTAGAAACCATCCTAACTCCTGTTTTCAGACCATAACACGTTCTCAAAAAGTCAGAACTTTGCTTCTTGACTGTTCCAGAATTTTCCAGCCATTCATAGCCCAAGATAAATGTTGTTCCAGCCTACTGAGCACGTGAGGAAGCTGATCAGAACATTACAAGCAGTCAGAACCAGGCTCCAGCTCATAGATCATTTTTCAGTTGCAAGGTAACCTTCTGCTGACCCTCATCATATTACTTGGGCATTGTTAGATTTGCATGTTCAAAATACAATGTAGACATCCTGATTCTGATGATGTACATATTCTGAGGTTACATACACTTTCTTCCTAAGTGGGGAGAATATCAGTTTAGAACTTCCTAAGGAAATTATGATTAGCAAATACATGCTTGTTTCTGATTTAAAGTCTTGATATTTTTTTATGTTTCTGAAACCATGATGGAAACCTGCCATAAATGTTATGTGTGCATTTTCTGTTTTGTTGAGAAATGACTAAGCTGTAGATGCTCTAAATGGCATGGAGAAAGAGATGGAATTTATCATTATAGTTTACTTTATGATACATGTTTATGCTTTTGCTTCTAATACCGGATGTACAGCCACCCCAGTGGTAGAAAGTGTGCGTATAAGACATTAGTACTAAGGGTCTTGGGTTCTAACCCCATAAGCATCTTTTTTAGGTTTATTTATTGACATTTATACCCATTTATCTGTCAGACGGTACTCCTAGATCAGAATTTCAAGACAACCTTACCCAACAACATTATCACCTCACTCTCTCAAATAGCCAGAACATCTGACTTGCCAGTGATATATGAACTTCTAGGTTCCCAACTACATTACAGCTTCTGAACCCCTTCAACAATCAAAACTTCTAGGTTTTCCTTTATTCCCAGCAACTTCAGAACTTGGTGTACCCAGGCCCAGAACTTCTGACCCTCTACTTTCCTACTAACATTTTCTCTTTTGCAGCGTCTCAAAGTCAGAACTTATGTTCCTTCTCGTTTCAGCAATGTGCTAATTATGACTCCCTTCTCTCTTATTTATCTTATTTTAGCTTTAATAACCAAAAACACCAAAAAACATTTTTTATATTTACATACTTTATTTTATCTCTTTTTAAACTAAAAGATCAAAAATATTTTCTTAAGCCAAATTGTTTCTTTTCTTAACAAAAACAAAACAAGTCCATTTTAATCCTTGTACATTATTTCAATATGGTTGTAATAGATAATTAGGACTTTAATTTCTTGCAATCCCCATTTGTAAATTTGTACACCCCATCCCCTTAATGATGTAATAGTGTAGGACTTTACTTTTCCGCATTTTTATTGCTTTCATATATTGCTAGTAATTAGGTGTGTATGGCAAGATAAAAACAACAAATAGACAACCCAAAAATCAAAGACTAAATGCATGTAAATCAATACACTCTCACACTTACACCCTTAGGATAATCCACTTTGTTGCCTTATGAAAATGGCCATATTATGCATGTGGGGTATCTTAGCAAAAGTAATAAAAAATACAAGATCATAGTCCCTCGATCACGCTATCAAAGTTGCCCTTTCAAAAATGAACTTAGTCCCTTAAAGAAAATGCTAATATATCTTACAACGTTGTTAATCATGGATATACGATGACCCATGCTCGTCCCTTTTACATCCAAATATAGGGTTACTTACCAAATCAATGGTAAGATAACAATGTCAATGGAAAGAGGAAATAAACATGAAAGACTTTTGAGTAGGTAGATTGTTCCTAGTTGCTTGCTCAATTTCAAACCAAAACGTCCTTGCTATTTTCAAAATAAACACCAACACTTTCAACAACATCTTTCAAACTTGAAAACATTTTCAAAGGATCAACACTTTGTCTACATTCTTACGAACGAGAATCATTACAAAGTTTGCCTAAACGATGGCGCCTTTCCAAAATACTTTCAAAAACCACACAAAGCACATTTTCAAACAAGAGCAAGTGATCTAGCAAGCAACTAAGAGCTCATAGATAACTACGGATGAAAAGGATGCTAATACCTTACCTTTTCATAATTTACCCCCCGCACTCAAGAGAACATCTCAAAGGTCTTTCTTATTCTTTTCAGCCTTTCCTTTTGGATAAAAGAAAAATCGGTGGTGACTCTTGCTAACCACACAATTGTGATCAAACGCAAATTAACCAAGTCAGTTCTCCCACCGTGTTACACATCAGCTACCACATTTGCTTTACCAGGATGGTAATTCAAATCAAAGTTAAATTCTTTTAACAACTCAATCCATCATCTATGTCTCGTGTTTAATTCCTTCTTATTGAATAAGTACTTTAAACTTTTGTGATCACTGAACACTTCAAATTTAGAGCCAAAAAGATAATGTCTCCAAATCTTCAACACAAACACCATAAGTGCTAGCTCTAAATCATGCGTAGGATAATTCATTTCACGAACTTTCAATAATTCCACCACTAGAAATCCTATGACTAAGTAAATTTACTTCCTTCAACCAAAACTCACACTTCAACAAATTTGTGTACAAGTTATTTTCTTTCAACACTTGCAACAAAATTCGCAAATGCTCAGCATGTTCTTCTCCTAATTTAGAATAGATCAGAATATCATCGATGAAGACCACCATAAACTTATCCAGATACGAATGAAATGTTTGATTCATATACTCCATAAAAATACATGGAACATTAGATACACCAAACAACATCACAATGTACTCATAATGACCATACCTTGTTTTGGAAGTCATTTTTGGAATATCACTTGGTTTAACACGAATTTGATGATAACTGACCTCAAATCAATCTGATGAAAACACAAGCACCCACCAACTGATCCATCAAATTATTAATCCTCGGGAGTGGATACTTATTTTCAATAGTCACTTTATTTAATTGTTTGTAGTCTATATACAACCTCTTACTTCCATCTTTCTTCTTAACTAACGATGCAGGTGCACCCCACAGAGAAACACTCAGTCGAGCGAAATTCTTCTCAAGCATCTCTTCCAGTTGTTTCTTTAACTCACTCAGCTCAGCAGCTAACATTCTGTAAGGAGCGATTGACACCAGACTTGTACCTGGCACCAATTCTATAGAAAATTTCACTTCATGTTCCAGAGGTAAATCACTTATATCGTATGGGAACACCTCTGAAAATTCACAGACAACAGGTAATTCAACACTTGCAGCTTCACGGTCAACTTGTAATGATGTAAACATTGCAAACATTAAAGCTTCATCTTCCAGGAGTTTATTCACTTGCTTAGCAGACAACAACATTAGTTATCCATTATCACCAAACTTAGGTAACCTCAAGGTTTTACTATAACAATCATGTGAACATAGTTGAACTTCAACCAATTCATACCAAATATAACATCAATTTGGTGTAAGGGTAGGCACAGCAAATCCATCACAAAACTATTACCATAAATGGTCAGAGGACATTTTAAGCAAACAAAAGTAGTAATAATGGTTTATTCTGATACTTGTTCCAGTTAAAGACAACAGAGACCTTTTCTGGCTCAGATTAAATTGACCAATGATTTATTCTGATACTTCTTCCAGTTGAAGGCGGACATAAATATCTTCTGGCTCAGATTAAATCGACCAATGGTTTATTTTGATACTTCTTCCAGTAGATCATCTTCTGGCTCAGAGTAAATCGACCAATGATTTATTCTGATACTTATTCCAGTCGTAGACATTTTCTGGCTCAGATTAAATCGACCAATGATTTATTCTGATACATCTTCCAGTAGATCTTTTCTGGCTCATATTGAATCAACCAATGATTTATTCGGATACTTCCTCTAGTAAAAGACAGCAGAGACCTCTTCTGGCTTAGATTTAAATCGACCAATGATTTATTCTGATACTTCTTCCAGTTGAATACGGTTGTAGACCTTTTCTGGCTCAGATAAATCAAACAAAGATTTATTATGATACTTCTTCAAGATAAAAATAATCATAAACATTTGTTGGCTCAGATTAAATCAACCAATGATTTATTCTGATACTTCCTCCATAAAAAGACAACATAGACCTCTTCTGGCTCAGATTTAAATCGACCAATGATTTATTCTGATACTTCTTCAAGATGAAGACGGTCGTAGACCTTTTCTTTCTCATATAAATCATCCAAAGATTTATTCTGATACTCCTTCCAGATAAAAACAAGCATAATTATCCGTTGACTCAGATAAAATCAACCAATGATTTATTCTGATACTTCTTCCAGTTTAAAGTTAATATTTACTTTGGATGGCATCTATAAGACCATCTCCGACGACTCTCCGTCATCTTTTCCACATGGCATCTGTAAGCCCATTGCCGATATCATCAACTAACAGCATCACTTCGTGCACAAGCGAGCGTAAATTTCTTGGCACTTTAGTGTTCAATCATCTTCCACCTTCAGATCACCAAAGGCAGACAAGCCAATCTAAAATCCTCAGGTTTAAGACGATTGAATAGGGGAAGCTGTTGTACCCCAAAAATTTTCCTCTCATTTTTATTTAAAACATACTCCTAGAGGTCTTCAAGTGCTCAAGGTTGACCAAGAATTGACCAGACAAATTCTCCTCCTAAGCAATGGATCTCCAACTAGGGTTTCATTTTTTACAAATAAGTTTGGGTTTCAAATGGATCAAATGATTTCCATGATCCCTAATATGTCCTCAAGAATGTCCATGCCAAGTTTCATGCCTTGCATCACAAGTTTGCTCAGTCAATGGCTCAAATGTTTGAAAATTAATTGTATTAGGTCAAAAGTCAACTATGGCCAATATACAATCAAACTTCAAGATTTTTTTGTCAACATCAACATTTTGAAGTGATATTCATCATTTGATCAAGGGTTGATCATGATTCCTCAAGAAATGCTCTCAAATCGTCAAGAATCCAAAATTGCAAAATTAGGGTTTCATAGGAAAATTCAACTAGACTTTGATCAGGCATAACTTTCACATGCTTCATCCATTTTGCCCCAACCAAAGATCATTGTGAATAAAATTCAATTCCATACAGATTTTCTTATGTTCTCAAGTTCAAAAAATGCATCATTGGAAAGATATGAGCCAACACATTACAGGTCTTTTTGAAAGTCAACAAAAAGGCATTATTTGTCAAGGCAAGTTACATCAAGATAAATTCTCCAAATGAAAAAATGGACAACATAGATATTATAGGGGACATCTTGTTCTTCCTAAAAAGTCCAAGATCATCTCCAAAAGATAAAAATTGATAAACTTATGAGAGGTACAAGTTGGGAAAATTGGTGAAAATGCAAAAAGTCAACTTTGAGCAAAAATGCATTTTTAAGTTCATAGACCTATTTTGTGGGATTCAAATATGTTTATGACTTACTCAAGGACCCCTAAATTCACTCTCACATTGCTTTGAATTTTTTCTCTATTTTATTCATATTTATTTTGTTTTTATTCAAATAAACACAATAAATTGTATAAAATAATAAATAAAAAGTATGGACACATGGGCTGATGATTTGGGTTGATATTGGGCCTTAGAATTCGTGCAAGGCATGAGGAAGAAGAACAGGTTCAATGTATGACAAGAAGGGTAAGAAATCGTCAAATATGGCAATTCTTCAAAGTCTTGATTTTTGCTTTCAAAACCATGATCAATGCATGGATTCTTGCCATGTTTATTCACCTTTCCATTCCTCTATAAATATACAAGCTAACCATAAGCCAAGGGCACGAAATCATCACTTGGAAAAAGCTCTCAAAATTCTCAAAATTATTCAAAGGTTGTGAAAATTTAAAACCTGATTTTCAGCCTTCCTCCATCCAATCTCGTGCCATCTTTGTACTCATGAGGTCCCCATGAGTCATTTACATCCCTCACCTTGGCCTGAAGCGCGCCCGAGTCGGCCATATAAGTTGCACCATTTGGTATAACTTATTTAAATCTAATCTCGTTAATCTGCATTTATTAATCCATTTGATGTTTGCACACATTTTTGTAGTCGTATATGGAGCAGGTTAGACGTGAAGCATGTAAGTTTTGAGGCTTGGTTCATGAGATTCCATTCTCAACCCTGATTGAAAGTTTGGCTTCGAAAAGAAAAATTTAGAGACCTTTAGCAAAAACTAATGCCATATTTGGACTCAGCGTATCATTTTAAGGGGGGTAGGGGTATTTGGATCCATTGATTTTGCTTATTTTGTAGGTTAGGGCTTGGAACCCACCGGAGAAGACAACCGGAATGTTGACTCCGGTGGGTTGACTCCGGTGAACATCGCGTCATCTTCTCATTGGCTTGTTTGAATAAGTTGAGCGCGCGTTTTATTTTTTTTCTCATATTTCTGACTGATTTTAATATATATATTTATCATTTATATAAATTAACGAATGAATAGATGGCCTGGTGGTGAGAAGCGCGTGTGTATGACTAAAGGGCCTGGGTTCGATCCTAGGTTCTGCATTTTGTTTTTCAACATGTTCTTTTTTTTCCAGTTTTTTTGAAGCGCCTGGGCCTTCAAGTAGATGGGCTTAGCAAAATTTCAATCTCACCCCCCCCCCCCCCCCAAATTGCTTCAATAACAGCAGGCCCATTTTTCCTATTTCTTTTTCTTTTTTTGTTTTAATTATTTTGTTTCTTTTAAATTTTTTTATTATAATCATGAAATCAGAAAAAATAATTAAAAAATGTAGATTTAGGTTTTTCTTTAATAAATTAATTAATTAAATTATTTTGACTTTTATTTCATTTTAAAATCAATTAGATTTAGGTTGCAAATTTTTTTCTTAATAAATACAAAAAACATGTAGAATTAACCTTCTTTTATTAGTTTTTATTTTCATTAATAATCAATCGTTTTGTTAATTAATTAAAAATAGGTTTAGTCATTTAATTAATTTTAATTCAAATATTATCTTAAAATAAACAAAAATAACCCAAAAAAGAATTTTCTTAATTTTCATAGATTTCCTTATAGTTTTAAGCAAACGTTCTTTTTAATCCTCGCATGTTCACTTTACTTCCCGCATTATTACTTTCTTATTATTGTATCTGCCCATGGATTGTAATAGACTAATTAGTTTTTCTTTACTGTTTTTACCCCCGGTTTTGGACTTGTAATTCCACCTCCCCGAAGCCATGTAATAGTTAGGTTTAATTTCCGCACTTTAATTTCTCGCACTAATATTGAACTGTTAGATGTATGCTTAATAGGATTACATGACAAGAACTAAAAGCAAATGTTAGCAAACCTAACATCAAAGAAAAATAACTGAATACAACACACTCGCACATGCGTACCTCTAGGGTACTCCCACTTCGGTTGCCTTTGGAATAAAACAGCCATAACTCTCAAATGTGAGGGATTTTAGTGGCTACCCTTTGGTTTAAAGATCACAAAAATGACCCTCTCGATGTTGCCTCGGTATGATCTTAAGACTTTAGGGTGGTTACTAAGGTATCTCACCAAGTTTCCTTTGTGACTGTATGATGACCCTCGATTATCCCTCAAACATCCAATGATGGGGTTACCTATTCACTAATAGTAGGATAGTACTGTCTAAGGGAAAAGAGGAAAAGAACAAACTTTTTTAGTAGGTAGATAGTTCTTAGATGCTTTCTAAAAACAAAACATTTTCCACACATACACTCCTTTCTAAAAATATTTTCAAAGATACTTTGTATACATTATTAACACTACGAGAAACATTACAAAGTTCGCCGCACCAAGGCATCTTTTCAAAATAATTTTTTCAAAACACACAAACACAAGGTATTTTCAAATGACCTAGCATCTAAGAGCCCGTAGATAACTACGGATGGAAAGGGTTCTAACAGCTTCCCTTTCCATAATCTACCCCCCTTACTCATAAATAATCTCGAAAGGTCTTTTTTTGTTCTTTTCACCCTTTCCTTTATTGGATAAAAGAAAAGTCGGTGGTGACTCTTGCTTAACACAACATTTTCAAATACAAACGCAAAACCAGTATAACAGTTGGTTCTGCCACCATATTACAGAACTGGCGACTTTGATAGAGACTTATAAAAGTGGAGTTACCTTAGAGTTAGATCATTTTAAATTTCTTTCCTTGTTTGCTTTGTCTGCTTTATTTTTAAAGAGTTTGATGGGGTTATTGTTAAAGATCCTATACCTAGATCTGAGGCACCTTTTTAGGTAACTAGCAATAAATCATGGAGGTTGTACGGTGTATACCGATATGGACAAAGTGATGTCTATGTTAGAGTGATACTCTGGCTTGTACTAATGTTCCTTGAGTCAGTCAAGATTAACATTAGGCTTCCTCATAGTGTCATTAAGCGCTAACTAACCTTTAGAACCTTTAACTGACTCATCCTAGCCATTAGAAAGTAGTGAGATAGCTGACTTTGGTTCCTACCGAAGATTGGTTGATACTCGATGCTACACTCATTGATATTAGACTTTCGGGATATCTCGGCCACAATACTTTGGTGCTTACGCTGAAACAATGCCTGACGGAAAGGTCAATGATATGAGACTCCTTAGAACCCGGTTACTATTACTAGGACAAGTTGAGCCAACTGAAACTTCAAGAGGGTACTTACCTTTAAACCTTGTGCAAGCCTTTAAACCTAAGGTCTTTGTGTGACTTGTTTGTGTTTGCTATATTTGTTTTTAAGCATAATCATAACATCATGAACATCATGACATATCATTCGCACTAACCATTTCAAGGACTTGTGGATTTATCTCTTCTCTGTTTTGTAGGTTATAGATTCAGCTCGCAGAAAAACCATCCGGATCAACTTTTTAGAAATTCCTCCCAAGCTTAAGGAGTTATTTTTAGAAATTTCTGAAAGCTCATCATTCAACAAAAGATATGGTCACTTGCTCAGTTTGGTTACTACCGGTTTTGACGAAGGTTTAATGAGCGTCTTATTCCAGTTCTTCGATCCTAAGAACTTTTGCTTCACATTTCCAGACTATCAGTTGGTGCCCACGTTGGAAGAATTCTCTAAGCTACTTGGTTTGCCTATATTGGAACAAATACCTTTCACTAGTTTAGAACAAGATCCGACTTTTGAGAATGTTGCCATAGCCTTGAATTTGAAGCCATCTGACATTGAATGCAGTTGGGAAAGAAGAAGTGGAGTTAAAGGTCTTCTTGCAAAGTTTCTGATGGAGAAAGCTTAAGTATTCCTAGACGTCATGAGTTACCATGCTTTTGAATATATCTTGGCTCTTTTAATCTATGGGTTGGTTTTGTTCCCTAATTCAGACCAACTTATAGACGTCAATGCCATCAACATTTTCCTTACTTACAATCCAGTACCTACATTGCTCGAAGATATTTTGCATTCACTCCACACCCGTACTATGAAGAAATGAGGAACTTTTATGTGTTGTATGCCTTTGCTCTATTGGTGGTTTATTTCACACCTTTCTCGATCAATAATGAAGAATGAGTTAGGCTTAAGATGGAATCAAAGGTTAATGTCTCTTTCTCACTCTGATATTTATTGGTGTCCTCGCTCTCAAGAAGACATCTCTTTTATTGATCGTTATGGAGAATTTCCTAATGTGCCACTCCTTGGCATTAGAGGAGGCATCACCTACAACCCTTCTTTAGCCCTACGTTAGTTTGGTTACGCACGGAGAGATGGTCCTCCTGATATGCTCATCCAGGATATTATGTTCGATTACTCAAATGATTTGCAAGGTTATCGTCAGAGGTTCGTTCGCGTTTGGGGCATGGTTAAGAAGACTGATAGTAAGACTTTAGGGCACAAGAACTCCATCCCTTTGGGACCTTACCTAAAATGGATGCGAGCTCGTGCTCAAAGTCTTATGATGCCATATACTGCCATCTTACGAGTGATCTTAGAGCCTATTATTCAAGGGGAAGAGTCTCGCATCATTCTTCATCCTGATATGCCAACAAACTTCGAGGAATTGCAAAAATCTTGGATCTAACTCAAGGAAGAACGGGATACATTTGAGACCCAATTTTATGCCAGTGAAAAGAAAGTGTTGGAACTGACGAAGAAGCTTCACGAAGAGCAGAATCTTAATGCCTATATCAGCACCAAAACAAAGCGTCCATGGGAGACTTAAGAGTTTTAGAAGTTTACTTTAATTGTTATTTCTTTGTAAACTTTTGTTTCGCTTGAACTTACTAATAAAAAGCCTTTGTTTCTGTTTTGGTTAAAAGATTTTAAATCGTACGAGGTCCTTGAAAACATTGCATAAGCATATCATGCATATCATCACATAAGCAGGTATTTTAAGTAAGGTGTTGTACCCCAAAATTTTCCCTCCCATTTCCTCAACATCTTCTCATCACAAGACCCTTGGAGCTCAAGATCCAGTTAGGGTTTCCTCTGCTCAAGACTTCTCCTTGCACTGTTGACCCAAATTAGGGTTTGTGTTTGCACAAAGATATTTTGACCTAAAATGCCTAATATGACTTTCATGCTTCATGTTGGACTCCCAATTTTATCCATACCAAGTTTTAAGTCTTGATTCCAAATTTTGGCCAGTCAATTGGACAGTTGACCTAGAAATCAACTGTATTGGGGAAAAAGTCAACTGTGGCCAATTGACAGTCAAATCTCATGAAAATTGACCCACATCAATATTATGAACTCACATGGACCATTTGATCAAGTTTGGATCACAATTCCACAAGAAATTTGATCAGATCACCAAAAGGGCAAAATGGTCATTTTTAGGGTTTTGACTGCACAAAGGCAATTTTTGACTGTTTGACCTAGCCAATGGCAAACCAAGCTCACATATGGACTCAAGGACCCCATGGAATTGTCTTGACATACTCAACAAGTTCAAAAGATCCCAAATGCACAAGATTGACAATTGAATTTCCCAGTCAATTGATCAATTTTGACTGTATACTGAAAAGTCAAACTTTGACTTTTTGGTCAAAATCAAGTGTCAAGATTCATTTTTCATCAAAACATGCCAAATCATGAAACTTGTTCATCAAGAAATCAAGAATTGCAAATTAGGGTTTGAAATGAAGATTTTTCATAACTTAGAATTTTTCTAAGTTATGAAAAACCCTAATTTTTTCCTAACTTTGTCCCACTTTCTCACCAAGATTCATTTGGATTCAAGGAAAAGTCAAAACATGAAAGTTGTAGTCCATTGCAAAATATACAACTTTGATTCACAAAGTTTACTCAAAAGAAGCTTGTAGCTCAAGTTACAATTTTTGGAACAAGGGTACCAAACCATTCTTAACTTAGAGAAATTTGACCTATTTTAGGCAGGATTTTTGCCTAACTTCAAGACCATTTTTCACATACTTCCACTTGGAATTTCAATTTGCATTTCAAAGATGGATTGTAGTACACATTCCAAGCTTTCCAAAATGTCCAAGAACTCATCAAACAACCTCATGGTTAGGGAGAATCGAATTTGGCAAGTTGGGAAAAAGTCACTTTGTTTATGGCCAAGTTACATGTTCATACATCTAGGCCATTTTGAAATCAGCTTGCATTCTTTGATTACAGGTCCTATATCTCATTTGCACTCAATAATGTAATGCATATCTCTTGTGCCAAAACCTTATTTTATGTGTTCAAACATTATATGCAAGATTAAGCCATTTTTAGATAAAGCATTTTTGCCATTTTTGAAAAGAAGTGCTTTATGTCAATTTGTAAATCAAGAAGGTACAACGAAAATCTCTGAGGCACAAGTTATTAGACTAATCCCACTGATCAAGGAGAGATTATGCAGCATGCTAGAGGGGCCTGTACAAGCCTAAAACACCAACTTGCCATTTCTTGCTCAAGTTAGAAGTAACTTGGCATAACAACACACAACTCTCATTCCTGTGAACCGGAGCTTAAGCAAAGATTGTGAACACATTCTAAACATCCACCCTGACCTAAAACACGAGCTAACCATCTCCATTGCCCTCTCTAACACAGAATCACCATAAAACTGTCAAAACAGGGCACCTGCTGCAGATTGAGTTCCATAACTCAATCCATTCGTGCATTCTTGCTGAAACCACTTCAAACACATCCCACATCATCCCTTGAAACTATTCCAAGCCCTAAACACGACCTGTAACATCCCTAGCTAACATCACCATTTTCATTTTTCTGTTTTGCAGTTGAAGTACCATAGCACGATTCTCTTGGTTTCCAAGCAAACTAAAGGTTGGAATAGCATCCTGGGACATCAAGGAAGCTATACAAATCATTACCTTGCCTTGTAAGCATCTCCATTGTTGCACACGTTTCCAACTGAACATGTAAGTTCATGAACTTGTATCTCTCTATCCAGGCATTGTTAGGTTTAGATTTGTGAAGAAATTATGTCACATTCATAGCCCTGAACATGCCCATATAATTAGTTTTCATTTATGTTATGTGTGCCATGAGAATTTGATGTCTGAACATGGAACAAAAACTAGGTCAGGAATTGGGGGAGAAGAAATTCTCTCTCATTTCTGAGAGTTAGATTGATTTCTTTATATGTATAGAATCGTGGCTTCAAGCTCTACAGGTTTCATGTTGCAAGATTTTGGAAAAGATCAAGGAATCTGGAGATAGAAAACGCGTGTTGTTGTTGTTCATACAGGTCCTGAGGTTGAAGACAAAGTCTTCATGGGCTGGGCCTGTTTCATTTTCCTATTTGCACCTTGTTTCTACTTTTGAACCCCCCTGGCCCATTTTGAGTTTCATTTGCTATTTTTAATTTTTTTCCTTTTGATTCTGATTTGTTATTTTTCATTAAAGCATAAAAATATTAAAAAAACATTTTTCCACATTTTTTTTTGCATTTTATTTGATATTTATTTGTTTTAGTTAGTTATATATATATAAATAAATACATAATGTTTTTTTGTTTGTTTAGAATATTAGGAATAATACCAAATACATTTGTTTTCTAATTTTTATTTTATTTTATCTTCTAAAAATATTTTATATAAAATATACTTTTTTTATAAATATTAAATATTATTATTTTGTACATATTCAATATATTTAATAAATAATACAAATACATACATATATATTAGTATATTTAGGTTAAAAAAATACAAAATATATACATTTTTATTTTTATTAATATTTAACATTAAAAATACCTTTTTGACAAATATACTTCTCTTTTATTTATTTTGTGTACATAACTAATAAATATTGTACATATTAAATAATTAATACCTTTTATTTAATAAATTAGGGTTTTGCCCCAAACATGAAAAATACCCAAAATTAATACTTTTTTTATTTTTGTTTTCTTGGCACATAAAAAACACTTTTTACATACATATAAAAAACTTTTTTTTGCATCTTGCATATTTATTCCATTTTTATTTAATTATTGTATATTAAATAATTTGTATAATTCCATTTGGATTGTAATAGTCTAGGGTTTTAATTCTTGTCAAAATACCCCCATTTGAACATTTGTACCCCCCTTCCCATATATTGTGTTGTAATAATTTAGGAACTTTATTTTTCGCACTTTAATGCTTTCTAAATATGCCATGTTAGAACTAGGGTTTGTATGCAAATCAATTAACCAAATAGTTTGACCTAACTTCAAGATAATCAAGCATGAAAATGGACAACACCAATCACACTTGCACCCCTAGGGTATTCCACTTGTTGCCTTCAATAATGGGCCACATTGCATGTTAGGTATCTTTGGCAAAAAACAAAACAATCAAATGATCATAGTCCCTCGATGACGCTTTCAAAAGTTGCCTAAAAAATGATCAAGTCCCTTAAAGGAAAAATTGCCCAAAGATACTTGGCACCATTGCAATCATGGTCTAAACGATGACTCGCGCCCGTCCCGTTCACATCCTAACACAAGATTGTCCACCAAATGCAATGGTGGAACAAAATTGTTAAAAGGGTTAAAACATAGCAAAGATCTTTGAGAAATTTAGGGTAGATAGCTCTTGATTACTTGTCAACTTGCAAAACCAAACACTTGCCTATTTTTCAAACCACACATCACTACACTTTCAAAACAACTTTAAAAAAACAATGAAAACCTTTTCAAAAGACATACACCTTTGTATACATCCCAACATGGATCATTACAAAGGTTGCCACCACATTGGCTTCTTTTCGAAACATTTTCAAATCCACACACACAAAGCACCATTTCAAACAATTGAAAATTAAGGCAAGTTGATCTAAGCAAGTAACTAAGAGCCCATGGATAACCATGGATAGAAAGGGTGCTAATACCTTCCCTTTCTATAATCTACTCCCCGAACCCAAGTAAACATCTCAAAGGTTTTTGCTGTGCTTTTTAAACCTTTCCTTAGGATAAAATAAAAAGTCGGTGGCGACTCTTGCTCAACCGAAACATTTGCAAAAACAAACGCAAAACCTCAAGTCAATTCTCCCACCGTATCACAGAACTGGCGACTCTGCTGGGGAAAAATTTAAAAGTGGAGTAACCTTAGGGCTTAGATCACCCTCTTGCATGACTAATTGTTTGCTTTGATTGCTTTACATCTTGGCTCTCTTGTTTGGGTTTGCAATCCTACACCCGGATTTGGGGAAACATTCATAGATAGCAATACATTGTGGAAACTATGCGGGGTATACCGACACGGTCGAAGTAATAGCTATATTAGTGCGACATATTTGTGAGTACCGGTAACCCTTGAGTTCAATCAAGGAGAGTACGGGGCCGCTGAGTGATGTCACTAAGCACTAATGACCTAGAACCTTACTTGACCATCTTGGCCTTTTATTAGGGGTAGTGAGATGACCGGCTTTGGTGCAGTCCGAAGTTGGTAGATACTCGATACTACACTCATTGAGGGTTGTTTTCTTGGAATATTTTTGTCGCTAGTTAAGTGGCTAAACCAAAACAATGAACAATGAAAACAATCCAGTGATATTGAGCTCCTTAGAACCCGGTTACTATTTATAGGACAGGTTTTTAAGCCAACTACACTCAAGAGGGTACTTACCTATGAAACCCCATGCAAGCCTGAAACTAGGGTTTGGTGTGAATTGCTTGTACATATGCTTGTGCATACATCATGAACATCATAAAAACATCATATGCATTTACTAACCACTTCAAGGGTTTAGATCTTCATCTTTGTTCTTGTTTTGTAGGTCATGGAAATTCCTCGCAGAAAAACCATCCAAGTCAACCTTGTGAGAATCTCTCCTCAACTCAAGGAGCTCACCTCAAGAATTCCGGAAAGCTCATCCTTCAGTGAAAGACATGGTGGACTGCTCAGCTTAGTCAACACCAACATTGAAGAGGATATGATGAAAGTGCTATTCCAGTTCTTTGACCCTCTTCACCACTGTTTCGCTTTCCCCGACTACCAGTTGGTGCCCACTTTGGAGGAGTTTTCTCAACTCCTGAGAATTCCTATCCTTAATCAACTACCTTTCAATGGTACGGAAAAGGAACCAAAGCCTGAAGATGTTGCTCGAGCATTACATCTACGGCCTTCTGACATCAAGGGGCATTGGGAAACTAGAAGCGGCGTCAAAGGTTTCCTAGCAAAATTCTTGTTTGAGAAGGCACAAGAATGTTGGAACTCATTGGACCTGCAAGCCTTTGAAGAGATTGTGGCACTCCTTATCTATGGGTTGGTCTTGTTCCCAAATCCTGACCAGCTGGTAGATGTCAATGCCGTCAAAATCTTCTTATCCAGAAATCCAATACCCACATTGCTTGGGGAAATTCTTCACTCATTTTACACACGAACAATGAGAAAGAGGGGTGTTCTCATGTGCTGTACTCCTCTCCTTGCAAGGTGGTTTATTTCGCACCTTCCACAATCTGTCTTGAAGAATGACCAAGGCTCAAGGTGGTCCCAACGGTTGATGACTCTTACTCACTCTGATGTGCATTGGTGTTCTCGGTCCAGAGAAAATGTCATCATCGTCGATCGTTGTGGAGAGTTCCCTAATGTTCCATTACTTGGCATTAGAGGGGGAATTACCTACAACCCTTGCCTATCTTTGAGGAAATTTGGATATGCACGGAGGGATGGCCCTCACGACATGTTGATTCCTGACCTAGTTTTTGACTTCGACAACGATGCGCAAGGACTTCGCCAAAGATTCATCAGAGCTTGGAGAATGCCCAACAAAGTTGATAGCAAGACACTGGGACACAAGAATTCCATCCCTCTTGAGCCTTATCTCAAGTGGGTACGAACCAGAGCCCAGAGTCTAATGATGCCTTATCCTCATGTTCTCCCTGTGATTAAAGAGCTCGTCAAGGAAGGAGAGGTTCCCTACACCATCCTACATCCTGACATGCCTACATCGTGGGAGGAGATGCAGAAGAGTTGGATCCAGCTCAAGGAGGAACGAAACACTTTTGAAGCCAGCTTCTACGCCAGCGAAAAGAAGGTTCTAGAGCTCACCTGCCGACTCCATGAGCAAGAGGCCCTCAACACCTACATTGCGCCAAAGAGGATGTGCAACGTCTTTTTACCTTGAGAAGTTGTTTTTGTAATATTTGGCTCATGGGGCATTTATGTACTAACAAATCTTTTCTTATTAATATGACGTGCGTTCTTTTTGTTTGCAACAATTGTGAATTTCTAAAATCCTTGAATGCATTGCATAGATAGCATCTCATGCATCATGTGCATAACAGGTACCCTTTTTTCTACAGGTTGCTTAATCTCCTTCGCTGTTTATTTTGAACAGTCATCATGAATCCAGAATCATCCAGTGAGCAAGCAATCAAGGCCCTCCAGGCCCAGAATGCCCAGTTTCAAGAGATGGTCATGAGCCTGGCCCAAGGTCAACAAGAGTTGAAGGCTCTGCTCCTAAAGAAGAAGAAGAAGAAGAGGACTGTGTTGTTCAATATTGGACGCAGGTTTGGGAACACACTCTATAACGAGGCTGATCCAACTACTTCCTCTGCAGAGAAAGATAGTCCCCAAGGGGGAGGAGCTCCTAGTCCTGCAGTCTCTGACAACGAGACGGATTACAATGACGAACAATAACCACCTGCTGCTGACCGATACAAGCAATTAGAGGACCGCTTGAGTGCCATGGAGATTCAAAATGTGTCGGTGCTGGATTTCGGAGATTTAGGGTTATCTTCTGGGGTGGTAATCCCACACAAGTTCAAGGCGCCTGCCTTTGCCAAATACGACGGGGCTTCCTGTCCAAAGCTACATCTCAGATCGTACGTAAGGAAGATCCAACCTTACACGGAAGACAAAAATCTTTGGATCCACTTCTTCCAAGATAGCCTTTCGGGGTCACAACTTGAGTGGTTCTATCAGCTAGATGGAACCAGTATCCGACATTGGGAAGATTTGGCTACCGCATTTTATAGACAATATCAATACAATTCTGACCTCGCTCCTACGCTTACCCAACTTCAGGGTATGTCTCTGGGAATAGGCGAAGGGTTCAAAGAATATGCACAAAAATGGAGAGATTTGGCTGGCAGGGTGCAACCTCCTTTGACTGATCGTGAACTGGTTGACATGTTTCTAGGGACCTTGTCTGGTCCATTCTTCAATCATCTGGTTGGTAATTCCTCCGCTGGGTTTACGGATTTGATCCTGACGGGTGAAAGGATAGAAGCTGGCATCAGGTCAGGAAAGATACAGAAAGGAGCCGCCGCAAGTACTGAGAAAAAGCCTTTCAAGAAGGAAGCTAGTGTCGTTTATGGTCCTAGAAGACAAATCAAGCCAGAACACCGCCAAGCCGTCAATGCCTTGGTAATTTCAAAACCTATTGCTGCTCCTCAGCAGTACAATCAACAAATGGGTGAGAGGCCCAAGAGGCAATACACTCGGCTGAGTATGACCTTGTCACAAATCTTACCACAACTGTTATCAACCAACTTGGTGACCATCAAAGAGGCTCTAAAGGTCGTGAATACTGCATCTCCTAAGTATAACCCAAATGCCTGTTGTGCTTATCATTCTGATAGCCCCGGGCATACTACTGATGATTGCTGGGCCCTGAGAAATAAGGTTCAAGACCTTATCGATGCGAAGGAAATTCAGTTTGAGGCGCCTGAGAGGCCAAATGTTGTAACTGCTCCTATGCCCCAGTATAGAGTAAATGCCGTCGAGGAAGATTTGTATGCTGTTTCGGTGAATGATGTTGCTACCCCTCTATTGACTGTTAAGAGGAACCTACTGCTAGCCGGTTTATTTCTGGGTTGTAGCAAGGGTTGCCTCCTGTGTGCTGTTATCCCTACCGGTTGTCCGCTGCTGAAATCAGGCATCCAAAGCCTGATGGATAGCAAAGAAATTATGTTCAAGAAAACTGCTGTTCCGTTTGTTTCCGCTGAAGAAGTATCTGTCGTCACAATTTTCAATAATCCTACCAAGGCTCTCCCAAGGAAGCCAGTCAAAATTATGTCTGTTGCACCCATTACCATTACTGTTCCGGGGCCCCTCCCCTATGAATCTGACAAGGCTGTCCCATGGCACTATGGGGAAGACGTGTATGTGCTTGGAGTGAAGCAGGAGTTCAACACCGGTACCAGTATCAGTAACATCACTGGTCCCGCCAAGATTACTCGCAGTGGCAGGCTCTTCTCGCCTGACATTACACCACCAGTTATCCGAAAACCTCTTATCATCACACCCGCAAGTGTGCATGTTCCAAATCAAGTTCCTGTGTCTACTACTACCGCCGAGTCCTCTAATGCTCGGGGCAAAGAAGTTGCTACCGATTTTCCTGCCCGGACGGAGGCACCAAGAAAGACCGCTGTTGAAGCCTCCCAGTAAGAGATGGAGGAAATCCTTAAAATCATTAAAAAGAGTGACTTCAATGTCGTTGAACAGCTGGGGCATACCCCCTCCAAAATCTCCATGCTATTATTGCTGCTGTGCTCGGAGGCCCACGCCAAGGCCCTGATTTCATTTCTGAAAATGGCCCATGTGCCGCAAGAGACATCTGCAGATCAATTCACTGACTGTGTGGCTAATTTGACAGCTGACAATGGTTTGGGGTTCTCGGATGCTGACCTTACCGCCAAAGGAAAAAACCACAATGATGCCCTGCACGTCTCTATAGAATGCAGGGGCACTACTCTCGCACACGTGTTGGCGGACACCGGTTCTTCCCTGAATGTATTTCCCAAGAAGGCCTTAGATCGGTTGGATTGTGAGGGCCTGGAATTGAAACCTAGTAACATCATTGTTAGAGCCTTCGACGGTTCTAAGAGGATGGTGCACGGTGAGGTAGACATTCCTATCCGTGTGGGTTCCCAAGTCTTTGACTCAACGTTCTATGTAATGGATATTCGTCCATCTTATTCCTGCTTGTTGGGTCGACCTTGGATTCACAAGGCTGGGGCGGTAACATCCACTCTACACCAGAAGCTCAAATACCCTGTCAAAGGGAAGATTGTTATTGTGCAGGGTGAGGAGGAATACATGGTAAGTCACTTGAATTCATTCCGGTATATCGAGATGGACGGGGAGTTTATTGAAACCCCCTTTCAACATTTTGAGGAGGTACCTCCAACATTGGCGTCAGCTGAGACAGTGGTTGAAGAAGACTTCCCTCTGAAGATGGCTTCCCTGAAGGATGCCCGGGTAGTGATTGAGAAAGGCAAATGCACAAACTGGGGTCAACTTCCTGACTTCACTCAAAAGACCAACAAGTTTGGGCTGGGCTTTACTGCAGAGGCTCAGAGGGTTGTTCGCAAAGAAAGGATCAGAAAGGCTCCGGTGTTCATCACCAACCCAAGGGTGAATGTTATCGAGGAGGACGTAGAGGAAGCATAATTTGACAGTTGGATCTATCCAGCAACCAACAACGGACCAAGCAACTGGACGGCCAAAGATTTTACACCTATTACATTTATCACGCAGTAATAAACTCTTTTGATTTTCAATTTGTAACAAACAATATGTTGAAACTTTTATTGGCTCGGTGTCCTACCCGGGGCACCGTGGCTCCATTTATGAGGGCTTTTTGTATGACATTTCCATATATCATTAATCAAAACATTGGACGTTTGTTGCATTTCAAATCTTGTGCTCTTTTTCTTTGTGTTATATATTGCAAAACAGCTATATTTACACACACTCACTTATACAGGTTCCAATCCACTCTGGATCTCACTGGTAACAGCTCTGCTACTGCCAGTTATGACTTCGAAAATCCGATCAACTTGGCCGAAGACGAAGGTGAAGATGATTGCGAAGTGCCTGGTGAACTCGCAAGACTGCTACTCCAGGAAGAAAGGGCCATTCAGCTGCATGAAGAGCCGGTGGAAACAGTGAACCTGGGTACTGAGACAGATAGAAAAGAAGTCAAGATTGGTGCCAATCTAGAGCTTAGCGTGAAGCAACAATTGATCCAGATGTTACATGATTACATGGATATCTTTGCTTGGTCTTACGAAGACATGCCTGGTTTGGATGCCGACATTGTGGTTCATCACCTTCCTACCAAGGAAGACTGCCCTCCGGTAAAGCAAAAGGTTCGCCGTATGCGTCCAGAGATGTCCGAAAAGATCAAAGCTGAGGTTATGAAGCAATTCGATGCCGGGTTTCTAGCAGTGACTTCTTACCCTCAGTGGGTTGCCAACGTGGTGCCAGTGCCGAAGAAGGACGGTAAGGTCAGAATGTGTGTCGATTACAGGGATCTAAACAAGGCAAGCCCCAAGGATGACTTCCCCCTACCTCACATCGACGTTCTTGTTGACAATACTGCTCAACACAAGGTGTTCTCCTTCATGGATGGTTTTTCGGGGTATAATCAGATCAAGATGGCTCCTGAAGATATGGAAAAGACTACCTTTGTGACTCAGTGGGGCACCTTCTGCTACAAGGTCATGCCATTCGGGTTGAAAAATGTTGGGGCAACCTACCAACGTGCCATGGTTGCTTTATTTCATGATATGATCCACCATGAGATCGAAGTGTACGTCGATGATATGATTGCAAGGTCCCAAACTGAGGAGGAACACCTTGGCCATCTGCGGAAGCTGTTTGACCGACTGAAGTTGTACAAGCTGAGGTTGAACCCAAACAAATGCACCTTTGGGGTGAGGTCTGGAAAATTACTAGGTTTCATTGTAAGCGATAAAGGTATTCAGGTGGACCCTGCTAAGGTGAAAGCCATACAAGAGATACCGACTCCCAAGACAGAGAAAGAAGTCAGAGGCTTTCTGGGACGACTGAATTATATTGCCCGATTCATCTCACATCTAACTGCTACCTGTGAGCCAATCTTCAAATTGCTGAAGAAAGATCAAGTAGTACGTTGAAACGATGAATGTCAGGCCGCTTTCGAAAAAATAAAAGAGTATCTCCAAGAACCACCCATTCTTATGCCACCAGTAGAAGGGAGACCTCTGATACTATACCTGACAGTACTTGACAACTCAATGGGGTGTGTGATGGGGCAGCATGACGAGTCTGGCCGAAAAGAGCACGCTATTTATTACCTGAGCAAAAAGTTTACCGACTGTGAGACTCGGTACTCACTGCTCGAGAAAACTTGCTGCGCTCTGGTATGGGCTGCTCGCCGGCTGAGACAGTATATGTTGACTCACACTACTCTGTTGATTTCAAAGATGGATCCCATCAAGTACATATTCGAAAAGCCTGCTTTATCGGGAAGAATAACAAGATGGCAAATGATCTTGACAGAATATGACATCCAATATACGACTCAAAAAGCAATCAAAGGGAGTGTATTGGCAGACCATTTGGCACACCAACCTGTAGACGATTACCAATCATTGAACTTTGAATTTCCGGACGAAGATATCATGGTAGTAACTGATTGTGAAGTACCGGGACCGGATGAAGGACCTGAGGAAGGATCCCGATGGTCTATGCATTTTGACGGAGCCTCGAACACTTTGGGTAATGGAATCGGCGCTGTAATCATATCCCCCAAAGGAACTCATACTCCACTCACCGCCCGGCTGTGTTTCAACTGCACCAACAACAGGGCAGAATATGAGGCATGTATCATGGGTCTTCAAGCTGCAATCGACTTAAGGATCAAGTTTCTGAGTGTCTTCGGAGATTCCGCTCTCGTGATCAATCATATCAAAGGCGAGTGGGATACGAAACACCCAAATCTTATTCCTTATAAGGAGTATGTGTTGACTTTGCTTCCCCACTTTGAAGAAATAACTTTTGAGCACTTCCCAAGAGAGGAGAATCAGTTAGCGGACGCACTAGCTACGATGTCTTCAATGTTCAAAGTCAAATGGGACAATGAGGCTCCCCGGATCATTATCTGGAAGTTGGACGAACCTGCATACTGCTGCGATCTTGAGGCCGAAGAGGTGACTGAAAAACCCTGGTATCATGAGGTGAAGAGATACTTGGAAGCTCAGGAATACCCTGAAGGTGCGTCTGTCAACGATAAGAAGTTTATGAGAAGGTTCGTGGCGAAATTCTTCCTCAGTAACGGCATTCTCTACAAACAAAATCATGATTCAACTCTACTGCGTTGTGTGGATAAGACTGAAGCAGAAAAGATCATGGCAGAGCTGCATGAAGGTACATTCGGAACACATTCCAATGGACATACCATGTCAAAGAAAATCCTTAGGGTAGGATATTTCTGGTCCACAATGGAAGCCGACTGTTACCAACATTCTCGAACTTGTCATAAATGCCAGATCTATGCTGATAAGGTGCATATCCCTCCGGTTCCTCTGAACGTCCTGACGGCACCTTGGCCTTTTGCAATGTGGGGCATCGATATGATCAGTGAGATCCGACCAACAGCATCCAACGGGCATCGCTTCATCCTAGTAGCAATTGATTACTTCACGAAGTGGGTAGAAGCAGCTTCCTACGCCACCGTAACCAAGAGCGTCGTTGCACGTTTCATTCGTCATAACCTGATCTGTCGGTACGGCGTCCCGGAGAGAATCATTACAGACAATGGTACCAATCTTAACAACAAGATGATCACTGAGCTCTGCGAGCAATTCAAGATACAGCACCACAACTCTTCTCCTTACCGGCCGAAGATGAATGGAGCTGTCAAAGCGGCAAATAAAAACATCAAGAAGATTGTGCAGAAGATGACAGTGACCTACAAAGATTGGCACGAAATGTTACCATTTGCTCTTCACGGGTACCGTACCTCAGCAAGGACGTCAACCGGGGCAACTCCCTTTTCCTTGGTCTATGGCATGGAGGCAGTCTTGCCAATTGAAGTCCAGATACCCTCTCTCCGGATAATGAAGGATGCAGACTTGAGTGAAGATGACTGGATCCAGACTCGACTTGATCAATTAAACCTAATTGACAAAAAGAGACTCACTGCTATCTGTCATGGTCAGACGTATCAAAAACGGATGATCAGGGCATTTAACAAGAAAGTCAGACCACAAGAGTATCAAGTTGGGGACCTGGTAATCAAACGCATCATCCTTCCTCAAAGTGATCCCAGGGGCAAATGGACCCCTACATATGAAGGGCCATTTGTGGTTAAACATGTGTTCTCAGGAGGAGCCATGATTCTAACCACCATGGATGGTGACGACCTTCCTCACCCCGCCAATGCAGACATAGTAAAAAGATACTACGCATGAATAAAAGACCCGCTAGGTTGACATACCTAGGCAAAAATAAGGGCTTCCCGGCGAACCAAAAGGGTTCGGGAAAAAATAAGGGATGAAATGAAAAAAATCTGTACACCCGGCAAGTCGAAAACCTGAAAAGGCGGCTTGGGCAAAAATGGGTATCCCGGTGGACTGAAAACCTGAAAGGGCGGTCCAGGCAAAAGTTAGGGATAAAGCATAACACTATGTCTCATTGGATCACATTGCATCCAGAATTCAGCATCAACTATCGGGCTCAGCCTTCGGCATTAATCAATCAGCTTCTTCTTCAACTAAGCGGCAAAGTGATGAGACGCTCGAAGACATAAAGGCAATAGCAGAGTTGGAACCCAGTAGGAACTTTGTTCACATAGCTGTTTTGTTTCCTTTTCAAATTGTATAAACTTTGTGTTATTCGGCGGCGTTCTCTTACTAGGGCGTCAGCCTCTTGTAAAAAAAAACGCCTATTCACAGGAAAATTTCAAAATCAATACAAGTTCACTTTTCCAAACAAATTGCCAATTGTTTTTCCTTTTTCTGTTTTGTCTTGCGAAGAACGTCCAATGTTCATTTTTGATATATGCATTTGACATTAAAATTGCTAATTCATAAATACTTGTGTATGAAACAAAAGACTAATTACAGGTGACATCAGAAGTAGGGGCAATGTAGAATTGTCCAGGCAGTCTAGTTGCTTTGTCCGCCAGGGTACCAAGGTAGATTCAACTGAAGAATGTGACCAAGTTATCTCAACTCCCCACAGAGTAAGACAAGATTCAGCAATACTCTCCCCAGGAAGATTTAGTCTATCATCAGCCCTACAACAGGCACCCTATTCCCCTAGCAAGTCAGCAATACTCTCCTCCAGCAGAGTTAGTCTACGGTCAGCCTAAAGGAAGTTGAGTATCCCCAGAAGATATCAACATTCCCCAGCGGAGTATAGGCATTCATCAGCAAGCATCCCCGGCAGTCTTGATCTAAGATTGTTCCCCGGCGGAATACAGACACCCCAGTGGAACCATTTACCAGTACAGTCTGAAGGTTTCCCCAGGAAAGTGGAATTCATATCCCCAGTAGGCTTTGAAGCTTATCCCCAGTAGATTTTGGAGGCTTATCCCCTGTAAAGTACGGACGTCTCTCCCGGGCTTTATTCAAAGTTATTCCTCACAAGGGCTTATAACTGGGTTATCCTCAGCTAATTACCATGGAAGATCTCCCCCAGCGAAGTTCTTCCTATCCCCAGCGGAGTTCATCAAAAGTTCCCCAACGTAACTTATCAACAAAATCCCCAGCGGAGTTTATCATTGTTATCCTCAGCGGAGTCCATCATTGAAATCCTCAGAGGAGCTCTCGTCAAAACTTCAGCGAAGTATCTATTCCCCTCAGATTAATCTCTCCAACAAGTTTATTCCCCAACGAAGTCATATTCTCCTACCGGTGTATTCTTGCAACCATAATCCCTAGCGGAAGCGAAGAACTCTACTCTTCAACGTCAGCCCAGGATTTAATTCCCCGGCCGATCGTCAAGGATTTATTTTCCTAGACAAAAATACATTCATAAACATTTCACATTTCATACATCTTGCTTACATACACGATAAAGTGCATACAACATTATCTCATTTTGAACACCATGACATCATGCATTTCATACATCATGACATTGCATACAACTGATGTTTTGCCTTTTCAGGGAAAAAGACAACCCAAAAGACAACTACCTTCAACTGTCACAATTCCAGATTCGATTCCTATATCTAGCCAGGGCACATCTGTGAGTGATCAGTTTCCAGATTCGATTCCTGTATCCAGCCAGGGCATGTCTGAAGAGTTTCCAGATTCGATTCTTGTATCCAGCCAGGGCATATCTGTTGACGACTATTTCCAAATTCGATTCCTGTATCCAGCCAGGGCATATCTGTTGACGACTATTTCCAGATTCGATTCCTGTATCCAGCCAGGGCATATCTGTTGACGACTAATTCCAGATTTGATTCCTGTATCTAGCCAGGGCACATCTGAAGAGTTTGAAGATTCGATTCCTGTATCCAGCCAGGGCATATCTGTTGACGACTATTTCCAGATTCGATTCCTGTATCCAGCCAGGGCATATCTGTTGACGACTATTTCCAGATTCGATTCCTGTATCCAGCCAGGGCATATCTATTGACGACTATTTCCAGATTCGATTCCTGTATCCAGCCAGGGAACATCTGTTGACGACTAATTCCAGATTCGATTCCTGTATCTAGCCAGGGCACATCTGAAGAGTTTGAAGATTCAATTCCTGTATCCAGCCAGGGCATATCTGTTGACGACTATTTCCAGATTCAATTCCTGTATCCAGCCAGGGCATATCTGCAAGCAACCGATTGTAGACTCGACACCTGTATCTAGCCAGGGCATGTCTGCATGAAGAGATTGAAGATCAAACACCTATAACAAGCCAGGAAAACATCTGTCTTTCTCAAAATACACAAGTTCTCGCTAAGGAATCTCTTATGCGATCAACACCTCCAAATGGCATCTATAAGCCCATTCCCGACAAGGTTCTGTCACGCCTTCAGATGCCTTCTATAAGCCCATCTCCCTATCCACCATCTTTCCAAATGGCATCTATAAGCTCATTCCCGACATCACATTTGCTGATACTCCAACATGCGAGTGCAAATTTCCGGGCACTCTAGTGTCCAATCTCCTTTTACCCTCGAGTCACGAAAGGCAAACTTGCCAATCTAACTCTTCAGGTTCAAGAAGATTGAACAGGGGCAACTGTTGTACCCCAAAATTTGCCCTCCATTTCCTCAACATCTTCTCATCACAAGACCCTTGGAGCTCAAGATCCAGTTAGGGTTTCCTCTGCTCAAGACTTCTCCTTGCACTGTTGACCCAAATTAGGGTTTGTGTTTGCACAAAGATATTTTGACCTAAAATGCCTAATATGACTTTCATGCTTCATGTTGGACACCCAAGTTTATCCATACCAAGTTTTAAGTCTTGATTCCAAATTTTGCCCAGTCAATTGGACAGTTGACCTAGAAATCAACTTTATTGGGGAAAAAGTCAACTGTGGCCAATTGACAGTCAAATCTCATGAAAATTGACCCACATCAACATTATGAACTCACATGGACCATTTGATCAAGTTTGGATCACAATTCCACAAGAAATTTGATCAGATCACCAAAAGGGCAAAATGGTCATTTTTAGGGTTTTGACTGCACAAAGGCAATTTTTGACTGTTTGACCTAGCCAATGGCAAACCAAGCTCACATATGGACTCAAGGACCCCATGGAATTGTCTTGACATACTCAACAAGTTCAAAAGATCCCAAATGCACAAGATTGACAGTTGAATTTCCCAGTCAATTGATCAATTTTGACTGTATACTGAAAAGTCAAACTTTGACTTTTTGGTCAAAATCAAGTGTCAAGATTCATTTTTCATCAAAACATGCCAAATCATGAAACTTGTTCATCAAGAAATCAAGAATTGCAAATTAGGGTTTGAAATGAAGATTTTTCATAACTTAGAATTTTTCTAAGTTATGAAAAACCCTAATTTTTTCCTAACTTTGTCCCACTTTCTCACCAAGATTCATTTGGATTCAAGGAAAAGTCAAAACATGAAAGTTGTAGTCCATTTCAAAATCTACAACTTTTATTCACAAAGTTTACTCAAAAGAAGCTTGTAGCTCAAGTTACAATTTTTGGAACAAGGGTACCAAACCATTCTTAACTTAGAGAAATTTGACCTATTTTAGGCAGGATTTTTGCCTAACTTCAAGACCATTTTTCACATACTTCCACTTGGAATTTCAATTTGCATTTCAAATATGGATTGTATTAAACATTCCAAGCTTTCCAAAATGTCCAAGAACTCATCAAACAACCTCATGGTTAGGGAGAATCGAATTTGGCAAGTTGGGAAAAAGTCACTTTGTTTATGGCCAAGTTACATGTTCATACATCTAGGCCATTTTGAAATCAGATTGCATTCTTTGATTACAGGTCCTATATCTCATTTGCACTCAATAATTTAATGCATATCCCTTGTTCCAAAACCTTATTTTGTGTGTTCAAACATTATATGCAAGATTAAGCCATTTTAGATAAAGCATTTTTGCCATTTTTGAAAAGAAGTGCTTTATGTCAATTTGTAAATCAAGAAGGTACAAAGAAAATCTCGGAGGCACAAGTTATTAGACTAATCCCACTGATCAAGGAGAGATTATGCAGCATGCTAGAGGGGCCTGTACAAGCCTAAAACACCAACTTGCCATTTCTTGCTCAAGATAGAAGTAACTTGGCATAACAACACATAACTCTCATTCCTGTGAACTGGAGCTTAAGCAAAGATTGTGAACATATTCTAAACATCCACCCTGACCTAAAACACGAGCTAACCATCTCCATTGCCCTCTCTAACACAGAATCGCCATAAAACTGTCAAAACAGGGCACCTGCTGCAGATTGAATTCCATAACTCAATCCATTCGTGCATTCTTGCTGAAACCACTTCAAACACATCCCACATCATCCCTTGAAAATGTTCCAAGCCCTAAACACGACCTGTAACATCCCTAGCTAACATCACCATTTTCATTTTTCTGTTTTGCAGTTGAAGTACCATAGCACGATTCTCTTGGTTTCCAAGCAAACTAAAGGTTGGAATAGCATCCTGAGACATCAAGGAAGCTATACAAATCATTACCTTGCCTTGTAAGCATCTCCATTGTTGCACACGTTTCCAACTGAACAGGTAAGTTCATGAACTTGTATCTCTCTATCCAGGCATTGTTAGGTTTAGATTTGTGAAGAAATTATGTCACATTCATAGCCCTGAACATGCCCATATAATTAGTTTTCATTTATGTTATATGTGCCATGAGAATTTGATGTCTGAACATGGAACAAAAACTAGGTCAGGAATTGGGGGAGAAGAAATTCTATCTCATTTCTGAGAGTTAGATTAATTTCTTGATATGTCTAGAATCGTGGCTTCAAGCTCTACAGGTTTCATGTTACAAGATTTGGGAAAAGATCAAGGAATCTGGAGATAGAAAACGCGTGTTGTTGTTGTTCATACAGGTCCTGAGGTTGAAGAAAAAGTCTTCATGGGCTGGGCCTGTTTCATTTTCCTATTTGCACCTTGTTTCTACTTTTGAACCCCCCTGGCCCATTTTGAGTTTCATTTGCTATTTTTAATTTTTTCCTTTTGATTCTGATTTGTTATTTTTCATTAAAGCATAAAAATATTAAAAAAACATTTTTCCACATTTTTTTGCATTTTATTTGATATTTATTAGTTTTAGTTAGTTATATATATATATAAATAAATACATAATGTTTTTTTTGTTTGTTTAGAATATTAGGAATAATACCAAATACATTTGTTTTATAATTTTTATTTTATTTTATCTTCTAAAAATATTTTATATAAAATATACTTTTTTTATAAATATTAAATATTATTATTTTGTACATATTCAATATATTTAGTAAATAATACAAATACATACATATATATTAGTATATTTAGGTTAAAAAAATACAAAATATATACATTTTTATTTTTATTAATATTTAACATTAAAAATACCTTTTTGACAAATATACTTCTCTTTTATTTATTTTTTGTACATAACTAATAAATATTGTACATATTAAATAATTAATACCTTTTATTTAATAAATTAGGGTTTTGCCCCAAACATGAAAAATACCCAAAATTAATACTTTTTTTATTTTTGTTTTCTTGGCACATAAAAAACACTTTTTACATACATATAAAAAACTTTTTTTTGCATCTTGCATATTTATTCCATTTTTATTTAATTATTGTATATTAAATAATTTGTATAATTCCATTTGGATTGTAAAAGTCTAGTGTTGTACCCCAAAATTTTCCCTCCCATATTCTTCAAGAAATTGCCAAGTCAAGCTTCAAAGTTCCCCAAAGGTTGCACAGTTTAAGGGCCTCCTAAGCAGTCAAAATTAGGGTTTTGGTTCTGATCAAGAAAATAAAGTTTCCAAGGGCCCAATCAAGTCTCACATGCCTACAAATATGGTCAAGCATCCTCATATCAAGTTTCAAGACTTTCAGCACAAAATTGCACAGTCAAAAACCTTAATTGCACTACAGTCAACTGTAGGGGCAAAATGGTCATTTGACAGTCAAAAGTTCAAATTTTTGGTCAACATCTCATTTTGAAGCCACAAACATCATTTGATCAATGCTTGATCATGATTCTCAAAGCTTGGCTCAAAAATCATCAAGATGCAAAAGTTGCCTTATTTGGATAGTTGAAAAAGTCAACTGTAAATTGACCAGGGCATAACTTTCACATGGATTATTAGAAAAATTCCATACAAATCTCATTTTGAAGATAAAGACATTTCCTACAACTCATCTTCATACTTCAAGTCCAAGAAATGCTCTCACAAAAAGTTATCAATTTCAACATTATAGGTCATTTTCAAAAGTCAACAAAAAGGGACTTTAAGTCAAAGGCCATAACTTGAGATTGGTAAATCAAAATGACATGGGACCAAATACATTGGTTAGAGGACTCAAAGACCTTTCCAAAATGTCCAAGAACATGAGCAAAGCTTAAAAATTGAGCAATTTATGCCTTGTGGAAGTTGGGAAATTTTTGGATATTTTGAAAAGTCAACATTGATTCAAATAACCTAAAATTGCTAATGGGCCTATTTTTCTTCCACAATTCATTATCCAAGGCATGTGCACGACCATTAGGCCCAAAGGGAAGTTTTTCTCCATTTTTATTTATTTATTTGGATTTTTTATTATTAATAATTCATTTAATTAAATAAAATACATGAAAAATACAAAACTAATGAAATAAAATCTTTTTGTGCAGAAAACACTCTCATTGGACACTCAAGATTCGTGCATAATCATTTGTGGAAAGTTTTGTCATGATTTGATACCAAATAGCATGGAAAATATTGGAAAAAAGATCTTGAAAAATCAAATCTTCCAAACCATGAATGCCAAGGATTTTGATTGTTTTCTTTGACCTAATTCACTCATACATAAGTATAGAACACAACCCTAATGCCATTAACCAAAAAGCTGCGCAGAAAAGCATACCAAAAACTTGAAATTTTGGCTTGAAAAGTGAATTCTGAAAACCACTTTCCAAGGCGATTCAAGGCGAGATTTTTATCCCATCACCTTCCTGAAGCTTCAAGGAAGGGTTTCCAATCAAAATCGTCCATCATAACATCAAGAATTGGTAAAACGAACATGACCTGTACAGGAAAAAATTCATAATCGTGCATCTCAATTCATACACTTTTTGCAATTTCTAATATGTGATTCATGTTCATTATGCAATTATGAAGCTAACCCAATAGTTTAATTTTGTTTTCGTGCCCTATATGAAGATCTACCATTGTCAAGTTTTAGGGTTTGCAGAACTGTGAATTGGGCGTTTTCAGATAGTGTAAAATTAGACCACCACGATGCCATGATCATGCTCAGCACACTTGGACGAAGAGGAACCCACCCTCGCGCTCAATTTATGAGCATCCCTGGGCTAATCGCTATTTTTCAGAAACTAGCCTAAGGGAACACTTGAAAAACTGTGGCCTATGTTTGTGTTTCAGAAAAAAAATATAAAACAACGAAGAAGATGATCTCGTGGCATCAGTTGATTGACTGGTTCAAATTTCGCGCGTAAAGCGCCCCACTAACCATTATTTATTTTATATTTATTGTTTGTTGATTAAGGTACAACACGCGCGTTTGGAATGGTTGGCAAGCATAGTGATTGGTAATGTTCAGGACCTGGGTTCGAGCCCCAGGTCCCCACCCCCTTTCATATTTTTCTTCAATTAATAATTACATGCAGTTTCAGCCTAAAGGAGTACCATGCATCCATCACATCTGGCCATCCACGTGCCCATGGAGATTCAATCAATGGCCACAATCTGAAGAACATGACGCACTCAGTCAATAGAGATTCATGCTAATGGCAAAAGTCAAAGAGGCCTGAAGGTCATTGGGCCCAAATTGCTAAAGGAAACCTCCAAATTAGGGGCAGACCCCCTTAGGTTTGCAAACCCTTTTTATTTCTTTATTTTTTTATTATGTTTATTTCCTTTTAATTGTTGTTTTTAATTAATTCAAATATTTTTCATAATATATAAAAAAAACCCCAAAAAAAAAAACAGAAAAGATAAAAAATAATAAATATTTTATTTAATAGTATTTTGTAAATAAATAACTTTAATTAACTAGTTTTAAATTAGGTTTTTAATCTTAACTTTTTTTTAATAAAAAAAATCTAAAAAAATATAGAATTAGGGTTCATGATAATTTTTATTCCTTTTTATTTTTTCTTTCATAATAATTAAAATATTAAATATTTATTTTTATAATTAAATTGCATGTAAATTAATTAGGGTTAATTTTAGGTTAAAACTTAATCTTTTTCTTAAAAAAAAAAAACTAAACAATTAGAATTAGGGTTAGCATGTTATTTTAATTAATTCTTTTTCATTAAAATCATAAAATACCAAAAAAACAATTTCTTTTCTTTTCTTAATTAATTAATTTCATTATTTTATTTAATTTAGTTAAAAAGGGTCCAACGCCCTCGTTTCGATTTAAATTTCAATTCGCATATTTATTTCTTCTTTCGTTTAAATATTTATGTATCTCTCCCAAGGCTTTGTATATTAATTTTCTCGCACTTTGCTTTGCTTTTATTTTCTTTATTTTTCTGTCAAATCGGGTTCAAGAAATTTTGGCGATGTGGACCCGCGCCTTTTGTAATAGCTTAGAATTTTACTTTCCCGCAATACTTTTAACTGTTAATCAAGGCATGAAAGAATGAATGGACAAAAATAAAAATAAGCGTAGAACACCAATGACATGACAAGATAAATACAAATGAACATGACACACAAATCACACACCACCCCTAGGGTATGCCTCACTGTTGCCTTGCCTCGAAAGGTGATCGTCGAGTAGAGGATGTCTTAGTAAGTCCTCATGATCCGGGAACCTGGCATGAGGGTAGCTTCTAAGGTATCTTCCTATTGCTCCGGTGATCACCATGTCCCGAACCTCGAATTGACCCGAACACCTCCAACGGTGGTGCTACCTACCTCTCAATGGTGGGGTGGCACTACTTTAAAGGACATTTACACAGACGAATTCCTTAGGGTAGGTAGACAACTCGTAGATACTTGCTCTAATTTCAAAACAAATCAAAAAAATACTTTTCACACCGACACCTTTTCAAAAAGCTTTCGAAAGCAATTTTTCAAACACTCTTGAGGACTGATACAAGAGTCGAACTGGAATTTTCAAAGAAACTTTTTTTAAAACCCACAGTTGAAAAGCAAACAAACCATTTTTGAAAACACAAATGAGCAAGTATCTAAGAGCCCATGGATAACCATGGATAGAAAGGGTGCTAACACCTTCCCTTTCTATAACTTACCTCCCGAACCGAGAGCAATCTCTATAAAGGAATTTTTCTGTGCTTTTGTCCTTTCCATTTGGAGAAAATAAAAGACGGTGGCGACTCTTGCTTCCGCGACATTTCGCGAACCAGCGTTAAACAGTCAGTTCCAGATCCACCGATCACATCTAGGGTTTTAATTCTCGTCAAAATACCCCCATTTGAACATTTGTACCCCCCCTTCCCATATATTGTGTTGTAATAATTTAGGAACTTTATTTTTCGCACTTTAATGCTTTCTAAATATGCCATGTTAGAACTAGGGTTTGTATGCAAATCAATTAACCAAATAGTTTGACCTAACTTCAAGATAATCAAGCATGAAAATGGACAACACCAATCACACTTGCACCCCTAGGGTATTCCACTTGTTGCCTTCAATAATGGGCCACATTGCATGTTAGGTATCTTTGGCAAAAAACAAAACAATCAAATGATCATAGTCCCTCGATGATGCTTTCAAAAGTTGCCTAAAAAATGATCAAGTCCCTTAAAGGAAAAATTGCCCAAAGATACTTGGCACCATTGCAATCATGGTCTAAACGATGACCCGCGCCCGTCCCATTCACATCCTAACACAAGATTGTCCACCAAATGCAATGGTGGAACAAAATTGTTAAAAGGGTTAAAACATAGCAAAGATCTTTGAGAAATTTAGGGTAGATAGCTCTTGATTACTTGTCAACTTGCAAAACCAAACACTTGCCTATTTTTCAAACCACACATCACTACACTTTCAAAACAACTTTAAAAAAACAATGAAAACCTTTTCAAAAGACATACACCTTTGTATACATCCCAACATGGATCATTACAAAGGTTGCCACCACATTGGCTTCTTTTCGAAACATTTTCAAATCCACACACACAAAGCACCATTTCAAACAATTGAAAATTAAGGCAAGTTGATCTAAGAAAGTAACTAAGAGCCCATGGATAACCATGGATAGAAAGGGTGCTAATACCTTCCCTTTCTATAATCTACTCCCCGAACCCAAGAAAACATCTCAAAGGTTTTTGCTGTGCTTTTTAAACCTTTCCTTAGGATAAAATAAAAAGTCGGTGGCGACTCTTGCTCAACCGAAACATTTGCGAAAACAAACGCAAAACCTCAAGTCAGTTCTCCCACCGTATCACAGCATGTTTCTTATCTTTTCGTTGTTTACTTCAGCAAAAAGAAATGGCTCTTGAACAAACTGTTAAGGATCTTCAGGCACATGACACTCAATTCCAACAAATGTTCCTGGCTCTGGCTAAAGGAAAAGAATATCTAAAAGCTCTCATTGTTAAAGAGAAGACAAAGAAGACAAAGAAACCAGTTGGCGTCCTGAATACTGGGAGAAGATTTAGAGGACCATCCAAGTGAGCTCTAGAATTTGCAACTCCATTAAATGAGGGGGATAATCAGGAAGAAGATGACAAGAAGACAAAAGAAGAAGATAACAGCCCAGGGACTGATGAAGATGAAGCAGACTATGCTGAAGAATAATATCCTCCTATTGATGACAAGTATAAATAGCTGGAGGATCGTCTCAATGCTATGGAGATTCAGAGGGTGCCTGGTTTGGATTTTGAAGAGCTAGGGTTGGTCTCGGGAGTGGTCATCCCACAAAAATTCAAAGTTTCCATTTTTGCAAAGTATGACGGTGTTTCATGTCCCAAACTGCATCTGAGGTCTTACGTCAGGAAGATCCAACCCCATACAGCTGATAGGAAATTATGGGTCCACTTCTTTTAAGAGAGTTTGTCAGGGATGCAGTTAGAGTGGTTTTATCAATTTGAAGGAACCAACATCCGCAATTAGGAAGATTTGGCTGTTGCTTTTTATAAGCAGTATCAATACAATGTTGACCTCGCTCCAACCCATACACAACTCTAAAACATGTCTATGGGTTCTAGTGAGGGTTTCAAAGATTATGCCCAAAAGTGGAGGGATCTCGCCGGTAAAGTTCAGCCTCCCCTGTATGATAGGGAGTTGGTGGACATGTTCTTGGTACTCTGAGAGGCCCATTTTTCAACCATTTGATTGGAAGATCTTCAATCGGATTCACTAAGTTGATACTGATAAGAGAACAAGTGGAAGTTGGTATCAAGAGTGGTAAAATACAAGGGGCTGCTTCTTCAAGTACTTCAAGGAAGTCGTTCAGTGGAAAGAAGGAAGTTAGTGCTGCCTATGGTCAAAGAAATCATGATAAAGTTGAACATCGTCCAACGGTAGGAGCTGTAATGATCTCCAACCATGCACCAACCCAACGACAAAATAATCAGCGCAGACAGGACGTGCCTAGAAGACAATTCAGCAGAATTAACATGCCTTTGTCTCAGGAATTGCATCATTTGTTGAAGGCTGACCTGGTCACTCTGGAGGATCCTCCCCAGAACCCAAACACTTCCTCTCCCTGTTACAATCTGAATGCACGGTGTGTTTACCACTCCAATAGTCTGGGGCATGATACAAATGATTGCCGGTCTCTAAAGAATAAAGTTCAAGACCTTATTGATGCAAATGAGATTGAATTTGACCCTCCTAAGACTCCCAATGTAATAACTGCATCGATGCCCAACCATGACAAAGGTATCAATGTTGTTGATGGTGTCCTTTTTATTTCTTCTGTGAATGATTTGACTACTCCTCTCCCAATTGTTAAGAAGAACCTCCTACGAGCCGGTTTATTTTTGGGTTGTAATGAAGATTGTCAACTTTGTGCATCCCTGTGTAATGGTTGTATATTGCTGAAGATAGGTATCCAATGCCTGATGAATGACAGGGAAATTTTGTTTGAGAAGACTCCCTCTATGAAACACCTATGTGAATATGTAAGATGTAAAGATGTGTCAATTATTACCATCTCTAATAATCCTTCAAGGGTCTCCTCCAAAGGGCGTATAAGGATTACTGACAGCCCTAAAATTTCTTCCTGATCATTACCTCTCCAGGGCCTATACCATATTCCTCCGATAAAGCCATTCCTTGGAATTATGGAGCTGGCGTTTATTATCATGGCGTCAAGCAAGATCTATTTGCTATCAAGAATGAAGTTACTGAAGATACTGATCCTAACATTGACAACATTGTTGGGACCAGTAAAGTTACCAGAAGCAGAAGGATTTTCTCTCCTGAAATCTCTCCAAAGACTGTTGAAACTCCTTTTGTCACTCCAACTAATACTCCTATTGTTACTCCTGCTGATACTCCTATTGTTACTCTTGTTGCTACTCCTATTGTTACTCCTATTGTTTTCCTGCTACTGAGTCAGCTGAGACTTGGGGAAAAGAAGATCGGTTGAGCTTGCCCGGACGGAGGCACCTAAAGAAGCCATTCCTGAGGCCTCCAAGCATGAAATGGAGGGAATTTTAAAAATCATACGAAAAAGTGACTACAATGTTGTGGAACAATTGGGGAAAACCCCTTCAAATATTTCAATGCTAGCTTTGTTGTTATGCTCTGAGGCCCATGCTAAAGCCTTGGTGAAGTTTCTAAAATCTGCTCATGTGCCACAAGAGACTTTTTCCGACCAATTTGAGAACTGCGTTTCCAGTCTGACTGTCGATAATGGACTAGGTTTCTTCAATGTTGATCGGACTTCTAAGGGAAGAAAACATAACGATGCCCTACATATCTATATTGAATGTAGGGCACTACTCTAGCTTTTGTGTTAGTGGACACTGGTTCATCTCTGAATGTTCTACCCAAGGGTGCCTTAGACATATTGGACTGCAAAGGACTTACATTGAAGCCCAGTAACATTGTGGTGAGGGCTTTTGATGGCTCCAAAAGGATGGTACATGGAGAGGTGGACATCCTGATTAAAGTGGGTTCCCAAACTTTCGACTCCACTTTCTATATGATGGATATTCACCCGTCTTACTCCTGTTTATTGGGACGCCCTTGGATTCATGGGGTCGGTGCTGTCACTTCTACTTTGCATCAGAAGTTGAAATATTCGGTTAATGGAAAGATTGTTACAATCCATGGCGAAGAAGAGTATATGGTAAGCCACTTGAACTCTTTCAGATATGTCGAGATGGACAGCGAGTTCATTGAGACCCCCTGTCATAATTTTGAAGAGATTCCTCAGAAGATCATTGTTACCAAGGCTACTGCCGTTGTTCCAAAGATTACCAGACCTCCACTAAAAATGGCTTCTCTAAAAGATGCTAAGGTTGTAATTGAATAAGGTGGGTGTACTATTTAGGGCCAACTCCT
The DNA here is from genome assembly GCA_948472305.1 of Vicia faba. Taxonomy (NCBI): domain Eukaryota; kingdom Viridiplantae; phylum Streptophyta; class Magnoliopsida; order Fabales; family Fabaceae; genus Vicia; species Vicia faba. The sequence goes on along the minus strand of OX451738.1, from coordinate 1,335,901,117 downwards.
TGACATCCCCTATAATTCTGACAAATTTGGTTTGGGTTTCACTTCAGGAGCTCAAAAATTTGTTCGTCGTGCTCACGCCGGAGGATCACCACTACGCATCAGCAACCATGGAGTCAATGCTATAGAAGACGCTGATAATGATTGTGACTTAGACAATTGGATCTTCCCTACTACCAACGGTGGACTCAATAATTGGACGGCTAGAGACTTTGTGCCTATCTCTTTTATCCAGGAGTAATTGTTTTTCTGTTGTTATGGATATGTAATTTTTGAACAATTTAAACTCTAAAGCCTTGTGTCTTACCCGAGGCACAACGGTCTATTTGTGAGGGTTATCACATGTCATTTTCATATGTCATTAATAAATCATTGGATGTTTTTCATTCAGATTTTATGCTCTCTGTTTTTATTTTACTTTATTTTGTCAAAATAGCTATGTGCTCTTACACACACCCACATATCAAATTACAGATCTACGTCCACACCGAATCCCATTGATAACAGTTATGCTATTGCCAGTTATGAATTTGAAAATCCGATCTACCAAGCCGAGGATGAAGGTGAGGAAGATTGTGAAGTACTAGGAGAACTTGTTAGACTATTACAGCAAGAGGAAAGAGCAATACAACCTCATGAAGAGTCGGTCGAGACAGTAAACTTGGGTACTGAGGAGAATAAAAAGGAAGTCAAGATAGGTTCCAACTTGGAAGATGGTGTTAAAGAATGGTTAATTCAGATGTTACATGACTATGTTGAGATCTTTGTCTGGTCATACGAAGACATGTCGGGGATGGATACGAATATCGTGGTTCATCGTCTGCCAACGAAAGAAGACTTCCCTCCAGTAAAGCAAAAGGTTCGTCGTATGCATCCTGAGATGTCAGAAAAGGTCAAGGCTGAAGTCATGAAACAATTCAATGTTGGATTCTTAGCTATTACTTCTTATCCACAATGGGTTGCGAACATGGTATCGGTACCTAAAAAGGACGGTAAAGTGCCTATGTGTGTGGATTACAGAGATTTAAATAGGGCAAGCCCCAAGGATAACTTCCCGCTTCCCCATATTGATGTTCTGGTTGACAACACCGTACAACATAAGATATTCTCCTTCATGGATGATTTCTCTGGTTATAATGAGATCAAAATGGTGCTTGAAGATATGGAGAAAACAACTTTCATCACACAGTGGGGCACCTTCTGTTATAAGGTCATGCCATTCGGGTTGAAGAACGCCGGGGCAATCTATCAGCATGCTATGGTAGCTTTGTTTCATGATATGATCCATCATGAGATAGAGGTATATGTAGACGACATGATAGTCAAGTCTCAAACTGAAGAAGAGCACCTGAACCATTTGCAAAAACTGTTTGAAAGGCTGAAGAAGTATAAGCTAAGACTGAACCCGAACAAATGCACCTTTGGGGTAAGATCTGGAAAGCTCCTAGGTTTCGTTGTCAGTGGTAAAGGTATTGAGGTGGATCCTGTGAAGGTTAAAGCTATTCAAGAGATGCCAACTCCCCACACCGAGAAGGAGGTTAGAGGTTTCTTGGGACGTCTAAACTACATTGCCATATTCATTTCCCATCTAACCGCTACGTGTGAACCAATCTTAAAATTACTGAAGAAAGATCCAGTAGTAAAGTGGAATGACGATTTCCAGACAGCCTTTGACAGAATCAAAGAGTATCTTCAAGAACCTTCGATTTTGATGTCGTTATTCGAAGGAAGACCTCTGACTATATACTTGACAGTATTAGAGAATTCAATGGGGTGTGTGTTGGGGAAGCATGACGAGTCTGGTCGAAAAGAGCATGCAATATACTACCTTAGCAAAAAGTTTACCAACTGTGAAATAAGATACTCATTGCTCGAGAAAACTTGTTGCGCTTTTGCATGGGCTGCTCGCCGAATAAGATAGTATATGTTGACTCACACTACCTTATTGATATCTAAAATGGATCCTATCAAATACATATTCGAGAAGCCCGCTCTCTCCGGAAGAACAACAAGATGGCAAATGGTCCTAACCGAATATGAAATTTAATACACTACCAAAAAAGCAATCAAGGGAGGTGTACTAGCTGATCATTTGGCTCATCAGGCTATTGACGATTACCAATCAATGAATTTTGAGTTCCCAGATGAGAACATTATGTTAGTAACTGATTGTGAAGAACCTATACCAGATGAAGGACCTGAAAAAGGATCCCGATGGACTATGGTCTTTGACGGAGCTTCTAACGGACTTGGTGTTGGCTGAAGATTTTGATATTGTGATTCGAAATGAAATGATTGGGCTTTGTTTGAATAAAGCAAGTTTTATGGTTTGGAATGGAAGAGACTGTTTTTTCGAATGGAAATATTAAAGTTCAAGGTTTCGAATGATAGTTGTGGAGTGTAAGTCTAAAGAATTTTCGAAATAATGATGAGATTATATTTGTGAAGGTTGTTTTCGAAAATAACCTTTGAAACGAATTCGAAACGAAGGTTCCAAGGCGTTTGAAATTCAAACGTGAGCGAGATATTGGAAATTCAAATACATAAGCGTTGGAGCGTTCGAGGACGCGTGGAGGCTAGAGGGAAGTAATGCTCTGCATGCTTCGAACGTGGCATATTCTGATAGCAAGACCGTTATGGTCGAAATAGTATAAATAGAGGTCTTAGTGTTAGGATTTCGGGGTGTCATATCTGTTGTACAAATTCAGTAAACATTCAAAATATCGCATGGATAGGGAAACGAATGCTCGAAAGATGTACGTATGATAACACCAACATTTACAATTCAATGAAAACTCTTTATATTTTACAGTTTTGTCTTTCATTTCCATTTCATTTGTGCTTCAAACATTTTTACGTTCATGCCTTTACATTAAAGCTTTTACATTCAGAGTCATTTATTTCTTTCTGCATTTAAACGCTTTTCTTATGTTCGAATCCTTTAAACATTCAACAACTTTTACATTCACTCACTTAATCCTGCCATTTACCCAATCTTAAGTCTTTTTACTTTTCTAATGAACATTCCTTATATCATATAGAAATTATCCTTCGAATCATTTAGTGTAGTAATCAAAGTGGATTGGATGTCTTTGAAACATTTTAATTAGAAGTCCTAAATATGAATACCAGTTTTACAATTAGATTTAGCCAAACAACTATGTCCCATAGGATCAATCTAGTCGATCCTGCAAGTTACCAGAGAAATTGAATAACAGTAATTAAGTTTATTCGATAGTTTGGAAGACTAGCGGTTGTTTACCAGAAATCACTGTGAACACTTGGCAATGGCATCGGTGCCGTGATTATCTCCCCTGAAGGCTGTCATACACCCTTCACTGCCAGATTATGCTTCAATTGTACCAACAATGTGGCTGAATGTGAAGCATGCATCATGGGTCTTAAAGCTGCTATTGACTTGAGAATCAAATTCTTGAGCGTATATGGAGACTCGGCCCTGGTAGTCATTCAGATTAAAGGAGAATGGGACATGAAGCATCCTAATATCATCCCCTATCAAGAGCATGTGTTGACATTGATCCCATATTTTGAAGAGATTGCCTTTGAACATATTCCACGAGAAGAAAACCAGTTAGCGGACGCGTTAGCTACCATGTCATCCATGTTTAAAGTCAGATGGAATAACGAAGCCCCTCGGATCACTATCGAAATATTAGATGAACTGGATCACTGTTATGAGATTGATGCTGAGAGAGTAGAGGAAAATCCTTGGTTTCATAAGGTAAAAAGGTATCTTGAAGCCCAAGAATATCCTGAGGGAGCATCCATCAATGACAAAAAGTTCTTAAGAAGATTCTCTTCCAAGTTCTTCTTGAGTAACGAAATTCTCTACAAGCGCAACCATGATTCCACCTTATTTCGGTGTGTGGATAAGAGAGAAGTGGAGAAAACTATGGAGGATATGCATAAAGGTACCTTTGGAACCCATTCTATGGGCATACAATGGCTAAAAAGATCCTGTGGGCAGGATATTATTGGTCTACTATGGAAGCAGATTGTCATCATCACTCCCAAACTTTTCACAAATGCCAAATCTATGCTGACAAAGTACATGTATGTTGTAGCCAAAAAAATTCCCTCTCACTTATCAAGAATTTGCTCACAAGATCTCCTTGGGCTCAAGACTGCACTAGGGTTTGATCAGCTAAAAGACACCTCTTTAAACACTGATGACCAAAATTAGGGTTGAGTTTGCACAAGGATTTTTTGAACTTCCAATGTCCCATATGACTTTCATGGATCATTATGGACCCCCAATATTGCTCATGTCAAGTTTCAAACCTTGGATCACATTTTTGCTCATTCAATTGAGCAGTTGACCTAAAAATCAACTATATTAGGGAAAAAGTCAACTATGGTCAATTTACAGTCAAACTTCATAACTTTTTATCCACATCAACATTTTAAACTCATATTTATCATTTGATCAAGTTTTTACCATAACTCTTCAAGAAATTTGATCAAATCTCCAAAAGGGCAAAATGGTCAAAATTAGGGTTATGATTAGGAAAGGGTAATTTCTGATTTTTGACCTAGAAAATGATCAATTGGTTCAAGGCATGATCTTAAGAGTCCAATTGCATCATTTTGACCTAATGACATGGCTCAAAACATTGCAAGTCCATTGGATTGACAGATGAATTTTTCAGTCAACTGATCGAAAGTCAACTGTATACTGAAAAGTCAAACTTTGACTTTTTGGTCAAATTCAAATACCAAAGATCATAACTCATCAAAAATGTAAAAATATGAAACTTATTCATCAAGAAATCAAAAAGTCAAGATTTCATTTTGAAAAGTCAAAATTTCTAAACTTAGAAATTTTTCTAAGTGTTGGAAATTTCTTATTTTTTCATAACTTTGGGCAAAATTTTCACCATGATGTAAGATGATTCAAGAGAAACTTCTAACATGAAAGTTGTAGATCTCCGTGAAATATACAACTTTTCTTCACACAACTTCTTCCAAAAATGCTTGGATCTCAAGTTATAATTTTATGAACATGTGGTCATGAAATAAAACACTTAGTGAAATTTTGCCCTAATTTGGTCAGGCTTTTGACCCAACTTCATGGCACTTTTTCATATAGATCCAATGGGAATATTCAAAAGCAATTCAAATATGGGTTTTAGAGTACATTTCAATCTTTCCAAAATGTCAAAGAACTCCTTGAGATCATTCTTGAGTAGGGAAAATCGAAGAGATGAAGTTACGGTTTTTTCACTTGATTTACAAGGCATTTTGTGATGAACCAATTTCAAAATTCAAACTATGCTGCATAAACACTACTTTGCAGGCCTCAAACTTGTTAGGCACTCCATAATTAATGGTTTACACAGCTGTTAGAGGTCTCACTTCAAGCATCCAATGCAGGGATATGCTTTATATCCATTTTTGGAAGAAAGGTTACATTGTCCTTTTGATAAAGTGACTTTTTGCACAAAACTTGTTCTTGAGCCTTGCACTTGTTCTCTTCTGATCAAACAAGTCTTATAACTCATAAGAAATGGTTTAGACACTTACAATCACCCAGACCATGCTTGTACCTCCTCTTGAAACTTGTTTCCCACTTTTCTTCAAAATCAAGTAACCTAGCCAAAAGCTAAAAAGTTGTACTTCTGATTGTCCAAAGCTCTCAAACACTTTTGTTTATACATACACAAACCATTGGCCACAAACACACGAATTCTCATGCCCTGAAAACACCTAGAACTCATAAACATATCTCATACTTCCATTTTCACACAAACTGACCAAAAACTTGAAACTCATAATCTACTCGTGCGTTTCTTGGCCTTTTGGTTTCTAAAGCCTCTAAATATCATATAGAATTGATCCCACGCCCTGTTACAGAACTGTAACACAATTAACACCATCCTCCATTTTCAAAAACAGAGCTTTGCACATTGACTTCTCTAGACCATTTCAGCCATCCATTGCTCCAGCTAATCATTGCATTAGCTTCCTGGGACCTCAAGGAAGCTAACCTGATCATCATCATCACTTGAAACAAGCTCAAACTCAAAACACAATTTCCAGTTTTGAGGTAAGTTTTCTTAATTTTGAAATCTTCATACAAGCATCATTAATGATTTATTTGTGATCAAAACATGTAGATATCATTACCCTGAAGATAACCATGTCCATAGTTTCCATTAATTTTGCTTGAGCTTAGAGAATTTTGAGACTGGAATTTTTGATATTTTTAGGGTTCAGATTAGGACCATTAAAATTCATGCTTATCTTTGATCTATAGTTTTAATGCTTTACATTTCTAAAATCGTGAGGAAAATTGCTACAAGTTTCATGTTTACAGTTTTCATTTTTGATCTGAAATGAGCAAGTTACAGTTGGTCTGGCTGGAGGTTGAAGATGAAGTAGTCAGGGCGTGTTTTGTATCATATACTTATTGTTTTTCTTATGTTAACGGATGTATAGCCACCCCAGTGGTAGAAGCGTGCGCCTGTAACCTTTGGGACCTGGGTTCGAGCCCCAGTGGTACCCTTTTCATTTTTCATATTTTTGCTTTCTGATTTTGTTTTTTTTTTGCAGGCGCTGGGCCTTGTTGGGCTCTTTGTGTTTTTTGTTTTTGCTCACTAACCCCCTTGCAGGTTGTTTGCGCCCCTGGTCCAGTTTATTTTATTTTCTTATTTTCATTTCATTTATTTTTTTAAATATTTTTCCTAATACTAAAAAATCATGAAAAATACAAAAATAATAGATTTATATTTTGACTTAGTTTATTTTATTTTTCTCACACAAAAAATTATTTCATTAATCATACTTTATTTATTTTTACAAATCATCTTGTGAATTTAATTAAAACTAGGTTAGTATTTATTTTTTCTTTTATACCTATTAAAATATATTTATCTTAATATTAAAAAAGGCCAAAAATATTTTATAAAACTATAAATATTTTCAAGACAAAAATACCAAAAAAAATACTTTTTCTAAACTTATTTTCTTTAATCAATTAATGAATTAGGGTTTTATTAATTTCTTTTCTTAGTGAATTAGGTTTAATTTTAAGTTTAATTAATTATTTTCTTTAATTAATTATATTAAGACAAAATCCCTTTTCTCTAAAAAAATCCAAACAAATACCCATTTACTTCACATTTTGCATTTTTGTACATTTATTCATTTTTGTACATTGTATTAATTTATATTCTTGTACATTTATACCAATTCAATATGGTTGTAATAGACTAACTAGGTTTACATTCTTGTAATCCCCATTCAATTTATACACCCCCTCCCACAAATGTTGTAACAGCGTAGTAACTTTAAATTCCGCAATTTATCACTTTTATATACAAATGCTAGTAATTAGGGTTTGTATGGAAAGACTAAAACCAATACTTAGAAAACCCTAATTCAAGACAAAATCAAGCATGAAAACAATACATTTGCACACAAACACCCCTAGGGTTATTCCACTTGGTTGCCTTATACAAAATGACTATATTATGCATGTGAGGTGTCTTAGCAAAAACAAGAAAATACAAGATCATAGTCCCTCGATGACGCTATCTAAGTTGCCTTTCAAATGATCTTAGTCCCTAAAATAGAATGCTAAGATACCTTGCAACATTGCTAATCATAGGTATACGATGACCCACACCCATCCTGTTTACATTCAAAGATAGGGTTGTTTACCAAATCAATGGTAAGACAACAATGTCAAAGGAAAAGAAAATGAACAAGAAAGACTTTTGAGTAGGTAGAATGCTCCTAATTACTTTCTCAATTTCAAACAAAACATCCTTGCTATTTTCAAAACAAGCACCTACACTTTCAAAATATCTTACAAACTTGAAAACATTTTCAAAAGATCAACATCTTTGTATACATTCTTACAAACGAGAATCATTACAAAGATTGCCTAAACAATGGCCTCTTTACAAAATACTTTCAAAAACACACAAAGCACAATTTCAAACAAAAGCAAGTGATCTAGCAAGTAACTAAGATCCCATGGAAAACTATGGATGAAGGTGCTAATACCTTCCCTTTTCATCCCCGAACTCAAGAAATAATCTCAAAGGTCTTTCCTGTGCTTTTTCACGTTTCCTTTTTGGATAAAAGAAAAGTCGGTGGCGACTCTTGCTAACCGCAACATTTTCGATCAAGCGCAAAACCCTCAAGTCAGTTCTCCCACCGTATCACAGAACTGGCGACTCTGCTGGGAATAATTCTAAAAGTGGGGTTACCTTAGGGTTAGATCACATTTAATTGCTTTCTTTGTTTGACTTGTTTGCTTTACATTATGGTTCTTTGTTTGGGTTTGAATCCTCTACCCGGATCTGGGATACCTTATAGGTAAGTAGAAATACGTTGTGGAAACTGTGCAGGGTATACCGACATGGTCTAAATAATAGCTATGTTAGTGCGACATATTTGTGGGTATCGGTAGCCCTTGATTTAATCAAGGAGAATACGGGACCACTGAGTAATGTCATGAAGCACTAATGAACTTTTAGAACCTTTACTTGACCAACTTGGCCTTTAGGATGTAGTGAGATGACCGGCTTTGGTGCAGTCCGAAGTTGGTAGATACTTGATACTACACTCATTGAGGTTTGGTTTCTTGGGATATTTCAGTCGCCATTAAAGAGGCTTGTGCTGAAACAATGAGCAAGGAAACAAACCAGTGATATTGAGCTCCTTAGAACCCGGTTATTATTACTAGGACAGGTTTGATCCAACTAAACTTTAATAAGGTACTTACCTAAGACCCCATGCAAGCCTAAACCTAAGGACTTGTTTAATTTGTTTGTATATACATACTTGAACATAACATCATAGACATCATAACATCATACTCATTCACTAACCATTTCAAGGATCTTGGGATTTATCTTTGTTCTTGTTTTGTAGGATATGGATTCTCTTCGCAGGAAAACTATTCAAGTCAACCTTGTAAGGATCCCTCCACAACTTAAGGAGCTAGCTTCAAGGATTCCTGAAAATTCTCCATTCACCGAGAGACATGGTCGCCTACTCAACTTGGTCACCTCCAACACAGATGAGGACATGATGAAGGTGCTCTTTCAGTTCTTTGATCCTTTACACCATTGCTTCATATTTCCCGACTATTAACTTATGCCTACTTTGGAAGAATTCTTAAGACTCTTGAGGATTCCCATTCTCAATCAACTACCTTTCAATGGTACGAAAAGATACCCAAAGCCAGAAGAGGTTGCTCAAGCTCTACACTTGCAATCATCTGATGTCACAACCAATTAGGAAACAAGGAGTGGTGTCAAGGGTTTCCTAGCAAAGTTCCTGTTTGAGAAAGCCCAAAATTGTTGGAATTCTTTGGATTTTCAAGCCTTTGAGGAAATTGTGGCTCTCCTCATCTATGGGATGGTTTTGTTTCCAAATCCTGACCAACTCATAGATGTGAACGCCATCAAAATCTTCATATCCCGCAATTCGGTACCTAATTACTAGGAGACATCCTACATTCTTTTCACACTCGCACAATGAGGAAAAGAGGTGTTCTTATGTGTTGTACTCCTCTTTTGGAAAGATGGTTTATTTTGCATCTTCCCTAATCTGTATTAAAGAATGAGTAAGGTTCAAGGTGGTCACAAAGGTTGATGACGCTCAAACATTCAGACATTCATTGTTGTTCCCGATCCATAGAGAATGTTACTATTGTCGACCATTGTGGCGAATTCCCCAATGTCCCTTTACTTGGCATTAGGGGAGGTATCACCTACAACCCCTGCTTAGCCTTAAGGCAGTTTGGTTACGCCCGAAGGGATGGCCCGCATGAGATGTTGATTCAAGGTTTGGTATTTGACTATGAGAACGACGATCAAGGTCTTCGCCAGAGATTTATCCGACCTTGGAGGATGTTGAACAAGGTAGATAGCAAGAATTTAGGGCACAAGAATTCCATACCTCTTGAGCCTTACCTCAAATGGGTATGAACTCGTTCTCAGAGTCTTATGATGGCTTACCCCTCCATTCTCCCGGTAATCATTGAGCCAGACATGGAAGGAGATATTCCATACACTATCTTACATCCTAACATGCCCACCTCTCTTGAAGACCTACAAAGGGATTGGATACAACTCAAGGGGGAGCGAGATACTTTCGAAGCCCAATTCTACGCAAGCGAGAAGAAGGTTTTGGAACTCACTAAGCAACTTCATGAGGAGAAGACTCTAAATGCCTACATTACACCAAAGAGGATGCGTACTACCTTTTTATCTTAGAGTTTCTTGTATTTTGTTTTGCCCAAGGAGAAATTGATGTACTCAAGCTTTAATTTATTAATATAACGTGTGTTTCCTTTTTGTCTAAAACAAATTTGAATCTTAAAATCCTTGAAATCATTGCATATGCATTTACCATTCATCATAACATAAGCAGGTTTCTTGCAACAAGTCTCCTCATCTCTCTACTGTTTATTTCAGTAAGATAGATCTCGAGCAAATGGTGAAGGACCTCTAAGCTCAGAATGCATAGTTTCAACAGTTGTTCTTAACTCTAGCCAAAGGACAAGAAGAGTTGAAGACCTTGCTGGTTGAAGAGAAAAAGAAGAAAACAAATAAGATAACTGGAGTTCTAAACATGGGAAGAAGATTCCAAGGGCAAATAAGAAGGGCCCTAGACTTTTCAACGACATTCGGTGAGAAAGACAATCAAGATGGGAAGGGCAAGGAAACAATTGTTCAGTCTGATTCAGAAGAGGAAGAGGAAGAAGAAGACTATTCTGAAGAACAATATCCTCTAGCCGATGACAAGTATAAGCATCTAGAAGAACGATTAAGTGCAATGGAAATCCAAAAAGTGCCTGGATTAGACTTTGAGGAGTTGGGGTTAGTATCGGGGATTGTCATTCCTCCAAAATTCAAAGCACCTGTGTTTGCCAAATATGACGGAGTCGCATGCCCCAAAATGAATCTCTGGTCCTATGTGAGGAAAATCCAGCCCCATACCGCTGACAAAGACTTATGGGTACACTTCTTCCAAGACAGCCTGTCTGGAACTCAACTTGATAAGTTTTATCAGTTAGAAAGAGCCAATGTTCATAATTGGGAAGATCTTGCTGCAGCCTTTTACAAATAATACCAATACAATGCTGATCTTGCACCCACATGTACTCAACTCCAGAGTATGGCCATGGTTTTAAGCGAAGGCTTCAAGGACTATGCACAAAAATAGAGGGACTTGGCCGGAAGAGTTCAACCTCCCCTATCTGAAAGAGAGTTGGTAGACATGTTTTTGGGCACCTTGTCTGGTCCTTTCTTCAATCACTTAATTGGGATTTCATCGGCAGGTTTTATTGAATTGATATTGACCAGAGAAAGGGTAGAAGCTGGGATAAAGAATGGAAAGATTCAAAAAGATGCATCCTCTGCGGCTATAAGAAAGCCATTCATCCGAAATAAATAAGTGGTTGTTGTATATCCTCATAGAAATCAAGATAGGGCCGAACATTGTCCAATGGTGGGGGCTGTTATGATTCCTAAACCTGCGCCTGATCAGCAAAGAAACAACCAACCAAGAATGGAAAGACCAGTCAGACAATTCACCCGAATTAATATGACACTATCTCAAGTATTGCCACATTTGTTCCAACCTAGTGACTTTGAAAGATGCTCCAAAGAATCCTAACACAACCTCTCCTCACTATCATCCCAATGCCTGATGTGCGTACCATTCTGAGAGTCCCGACCATGACACTAATAACTATTGGGCTCTAAAGAACAAAGTACAAGACCTCCTTGAATCCAAAGAGATTGAATTTGATGCGCCAGAAAAGCCCAATGTCATTTCTGCCCCTATGCCCAAACATGGCCATAATATCAACGCCATTGAAGAGGATATGTTTGTTACTTCAGTTGATGAACTTATGACCCCACTCCTAACTATCAAAAAGAACTTATTGAATGCCAGTGTTTTCCCAGGCTGTGATGAAAGCTGTCATTTCTGTTTGTCCTTACCAACCAGTTGTCCTTTGTTAAAAGTAGGCATTCAGTGCCTAATAGATAACAAGGAAATTTTATTCGAGAAGACTTCTATTCCAACTGTTTCTTATAGTGATGTTTCTGTCGTTACCATTTCCTCCAATTCTTCCAAGGTCTCCACCAAAAGACCCATTAGAATTACATCAGTTCCAAAAGTAGCTCATTTGATAATTACAATGCCTAGACCAGTCCCATATTCATCAGACAAAACCATACCATGGAATTATGGAGGGGATGTCTACTACCATGGTATCAAACAAGATTGGCCAGCTGCTGAAGATTCAAGTTCTAAGAAAGTTGACTCTGATATCAGTAATATCGTAGGGACTAGTAAGATAACCTGAAGCGAAAGGATATTCTCTCCAGAAATTTCTCCCCCAAAAGCAGTTCTTGGACCCGTAATCATTCATATTGTTGTTGCTCCTCCAAAGGATATTCTCAGTCCTACAATCATCTCTGATAATACTCCTGCTGACAAAACTATTACAATCCCTATTATCACCCCTACTGACATTCCTGTTGCCGAGTCAACCAAGACTCGAGGTAAAAATATTTTGGTTGAGCTTGTCCGGACGAAGGCACAGTCAGTAGATATCCTTGAGACCTCTCGAAAAGAGATGGAGGAAATTCTAAAGATCATAAAAAGAAGCAACTACAATATAGTCAGGCAACTGGGGCAAACTCCATCAAAAGTTTCCATGCTGGATTTATTACTATGTTCTGAGGCTCATGCAAAAGCCTTGGTAAAATTCCTGAAAACTGCCCATGTACCCCAAGAAACATCTGTCGATCAGTTCCAAGACTGCATAGCCAACTTGACTGCAGATAATGGTGTAGGTTTTTCAGATGCTGATTAACACTAAGAGGGAGGAAGCATAATGAGGCATTACACGTCTCAGTTGAATGATGGGGCACAACCATGGCTCATGTCTTGGTTGACACTGGTTTGTCTCTAAATGTGTTGCCTAAAAAGGCTCTGCATAGGCTTGATTGTGAGGGATTGACATTGAAGCCAAGCAACATAGTAGTGAGGGCCTTTGACGGCTCAAAAAGGATGGTGCATGGGGAAGTGCATATCCCTATAAAGGTTGGAACCCAAACATTTGATTCAACTTTTTATGTAATGGACATTCGCCCTTCATATTCCTGCTTTCTAGGCCGACCGTGGATCCACAATGCTGGCGCAGTTACTTCTACGTTGCACCAAATGCTGAAATATCCGATTCAAGGGAAAATCATCACCGTTCATGGAGAAGAAGAGTATATGGTCAACCATCTAAATTCCTTCAGATATGTGGAACTAGATGATGAATTTATTGAAACTCCATTCCAGCACTTTGAAGAAGTCCCGCAAGATGTCGCAGTGACCAAGGCGGTGTCTCAAGTTCCCAAAATCACAAGGCCTCCACTTAAGATGTCGTCTTTAAAGGATGCCAAGGCAGTGATAGAAGAAGGTGGGTGCACTATTTGGGGACAACTCCCAAATATCCCATACAAATCTGATAAATTTGGTCTGGGTTTCACTTCAGGTGCCCAAAAAGTTGTACGTCGCGCTCGTGCCGGAGGACCACCCTTGAAGATCATCAAACACCAAGTCAGCACCATGGAGGATGATGAAGAAAGCTATAACCTAGAGGATTGCATTTTCCCAACTTTCAGTGGAGGGCTCAACAACTAGGAGGCTAGAGATTTTATCCCGATCACATATATCCCATAGTAATTTGTCTTTACATTTTGATGGATCTGTAATATTAAAACAACTCAGACTCTTAAAACCTTGTGCCTTACCCGAGGCACAATGGTCCATTTGTAAGGGTTATTATCTCATGAATCATGGACGTTTTTGCATACAAACTTTGTGCTCATTGTTTTTCCTTTTTACATTTCCATTTCTTTTAAAGATAGTCATACCCTTACACACACTCACACTCACAATGCAGGTCTACATCCATTCGGGATCCCATGGGTAACAGTTATGCTATGGCCTTTTGTGACCCTGAAAATCTAATCTACCAAGCCGAAGACGAAGGTGAGGAAGATTATGAAGTACCAGGGGAACTCGCCAGGTTACTACAACAAGAAGAGAGGACCATTCATCCCCACGAGGAACCAGTGGAAACAGTCAACCTAGGTACTGAAGAAGACAAAAGAGAAGTCAAGGTGGGTGCCAATCTGGAACCCAGTGTCAAGGAGCGTCTGACTCAGTTGTTGCACGATTATGTTGAGATCTTTGCCTGGTCGTATGAAGACATGCCAGAACTTGATGCAGATATCGTGGCACATCATCTACCTACAAAAGAGGACTACCCACCAATAAAACAAAAGGTCTGTCGAATGCGACCAGATATGTCAGAGAAGATTAAAGCATAAGTCATGAAACAATTCAACGCTGGATTCTTGGCAGTCACCTCTTATCCGAAATGGGTGGCCAATGTTGTTCCCGTCCCCAAAAATGACGGAAAGGTACAAATGTGCGTGGACTACAGAGATTTGAATAGGGCAAGCCCTAAGGATGATTTCCCACTTCCCCACATTGACATTCTAGTTGAAAATATGGCACAGCATAAAGTGTTTTCCTTCATGGACAGTTTATCAGGTTACAACCAAATCAAAATGGCACCTGAGGACATGGAAAAAACAACCTTTGTCACACAATGGGGCATATTCTGCTACAAGGTTATGCCATTCGAACTGAAGAATGTTGGGGCAACCTATCAGCGTGCCATTGTAGCTCTATTTCATGACATGATACATCAGAAAATAGAGGTCTATATGGACAACATGATAGCTAGATCTCAAACAGAAGAAGAGCATCTTGATCATTTATAGAAACTGTTTGAGAGGTTAAAGAAATACAAGTTGAGGTTGAACCCAAATAAATGCACGTTTGGAGTAAGGTATGGTAAACTCTTAGGATTTGTCGTCGGCAATAAAGGTATTGAAGTAGATCCTGCCAAGATGAAAGTGATACAAGAGATGCCTACTCCTCGTACTGAGAAGGAAGTTAGAGGGTTCTTGGAACGTTTGAACTACATTGCCAGATTCATTTCTCACTTGACAACTACTTGTGAACCAATCTTCAAATTACTGAAGAAAGATCAAGTAGTCAAATGGAATGATGAGTTCCAAACTTATTTTGACAAGATCAAAGAGTACCTGCAAGAGCCTCTTGTTTTGATGCCATCAGTCGAGGGAAGACCATTGATCATGTATCTGACTGTTTTGGAAAACTCAATGGGGTGTGTGCTGGGGCAGCAAGACGAGTCTGGCCGAAAAGAGCATGCTATTTATTACCTGAGCAAAAATATTACTGACTGTGAAACAACATATTCACTGCTCGAGAAAACTTGTTACGCTCTGGCATGGGCTGCTCGCCAGCTAAGACAGTATATGATGACCCATACTACCTTGTTGATATCTAAAATGGATCTGATAAAGTACATATTCTAGAAACCTGTTGTTGTACCCCAAAATTTTCCCTCTCATTTATCAAGATTTTCCTCACAAGACTTCTTGGACTCAAGACCAATTTAGGATTTGCTCAGCTCAAGACATCTCTTTGCACTAATAACCTGAAATTAGGGTTTGAGTTTGCACAAGTATTTTTGGACCTTAAATACTTCATGTGACTTTCATACACCATCTTGGACCCCTAAGATTGCCCATATCAAGTTTCAAGCCTTGAATCACATTTTTGCTCAGTCAATTGGACAGTTGACCTAAAAATCTGTTGTATTGGGGAAAAAGTCAACCATGGCCAATTTACAGTCGAACTTCATAATTTTTGATCCACAAAAACATTTTAGACTCATATGTACCATTTGATCAAGTTTGGATCACAACTCCTCAAGAAATTTGATCAAATCATCAAAAGGACAAAATGGTCAAAATTAGGGTTTTGACTGTGGAAGGGCAATTTCTGATTTTTAACCTAGCCAATGACCGATTGGGTTCAATAATGATTTCAAAGACTCATCTTGACCTAATCACATAGTTCAAAGGATCTCAAATGCATAGGGTTGACAGATGAATTTTGCAGTCAATTGATCAAAAGTCAACTGTGCACTGAAAACGCAAACTTTGACTTTTTGGTCAAAATCAAGTGCCAAGGGTCATAATTCATCAAGATATGTCAAAATGTGAAACTTGTTCACCAAGAAACCTAAAATTGCAAATTAGGGTTTTAATTTGAAATTTTTCATAACTTAGAATTTTTCTAAGTATGGAAAATTTCTAATTTTTTCCTAACTTTTCACCAATTTTTCACCATGATGAAATTGGATTCAAAGCAAACTTCCAACATAAACGTTGTAGTCCTCCATGAAATATACAACTTTTCTTCATAAAGTTTTCCCAAATAATGCTTGGATCTCAAGTTATGAATTTGTGAATAAGGGTCCATGAACTAAAAGACTTAGTGAAATTTTGCCCTAATTTAGGCAGGTTTTTGACCTAACTTCATGGACATTTTTCACCTATTTCCAAGAGGTATTTCAAAATGCATTTCAAAGATTGACTGTAGATCATGTTGCAAGCTTTATAAAATGTCCAATAACTCTCCAAGATCATTTATGGTTAGGGAGAATCGAAGAAGAGAAAATGGCATTTTATCACTTTTGTTCAAGCCATGTTTACAATGCTTCAAGTTGCAAATCAGATCCTAGCATGCTTGTACCTTGCATTACAGGTCCTAAATCCATTCTACACTCCATAATTAAATGCTAAATCAATGGGTAATGGTTTTGTTTTGTCTTTTGAGGCATTGCACAAAGAATAATTCCATAAATGGCCAAAAGTTCACAATGCCATTTTGATAAAGCAAGCTTTTCCAACTTTACAATTCTTGAGCCATGGACCTGATCTTTTGTTGCAAGCAATATCCACAAATATCAGGCAATGTTTACCAACTCTCATCATCCCTAGAACTAGCAAGTACAACACTTTGGCATAGTCACTTCAACCTTTCTTCAAAAGCAAGAAAATTGGCAAAAGGGATCAGAACTTGCACATCTGTTAAAGAGAGGACTTGGCTTGATTCAAAAATACTTCACAAACTTGTCTCAAGCAGAAAAATGAGTTAACAATATCTAAAACACTCTCAAACACCAAAACACGTTTTTTCTGCCCAAACAGGGCAGCTTCTGCAAAACACTTGCCAACTTAAAATTTGCTCGTACGTTTTGCCTTGTAATACTTCAAACATATTCCATACATCCCACCTAAGCTATCCGAGCCCTTGTCCTGGTTCTGGAAGCTCAGTTTTAGACATCACCATTTTCATTTTGGAAGGTTGTAGGTTGACTTCTACACGGAGTTTCAAGCATCCTCAGGGCCAGTTAAGCATTGGAAAAGCTTGAGGGAACTTCAGGGAACCTCACACGATCTTCAGGCCTCACTCAAAGTCCCCACATTTCCATATCCAAACTCAGTTGAACAAGGTATTTTTCAAAACTCTATTCTCTATTTAGGAGTCCTCAAGCTTTGATTTGTGAAGGAAAGATGTAGTCCTTAACATGGTGAAGCTGTACATATGCATAGTTATCATTTATATTAACTGAAGAGTGAGAATTTGAAACTTGAAGTTCATGAAAAAACTAGGTCAGAAATTAGGGCCATTAAAATTCTCTCTGACCTTTGAGAGTTAGGTCACAAAATGGATATGGTTGGAATCGTGATCAAAAATGCTATATGTTTCATGTTGTAAGTTTTTGCTTTTGTGTAAGTATGTGAGAGTTTGCAAATTTGAAAAAACGCGCGCAGAAGTGGAAGCCGGAGGACATGGATGAAGTGTCCTGAGCCTGGCGCGCCTTGGGCCTGTTTGTTCTACTTACCACACCCCCTGGCTACTATCCACACCCCTCTTTGCATATTTTTATATTTTGCATATTTTTTTCATTTCTTTTATGTTTATTGACTTTAATATTTTTTTCTGAACATTAAAAAATCACAAAAATATTTTCTTAATTTTTTGCATTTTATTTTATTTTTTATCTTATTTTTTGCATAAAATATTGATTATTTAGAATAAATAGAATCTATTTTCTTTAAAAAAAATAGTAAACACATTTAAAAATATCATACATTTTTATTTTTATTATTCATACAAATAAAATATTGTTTCCATATATATTTTAATTTTTAATATTTGTAAATAATTTTATTTATTTTTTCTTGTACATAAATGGACAAATAAATATTAGAAAACCTAATTTTCTTTTAAATTAAAAACTAGGGTTTTTCACCCTTCCAAAATAACAATATAATTTTTCTTATTTTTAGGACTTAAATAATTTATTTTTCTCATACATAAAATAAATAAAAAACATTTTGCATAAATACATTTTATTTGCATATTTAAATAATTGTTTATTTATTTATCTTATACAATATTTCAATTGGGTTGTAATAATACTCAGGGTTTTATTTTGTGCAAATATCCCCATTCAAAAACTTGTATCCCCCCTCACATAATAATTGTTGTAATAGCTTAGATTTATTTTACGCAATTTATCGCATTATATACATGTTTAGTAAAATTAGGGTTAGTATGATAAGACAAAATCAAACAAATAGACATGACCTAATCCAAGACAAAAATGCATGAAAAATGACACACATTGCACACAAGCACCCCTAGGGTTTCACCCACTTGTAGCCTTAAAAATGGCCATGATATGCATGCAAAGTATCTTGGCAAAATCAAACAAAAACAAAAGATCATAGTCCCTCGATGACGCTATCAAAAGGTTGCCTAAAACAAATGATCTTGGTCCCTCAAAATGCTAAAGATACTTGGCAACATTGCTATCATGGTCATACGATGACCCACGCCCGTCCCGTTTAACATCCAAAGATAGGGTTGTTTACCAAAACAATGGTAAATCAACAATGACAAAGGAATAAAAATGCATAGGAAAGACATTTGAGTAGGGTAGATAGTTCCTAGTTACTTGCTCTCTTCCAAACAATCCTTGCTATTTTCAAAAACAATCACACACACATTTTCAAAACACATTCCAAACAACTTTTAAAACATTAAAACATTTTTCAAAAGACAAACATCTTTGTATACATTCTTACGAATGAGAATCATTACAAAGATTGCCTAAACGATGGCCTCTTTTCAAAATACTTTCAAAATCACACCAAACACAAAGCACCATTTCAAACAATTTCAAAAGCAAAGCAAGTGATCTAAACAAGTAACTAAGAGCCCATGGAAAACCATGGATGAAAAGGGTGCTAGCACCTTCCCTTTTCATAATCTACCCCCCGAACTCAAAAACATCTCAAAGGTCTTTCCTGTGCTTTTTCACCTTTCCTTTTGGATAAAAGAAAAGTCGGTGGCGACTCTTGCTAAACCGTGATATTTGCGATGAAACGCAAAACCTCAAGTCAGTTCTCCCACCGTATAACAGAACTGGCGACTCTGCTGGGGAAGATTGTAAAAGTGGGGTTACCTTAGGGTTTAGATCACCTTTATTTGCTTACAATTGCTTGACTTGTTTGCTTTACACTTTGGTTCTATTGTTTGGGTTTGAATCCTCTACCCGAATTTGGGAAACATTCATAGGTAAATAGCAATACGTTGTGGAAACTGTGCGGGGTATACTGACACGGTCTAAGCAATAGCTATGTTAGTGTGACATATTTGTGGGTACCGGTAGCCTTTGAGTCAATCAAAGAGAATACGGGGCCGCTGAGTGATGTCATGAAGCACTAACGAACTTTTAGAACCTTTACTTGACCAACTTGGCCTTTTAGGATGTAGTGAGATGGCCGGCTTAGGTGCAGTCCGAAGTTGGTAGATACTCGATACTACACTCATTCAGGGTTGGTTCCTTGGAATATTTTGGTCGCTAGTAAAGAGGCTGAATTAAAACAATGAACAAGGAAACAATCCAGTGATATTGAGCTCCTTAGAACCCAATTACTATTTCTAGGATAGGTTGAGCCAACTAAACTTCAAGAGGGTACTTACCTATGAAACCCCATGTAAGCCTAAACTAGGAACTTGTGTGATTTTCTTGTACATATATACTTGTGCATAACATAATGGACATCATGAAGCATCATATGCATCCACTAACCATTTCAAGGATTTTGGAGATTCATCTTTGTTCCTGTTTTGTAGGTCATGGATTCACTTCGCAGGAAAACCATCCAAGTCAACCTTGTAAGAATTCCTCAACTCAAGGAGCTAGCTTCAAGGATTCCTGAGAACTCTCCATTCACCGAGAGGCATGGTCGTCTTCTCAACTTAGTCAATTCCAACACAGAGGAAGACATGATGAAAGTTCTTTTCCAATTCTTTGACCCTTTGCATCACTGCTTCACATTTCCTGACTACCAGCTTGTGCCCACTTTGGAGGAATTTTCTCAACTCTTGAGGATTCCTATTCTCAATCAACTGCCCTTCAATGGTACAGAAAGAGATCCAAAGCCAGAAGAGATTGCTCAAGCCTTGCACTTGCACTCATCTGATGTCACAACCCATTCGGAAACTAGAAGTGGTGTCAAAGGCTTCTTGGCAAAGTTCTTGTTTGAGAAGGCCCAAAGCTGCTAGAATTCCTTGGACTTGCAAGCTTTTGAGGAGATTGTAGCTCTTCTCATCTATGGGATGGTCTTGTTCCCTAACCCTGACCAACTCATAGATGTGAGTGTTGTCAAAATCTTCATGGCTCGCAACCCAGTGCCTACTTTGCTTGGAGATATCTTACACTCTTTTCACACTCGTACAATGAGGAAAAGAGGTGTTCTCATGTGTTGCACTCCTCTACTGGAAAGATGGTTTATTTCTCATCTCCCCCAATCAGTTTTGAAGAATGAGCAAGGTTTGAGGTGGTCACAACTATTGATGACTCTTAAACATTCAAACATTCATTGGTGTTCTTGATCCAAAGAGAATGTTATCATTGTCGACCGTTGTGGGGAATTCCCTAATGTCCCTCTACTTGGCATTAGAGGAGGCATCACCTACAACCCCTGCTTGGCTCTAAGACAGTTTGGGTATGCCCGAAGGGATGGCCCACATGACATGCTAGTTCAAGGTTTGTTTTTCGACTTCGACAACGACAATCAAGGACTCCGTCAAAGGTTCATCCGAGCTTGGAGGATACCAAACAAGGTAGACAGTAAGACTCTGGGACACAAGAATTCCATCCCTCTTGAGCCTTACCTCAAGTGGGTACGAACCCGCGCCTAAAGTCTTATGATGTCTTACCCCTCTATTCTCCCAGTGATTATAGAGCCTGTTGAGGAAGGAGAGGTTCCATACACCCTCCTACATCCTGACATGCCGACATCACTCGAAGATCTGCAAAGGAGTTGGATACAGCTCAAGGGAGAACGCGATACTTTTGAATCCCAATTTTACGCAAGCGAGAAGAAGGTTTTAGAACTCACTCGACTACTCCATGAAGAGCAGACTCTCAACACCTACATTTCACCAAAGAGGATGCGCAACGTCTTTTTATCTTAGAATTTTGTACTATTTTGCCCTAGGGGCATTGATGTAAACAAATTCTATTTTATTAATATAACGTCTGTTCCTTTTTGTTTAACATAAATTTGAATTTTCTGAATCCTTGAAAGCATTACATGAATACATATCATTCATCATATGCATAAGCAGGTCTTCACACCAAGTTTCCTCATCTCTCTGTTGTTTATTTCAGTAAGATGGATATTGAACAAACGGTCAAAGACTTGCAAGCTCAGAATTCACAATTCTAATAGTTACTCCTGACTCTGGCCAAGGGACAGGAGGAGCTCAAGACTATGCTAGAAAAGGTGAAAGAGAAAAAGAAGAAGAAGCGAGTCGGTGTAGTCATCATGGGCAGAAGGTTTGAAGGACAAGCCAGACGAACCTTGGAATTTCCATCAACCTCTGAAGAAGGAGAGAGAAAAGGTAAAGAGACTGCAGTGCCATCTGAATCTGAAGCAGAAGAAGAGGAAGATGAGGACTACTTAGAACAACAATACCCTCTGGTCGATGACAAATACAAGAACTTGGAAGAGTGTCTAGCTGCTATGGAGATACAGAGAGTACCAGGGCTAGACTTTGAGGAGTTGGGGCTGGTATCTGGAATAGTAATCCCTCCTAAGTTTAAAGTACCTTTTTTTGCCAAGTACGATGGGTTGTCTTGTCCCAAGATGCACCTACGATCTTATGTCAGGAAAATTCAGCCACATTCTGTTGACAAAGATTTGTGGGTCCACTTTTTCCATGACAGTTTGTCAGGAACACAGCTTGATTGGTTCTACCAGTTGGAGAGGTCTGATGTGCATAATTGGGAAGACTTGGCGGTCGCCTTCTATAAACAGTATCAATACAACTCCGACTTGGCACCAACCCGTACTCAGCTCCAGAGTATGGCCATGGTGTCCAATGAGGGCTTCAAAGACTACGCCCAAAAAAGGAGGGATTTAGCCAGAAGGGTGCAACCACCTTTATCTGAAAGAGAGCTAGTGGACATGTTCTTGGGGACTCTGTCAGGTCCTTTCTTTAATCACCTGATTGGAAGCTCCTCTTCAGGTTTCACTGAGTTAATTTTAACTGGTGAAAGGGTGGAAGCCGGTATTAGAAGCGGGAAAATTCAGAAAGATGCGTCTACCTCTGCTGTTGCAAAAAAGCCCTTCACTGGAAAGAAGGAAGTGTCGGCTGTATATGCACAGAGGAATCAGGGAAGAACCTAATGACGACCAACTGTAGGGTCCGTCATGATTCAAAAGTCTGCATCAGACCAGCCAAGAAACAATCAGCCAAGAAATGATCAGCCGAGGAATAACCAGCAAAGGGTGGAAAGGCCTGTAAGGAAATTCACCAAGATAAACATGACTCCTGCTCAAGTCCTACCACATCTCCTGAATTTGAATTTGGACATGCTAAAAGAGGCCCCTAAAAACCCTAATATTATATCTCTACACTACCATCCGATTGCCAGGTGTGCTTACCATTCAGAAAGTCCAGGGCACAACACCAAAAACTGTTGGGCTCTGAAGAACAAGATTTAAGATCTGATTGACACAAAGGAAGTTGAATTTGAAGCTCCTGAAAAGCCGAATGTTATCTCCGCTCCAATGCCTAGGCATGGACACAATGCCAATGCTGTGGAAGAAGATATGTTTGTTTCTACTGTGGATGAACTGTTAACTCCTCTCCTAACCATCAAGTTGAATTTGTTGAAAGCTGGGGTGTTCCCAGGTTGTGACAAAGATTGCCATACTTGCCTATCCTCCTCATTTGACTGTCCTCTGTTAAAGAAATGTGTTCAACAATTGATTGATAACCAGGAAATTTTGTTTGAGAAAGATCCTATTTCACAGTTCTAGAAGTTTCAATAATAACCATATACGCCAATCCTTCCAGGGTTCCTAAAAAACCCGTTAGGATTACATCCGCTCCTATGACTACTCCATTGAAGATAACAATGCTTGGGCCTGCCCCATACAAATTAGATAAAATGGTACCATGGAACTATGGTGGAGAAATCTACTACCATGGTGTCAAGCAGATTGAACAGACTGTCGATGAAGAGAGTTCTGAAGAAGACAATTCCGACATCAGTAACATTGCCGGAACAAGCAAAATTACCCGCAGTGGGAGAATTTTCTCTCCAGAGATTGCGCCTCTAAAGGCAGTCTCTGGACCCGTGGTCGTTCCAAAGATTACATTCGTACCATTGATTACACCTTCAAGTGTACCAGCCAACAATGACAATGCAATTCCTATCCCTATTTCCGCTGTTGAGAATAAAGGAAAGAATGTTCAAGAGGAGCCTGTCTTGACGAAGGCTCAATCATTAGTCATTCCTGAGACATCCAAGAAGGAGATGGAAGAAATCCTGAGGATCATTAAGAAAAGTGATTATGATGTGGTAGAATAATTGGGGAAGACCCCTTCAAAATATCTATGTTAGCCCTGCTGTTATGCTCTGAGGCACATGCTAAAGCTTTGGTCAAGTTTTTAAAGATAGCGCACGTGCCGCAAGAGACTTCGGCTGGTCAATTCCAAGAGTGTGTGGCCAGTTTAACAGCCGACAATGGCCTGGGTTTCTCCGATGCTGACTTGACCTCCAAAGGGAGAAAACATAACGATGCACTACATGTCTCGGTGGAGTGTAGGGGAACCACCCTAGCTCATGTTTTGGTTGATACTGGATCATCTCTGAACGTCTTGCCAAATAAAGCCTTGGATAGATTAGATTGTGAGGGGATGACTTTAAAACCAAGCAATATAATTGTGAGAGCATTTGACGGCTCTAAAAGGATGGTCTATGGTGAGGTGGACATCCCGATCAAGGTGGGTACCCAGACATTTAATTCAACATTCTACGTGATGGACATCCGTCCTTCCTACTCTTGCCTGTTTGGACGTCCCTGGATTCACAATGCCGGTGCAGTCACCTCGACTTTGCATCAGATGCTGAAGTACCCCATCCAAGGGAAAATCATAATTGTTCATGGTGAGGAGGAATACATGATTAGTCATCTGAATTCTTTTCGATATGTAGAATTGGATGGCGAATTCATTGAGACCCCTTTCCAACATTTTGAAGAAGTTTCTCAGGAAATAGCAGCAACCAAAGAGGTGTCATCAACTCTTGTGATCACAAGACCACCACCTCAGATGTCATCTCTCAAAGATGCAAGGGCAGTAGTGGAAGAAGGCGGATCCACTATCTGGGGGTAGCTTCCCGACTTCCCTTTCAAATCAGACAAGTTTGGCCTGGGATTTACCTCAACTGCTTAGAAGGCTGTGCGTTGCGCCCATGCCGGAGGGCCACCTGTGAAGATCAGCCACCAAGGGGTTAATGCACTAGAGGACAGTGAAGAAGAGGGCAGCTTGGAAAAATGGATTTTTCCTACTGTTGGCGGAGGACTGTGCAACTGGGAAGAAAAAGACTTTGTTCCGATTACTTTCATACCGCAGTAATTTTTCCATTTTTGTTGGATCTGTAATAACTCACAAACAATTCGTACTTTTTCAACCTTGTGTCTTACCCGAGGCACATAGGTCCATTTGTAAGGGTTCTTATTTCATTTTCATATGTCATTTTAATGAATCATGGACGCTTTTCATATATAAACCTTTTGTACTCATTGTCTTTCTTCTACATTTTGTTGTTTTAAGATGGTTATTCCCTTACACACACCCACACTCACAAATGCAGGTACCCTTCCACTCCGGAACCCATGGGTGACGATACTGCTATAGCCTTCAGTGACTCTGAAGACCTGATCTACCAAGCCGAATACGAAGGTGAGGAAGATTGTGAGGTGCCAGGGGAATTGGCCAGATTACTGCAATAGGAGGAAAGAGAAATTCTGCCTCATGAGGAGTTGTTAGACACCATAAACTTGGGCATTGCTGAAGACAAGAAGGAAATCAGAGTGGGTGCCAACCTAGAACCGAGTGTCAAGGAGCGCTTAATTCAGCAGTTGAATGATTATGTTGAGATTTTTGCCTGGTCATACGAAGACATGTCGGGACTCGATATAGACATTGTGGTACACCGTCTACCCACAAGAGAAGATTGTCCACCAGTGAAACAAAAGGTCCGCCGCATGAGGCCCGACATGTCAGAGAAGATCAAAGCAGAAGTTATGAAACAGTTTAATGCTGGATTTCTTGTTGTTACTTCCTATCCACAATGGGTTGCTAACATTGTGCCCGTGCCTAAAAAGGACGACAAATTGAGAATGTGCATGGATTATAGAGACTTAAACATGGCCAGTCCTAAAGATGACTTTCCACTTCTGCACATCGACATCCTGGTTGACAACACAGCTCAGCACAAAGTATTTTCTTTCATGGACGGATTCTCAGGCTATAACCAGATCAAAATGGCACCTGAGGACATGGAGAAAACTACATTTGTTACACAGTGGGGTGCGTTCTGCTACAAAGTGATGCCATTCGGACTGAAGAATGTCGGGGAAACCTATCAACGCGCCATGGTAGCTTTGTTTCATGATATGATACATCATGAGATAGAGGTTTACGTAGATGACATGATAGACCAATCACAAACTGAAGAAGAACACCTTGATCACTTGCAAAAGCTGTTTGTCAGGTTGAAGGAGTACAAGCTCAGGTTGAACCCTAACAAGTGCACATTCGGAGTCTGATCCGGTAAACTCTTGGGTTTCATTGTCAGCAACAAAGGCATCGAGGTTGATCCTGCCAAAGTCAAAGCTATACAAGAAATGCCTTCTCCTCGCACTGAGAAGGAGGTCAAAGGTTTCTTGGGACGCCTAAACTACATTGCTAGGTTCATTTCTCACCTAACATCTACTTGTGAACCAATCTTCAAGCTGTTGAAGAAAGATCAGGTAGTTAAATGGAATGATGACTATCAAATTTCTTTCGATAAAATCAAGGAGTATTTACAAGAACCTCCTGTCTTGATGCCACCCGTCAAAGGAAGACCGCTAATCATGTATCTGACCGTCTTGGATAACTCAATGGGGGTGCGTATTGGGGCAGCATGACGAGTCTGGCCAAAAAGAGCATGCCATTTATTACCTTAGCAAAAAGTTTACCGACTGTGAAACCAGATATTCACTGCTCGAGAAAACTTGTTGCGCTTTGGTATGGGCTGCTCGCCGGCTAAGGCAGTATATGTTTACTCATACCACTTTGCTGATATCTAAGATGGATCCGATAAAATACATCTTCAAGAAGCCTTCTTTGTCCAGAAGGATAGTCAGATGGCAGATGATTCTGACAGAATACGATATACAGTACACGACCCAAAAAGCTATAAAGGGGAGTGTGCTAGCTGATCATCTGGCCCATCAAGCGGTAGAAGATTATCAATCCATGAAGTTTGACTTCCCTGACGAAGACATCTTGACATTGGACAACATTGAAGATTTCAGACCATATAACGGACCTGAACAAGGATCCCGATGGACCCTGTACTTTGATTGGGCCTCCAATGCGCTTGGTAACGGTATCGGTGTTGTGCTTATATCTCCAGAGGGTTGCCACACTCCTTTTATAGCCAAACTTTGCTTCAACTGTACGAACAACATGGCAGAGTATGAAGCTTGGATCTTTGGACTCAAGGCTGCCATAGACTTGGGAATCAAATCTTTAATTGTGTTTGGGGACTCAGATTTGGTCATCAGTCAGATCAAAGGAGAGTGGGATACTAAGCATCCAAACCTCATCCCTTACAAAGAACATGTCTTAACATTGTTACTACATTTCGAGCAGATTACCTTCGAGCACTTCCCACGAGAAGAAAATCAGCTAGCAGATGCTCTAGCTACAATGTCATCCATGTTTAAACTTAATTTGGATAATGAGGCTCCCCATATCACCATTGAATGGATGGACGAACTTGCACATTGTCACGAGATTAATACCGAAGAAGTATTGGACCAGCATTGGTTCCATGAAGTCAAAAGGTATTTCAAGGCTCAAGAATACCCTGAAGGAGCTACAGTCAATGACAAAAAGTTCTTAAGGAGATTCTCAGCTAAGTTCTTCCTAAATAATGGTATCCTGTACAAACACAATCATGATTCTATTCTGCTCCGTTGTGTGGACAAGATTGAAGCTGAAAGGATTATGGTTGAGTTGCATGAAGGTACATTTGACACTCACTCTAGCGGGCATACGATGGCTAAGAAGATTATACGGGCAGGCTATTACTGGTCTACCATGGAAGTTGAGTCCTATCAACACTCCCGTACCTATCATAAATGTCAAATCTATGCAGACAAGGTACACGTGCCTCCGGTTCCTCTAAATGTCTTAGCAGCTCCTTGGCCCTTCGCTATGTGGGGAATCGAGATGATTGCAGAGATCAAGCCTACAGCCTCCAATGGACACCGCTTCATTCTGGTGGCCATTGATTATTTCATAAAGTAGGTCGAAGAAACTTCTTTCGCATCTATTACTAAGAATGTTGTTGCCCGCTTCATCAAGCAAAATCTTATTTGCCGGTACGGTATCCCCGAAAGGATCATCACTGACAACGGTACAAACCTTAACAATACTATGATCATCGTCCTGTGCGAGCAGTTCAAGATTTAACATCACAATTCATCTCCCTATCGACCAAAGATGAACGGTGATGTCGAAGTTGCGAACAAAAATATTAAAAAGATCATAAAAAAATGACAGTCACCTACAAGGACTGGCATGAGATACTACCATTTTCTCTCCACAGGTACCGTACCACGGCTTGCACATCAACTGGGGCAACACCCTATTCTTTAGTTTACGGCATGGAAGTTGTTTTACCTATTGAGGTTCAGATCCCCTCTTTGAGAATCATGAAGGATGCAGGTTTGAGTGAAGATGATTGGTTTCAAACCTAACTTGATCAGTTGAACCTAATTGATGAAAAGAGGCTTACTATTGTTTTCCATGGTCAGACGTATCAAAAGCGGATGATCAAGGCTTTCAACAAGAAAGTCAGACGACAAGTGTATCAAGTTGGAGACCTAGTGATCAAGGGCATCATCTTGCCACAAAGTGATCCCAGGGGAAAATGGACTCCTACCTACGAAGGACCATTTGTAATCAAGAACATATTTTATGGTGGGGCAACGATCTTAACCACCATGGACAGCAACGATCTGCCGCACCCTGCGAATACATACATAGTCAAAAGATACTACGCATAAAAGACCTGCTAGGTTGACACACCTTGGCAAAAAAAAGGGGCATACCGGTGAATCAAAAACCCGAAAGGGACATTCAGGAAAAAAATTAGGGATAAATAAAAAAATTTGTACACCCGGCAAGTTGAAAACCGAAAGGGCGACTTGGGAAAAAAAGGGTTTCCCGGTGAATCGAAAACCCGAAAGGGCAGTTCAGGCAAAAGTTAGGGAATTTAAGTGTATGACTATGTCTCGTCGGATCACTTTAAGGACAATCTCTTTACAGACAAACCTGGAGCTTCTGGTCAATCCAATCATCTTCGAACGAAGCAATGAATGGACAAGATATTCAGAGTTACGAAGGCTATAGAAAAATGGGGACCCCATGGGATTTTTTACACATAGCTATCTTTCTTTGTATAAATTTTTATCATTTTTTATGACACCATCCTATTACTAGGATGTTTGTCTCCTTTGTACAAAATACTTATTCAAAGTAAATACAAAGATATCTCTTTAAAGTGCAGAAAACTATTTGCCTTTTTCTTTTTACATTTGTGTTTTATTTGCAAAAACGTCCAGTGATTCATTAGTGAACATATGCATTTGAACATAATTACCGTTTACAAATAAACAGGATGAAAAAGAACAATTACTGACAGGTTGAAAGGATAGGAAAACGTCTTTAGGCTATTCCATGAGCAGTCCCTATAGTACATCATCTAGATCCCCAGCGGAACTAAATTTCAAACCCTTAATACCCATCAGAGTTAAAACTTCAAACTCCCAATCTCCAGCGAAGCCAAAACTTTGAACTACAAATCCCCAGCAGAGCTTAAGCCTCCCATCCCCAATCGAGTCAAAATTTCCAACTATCAATCCCCAACGGAAACCATTCAGTTTTCTCTAAATTCCCCAGCAAGTTGTCTTGAAGTCTGAGAATCAACCAGATAACAGTTAACTTTTGTCCCTCCCCAACCTAGGATAACTCCCCAGTAGAGTGGCAGACAACCCAAACTCCTGAACTTTTTCCAAACAGGAATAAGCTTTTTCCCACAGAGTCCTGGACCTACTCCCCATCAGAAAGCCTTCTTCCCCACAGAGTCTTATTATTCCCCAGTAAGGTCGCCGGAATGAAGATTCTCATTCTTAATTTCCCACATAAGTCATCAGAGTTTTCTCTATTCCCCAGCGGAACAAGGATTCCCATTGTGTAATCCCCAATTCTCTGGATTCCCTAAGCAGATTTCTCAGGCAGTACATGGCATTACTCTCATAGTAGAATTTTTATCAATACTCCAACTCTAAGACTTGAAGGATCCCTGTATCCCTAGGAAAGTCATCAAGATTTTTTTTAAAATCTCCAACAGTCGCCAAGGATTTCTCGTCCTCAATAGTCAAGGATTTATTTTCCCAACAGCAGTCAAAGATTTTATTATCCCCAGCTGTCAAGGATTTATTTTCCTCAGCAAATCAGCTTACATGTGCATACATTACATCCATATATCATAAACATTGATAAAACACATATATTGCATCATACATTTCATGCAACATAACTTTGTGTTTCAGCTAACATTTTACCCTTTTTCAGGATAAGATTAATAGCTATCATTAACAATGTTCAAAGATTTCAGATACAATACAGATACACTCCAGACACGGAAGTCATTCTAATACTTATTCAGATACTAGTCCAGATACGGATGCCATCCTGATACTCATTCGGATTCAGCTTTCAGACTCCAGTTCAGATACACTCCAGACACGGAAGTCATTCTGCTACTTATTCAGATACCAATCCAGATACGCTCCAGACACGGTTTCCATTCTGTCACTTATTCTGATTTTCCCCAGCTTAGATATGCTCCAGATACGGATGCCATTCTGTCGCTTATTCAGATTTCAGATTCAGATACAATATATATACACTCCAGACACGGAAGTCATTCTGTTATTCATTCAGATTCAAGTACGGATACAGCTCAGAGATGCTCCAGACACAGATGTTATTCTATTGCTTATTCAGATTCAGTCTCTAGATACAGTTCAGATACGTTCCAGACATGGATACCATTCTGATACTTATTCTTCTGATTTACAATTTAAAGCTTAACAAAAATTCTTGGATGGCATCTACAAGCCGATCTCCAACAATATTCTATCACCTCTCCAAATGGCATCTTTAAGCCCATTCCCTCAACTACACTTTGACGAGTGCAAATTTACGGGCACTCTAGTGTCCAATCATCTTTTACCTTCGAGTCATGAACGGCAAAAATCGCCAATCTAACTCTTTAGGTTCAAGAAGATTGAACAGGGGCAGTTGTTGTACCCCAAAATTTTCCCTCTCATTTATCAAGATTTTCCTCACAAGACTTCTTGGACTCAAGACCAATTTAGGGTTTGCTCATCTCAAGACATCTCCTTGCATTGATAACCTGATATTAGGGTTTGAGTTTGCACAAGGATTTTTGGACCTTAATTGCTTCATGTGACTTTCATACACCATCTTGGACCCCTAAGATTTCTCATACCAAGTTCCAAGCCTTGAATCACATTTTTGCCCAGTCAATTGGACGGTTGACCTAAAAATCAGTTGTATTGGGGAAAAAGTCAACCATGGCCAATTTACAGTCAAACTTCATGATTTTTGATCCACAACAACAGTTTAAACTCATATGTACCATTTGATCAAGTTTGGATCACAACTCCTCAAGAAATTTGATCAAATCATCAAAAGGACAAAATGGTCAAAATTAGGGTTTTGACTGTGGAAGGGCAATTTCTGATTTTTAACCTAGCCAATGACCGATTGGGTTCAATAATGATTTCAAAGACTCATCTTGACCTAATCACATAGTTCAAAGGATCTCAAATGCATAGGGTTGACAGATGAATTTTGCAGTCAATTGATCAAAAGTCAACTGTGCACTGAAAACGCAAACTTTGACTTTTTGGTCAAAATCAAGTGCCAAGGGTCATAATTCATCAAGATATGTCAAAATGTGAAACTTGTTCACCAAGAAACCTAAAATTGCAAATTAGGGTTTTAATTTGAAATTTTTCATAACTTAGAATTTTTCTAAGTATGGAAAATTTCTAATTTTTTCCTAACTTTTCACCAATTTTTCACCATGATGAAATTGGATTCAAAGCAAACTTCCAACATAAACGTTGTAGTCCTCCATGAAATATACAACTTTTCTTCATAAAGTTTTCCCAAATAATGCTTGGATCTCAAGTTATGAATTTGTGAATAAGGGTCCATGAACTAAAAGACTTAGTGAAATTTTGCCCTAATTTAGGCAGGTTTTTGACCTAACTTCATGGACATTTTTCACCTAGTTCCAATAGGTATTTCAAAATGAATTTCAAATATGGATTGTATAGAATGTTGCAAGCTTTCTAAAATGTCTAAGAACTCTCCAAGATCATTTATGGTTAGGGATAATCGAAGAAGATAAAATGGCATTTTATCACTTTTGTTCAAGCCATGTTTACAATGCTTCAAGTTGCAAATCAGATCCTAGCATGCTTGTACCTTGCATTACAGGTCCTAAATCCCTTCTACATTCCATGATTAAATTCTAACTCAATGGATAATGGTTTTGTTTTGGCTTTTGAGGCATTGCACAAAGAATAATTCCATAAATGGCCAAAAGTTCACAATGCCATTTTGATAAAGCAAGCTTTTCCAACTTTACAATTCTTGAGCCATGGACCTGATCTTTTGTTGCAAGCAATATCCACAAATATCAGGCAATGTTTACCAACTCTCATCAGCCCTAGAACTAGAAAGTATAACACTTTGGCATAGTCACTTCAACCTTTCTTCAAAAGCAAAAAATTGGCAAAAGGGATAAGAACTTGCACATCTGTTAAAGAGAGGACTTGGCTTGATTCAAAAAAACTTCACAAACTTGTCTCAAGCAGAAACACGAGTTGACAATATCTAAAACACTCTCAAACACCAAAACACGTTTTTTTGCCCAAACAGGGCAGCTTCTGCAAAACACTTGCCAACTCAAAATTTGCTCGTGCGTTTTGCCTTGTAATACTTCAAACATCCTTCATACGTCCCACCTAAGCAATCCAAGCCCTTGTCCTGGTTCTGGAAGCTCAGTTTTAGACATCACCATTTTCATTTTGGAAGGTTGCAGGTTGACTTCTACAGGGAGTTTCAAGCATCCTCAGGGCCAGTTAAGCATTGGAAAAGCTTGAGGGAACTTCAAGGAAGCTCACACGATCTTCAGGCCTCACTCAAAGTCCCCACATTGCCATATCCAAACTCAGCTGAACAAGGTATTTTTCAAAACTCTATCTCTCTATTTAGGAGTCCTCAAGCTTTAATTTGTGAAGTAAAGATGTAGTCCTTAACATGGTGAAGTTGTACATATGCATAGTTATCATTTATATTAACTGAGTAGTGAGAATTTGAAACTTGAAGTTCATGAAAAAACTAGGTCCAAAATTAGGGCCATTAAAATTCTCTCTGACCTTTGAGAGTTAGGTCACAAAATGGATATGGTTGGAATCATGATCAAAAATGCTATATGTTTCATGTTGTAAGTTTTTGCTTTTGTGCAAGTATGTGAGAGTTTGCAAATTTGAAAAAACGCGCGCAGAAGTGGAAGCCGGAGGACATGGATGAAGTGTCTTGGGCCTGGCGCGCCTTGGGCCTGTTTGTTCTACTTACCACACCCCCTGGCTACTATCCACACCCCTCTTTGCATATTTTTATATTTTGCATATTTTTTTCATTTCTTTTATGTTTATTGACTTTAATATTTTTTTCTGAACATTAAAAAATCACAAAAATATTTTCTTAATTTTTTGCATTTTATTTTATTTTTTATCTTATTTTTTGCATAAAATATTGATTATTTAGAATAAATATAATCTATTTTCTTTAAAAAAATTATTAAACACATTTAAAAATATCATACATTTTTATTTTTATTATTCATACATATAAAATATTATTTCCATATATATTTTAATTTTTAATATTTGTAAATAATTTTATTTATTTTTTCTTGTACATAAATGGACAAATAAATATTAGAAAACCTAATTTTCTTTTAAATCAAAAACTAGGGTTTTTCACCCTTCCAAAATAACAATATAATTTTTCTTATTTTTAGGACTTAAATAATTTATTTTTCTCATACATAAAATAAATAAAAAAACATTTTGCATAAATACATTTTATTTGCATATTTAAATAATTGTTTATTTATTTATCTTGTACAATATTTCAATTGGGTTGTAATAATATTTAGGGTTTTATTTTGTGCAAATATCCCCATTCAAAAACTTGTATCCCCCCTCCCATAATAATTGTTGTAATAGCTTAGATTTATTTTACGCAATTTATCGCATTATATACATGTTTAGTAAAATTAGGGTTTGTATGATAAGACAAAATCAAACAAATAGACATGACCTAATCCAAGACAAAAATGCATGAAAAATGACACACATTGCACACAAGCACCCCTAGGGTTTCACCCACTTGTTGTCTTAAAAATGGCCATGATATGCATGCAAAGTATCTTGGCAAAATTAAACAAAAACAAAAGATCATAGTCCCTCGATGACGCTATCAAAAGGTTACCTAAAACAAATGATCTTGGTCCCTCAAAATGCTAAAGATACTTGGAAACATTG
The DNA here is from genome assembly GCA_948472305.1 of Vicia faba. Lineage (NCBI taxonomy): Eukaryota > Viridiplantae > Streptophyta > Magnoliopsida > Fabales > Fabaceae > Vicia > Vicia faba. Next base: position 1,335,866,813 of record OX451738.1, on the reverse strand, counting down.
CTATCATGGCCATACGATGACACATGCCCGTCCCGTTTAACATCCAAAGATAGGGTTGTTTATCAAAACAATGGTAAATCAACAATGTCAAAGGAATAAAAATGCATAGGAAAGACATTTGAGTAGGGTAGATAGTTCCTAGTTACTTGCTCTCTTCCAAACAATCCTTGCTATTTTCAAAAACAATCACACACACATTTTCAAAACACATTCCAAACAACTTTCAAAACATTGAAACATTTTTCAAAAGACAAACATCTTTGTATACATTCTTACGAATGAGAATCGTTACAAAGATTGCCTAAACGATGGCCTCTTTTCAAAATACTTTCAAAATCACACCAAACATAAAGCACCATTTCAAACAATTTCAAAAGCAAAGCAAGTGATCTAAACAAGTAACTAAGAGCCCATGGAAAACCATGGATGAAAAGGGTGCTAGCACCTTCCCTTTTCATAATCTACCCCCCGAACTCAAAAACATCTCAAAGGTCTTTCCTGTGCTTTTTCACCTTTCCTTTTGGATAAAAGAAAAGTCGGTGGCGACTCTTTCTAAACCGCGACATTTGCGATGAAACACAAAACCTCAAGTCAGTTCTCCCACCGTATAACACCTTCCCTCTCTGGGAGAATAGCGAGATGGAAAATGATCCTGACGGAATATGACATACAATATACTACCCAGAAAGCAATAAAGAGCAGTATACTAGCTGATCACCTTGCTCACCAAGCTTGGGAAGATTACCAGTCCATGAAGTTCGAATTCCCAGATTAAGACATCATGATGGTAAACAACTGTGAAGAACTCAGGCCATATGACGGACCTGAACAAGGATCCAGATGGACCCTGGTTTTTGATGGGGCATCCAATGCACTCGGCAATGGTATTGGTGCTATACTTATATCTCCTGAAGTATGTCATACTCCCTTTATGGCAAGACTCTGCTTCAATTGTACAAATAACATGGCAGAATATGAAGCGTGCATCTTTGGTCTCAAAGCTGCCATAGACTTGGGAATCAAATCTTTGAATGTATTCGGAGATTCAGCTTTGGTCATTAGCCAGATCAAAGGGGAATGGGACACCAAACACCCTAACCTTATCCCTTATAAAGAACATGTTTTGACATTGCTCCCACATTTTAAGAAGATTACCTTCGAGCATTTCCCGCGAGAAGAAAATCAGCTAGCAGACGCACTAGCCACAATGTCATCTATGTTTAAACTTAAATGGGATAACGAGGCTCCTCAGATCACCATTAAACAAAGGGAAGAACCAGCTCACTGTCACGAGATTAATACTGAAGAAGTAGTGGACAAGCCTTGGTTTCACGAAGTCAAGAGGTATCTCGAGGCTCAAGAATATCCAGAAGGAGCTTCAGTCAATGATAAGAAGTTCTTAAGGATATTCTTTGCTAAATTCTTCCTTAGTAATGGCATTCTTTACAAACGCAACCATGACTATGTGTTACTTCGGTGCGTAGACAAGGTTGAAGTTGAAAGGATCATGGCTGAATTACATGAAGGCACTTTTGGCACCCATTCCAGTGGGCATACGATGGCAAAGAAAATCCTACAGGAAGGCTATTACTGGTCTACCATGGAAGCAGATTGCTATCAACACTCTCGAACCTGCCACAAGTTTCAGATTTATGCTGACAAGTTGCACGTACCTCCGGTTCCTCTGAATGTCTTGATGGCTCTTTGGCCCTTTACTATGTGAGGGATTGATATGATTGGGGATCAAGCCAACAACCTCTAATGGACACCACTTCATCTTAGTGGCCATTGACTATTTCACAAAGTGGGTTGAGGCAACCTCATTTGCTTCCGTTACCAAGAATGTTGTGGCCCGGTTCATCAAGCAGAATTTCATCTGTCGTTACGGTATCCCGGAGAGGATCATTACAGACAATGGTACGAATCTAAATAATACTATGATCACCGCCCTGTGCGAGCAATCCAAGATCCAACATCACAATTCTTCCCCTTACCGACCAAAGATGAATGGTGCTATCGAAGCCGTAAATAAGAATATCAAAAGAATCATACAGAAAATGACAGTCACATACAAAGACTGGCATGAGATGCTAGCATTCGCTCTCCACGGGTATCGTACCATAGCTCGCACATCAACCAGGGCAACACCCTACTCTCTGGTATACGGCACGGAAGTTGTCTTGCCTATTGAGGTCCAGATCCCCTCTCTAATAATTATGAAGGATGCAGGGCTGAGTGAAGAAGATTGGATCCAGACTCGACTTGATCAACTAAACTTGATTGATGAGAAAAGGCTTACTGATGTCTGCCATGGTTAAATGTATCAAAAACGAATGATCAAGGCTTTCAACAAAAAGGTCAAACGCCAATTGTATCAAGTCGGGGATCTGGTGATCAAACGCATCATACTACTGCAAGGTGATCCCAGGGGCAAATGGACTCCTACATACGAAGGGCCATTTGTAATCAAAAGCATATTCTCTGGTGGAGCAATGATCTTGACCACCATGGATGGCGACGACCTTCCGCACCCTGCGAATGCAGACATAGGCAAAAGATACTACGCATAAGAGACCCGCTAGGTTGACACACCTAGGAAAAACAAGGGCATCCCAGCGAACCAAAAAGGTTCGGGAAAAAATTAGGGTTAAAATAAAAAAAATATGTACACCCGGCAAGTTGAAAACCCAAAAGGGCGACTTGGGAAAAAAAGGGTATCCCAGTGGACTAAAAACCCAAAAGGGCGGTCCAGGAAAAAGTTAGGGAATTAAAGCATATGACTATGTCCTATTCGATCACCTTACGGATAACCTGCAAACTCAACGGTTTTGATCAATTCAATCAGCTTTGGATAAGGCAACAAATAGAAAATATGCTCGGAGACACGAAGGTTATAGCAGAATGGGAACCCCATGGGATTATTGCACATAGCTATCTTTTCTTTGTATCAAAATTTTCATTTTTTATGACAACATTCTCTTACTAGAATGTTTGTCTCATTGTACAAAAGTACTTACTCAAAGTCAATACAAAGATATTCCTTTGGAAGTGCAAAACTATCTGTTTTCTTTACTCTTGTGTTTTGTTTACAAAAACGTCCAATGATTTATTTTTGAACATATGCATTTGAACATAATTACTGTTTACAAATAAACAAAATAGAAAGACAATCACTGATGGCTTTAAGAGATAGTGAAATCTCTCCAAGTTGTTTCCATAAAATCCCCCGCAGTATGCAGTTTAATCCCCAACGGAACAAAGCTTCCAATTATCAATCCCCAGTAGAAGTCGTTCAATTTCTCAGGAGTTCCCAATAGGATTTTACAAAGCAGTACACGGCATTTCCCTTACAACAGAGTTTACTTCTCTAAGTGGAAATTCTTCAAACTTCATAATAAGAAGGCTTACACTCCCTATCCTCAGCAGCAGTCAGGGATTTAATTTTCGTAATCCAATAGCAGTGCAGCAAATTAGCTCACATACGCATACATCACATCCATATATCATAAACATCAATAATACGAATGCATGTATCACAATCTCATTATATCATGCATTTCATACAACATGACCTTGCATTTTAGCTAACATTTTACCCTTTTCAGGATAAGGTTAATCAATAGCTACCATTAACAATGTTCAAATGTTTTTCATATACGCTCCAGACACAGATGTCATTCTGATACTCATTCAGAGTTAACTTTCAGATATAGTTCAGATACGCTCCAGACACGGATGACATTCTAATACTCATTCAAATTCAAATTTCAGATATAGTTCCGATACGCTCCAGACACGGATATCATTCTGATACTCATTCAGAGTCAACTTTCAGATACAGTTTAGATACGCTCCAGACACGGATGCCATTTTGATACTCATTCAGATTCAACTTTCAAATACAGTCCATATACGCTCCAGATACAGATGCCATTCTGATACTCATTCAGAGTCAACTTTCAGATACAGTTCAGATACGCTCCAGACATGGGTGCCATTCTGATACTTATTCAGATTCAACTTTCAGATACAGTTCAGATACGCTCCAAGACACGGATGCCATTCTGTTGCTCATTCAGTTTTAGTTTTCAAATACAATTCAGATACGATCCAAGACATGGATGCCATTCTGTTACTCATTCAGTTTTAGTTTTTAGATACATTTTAGATACTCTCCAGACACGAACTCTATTCTGATACTCATTCAGATTCGGCCTTCAGATATAGTTCAAATACGCTCTAGACGCGGACGCCATTCTGATATTCATTCAGATTCTCTTTTAGATTTGATTCAGCAATCATTTCTAGATGGCATCTACAAGCCCATCTCCAACAACTTTCTATCATCTCTCCAAATGGAATTTTTAAGCCCATTCCCTCTACCATCACATCACCGAGTGCAAATTTCTGGGCACTCTAGTGTCCAATCATCTTCCACCTTCGAGTCACGAATGGCAAGACTAGCCAATCTAACTCTTCAGGCATAAGAATATTGAACAGGGTTAGTTGTTGTACCCCAAAATTTTCCCTCTCACTTATCAAGAATTTGCTTACAAGATCTTCTTGGGCTCAAGACTGCACTAGGGTTTGATCAGCTCAAAGACACCTCCTTAAACACTAACGACCAAAATTAGGGTTGAGTTTGCACAAGGATTTTTTGAACTTTCAATGTCCCATATGACTTTCATGAATCATTATGGACCTCCAACATTGCTCATGTAAAGTTTCAAACCTTGGATCACATTTTTGCTCAGTCAATTGAGTAGTTGACCTAAAAATCAACTATATTAGGGAAAAAGTCAACTATGGTCAATTTACAGTCAAATTTCATAATTTTTTATCCACATAAACATTTTAAACTCATATGTATCATTTGATAAAGTTTGGACCATAACTCCTCAAGAAATTTGATCAAATCTCCAAAAGGGCAAAATGGTCAAAATTAGGGTTATGACTAGGAAAGGGCAATTTCTGATTTTTGACCTAGAAAATGATCAATTGGTTAAAGTCATGATCTCAAGAGTCCAATTGCATCATTTTGACCTAATGACATGGCTCAAAACATTTCAAGTTCATTAGATTGACAGATGAATTTTTCAGTCAACTGATCAAAAGTCAATTGTATACTGAAAAGTCAAACTTTGACTTTTTGGTCAAGTTCAAATAGCAAAGATCATAACTCATCAAAACATGTAAAAATATGAAACTTATTCATCAAGAAATCAAAAAGTCAAGATTTCATTTTGAAAAGTCAATTTCTAAACTTAGAAATTTTTCTAAGTGTTGGAAATTTCTTATTTTTTTCATAACTTTGAGAAACAATTTCACCATGATGAAAGATGATTCAAGAGAAACTTCCAACATGAAATTTGTAGATATCCATGAAATATACAACTTTTCTTCACACAAATTCTTCCAAAAATTCTTGTATCTCAAGTTATAATTTTATGAACATGTGGTCATGAAACAAAACACTTAGTGAAATTTTGCCCTAATTTGGTCAGGATTTTGACCCAACTTCATGGCACTTTTTCATATAGCTCCAATGGTAATATTCAAAATAAATTCAAATATGGTTTGTAGAGAACATTGCAAGCTTTCTAAAATGTCCAAGAACTCCTTGAGATCATTCTTGAGTAGGGAGAATCGAAGAGATGAAGTTACGGTTTTTTCACTTGATTTACAAGGCATTTTGTGATGAACCAATTTCAAAATTCAAACTATGTTGCATAAACACTAATTTGAAGGCCTCAAACTTTTTGGGAACTCCATAATTAATGGTTTACACAACTTTTAGAGGTCTCACTTCAAGCATTCAATGCATGGACATGCTTTATATACATTTTTGGAAGAAAGGTTACATTGCCATTTTGATAAAGTGACTTTTTGCACAAAACTTGTTCTTGAGCCTTGCACTTGTTCTCTTCTGATAAAACAAGTCATATAACTCATAAGAAATTGTTTAGATACTTACAATCACCCAGCCCATGCTTGTACCTCCTCTTGAAACTTGTTTCCCACTTTTCTTCAAAATCAAGTAACCTAGCCAAAAGCTAAAAAGTTGTACTTCTGATTGTCCAAAGCTCTCAAACATTTTTCTTTATACATACACAAACCATTAGCCACAAACACATGAATGCTCATGCCCTGAAAACACCTAGAACTCAAAAACACATCTCATACTTCCATTTACACACAAACTGACCAAAAACTTGAAACTCATAATCTACCCGTGCGTTTCTTGGCCTTTTGGTTTCTAAAGCCTCTAAACATCATATAGAATTGATCCCACACCCTGTTACAGAACTGTAACACCATTAATTACATCCTCCATTTTTAAAAATAGAGCTTTGCACATTGACTTCTCCAGACCATTTCAGTCATCCATTGCTCCAGCTAATCATTGCATTAGCTCTTGGGACCTCAAGGAAGCTAACCTGATCATCACCATCACTTGAAACAAGCTCAAACTCAAAACATGATTTCCAGTTTTGAGGTAAGTTTTCTTAACTTTGAAATATTCATACAAGCATCATTAATGATTTATTTGTGAATAAAACATGTAGATATCATTGCCCTGAAGCTAACCATGTCCATAGTTTCCATTAATTTTGCTTGAGCTTAGAGAATTTTGAGACTAAAATTTTTGAGATTTTTAGGGTTCAGATTAGGGCCATTAAAATTCATGCTTACCTTTGATCTATAGTTTTAATGCTTTACGTTTCTGAAATCGTGAGAAAATTTGCTACAAGTTTCATGTTTACAGTTTTCATTTTTGATGTGAAATGAGCAAGTTACAGTTGGTCTGGCTGGAGGTTGAAGATGAAGTAGTCAGGGCGCATTTTGTATCATACACTTATTGTTTTGCTTATGTTAACGGATGTATAGCCACCCTAGTGGTAGAAGCGCGCGCCGGTAACCTTTAGGACCTGGGTTCGAGCCCCAGTGGTACCCTTTTCATTTTTCACATTTTTGCTTTCTAATTTTGTTTTTTTTTTGCAGGCGATGGGCCTTGTTGAGCTCTTGGTCTTTTTTGTTTTTGCTCACTAACCCCCATGCAGGTTGTTTGCACCCCTGGCCCAGTTTATTTTATTTTCATTTCATTTATTTTCTTAAATATTTTTCCTAATACTAAAAAATCATGAAAAATACAAAAATAATAGATTTATATTTTGACTTAGTTTATTTTATTTTTCTCACACAAAAAATTATTTTATTAATCATACTTTATTTATTTTTACAAATCATCTTGTAAATTTAATTAAAACTAGGTTAGTATTTATTTTTTCTTTTATACCTATTAAAATATATTTATCTTAATATTAAAAAAGGCCAAAAATATTTTATAAAACTATAAATATTTTCAAGACAAAAATACCAAAAAAAAAATACTTTTTCTAAACTTATTTTCTTTAATCAATTAATGAATTAGGGTTTTATTAATTTCTTTTCTTAGTGAATTAGGTTTACTTTTAAGTTTAATTAATTATATTAAGACAAAATCCCTTTTCTCTAAAAAATCCAAACAAATACCCATTTACTTCACATTTTGCATTTTTGTACATTTACTCATTTTTGTATATTGTATTCATTTAAATCCTTGTACATTGATACCAATTCAATATAGTTGTAATAGACTAACTAGGTTTACATTCTTGCAATCCCCATTCAATTTGTACACTCCCCTCCCACAAATGTTGTAATAGCATAGTAACTTTAAATTCTGCAATTTATCGCTTTTATATACAAATGCTAGTAATTAGGGTTTGTATGGAAAGACTAAAACCAATACTTAGTAAACCCTATTTCAAGACAAAATCAAGTATGAAAACAATACATTTGCACACAAACACCCCTAGGGTTATTCCACTTGGTTTCCTTATACAAAATGACCATATTACGCATGTGAGGTATCTTAGCAAAAATAAGAAAATACAAGATCATAGTCCCTCGATGATGCTATCTAAGTTGCCTTTCAAATGATCTTAGTCCCTAAAAGAGAATGCTAAGATACCTTGCAACATTGTTAATCATGGTTATACGATGACCCACGCTCGTCCTGTTTACATCCAAAGATAGAGTTGTTTACCAAATCAATGGTAAGACAACAATGTCAAAGGAAAAGAAAATGAACAAGAGAGATTTTTGAGTAGGTAGAATTCTCCTAATTACTTGCTCAATTTCAAACAAAACATCCTTGCTATTTTCAAAACAAGCACCTACACTTTCAAAACATCTTACAAACTTGAAAACATTTTCAAAAGATCAACATCTTTGTATACATTCTTACGAACGAGAATCATTACAAAGATTTCCTAAACAATGGCCTCTTTACAAAATACTTTCAAAAACACACAAAGCACAATTTCAAACAAAAGTAAGTGATCTAGCAAGTAACTAAGAGACCATGGAAAACTATGGATGAAAAGGGTGCTAATACCTTCCCTTTTCATAATCTACCTCCCGAACTCAAGAAACAATCTCAAAGGTCTTTCCTGTACTTTTTCACCTTTCCTTTTTGGATAAAATAAAATTTGGTGGTGACTCTTGCTAACCGCGACATTTGTGATCAAACGTAAAACCCTCAAGTCAGTTCTCCCACCGTATCACAATGTACCTTTGGTTTCGTTAAATGTCTTGACTGCTCCTTGGCCATTCACAATATGGGGTATTGATATGATTGGAGAGATTAAACCTACCGCTTCCAATGGGCATTGCTTCATCCTTGTCGCTATTTATTATTTCACAAAATGGGTAGAGGCAGCCTCGTTCGCTTCTGTTACCAAGAACGTTGTGGCTCGGTTCATCATACATAATCTTATTTATTGGTATGGTATCCCAAAAATAATTATCACAGATAATGGTACCAACCTCAATAATACTATGATCACTGAGCTTTGTACGCAATTTAAAATCCAACATCATAACTCTTCTCCTTACCGGCCAAAGATGAATGGCGTTGTAGATGCCACCAATAAGAATATAAAGAAGATCATACAAAAAATGATGGTAACATATAAAGACTGGCACGATATATTACCCTTTGCTCTTCATGGCTATCGTACCTTAGTGTGTACATCAACAGGGGCAACCCCTTTTCCCCTCATATACAGTATGGAAGCTGTTTTACCCGTTAAAGTCCATATCCCTTCCTTGAGAATCATGAAGGATGCAGGTTTAAACGAAGATGAATGGATTCAGAATCTACTTGATCGTTTGAACCTGATTGACGAGAAGAGGCCCGTGGCTATTTGTCATCGTCAGGTGTACCAAAAACGTATGATTAAAGATTTTAACAAGAAGGTCAGACGTCAGGTATATCAAGTGGGTGACCTAGTAATCAAGCGCATCATCCTGCCACAAGGTGATCCCAGGGGCAAGTGGACTTCTACATACGAAGGACCATTTGTGATCAAGATTATATTTTCCGGCGGAGCTATGATATTAACCACCATGGACGGTGATGACCTTCTACACCTTGTAAACGTGGACATAGTTAAAAGATATTACGCATGAAAAAAGACCCGCTAGGTTGACTGGCCTGGGAAAAAATAAGGGCATCTCGGCGAACAAAAAGGGTTCGGGAAAAAAATAGGGAGATATATATATATATATATATATATATATGAAAAAAATTTACACTCGGCAAGTCGAAAACCTGAAAAGGCGACTTGGGCAAAAAAGGGTATCCCGGTGGACTGAAAACCTGAAAGGGCGGTCCAGGAAAAAAAATTGGGATTAAAAGCGTATGACTATGTCATGTTGGATCACCTTACAACCATACTTCATTATCAAATTGACAAGTTTGAATGGTACGGATCAATCTATTCAGCTTCTGCCAAGCAACAAAGTGACGAGACGCTCAAAGATATAAAGGCAATAGCAGAATTGAAACCTGGTGGGATTATTTCACGTAGCTTTTTTCCCTTTTGTGTACCACGTTGTATATTTATCAATTTTTACGACGACATTCCTCTTATTAGGATGTTTGTTTCCTTGTACAAAAACGCCTGTTATGGGCAGACTTTCTCAAATTAATACAAGATCACCTCTTTCAAAGTTCAAAACTATTTGTTTTTATTTTTCTGTTTTGTTTGCAAAAACGTCCATTGATTATGTTAAATGAACATATGCATTTGAATATGACTACCGTTTACAAATATATGCATAAAAATGGAAAGACAATTACTAAGGGCTTTAAGAGTTGGGTCAACATCGAAAAGTCATATGTAAATCCCTACAGAGAAATCACCCCTAGAGGACTATCTTCACAAAATTCATCATCAGCAAAGATACATTCCTCAATAAAAAGGATCAATCATTTCTCTAGCATCTTGGAGACTTCCCCAGCATGGTCTATAGACCTCTTGGATCCCCCAACAGATTTTCATAAAATCCCCAAGTAGTTTATGAAACTTATTTCCCCAGTAGAGTTTATTTCTCTAGCTATGGAAGATAATCCCCCGGCGGAGCTTAATTCTCCAAGTTGGTAAAATCTTCCAACACAAGACTTTTCTCCAGCAGTAGTCAGGGATTTATTTCCCCAGTTCAACGATACTACAAGGAGCAACTGATATGCTCATATTCATATATCATTTACAAATGTCATAGCATATAGATATAACACAATCTCATTTATTTTGAAAACATCATTTCACAATGCATTTTATACATCATGACATTACATACAACTAACTCTTTACCTTTTCCTTAAAAGATATATCACCAGACCGACGTCATCAATTACTGGTAGGACAAAGCAATCTTATCAGGAACATGGACATTTTCTGGCTCAGATGAATCAACCAAATATTTATTCTGATACTTCTTCTAGATAAAAATAAGCATAAATATTTATTGGCTCAGATTAAATCGACCAATGATTTATTTTGATACATCTTCCAGTAGATATTTTTCTAGCTCAGTTTAAATCGAGTAATGATTTATTCAGATACTTCCTCCAGTTAAAGACAACAGAGACCTCTTATGGCTTAGATTAAATTGACCAATGATTTATTCTGATACTTCTTCCAGTTGAAGATGGTCGTACATAGTCGCTGGCTCAGATTAAATCAACCATTGATTTATTCTGATACTTCTTCTAGCGGACCTTTTATTGGCTCATATTAAATCAACCAATGATTTATTCTGATACTTCTTCTAGTTAAAGATACAGAGACCTCTTCTGGCTCAGATTAAATCGATCAATGATTTATTCTGATACTTCTTCCAGTTGAAGACGGTCGTAGACATTTTCTGGCTCAGATGAATCAACCAAAGATTTATTCTAATACTTCTTCTAGATAAAAATAAACATAAATATCTGATGGCTCAGATTAAATCGACTAATGATTTATTCTGATACATCTTCCATTAGATCTTTTTTTGGCTCAGTTTAAATCGACCAATGGTTTATTCTGATACTTCTTCCAGTTAAAGACAACAGAGACCTTTTTTGGCTCAGATTAAATTGACCAATGATTTATTCTGATACTTCTTCCAGTTGAAGGAGGACATAAATATCTTATGGCTCAGGTTAAACCGACCAATGATTTATTTTGATACTTCTTCAGTAGATCATCTTCTGGCTCAGAGTAAATCGACCAATGATTTATTCTGATACTTATTCCAGTTGTAGACATTTTCTGGCTCAGATTAAATCGACCAATGATTTATTCTGATACATCTTCCAGTTCTGGCTCAGATTAAATCAACCAATGATTTATTCTGATACTTCCTCCACTAAAAGACAGCAGAGACCTCTTTTGGCTCTAATTTAAATCGACCAATGATTTATTCTGATACTTCTTCCAGTTGAAGACGGTCGTAGACCTTTTCTGGATCAGATAAATCAAACAAAGATTTACTCTGATACTTCTTCCAGATAAAAATAAGCATAATTATCTGCTAGCTCAGATTAGATCAACCAATGATTTATTCTGATACTTACTCCAGAAAAAGATGACATAGACCTCTTCTGGCTCAGATTTAAATCGACCAATGATTTATTCTGATACTTCTTCCAGTTGAAGATGGTCGTAGACCTTTTTTGGCTCAGAGAAATCAACCAAAGATTTATTCTGATACTCCTTCCAGATAAAAACAAGCATAATTATCTGTTGGCTCAGATAAAAACAACCAATGATTTATTCTGATACTTCTTCCAGTTTAAAGTTAATATTTACTTTGTATGGCATCTATAAGCCCATCTCTGACGACTCTCCGTAATCTTCTCCAAATGGCATTTGTAAGCCTATTCCTGATATCATCAACCAATAGCATCACTTCGTGCACAAGCGAGCGCAAATTTCTTGGCACTTTAGTGTTCAATCATCTTCCACCTTCAGATCACGAAAGGCAGGTAAGCCAATCTAAAATCCTCAGGTTTAAGATGATTGAACAGGGGCAGCTGTTGTACCCCAAAATTTTTCCTCTCATTTTTATTTAAAACATACTCCTAGAGGTCTTCAAGTGCTCAAGGTTGACCAAGAATTGACCAGACAAATTCTCCTCCTAAGCAATGGATCTCCAACTAGGGTTTCATTTTTCACAAAGAAGTTCAGGTTTCAAAGGCCTCAAGTTATTTATGTGGTCCCTAACATGTCCTCAAGAATATCCATGCCAAGTTTCATGCCTTGCATCACAAGTTTGCTCGGTCAATGGCTCAAATGTTTGAAAATTAACTGTATTAGGTCAAAAGTCAACTATGGCCAATATACAGTCAAACTTCAAGATTTTTTTGTCAAAATCAACATGATGTAGTGATATCCATCATTTTATAAATGGTTGATAATGATTCCTAAAGGAATGCTCTCAAATCATCAAGAATCCAAAATTAGGAAATTAAGGTTTTCTAGGAAAGTTCAACTGAACTTTGACCAGGCATATCTTCCACGTGCTTCATCCATTTTGCCCCAACCAAAGCTCATTGTGAAGAAAATTCAATTACATACAGCTTTTATTTTGTCCTCAAGTTCAAAAAATGCATCATTTGAAAGATATGAGCCAACATATTACATGTCTTTTTGAAAGTCAACAAAAAGGCATTTTTTGTCAAGGCAAGTTACATCAAGATAAATTCTCCAAATGGAAAAATGGTCAACATAGAGATTGTAGGGGACATCTTGAGATTTCTAAAAAGTCATAGATAATCTCCAAAAGATAACAATTGAGAAAGTTATGAGTGGTACAAGTTGGGCAAATTGGTGAGAATGCAAAAAGCTAACTTCGAGCAAAAATGCATTTTTAAGTTCATTGACCTATTTTGTGGGATTTAAATATGTTTATGACTTGCTCAAGGACCCATAAATTCACTCTCACCTTGCTTTTAATTTTTTTTCTCTATTTTATCCATATTTATTTTGTTTTTATTCAAATAAACACAAAATAAATTGCATAAATAATAAATAAAAAGTATGGACACATGGGCTGATGATTTGGGTTGATATTTGGCCTTAGAATTCATTCAAGGCATGAGGAAAAAGACCAGGTTCAACGTATGACAAGAAAGGCAAGAAATCATCAAATATGGCAATTCTTCAAAGTCTTAATTTTTGCTTTCAAAACCATGATCAATGCAAGGATTCTTGCCATGTTTATTCACCTTTCCATTCTTCTATAAATATACAAGTCAACCATAAGCCAAGGACACGAAATCATCACTTGGAAAAAGCTCTCAAAATTCTCAAAATTGTTTAAAGGTTGTAAAAATTCAAAACCTGATTTCCAGCCTTCCTCCATCCAATCTCGTGCCATCTTTGCACTCCTGAGGTCCCCATGAGTCATTTCCATCCCTCACCTTGGCCTAAAGCGCGCCTGAGTCGGCCATACAAGTTGCACCATTTGGTATAGTTTATTTAAATATAATCTCGTTAATCTGAATTTATTAATCCATTTGACATTTGCATACATGTTTGTAGTCGTATATAGAGCAGGTTGGACGTGAAGCATGTAAGTTTTGAGGCCTGGTTCATGAGATGCCATTCTCAACCCCGATTGGAAGCTTGGCTTTGAAACGCAAAATTCAGAGACCTTTAGCAAAAACTAAGGCCAGATTTGGACTCACCACATCATTTTAAGGGGGGTAGGGATATTTGGATCCATTGATTTTGCTTACTTTGCAGGTTATGGCTTGGAACCCACCGGAGAAGACAACCGGAATTTTGACTCTGGTGGTTTGACTCCGGTGAACATCGCGTCATCTTCTCATTTGCTTGTTTGAATAAGTTGCGTGCATGTTTTATTTTTTTTCATATTTTTGACTGATTTTAATATATATATATATATATATATATATATATATATATATATATATATATATATATATATATATATATATATATATATATATATATATATATATATATATATATATATATATATATATATATAAATTAACGAATGAATAGATGACCTGGTGGTGAGAAGCGTGTGTGTATGCCTAAAGGGCCTGGGTTCGATCCCAGGTTCTGCATTTTGTTTTTCAACATGTTCTTTTTTTGCAGTTTTTTTGAAGTGCCTGGGCCTTCAAGTAGATGGGCCTAGCAAAATTTCAATCTCACCCCCCCCCCCCCTGTAACACCCCAATTCTACCCGACAATTATATATACAAATCAGAGTCATAAAATTCATGCAACTGAATCAGGATGCCACAAATTCAACTTTAAAAACACATTGCATTCAATGTGGATACATAACACTTTAAACTTCGGATGAACCAACAGCAGAATAATTTAATCTCTTAATCCAACAACTTGAACATCTACGCAGCGGAATCATAATAACATCTTTGTCCAACAATTACAACAAATTCAAAATATTGAATACTTAGCAATAAACAAATTAAAGTTCAACAACTGAAATAATCAATAACTAAAAGCAACAAGCGTTCGTCCCTCTGAGTGTTACGTATCAGAGCAATGACACAGACTCGAACTACCGAAGGTATACTTCCTTCACTCTGGATTACGTGCATGTTACCAATGTAAGGGTAACATTCAAATAGAGGGGTGAGATATCTAAAAATATAATAAAATGTATGATAAATGATATATTAAATTAGATCACATAACATCACCACTTCTCATTGTATAAACAACAATACTCACAACAGAATACCAACAATATACACATTTATTGCATCAATACACAACTTCTTTATGCAATCATATAATGCGACTCAATATTATGCAAATGCATGTAGTACCATTGGAGCAGAATTTCCATCTCAAAATAATTGCCAATAAATAGAGGCATCAACAAGGCATAAGACTTCATCTTAATATTCTCCAATACTGACCATCTTAACGAGCATCAGCTCCATCTTGAAATGTAATATATGTGA
This sequence comes from Vicia faba, assembly GCA_948472305.1. Lineage (NCBI taxonomy): Eukaryota > Viridiplantae > Streptophyta > Magnoliopsida > Fabales > Fabaceae > Vicia > Vicia faba. The sequence continues at coordinate 1,335,851,470 of OX451738.1, read as the reverse complement.
CACAATCATGAATGTAATAACAAAAACCATAATTAACGACATCTCAACACAACATCATCGTTGGCCAGAAGCCTACATCTTAATAGCTGCCAATTATTAGAGGATCTCAACATCATTCATCAACATCATTCATAAACATCATTCATCAACATAATTCATCAACATAATTCATCGCATAATTCATCAACATAATTTTACAGCAACTCAGCCACAACAATAATACAACGATAGATCGACAATCCCTCAACTTTGGCCATAGGCCTACAAAATGATATTTCCTATTATTAATAAATCATCTAAGGCTTACCTCTAGTTAACAAACCTCTACATATTATTAGTTATGTAATACTACATCATTATCATCATTAGTCTTACTATTATGAACCAAACAGTAATCTATAATCGTCTTATCCCCATCATTCTTCACAAAATCATCATAGCAATTAACGCGGGAATCTAACTCTAATCCTAATTTTAGTACTATTATTTACTCTCCTTATCCTTCATTTTAATCCTTAATAATGAAGTTCATCGCGTCATCTATTCAACGCTTCAAACGGCACCCCAAACGGAGTCCGTAACATCAAGTTATAGCCTTCAGAAACAAATCTGGCAAAAATCAGACTACATGAGTCGATGCATAACGTTTTGAGTCGACGCGTACTGGGATAACATCCTGTATGAGTCGATGCATAATCCCTTTGGATTGACTCATACTAAGTCTACAACACCACATGTATCGACGCATGCTCCTTTGTATCGACTCATCCTGAGTCCAAAAACCTGCATGTATCGACGCATGGCTTTTGAGGTCGACGCATATTGTTTTGTCATGAATATTTTCTGCGATTTCACTGTGTTTTCACTATGATTTCCCTGTCTTAGGCCCTAAAAACATCCTCTAATCATAGGTAATCTTCAATTACAATTATCCTATATTTCTACAGCGATTATACAGCATTAGGGCATCATTACTCATCTCTAAATTATTGATCTTCATCATACAACAACATATACATTCAAATCATAAACAAGACAACTTTTCACATCTAATCCCATATACTACTTATCATAAACCCTATTATAGAGTCAGAACCCCACCCTTACCTTGGATTGAAGGTTGCTCTACAACTTTTCCGGTTGAATTTCGTTCTGCCTTTTTCCTTCTTTTCTGCAACTTTCACATTCTCTTTCTCTTCTTCCAACCCTTATTTCCTTCTCTTCTTACTGCTTCTTATTTTTCCTTATTATTTCTAAAAACTAATATAATAACCTTATCATTCTTATTATGTCGTAATGGGCTTAAAACTCCTACACCCCCCTTCTACTACTTCTAGTCCTTAAAATAAGCCCACATCAAATAATATTATTATTCTAATATTATTCCACAACTTAATAGAATAAATAAATCTAATAACAATAACACATCAACTATCATCATAACACAACTTCACAAATAATCCAAAAATAATTTAATTAAATAATTAATTAAATTACGGGCGTTACAACTCTCCCCCACTTAGAATACTTTCATCCTCGAAAATTTACCTTAATCAAACAACTCAGGATAGGAGTCCCGCATCTTGCTTTCCAAATCCCGAGTCATGCTTTCTCCGATAGCTCCTAGCTAAACCACTTTAACCAAAGCAATCTCTTTGCCCTTCAGAGTCTTTATTTCACGATCCGCGATCCGTACAAGCATCGTCTCCACTGTAAGGTTATCCCGTACTTGCACATCATCCATATGAATCACATGAGATGGATCTGAAATATACTTTCCTTGTTGTGACACATGAAACACATCATGCAAATTCGAAAGATTAGACGGTAATGCCACTCTATAAGCAACATTCCCCACTCTCTCTGAAATCTTATATGGTCCAATAAAACGAGAAGTGAGCTTCTTAGACTTCAATGCTCGCCCAACACCAGTCACAGGTGTAACTCTCAAAAACACATGGTCACCCGCTTGAAATTCTAAATCTTTCCTTCGCTTGTCATGATAACTCTTTTGTCTACTTTGGGAAGCTTTCATCTTTTCTCGAATCAACTTCACCTTCTCAGTAGTCTCATGAACAATTTCAGGTCCAAGTACTCCACTTTCACCAGATTCATGCCAACATAAAGGAGTTCTACATCTTTGACCATACAACGCTTCAAAAGGTGCCATCCCAATACTAGAATGGTAACTGTTATTATAAGTGAATTCTATCAATGGAAGATAAGTATCCCATGAACCTTCCTGCTCAAGAACACATGCCCTCAGTAAGTCTTCCAACGATTGGATATTCCGTTCAGTCTGACCATTTGTCTGAGGATGATACACCAAACTCAACCTCAACTTAGAACCCAACGCTTCTTACAAACTCTTCCAAAAATCAGAAGTAAATCTTGGATCTCTATCCGACACAATGCACAAAGGAACACCATGCAGCTTCACAATCACACTAGTGTAAATCTCAGCCAACTCCGACACTGGAAAAATGATGTTAATAGGAATAAAATGAGCCGACTTCGTGAGCTTATCAACAATCACCCAAATTGAATCATGTCCTCTTAAAGTATTAGGTAATCCTGTCACAAAGTCCATTGAAATGCTATCCTATTTCCATTCTGGAACTTCTAACGGTTGCATCAACCCTGCAGGCTTCTGATGTTCAACTTTCGACTTCTGACAAGTCAAACATGCATACACAAATCGAGCCACATCACTCTTCATTCCAGGCCACCAAAACAAACCTTTCAAATCTTGATACATCTTTGTAGCTCCTGGATGAATACTCAACTTACTTCTATGACTCTCTTCAAGTATCACTTTCTTCATCTCAGCATTATTGGGAATACAAATCCGGTTACAAAACCTCAACACATCTTGCGCATCAAACTTAAAATCGCTATTCTCATACTGATCGATTCCAACCATCGAATCTACCAGTTTCACATCCAACTTTTGAGCTTCTCAGATACTGTCTAGAAATTCATTATTAATCTTCAACATACCTAACATAACACTCTGTGGCGTCACCTCGCAAACTAAGCTCATATCTCTGAACTTTTCAATTAATTCCAACTCTTTAACCATCATTGTTGACATATGTAAAGTCTTTCGACTCAACGCATCAGCTACCACATTCGCTTTTTCTAGATGATAATTCAAACTGAAATCATAATCCTTTAACAATTCCAACCATCTTCGTTGCCTCAAATTCAGCTCTTTCTGATCGAATAAATACTTTAAGCTCTTATGGTCACTAAACACTTCAAATCTAGAACCATAAAGATAATGCCTCTAAATATTCAACACAAAGACAACTACAGCAAGCTCCAAATCATGCATAGGATAGTTCTTCTCATGAGTCCTCAACTGCCTTGACGCATAAGCAACTACCTTATTACTCTGCATAAGCACACCTCCTAAACCCATCTTAGAAGCATCACAGTATACCACAAAAGGCTCTCCTGGATTAGGTAATGTCAAAATCGGAGCTGACGTCAACCTCTTCTTCAATTCTGTAAAACTTTATTCGCACTGAACATCCCATACAAAAGTTGTACCTTTACAAGTAAATTTAGTCAATGGAAGTGCCAACTTAGAAAAACCTTCGATAAACCTTTTATCGTAACCAGCTAATCCCAAAAAGCTTCTAATCTCAGTAGCTGACTTCAGAGTTTCCCATTGCAACACAGCATCAACCTTCAATGGATCTATAGCAATGCCACTACCTGAGATCACATGACCAAGAAAACTAACCTCCTTTAACCAGAACTCACACTTAGACAGCTTTGCATACAACTTCTTTTCTTTCAAAACTTGCAATACTACTTTTAAGTGTTTTGCATGCTCTTCTTCTGACTTAGAGTAAATCAAAATATCATCAATAAACATCACCATGAACTGATCCAGATAAGCATGAAAGATACGATTCATGTATTCCATGAATACTCCCGGTGCATTAGTAACACCGAAAGGCATCACCGAATACTCATAATATCCATAACGCGTTCTGAAAGCCGTCTTCTGGATATCTTCATCCTTCACTTTAATCTGATGGTAACCCGGCCTCAAATCAATCTTACTAAACACACGAGCATACACCAATTGGTCCATCAAGTCATCTATTCTTGGCAGCGGATACTTGTTCTTAATCGTCACTTTACTCAGCTGTCTATAAACGATACAAAGCCTCATACTTCCATCTTTCTTCTTTACTAACAACACTGGAGCTCCCCACGGTGATACACTTGGTCTTACAAACTTCTTTTCAAGTAACTCTTCCAATTGCTTCTTTAACTCTGATAATTAAGATGCAGACATCATGTATGGTGCCATAGACACGGGTCTGGTACCAGGTACAAGATCAATTGCAAATTCAACTTCCCTCTCCGGCGGTACATCAGGAATCTCATCAGGGAAAACTTCAGGAAATCCATACACCACCTGCAATTCCTCAATTATAGCTTGAGTCTCTACAGATAGTGACACCTTTAACGAGAACATTTGTGCTTCTTCTTGCATCAACTTCCTCAACTGTCTAGCAGACAACATACTATATTCCTCTTCTTCAGGAGTAGAAAGCCTCACAGACTTGTCATAACAGTTAATATGAACACAGTTATGCTCTAACCAGTTCATACCCAAAATCACATCCAAACCTCTTAACGGTAAACAAACTAAATCAATAGCAGAGTCTCTGTCGAAGATCAACAAGGAACACTTTAAACACGCAAAAGAAGTAGTTACTGAACCCTTGGCTGGAGTATCGACGACCATTACTCCATTCATAGAAGACAACATAAGACCCAATCTTTCAACACAATCAGCAGCGATAAAGCAATGAGTAGCATCGGTATCAATAATAGTAATTAAAGGAGTACTATTAATGAAACATGTACCTCTGATAAGTCTGTCCTCAGCAGCTATCTGATCCTCAACCAAAGCGAACACTTTACCACTTGTTTGCGCCCTCTTTGGTTTCTGACACTGACTATCAATGTGCCCTTCTTCACTACAATTGAAACAAATCACATCCTTATGCTTGCACTCAGATACAACATGTTCGTTCTTACCACAATAAAAACACCTCTTTACTTCAGCAGTGCACACATTACTCTTATGCCCAGGTTTCCCACATTTAAAACAAACCACACTAGCAGGAGCATCCCCCCACTAGTCCTCTGACCCTGAGCAGCTTTCTGCTTACCTTTACCAGCTGGGGTATCATAAGGCTTACCACGATTCTGTTGGTACTTACCCCTCTCCTCACTGATAATCTTGTAATGAGAATTACTATCCTCTTCATAAATTCTACAACGATCAATCAAATCAGCAAAGACACGGATCTTCTGGTATCCAACTGCCTTCTTGATCTCTTGGCGCAACCCATTCTCAAACATGCACTTCGAAAACTCAGCATCTGCCTCACCATAGTGCGGATAAAACTTAGCCAACTCAGAAAGTACTTCCTCAGAAATTCCCTATGGAACACAGCCCAAGTGACATTTTCACATGCAGCTTCCAATCTCTGACAAGTCTCTAGCCACCAGTCATCAGCCTCAACTTCTAGCATATGAGTACATATCGAACCTTCTGCGCTGGACTGTAATCCATCACAGGGAAGATTCTCTCAATCTCTTTCAACCACTGCAATGCTCCATCAGGATCATATTTTCCATTGAAGGTAGGCGGATTCTCTCTCTGGGAAGTCGCCAAACTACGAGATCCAGCATTCCCGTCAACATTCGGCTGATTCTCCATCGCATGCGCCATTGCTTCTAAAGCAGCAGCAAGTGCAGCATCATTCCTTCCAGCCATCTAAACTTATCACTACAACATAAACAACGATTAGAACTCAAATTAACAATACTCGATTGTTAGACAACTACAACTCGACAACTTGGTCGAACGGACCAACCTTTACTCTGATACCAACTTTGTAACACCCCAATTCTACCCGGCAATTATATATGCAAATCAGAGTCATAAAATTCATGCAACTGAATCAGGATGCCACAAATTCAAATTTAAAAACACATTGCATTCAACGTGGATACATAACACTTTAAACTTCGGATGAACCAACAGCAGAATAATTTAATCTCTTAATTCAACAACTTGAACATCTATGCAGCGGAATCATAATAACATATTTGTCCAACAATTACAACAACTTCAAAATAATGCATACTTAGCAACAAACAAATTAAAGTTCAAAAATTGAAATAATCAATAACTAAAAGCAACAAGCGTTCATCCCCCCGAGTGTTACGTATCAGAGCAATGACACCGACTCGAACTACCGAAGGTATACTTCCTTCACTCTAGATTACCTGCACGTTACCAACGTAAGGGTAACATTCAAACATAATGGGTGAGATATCTAACAATATAATAAAACGTATGATAAATGATATATTAAATTAGATCACATAACATCACCACTTATCATCGTATAAACAGCAATACTCGCAACAGAATACCAACAATATACACATTTGCTGGATCAATACACAACTTCTTTATGCAATCATATAATGCGACTCAATACTATGCAAATGCATGTGGTACCATTGGAGCAGAACTTCCATCTCAAAATAATTTACAATAAATAGAGGCATCAACAAGGCATAATCCTTCATCTTAATATTCACCAATACAGACCATCTTAACGAGCATCAGCTCCATCTTGAAATGCAATGTATGCGACACAATCATGAATGTGATAACAACAACCATAATTAACAACATCTTAACACAACATCATCGTTGGCCAGAAGCCTACATCTTAATAGCTGCCAATTATTAGAGGCATCTCAACATCATTCATCAACATCATTCATCAACATCATTCATCAACATAATTCATCAACATAATTCATTGCATAATTCATCAACATAATTTTACAGCAACTCAGCCACAACAATAATACCACAATAGATCGATAATCCCTCAGCGTTGGCCATAGGCCTAAAACATGATATTTCCTATGATTAATAAATCATCTAAGGCTTAACTCTACTTAACAAACCTCTACATATTATTAATTCTGTAATACTACATCATTATCATCATTAATCTTACTGTTATGAACCAAACAGTAATCTATAATCGTCTTATCCTCATTATTCTTCACAAAATAATCATAGAGATTAACGCGGGAAGCTAACTCTAATCCTAATTTGGGTACTAGTATTTACTCTTATCCTTCATTTTAATACTTAATAATGATATTCATCGTGTTATCTATTCAACGCTTCAAACGGCACCTCAAACGGAGTCCGGAAACTCAAGTTACAGCCTTCGGAAACAAATCTGCCAAAAATCAAACTACATGAGTCGACGCATAACGTTTTGAGTCGACGCGTACTGGGCTATCATCCTGCATGAGTCGATGCGTAATCCCTTTAGATCGACTCATACTGAGTTTGCAACACTGTATGTATCGACACATGCTCCTTTGTATCGACTCAGCCTGAGTCCAAAAACTTGCATGTATCGACGCATGGCTTTTAAGGTCGACGCATACTGTTCTGTCATGAATATTTTCTGCGATTTCACTATGTTTTCACTACGGTTTCCCTTCCTTAGGCCCTAAAAACATCCTCTAATCATAGGTAATCATCAATTATAATTATCCTATATTTCTACAGCGATTATACAACATTAGGGCATCATTACTCATCTCTAAATCATTGATCTTCATCGTACAACAACATATACATTCAAATCATAAACAAGACAACTCTTTTCACATCTAAACCCACATACTACTCATCATAAACCCTATTATAGAGTCAGAACCCCACTCTTACCTTGGATTGAAGTTTGCTCTACAACTTTTCCAGTTGAATTTCGTTCTGCCTTTTTCCTTCTTTTCTGCAACTTTCACGTTCTCTTTATCTTCTTCCAACCCTTATTTCCTTCTCTTCTTACTGCTTCTTCTTTTTCCTTATTATTTCTAAAAACTAATATAATAATCCTATAATTCTTATTATGCCTTAATGGGCTTAAAACTCCTACACCCCCCTTCTACTACTTCTAGTCCTTAAAATAAGCCCACATCAAATAATATTATTCTAATATTATTCCATAATTTAATAGAATAAATAAATCCAATAACAATAACACATCAACTATCATCATAACATAACTTCACAAATAATCCAAAAATAATTTAATTTAATAATTAATTAAATTACGGGCGTTACACCCCCCTCCCAAATTTCTTCAACAACAGTAGGCCCGTTTTTCCTATTTCTTTTTCTTTTTTTGCTTTAATTATTTTGTTTCTTTTAAATTTTTTTATTATAATCATAAAATCAGAAAAAAAATTCATTAAAAAATGTAGATTTAGGTTTTTCTTTAATAAATTAATTAATTTAATTATTTCGACTTTTTATTTCATTTTAAAATCAATTAGATTTAGGTTGCAAATCTTTTTCTTAATAAATACAAAAAACATGTAGAATTAACCTTCTTTTATTAGTTTTTATTTTCATTAATAATCAATCATTTTGTTACTTAATTAAAAATAGGTTTAGTCATTTAATTAATTTTAATTAAAATATTTTCTTAAAATAAACAAAAACAACCCAAAAAAGAATTATCTTAATTTGCATAGATTTCCTTAGAGTTTTAAGCAAACGTTCTTTTTAATCCTTGCACATTCACTTTACTTCCCGCATTGTTAATTTCTTATTATTGTATATGCCCATGGATTGTAATAGACTAATTAGTTTTTCTTTACTATTTTTACCCCCAGTTTTGGACTTGTAATTCCCCCTCCCCAAAGTCATGTAATAGTTAAGTTTAATTTCCTCACTTTAATTTCATGCACTGATATTAAACTGTTAGATATATGCATAATATGATTGCATGACAAGAACTAAAAGCAAACGTTAGCAAACCTAAAATCAAAGAGAAATAACCTAATACAACACACTCACACAAGCGCACCTCTAGGGTACTCCCACTTCAGTTGCCTTCGAAATAAAACATTCATAACTCTCGAATGTGAGGGATTTTAGTGGCTACCCTCTGGTTTAAAGATCACAAAAATGACCCTCTCGATGTTGCCTCAGTATGATCTTAAGACTTTAGGATGGTTACTAAGGTACCTCACCAAGTTGCCTTTGTGATTGTACGATGACCCTCGATTGTCCCTCAAACATCCAATGATGGGGCTACCTACTCACTAATAGTAGGATAGTATTGTCTAAGGGAAAAGAGGAAAAGAACAAACCTTTTCGAGTAGGTAGATAGTTCTTAGATTCTTGCTCAAAATAAAACATTTTCCACACATGCACTCCTTTCTAAAAATATTTTCAAAGATACTTTGTATACTTTCTCAACACTACGAGAAACATTACAAAGTCCTCCGCACCAAGGTGTCTTTTCAAAATACTTTTTTCAAAACACACTGTTGTACCCCAAAATTTGACCTCCTATTTTTATTCAAGGCATGCTCATTAAGGTCCCCAATTTCTCAAGGTTGACCAAGAATTGATCGGATAAATTCTCCTCCTAAGCAATGACCTTTCAATTAATTTCACTTTTCACCAAGATGTGTGAGTTCCAGAGATTCAAATGATTTCCATGACGCCCTATATGCCTCAGCATAATGGCGCGACTAAAAGAAAGAAAAGAAGTGTACATGACAAAGTGTAGGTCGAAGGCTAAAAATATGCCTAAGGGTTTTTGTGTCGAAGCATCTTCGACAGCAGTATGCAGGCTAATTTAATGCCCAACGAAACACTAGGATTGAATGAGGGCTAGTTCAAAAGAAAGCGTGAGAAGGCTTTTATGAAGCCTTCGATTGGGAGAGCTGGTAATGAGCGCCATCGAAAGGTTCGTTTTCAAACATTGAAATACAGGCCATTCGAAGTATTACAAGGAGAGACCTTTTGATTGCCATGTTGTTTGAAGGGGCGCTTTGAATAGAAGAATATTTTGAATTCGAAAGATTTTATCTTATCCAAAGAAGTACGTGGAAGCCTAATGGTTCGAAGGGCATGCAATTTTCAAACATGGCATGATCGAAGGATAGTTAGAGACGAAGCAGCCAAATATGAGTCATCTTAAAGTTTTGGGAGCAATGTATTTCAGGCATGTGCCTAAACAGACAAGGAAGGATTTGGGTAATCAAAGTAAAGGCTTGGTGCTATAAGTCATCCTTCGATTGGCGCATATAAGCTATATTCACCAATCGATGGTGAACTAGTGATCAGCAAGAAAGATATTTTTGTGGACATAAGAAAAGGGTGGGAGTTGGAATCAAAGACCCACCTGCACAACTACATTTGAAGGACATGACAAAATGAAGTTTCGATAGGCCAAGATGAAGAAGTATTTGAATTGAGCAAAATGAAGCTTCGACGGGCTAAGATGAAAGAGGTGATGCTTCGATTGGTCTGATTGAAGGAAAAGAGATTCGAAAGGGACAATAGTTGAGTTCGATTGGGCAAATTGGATAGTTTTCAGATCAAGCAGCTAAGGCAGATAATGGCTCAATCGAAGAAGCCACAATGATGAGGCCTTGGACCATTCGAATTAGAACTCAGAACCATCGAAGAACAAAACTTGGGAGCATTCGAAAAGTCAAGATGTGGGAGTGAAACCTGTCCAGGTTCACTCAAAAATTCAAAATTGTAGAAAATCATCAGCAATGGCAACCTTTTAAGACTCTCGATTCTACCTTCAAAGCCATGGTTAATGGTTGATTCTTGCCATTTTCGTTCATCACTGCACCCCTATAAATATAGAGCTAAAGAGAAAGCAAAAGAGGACAGCCACACATGCATTAGCCAGACGAAACACTGCCTCCAGAGACAAAAACATTGCCTACACACGTAAGAAGCTGCCCCAGAAAACCACCCCAAATTCTTCAAACCTTCACAAAGTTGTCACAGTTGAAGCAATCTTTGCAGGCCTCCTCAATCCAAAGCAAGTATTCCACTCATTCCCTCTGTTGGTAACAAGCCTTCGATCTCAAACTCATTCAATATGTAATTTAAATCAATATTGATCATATATCCATGCTATGGATGATGTTTGTGATTGTTTTAACGTGTTACATGTGAAATCAGTACTAAAGTAACAGGATACCATTACTAGGGCATGTGAAACGGATTCCTTCGAATCTTAAAATCCAGGAATCTTTGTCCTCTTGGCTTGTGCAGCGCGCATGTGTTGATTTCGATATATATATATATATATATATATATATATATATATATATATATATATATATATATATATATATATATATATATATATATATATATATATATATATATATATATATATATATATATATATATATATATATATATATATATATATATATATATATATATATATATATATATATATATATATATATATATATATATATGTGTGTGTGTGTGTGTGTGTGTGTGTGTGTGTGTGTGTGTGTGTGTGTGTGTGTGTGTGTGTGTGTGTGTGTGTGTGTGTGTGTGTGTGTGTGTGTGTGTGTGTGTGTGTGTGTGTGTGTGTGTGTGTGTGTGTGTGTGTGTGTGTGTGTGTGTGTGTGTGTGATTTGTTTTGCTAATGGAATGTTATAATTTTATTTGTACCAATGAATGAACAAACAACTCAGATGGTAAAGGGGAACGTGTGCAGTGGAAAGGGCCTGGATTCGATACCCAGGTCATGTATTATGTTTTTCTAACAATTATCTTGCAGATCCAGTGTGCTACATTTCAAACACTTCTCATGCGCCTTCAAGTTCTAGCCAATGGATGACAAGGAGATCAGATCCAAGGCTCCAAGAGTACCACCTCATGATGGACCCTCAATAGCCAATAGCACGGGATCCCAATGTCGCCTAGGCTTATTTTCATTCCGGCTAAACAAAAATCCAATTCACACCCCCTGTTACCCTTTACTATCTTGGTCCATTTTATTTTGCTTTTAATTGTTTTTTTTATAGCATTATAAAGTCAGATAAAAAATCACAAAAAATATTAGGTTAGTATTTTCTCAATTAAAATTTTTTAAATTAATTGATTAATTATTTTAACCCTTTTCTTAATTTAAAAATAAATAGATTTAGGATTTTTTAAATTAAATTTATTTCCATAGGTCAAAAACAAACAAAAAGATTTCATTTTTCTTAGGAATTTTAGACATATTTTCAATTCGCGCGTTTACTTTTACTGTCGCACTTTTGCATATTATTGTATCTGCTTACTGGGATGTAATAGACTTAACTAGGACTTTACTTTGCTGCTTTTTAAATTTTCCCCATTTTGGACTTGTAATAATCCCCCTCCCTGAAGTCGTGTAATAGTTAGGATTTTATATTTCTGCACCTTTAATTACTGCAAATTATAAACTGTTTAGATGTATGCTAACTAGGATTGTCTGGAAAGAGAATGAAAAAAAAAAGCTAGAAAACATAACACAAGACTAAAATAACTGAAAAAACACAATTGCACATGCGTACTGCTAGGGTATCCCACTTTGGTTGCCTTCAGAAAACAGTAACAACTCTCGAAACGTGAGAGATTTTAGTGGCTACCCTCCAGATTAAAAGATTATAAGTTCCTCGATGACCCTCTCAACGTTACTAAGGTCTCTTGCCCAGTTGCCTTTGTGACTATAAAACGTGCCTTCGAATGTCCCTCAAACATCCAATGACCAGGGCTACCTACTCACTAATAGTAGGATAGCACTGTCTAGAGGAAAAGAACGACCCTTCCGAGTAAAGTAGATAGCTGATTAGATGCTTGCTCAAAAACAAACTTTTACGCATACACAAACTTATTTCAAAAAAACATTTTGAAAACGCTTTATCAACACTCTTGAGGACTGATACAAGAGTTATCATAAAGCAAGCTGCCTTACTATTGGCATTTCAAAATACTTTTCAAAAACACACAAAACACAAAGTATTTCAAAATGAGCTAAGCATCTAAGAGCCCATAGAAAACTACGGATGGAAAGGGTGCTAACACCTTCCCTTTCCATAATCTACCCCCTTACTCAGAAATAATTTTGAAAGGTCTTTTTCTGTTCTTTTCACTATTTCCTTTGTTGGATAAAAGAAAAGTCGATGGAGACTCTTTCTTACCGTAACATTTGCAAATACAAATGCAAAACCAGTATAACAGTCTGTTCTATCACCGTATCACAGAACTGGCGACTCTGCTGGGGACTAATAAAAACTTGGGGTTACCTTAGAGTTTAGTTCATTTCAATTTTCTTTACATTGTGTGTTTGTATGCTTTATCTTTGAGGGCTTGTTTAGATTATTACTAAAAGATCCTACACCTGGATCTGGGACGCCTTTTAGGTAAGCAACAATAGATCGTGGAGATTGTATGGTGTAGACCAATATGGTCGAAGCGATGGCTGCGTTAGTGTGACACATTTGTTGGTACCGGTATCCCTTGTGTTAAATCGAGGAGAATATGGGGCCGCTATGTGGTGTCATAAAGCAGTAACGGACCTTAGAACCTTAGTTGATCAAACTTGGCCATTAGAAAGTAGTGAGATAGCCAGCCACGGTATAAAGCTGAGGATTGGTTGATACTCGATGCTACACTCTTTGAGATCGAACTTTCAGGATATTTCGGCCGCGAGAAAAGGTTGCTTGAGCTGAAACAATGCCTAATAAAGAAAGATTAGTGATATTGAGACTCCTTAGAACCCGGTTACTTTTCAAAGACAGGTTGAACCAACTAAACTTCAAGAGGGTACTCACCTATAAACCCCGTGCAAGCCTAAACCTAAGGTCTTGTGTGATTTTTTGCTTGTGTGTGATTAAATTGTTCAAACATAACATCATGCATCATAACATCCATTCTCATTTCACTAACCATTTAAAAGGATCTTTAGGGCCTGCGATGCAGGTTATGATGAACCAGGCGTCTAGCAAGGAGCAAGGGGATTTATTTTCCTATAGCCAATGTCGTCAAAAGATCAAAGCATAATAACTTGAGTCAGAGGCTATGACCCACTCGACATGGTGAGCTTGATTCTTGTAGAAGGACGGTCAACAAAACGAAGGTTCTTTAATCAAAGCTGCAGTTGGATTCTAACATTTTCTTGTGTTCACCCTGCAAGATCCTTGAAAACATTGCATAAACATTATCATGCATATCATTACATTAAGCATGTATTTCAAGACAGATTTATTATCTTTTCGTTGTTTATTTCAGCAAAAAGAAATGGCTTTTGAGCAAACAGTTAAGGATCTTCAAGCACAAAATGCTTAATTCCAACAAATGTTCCTGGCTCTGGCTAATGGACAAGAAGATCTGAAAGCTCTCATCACCAAAGAGAAGAAGAAGAAGAAGAAGAAGGAAAAGAAACCGGTCGGCATCTTGAATATGGGAAGAAGGTTTAGAGGACCAGCCAAGTGAGCCCTAGATTTCGCAACCCCGTCAAATGAGGGGGACAATCAAGAAGAGAAGCCAACAGAAGAAAACCATAACCCTGGAACTGGTGAAGAAGAAGCTGATTACTATGAAGAACAATATCCTCCTGCTGATGATAAATACAAGCAACTGGAGGATCGTCTTAATTCTATGGAAATTCAGAGGGTACTTGGTCTGGATTTTGAAGAGTTAGGGATGGTCTCTGGAGTGGTCATTCCCCAGAAGTTCAAAGTACCCATATTTTATAAGTATGACGGTGTCTCCTGTCCTAAGCTGCACTTAAGGTCATATGTTAGGAAGATTCAGCCCCACATTGCTGATAGGAATATGTGGGGTACATTTCTTCCAGGAAATTCTATCAGGGACTCAATTGGAATGGTTCTATCAGCTGGAGGGAACTAACATCCGCAACTGGGAAGATCTGGCTGCTGCTTTCTATAGGCAATACCAATATAATGCTGACCTTGCTTCAACTCGTACACAACTTCAAAGTATGTCTATGGGTTCCAGCGAGGGTTTCAAATATTACGCCTAGAAGTGGAGGGATCTTGCAGGAAGGGTCCAGCCTTCTCTGTCTGATAGAGAGCTAGTAGACATGTTCCTGGGTACTTTGTCTGGTCCATTTTTCAACCATTTGATTGGAAGCTCTTTAGCCGGATTTACTGAGTTAATATTGACTGGGGAATGAGTAGAAGCGGGTATCAAGAGTGGTAAGATTCAGAGGGACGCATCTTCAAGTACAATGAAGAAACCCTTCACTGGAAAGAAGGAGGTCAGTGCTGCTTATGGCCAGAGAAATCAAAGCAAAACTGAACGTCGTCCAACAGTAGGGGCTGTGATGATCTCCAACCCTACACTAAATAAACAACAAAACAATAAGCACAGACAGGAAGCACCCAGAAGACAGTTCACCCAGATCAACATGTCCTTATCTCAGGTTTTGCCACACCTGTTAAAGTCTAATCTGGTTACTCTAAAGGAGACTCCTAAAATTCCAAATATTGTATCTCCCACTATAATCCAAATGCTCGATGTGCCTACCACTCTAACAGTCTAGGGTATGATACAAACGATTGTTGGGCTCTTAAGAACAAAGTGAAAGATCTCATTGAGGCAAAGGAGATTGAATTTGATCCTCCTAAGACCCCAAACATCATAAATGCACCAATGCCTAAGCATGACCCGGGAGTCAGTGCTATTGATGTTGTTTCTACTACAGAAGATGCTGATGGTAACTGCAACGTGGACAAGTGGATCTTCCCAACTATCAGCGGTGGACTCAACAATTGGGAGGCCAAGCATTTTGTTCCCATTACTTTTATTCAGGAGTAATTGTCTTTTTGTTTTTGGAATATGTAATATTTAAATAATATGAACTCTAAAGCCTTGTGCTTTACCCAAGGCACAACGGTCTATTTTGTGAGGGTTATTACTTTATCTTTGAAATAACCGGCCAAGCCGTCATCTGATAATGAAATCAATGAAGTCGCCACCAAACGTCTTTTATCCCGCCGAAAGGGAAAGGTAAACATCGAGAAAACCTGAAGAGGGTGAAATCATAGTCTTGGGACCGAGACATCGGGTAAGGTAGTCTATTACGCAAGGGGAATGTATTAGCACCCCACACGCCCGTAGTACTCTACGATATTCACTCTTGTTTGTTCTAATCTAAGGGTGTGTGAAATCTATAACTAAGCTTAATAGCTAAAAGAAAATACAAAGAGGGAATGCATGCAAAATAAAAGAGAAAATAATGTAGGGAAAATAAAAGTTATGCTCGTTCAGGCCCTACCCCAATGCCTACGTATCCCTTTTAAGGAATCAGAGCAGTCGTAGTTCGACTAATATATTTTGGTTGGTTTGTGTTTTTTAGTTAAGACAAAAGCAACAATCAAGATGGAAAAACATCAGATAAAATGACAAAACATCAACAATGATGATAAAGCAACAAAAAAGGATAACGAGACATCACATAATAACACAAACTCAGATAAGATGATAAACGTCAGCATGATAACAAAATATCAGATAAGACGATAAAACATTACACCTAATAATGACATCGGAAATCAAAGTAGGATAACAAACATATGCAATGGAGAAACATCGACAACAAACATATGCATTGGCGAAACGTCAGCAAAAAGATGGCCAGATAGCATGGCAAAGATGATGAGACATCAACAATCCAGATGATAAAAAATCAAACCTAACAATGATATTGAGAATCAAGGTAGGATAACAAACATACGCGATGGCGAAACATCAGCAATAAACATATACGATGGCGAAACATTGGCTAAAAGATAGCAAGGTAACATAGAAAAGATGACGAGACATCACAATTCAGATGATAAAACATCACACCTAACAATGATATTAAGAATCAAAGTAGGATAACAAACATGTGCGATGGTGAAACATCGGCAAAAAGATAGCAAAATATCATGGCAAGGATGGCAAAACATCAATTTGACAAGGTTTAAAACAAATCCAAAAGGCGCATAAACAATTAAGATTGGTTTGTATTTTTTACCTTAAAAAAGGATTTGAAAATTGTTAGATGTTTTATGCATTTTCTAAGGAAAATAATTTTTTTGTTTTAAATGCAAGAATGCAAAGGAAAAGAAAACATCTAAGGGAGACTAACCTAAATATATCCCTAATGTTATCATACAATGATTGATCCTATAATTGAGCTTTGAAGGGAAATCTCTACCATATGTTGACATGCATGGATAAAAATCCTAATGTCTATCTCAACTCATCATCTATAGATGAATTAAGAAGTCCTAAAGGAGCATAGCAAGGGTCTGCCACCTAAAACTATGTCTATCTCGAATCATCATCTATAGTTGAATCGAGAGCTCCTAAGGGAACTTGCCGAGGGTATATCATCTCAAAACATGCACACAAAGATGAAATCAAGCAAGCAAGCCAATAAGCTCAAGAGAGCACACCTAGAGAGATCATATCTAGGCTATCATGCCAAAGAAAGTCTAACAAAAACTATCCTGTAGGGAACATGCAATGAGAGCGAAGTCGTGATCTCAATTTCTAAATTGAGTGACTCATCAATCAATAAGGAATCAAGGAAAGCGATAAAATCATATAGGGATCATGCACTGAGAGTGAAGTCGTGATCTCAATTTCTAAATTGAGTGACTCATCGATCAACAACCAAGGAAACAAACACAAACACAAGACATATAACAAATGAAGTGCAGAATGCCTGCTATAGGTCTTTAAACAGCGACTTCGAGCGCATGCTCTTTATTTCATACTTCTCATGATATCTAGTAAATAGTAAAGTACTGAAATGAGATAAACAAGGGAAAAAACCAAACAGATATCAATCCGTAGCAAAGCCTGTCAAAACAAGGAAACCCAGAAAACTTTGAATAAGCTTCATCAAGCAAAGAAAAGAGTCTGAAATCAAACGCTCGGGATAAGTGTCGAAGCACCATCGATGTTAAAATAAATCACAATCAAAATCTCGAGCATACCCACGTATCGCACGGTAAACCTGCACAAGGCTCAGGTCTCAAAAAGCAAAGGTGAATTAAAAAAATCTCAAGCAATCGAATAATCGGGATTTAATTCCTAAATAAAACAAATAAAAAAATCTAACATTTTTTATTAATGTTTTGTTACATCAATATTTGTTTCTAACAAAAATTGTTATCTAACAATTATGAAAATAAAGAACTAAAAAAAATTAACCAAAAATTCTACACATGGGGTGCAAGTCAGCAAATAGGGAGTGATGTCCAGGAAGTTCCAAAAGCCCAATCACTTAGGGTCCATAAGTTGTTTTTGTATGCAAAACAATAGTCTGCTGCCAAAAACACGCCCTTGGGCCTAAGAGAGATTCGGCACAGAACATAACAAGATCCAATCTGTATTTTTTTATATTTTTCTTCAACTTGTTATCAACTACAAAAAAACATCCCAATGGGTCATACAAGAGGTGTAGAATTCGGTCCAATAACACACCTCCATCACACAGATCCAATATCCAAGGGACCGTGATCCAACTTTCAGCATTATTGATTTATAAATAAAAAAATAGAAAATAAAATTAAAAGAGTAACAGTGAAATATGATAGAAAAAGGATACGGTGTTGTTTGGTGAAGATGCTAGGTTTATTTGAATTGTGTTTGTTTAGCTCTCTCTTATTCCTCTCAAACAAGCGTCGCGGCTTCATCTTCTTCGATGAAACAGTCATCGTAGCCAAACATAACTCGTCGTCGGTCCTCTTCATTTTGTATCGTCTCATCATCTTTGTCTTTGCTTCTTCGCCTCAACCTTCTTCTGATTTGTCTCAATATTGTTACAGACTTTCAGTCTCCTTTCGACAAATTCTTCGCTGAGTTTTGTCTCAGCTTATCTCAACAGTCGTGGCTTCAACATAGAGCTTCACCTTCTTCTATTTTGCAAATTCCGTCTGCGTTAATGTTGCTACGTGCGTGAATCATCATTGGTTATTGTCTGTCGATGATGATGGTTGAATGTTGCAGAGATGAATTGTTGGAAATATTGAAGAATACCGAAGCAGGGAGAAAGATTGATGCAGAACGGTGAATCGATGAAAATGAAATGCAGTTAAAGAATCGAGAGAATACAAAGAAGAGTGGTGAGTTTTCTATGTGTTGAATTGATGAATCTAATTCTTGTAGTGTTGCAAATTGTTATTGATATCAAAATTAGGTGTGGAATCGTTGATGTCCTGGTTATTGCAGGTTACAACGATGAGAATGATTTTGAAGATTTGTGATGTTGTTGGATATTGAAGAAGAATGTGATGAAGATGTTGGTGTTGTTGCAGAAGCTTCAGGGTAATTGAAGGACGGGGAAGGTGGAGAAGAGAGGAGAATAAAGAGTTTTTTTTTTGAAGAATTGATGATTGAATGATGATGATGATGATACAAGAAGATGGTGGAAAAAGGTTGAAGAAGATGTAGAGATTAAAGAATGATAGATGGAAGAAAAGAGAATTTCAGAGAATTTCAGGTATTTTTTGTGATTCTCCCCAGTGAAACGTGAAGAATGAGTCAGATTGAAAGAGAAAGTTTATTATATAACAGCAGAAATTTGTTATGGTCGAATCGATCCTAGCCTTTGGATCAGAAAATCGGTTAGAAAATGGATGATGTGGATTGAGATACTTCTGAGGTTAGTTTGAGGATTTTGATTTTCTGAGTTTTTTTCTTTACATGATTTTGTGATTTTTTTCTGCAAAAGTCTCCTCTGCATCGATCAAGAGGAAATATGGGGTTTTATATGTAGCCGGAGATGGCAAAGTCAGTTAAAAATTGGAGAAATATTAACCATGTGTTTGAGAGTTCGTTAGAAAAAATGGAGGGTGTTGTACCCCAATTTTTGCCCCTAAGATCCCTTCATCATACCATGTTGATTTATTCACAATAAGATCACACTAGGATTCTTTGTTCCCATCCCTACTTTGAGTTTTGCTCCTTTTGAGGAATTACCAAACACCTGGACTTATGTTCCTTTTGTGATCATTAATATTGTTTTGTTGTCTTCATTTAACTAATAAAATACAATGTTGGTTTGTCTTGCTTATTATACATGTAGGTGAAGGGGAATGAGATTTAACAGATTACTCCATGGGTTCATAAGTTTATTTCCATGCCCTAGCCAATAAAAGCTTGAGAAGTTCAAACCTTCTCATTGAAGTTGTTTTGGAAGAAATGGTATGGCAAGGTTTATTTTGGTTCACCACATTTCAAAGTTATCAAGATTTATTCAAAAGTACAAGGGGTTGATTGGAGAAGTTGTTATGTTTGGACAAGGCCTTGTTCATATTGGTCACAATGGCATAGTTTTCTCAAATTTCAAGATATGTAAGTGGTTTTGGTGGATAAGAGTTCTCATTATCATCCTCAACAAATTCTATTCACAAAGAAAGAATATTGTTACAAGAAGTTTGTTCAAACTTGTCAAAGTTCCTCGAGGCATTTTCTTGATCTAGAAGCTAGGATTTTGAACTTCAAAGGAGTATATCTTGCTCATATTTTGGTATTTTTGAATAATTCTAAAGACACACTTCTCTTCAAAGTGTTATCAATAAATCACTTCAAAAGTTCCAAGGAGTTTTCATTTGGAAGAAACTTGATGAAGAAGAAAGATTACAAGTCCTTCAGATGAATCCCCAATTTTCCATGTGTGACTTCAAATGATCATAACTTGGTCAATTTTTACCACCTTGAGCCCATTCTTTTTCCATAATGATCTTGAATATGTGAACTTTATTCCTTCTTTTATGTGCAAAGTGGGAAAGTGGATGGAGGTTGCCTTAAATATGCAAAATATTATAGGTAATTTCATGATGTTTGGCCAACTTCAAAAAGTCATAACTTTCTCAATTTTTGGATATTTTGAGTGGTTCAAGTTTCAAAATGTCATTCAAGAGATCTACTTCATTCCATATTTTTTGGTCAAGAGCAAATTTCAAGTGGAAGGCCATGTTTGGATGCAAAAGATTATAGGTCATTTTTAAAGAAGAATTTGAAATATTTCTAAGTATGGAAAGTCAACCCTTTTTCTTCAACTTTGACTCAATGCAACTTTCAGCTCAAGCATCCATTTGATTCCATTCTTTTTCCATTGCAAATCTTGTAACCTCATCTTTCTAAATCATTAAGAATCATACCCTAAGACCCCTTGAGTTAGAAATGTCATGGATTTGAATTTGGTAACTTGAAACTGAATTTTCCACAAAGTCAGAATTTTGAAATCCATAATGTGACTTCTAAACACGAGATTTATGCGTGTTTTTGATTTAAACTTGATTAGCAAACTTTCCAGAAGTGATTAGCACCCTAAAACGCAAGATTTGGTTGAGTTTTGATGGAAATGAAGTCACACTTCACTCGTGCTCGACCTTTATTCAATTTCCCTCCAATTTTCATTCCCATTCACTTCCCTATAAATAGAGGGTCATCCCCCATTCATTTCTTCAATCTTTGAGAGCCAAGAACACCATGCCAAAACCTCACACGAACCCATCTTTTTTGAATTCAGTTTCTGAGATTTAAGCTTCCTTTTCCAAAATTCTTTGTGCATTCATCATCCTTAAGCATCATACAAACTCTCCGGCACTTAAACCAATCAAAACGAGCCATAATTCAAGCTACAGAAGTCCAGTTTCAGAGCTTCTTCCTTGAACTTCGAAAAGGTAGAATTCTCCACCATTTGGATCCAAATCAAGCACTAATCTATTCTACTCCTTCTCCTGATTCAAATGTTGCTTACAATTTTTAAATCCATTGAGAATTGAGAGAGAAATCTCAAATTGGAGGTACTCGCTATTTTTTGGGTTTTTGATTCATATCTCTCTCCATACCTTATATAAATTTGGCGCGATGGTGGTGTTAGAATCGTCTTGAAGAGACGAGTTCAATGATACTAGCCTGGGATTCTAATTTTTCCATTTGAAGGATCTCACAAAATCCCCATTGCAGGGTGTCTGGAGGTTGAAGACGATGACATGTCTCGTCTCAGCCAATGATAGCGTGCCAAACGTTTTAATTTCATTGATTGCCCTTTATCTGATCCTATGTGTATCTCACTAAGGTCCATATCAAGCATAGCTCGTCTAGTCCATTGGATCAGCTTACTAACACGTTTTGACTATGATCTGATGGTCCACATCTTTTTGGTTTTATTTTATTTTCTGATTTTATATTTTATATTTATTAAATTTTCAAAAATTCATAACTCTTTTATTTTTTATCCAAAAATTATGAAAAAATTCACAAAAATACTTTGAATTATTTCTGATCTCATGACTATTTTTCATATTTTTATTTTGATATTTGATATTTTTTGTATTTTTTGAATCATTTTCTTTCTTTTAATTACTTAAAAAATACTTTCTGATATTTTTAATTCTAAAAAAATTCATAACTATTATTTTGCATATTTTGGACTTTTTGAAAATTTTATAGAATTTTATATTGAGGTTTACTATTTTTGACCTATTTTCTATTTGTTTGAGCAATTTTAAATAGTTTAAAAATATTTTCTGACTTTCAAAAATTACCAAAAATTTTATAAAAATATTTGGATCCATTTCTGATTTTTCTATGGTCTTACTTTTTATTTTTTGATTAATTTGAACATAGTTGGTATTTTTTTCTCTTTATTTTCTATTTTTTAACATTATTTTTTAACCCTTTTGTATATATTAAAATGTGATATTATTTTGTGACTATTTTCTGGTTGATCTTGGGTTAGATTTTGGATCATGAACTTTATTAACATCATTGGATCCATGGTGTTGAGTTTAACTCCACAAAAATGGATGAACGATTTTAATAATAGTTTGATTAAAATTTAATTCAAATGTGGTTTGTATATTTTTTTTCCCTATCCCTCTTCATCTCATCCCCTTCTTATTGCACTAGGTGTTATTGGAGCATGATCTCTATATCATGTCTCAAAACAAATGGTGCATAAATTTCTATTGACCGGCCTCAAAATAGGTGCGACTTCTATATAGGTCCACTTACGATTGCTTAACATAGTGCTAAATTTTGTCCCGATTCGAATAAATGATCATTCATGGCCCAAACTTATGATTGCAAGCCCAAGTATATTAATTTGATCTCTTTGATCCAATAACCTTGAGATTCATTGTATGGAGGCTTTGATTCTACCAATCCTCTAATGGATCTATAACACCTTTGGTCAACGCGGATCACTTAAACATCATTAATCATTAAATGGTACTTATGAGAATTCCAAATGGATGATATACTTGACAAAAAGCAAATGCAACTTGTTGTGTGGAGGCTTTGGTTCTACCAATCCTCTAATGAGTTCTAAATGCAAGTTTCAAGATGGTCATACAACTAACCACTAATTATTGACTTGTTTTACCTTATGCTTTTATTCTTTTTTATGCTTTATGTACTATTTACTTTTAGCATTTACATTTCATGCCATTTTCATCTTTGATCATTTGAGCATTTATTTTCTTACCATTTTGTACTTTGCTCACTTGAGCTTTTCTTTTCCTTTCTTAAGATACTTAATAAATAACCTAAACCCTAAAAATCTTTAATGGTACTTGGACTATATGGTTACTATCCTTGGTATTATGGAGCATGGGACTTTTCTTGGACTTAGGATTAGAAACCTTGGCCTATCTTGGAGACCTTGTGATCTTATCTGACTATTTTGTCTGGAGCTCTTGGGGTTTACCTCAAGACATTGGGTTGTTTGTTTGTTTTGTGTGCAGGTTATTGTGATTACACCCTTTGTTTGTAATCTGGAATTCACCCATATACAGTCGTTTCTCTGCCCAGTTTTTATGAAGACTTAATACACTTGAAGTTTGGTTCTCTCAAGGGGTCTAGTATTTTTACTTGCTTGGTTTCAATCCAAATAATGGGAATTCTATCTTGGCTCATAATGTCAAGTATTGGCTTTTTGTTGGTTAGATGGTTCTTATCCCTAGCTTTTACCTTATGCTTTAGGATAGTCTCTTCTTCTTCTCCCATCTTCTTTAATTTCAAAATCTTCTTCCTCCTTTTGAAAACTCTTCTTACTTTGAAACTTGAACTATTTTCATAATAAACTTGGATTTAGGTCCATGTATTTTCAAAACATTTTCATAAATAAACTCCAATAAACTTAATAATACCTTGACATTTTTTTTGAGAAGGCTAAAAGTCAATCAATCTCATTTCAAACCATTTTGCCACTTTGGCTTTTTACCTTTAAAACTTTTCTAAAAAAGATTAAACTTTTGCCAATCATTGTAGTGATACAAACAACTATACTTCTACAATATATAGTGAAGAGAGATATTTTCCACTTGTGTGTTGAGTGAGGTAGGTATTGTTGATTTTGAAATACAAGTCATATCCTCCACTTTGAGATGATGCAAATTCTCCTTTCTCATGATTGTGGGTAGTAGGTGTGTTTTCTACACGGACAATGACGATGATGTTTTATCTTATGAAATTAACCAACACATTTGGGTTTTAAATTTTTAAAAGAGGAACTACGTGTACCCTGATCCCCTATTGCACGAAAGGTGGTACGTAGGCACTAAAGGTTCGCAACCGCGGCGGGTGCAAAAAATCATAAAATATATATTTCTTTTCTCACCTCCACCATCCATTTTATACAGTAGTTTTTATAGCCAAAATATACAGATTTTTTTACAAAGAGGCTTCTGCGGAGTACCGTAGATGTTTAGGGTGCTAATACCTTCCTTTTGTATAACCAACCCCCTTACCTTAAATCTTTCCCCTTCTTTTTGGGTTATTCGCTCTTTTCCCATTCCTTTGGAAATAATAAAACACGGTGGCAATTTTTATTTTGATTTATATAAAGTCTAGTCAATCCAATGGATTAGTCTTGAACATTTCTACCGCTACAGAAAAATTGCGACTTCACTGGGGAAAGATTGACCTCTTGTTGGTCCATCCCTAAGTGGGTTAAGCTTATCTTTGTTTATATATGTATATGTGTTATTACTGTTTTTTGTGTTATATGTTATATGTATGTTTGTCTAGATTTTCCTGGTTTTCAGGGTGCTTGGTGATTACTCATAAGTCCTATACCCGGACTTGGGCAAACTTTAAGATAGGACAGGCGGTATAGTCATGTTAACTTTGAGGGAGTAATCCCAAAAAAGGAGACATGAGATCCCCCACTCAGTGGAGGCCCCTTTGACTGTAGTGTCGTTTACCGAGTAATCGGGAAGACGTACTGCTTTCGACCTGGGAGCCTTCTGAAACTGAGGACCGTAGAATACCAAACCTATCTTGGCCTTTTAGGTGTAGTGCAGAAGCTATGACGAAGTAATCCAGAAATAGTTGTCACGTGATACTATGCTCGGATGAGTCTTTCTTGAGAATATTACTAATTACCGAGTTAATCGGGAAGTTGGTAATATCCGAAGGAAGGATGTAGACTCTGGGAAGCTCTAGAACCTTGTTCAGCAGGTGATAACTTTAGACCAACAACTTATAAGTAGTACCTTCGACCTCATGCTCGTGACATTGAACCTATGAACCCTATATGTGTGATCTTGTATGTGATTGTTGCATCATGCATCCATGCACTCATAAGCATCTTTTGAAGAAACCATATTTCAAGGGACTTTAAAGGTTGACTATTTGTGAATATCTCAGGTACTTTTAATCATGGATTCTGGAAAGAGAAAGACCGGAAAATACATTTTCAAGGATCCCAAGATAGATGAGTTGATCAGTCTAATTCCTGAGATCAAGTGTTCTGCAGACTTTCGAAAGAAGTATGGATCCATTATCCCTCTCATGAAGCTGAAGATGAAGGAGGGTTTTCTCTCGACAATGGTCCAGTTCTATGATCCGATGTATCATTGCTTTACTTTTCCCGACTATCAGTTGATGCCTACATTGGAGGAGTATTCTTATCTATTGGATTTACCTATTACCGATAGTGTTCCTTTTACTGGTTTGGAGGGTGAGCCAAAACCACATGAGATTGCTGCTTTGATTCACTTGGGGAAGTCTAAGGTGGAAGCCCATATGACTACTAAAGGAGGGATTAGAGGATTACCAGCTCAGCTCTTATTGGAGAAAGCTCGTTACTTTTCCAGAATGAAGAGTACAGTTGCTTTTGAGGCCATCTTTGCTCTACTTGCTTACGGGTTATTCTTATTTCCTAATGTGAACAAGTTTGTCGACATTAACGCTATCAGGATTTTCATGATTGGAAACCCAGTTCCTACACTGTTGGGTGATGCTTATTACTCTATTCATCTTCAGAATTCTTATCATGGGGGAATGATTATTTGTTGCACGCCTCTATTATACCGATGGTTTATCTCTCATATGCCTCAGTCTGATGCTTTTTGGGATGTCAAGAAGGAACCCCGTTGGGCTCCTAAGATCATGGCACTTACTCACTCGGATATTAATTGGTATCATCGAGCCTATCAGGATATAGAGATTATTGACAGTTGTGGTAGTTTCCCCAATGTACCTCTTCTTGGTACAAAGGGAGGAATTAACTATAACTCTGTTCTTGCACGGCGACAACTTGGTTATCTGATGAGGGATAAACTGAATAGTATTCATTTGAGTAGTTTCTTTCTGAAGGAAGGGGAAAACCATAGGGAAGCTAGAGAGAAGATTGTGAAGGCCTGGTGTCACATTCATAATAAGGGTAGGAAGGATTTGGGACCTAGGGGTGTTGTTTCTTTGGAGCCATATCTTCAGTGGATCCGATCAAGAGCCATTCAGTTAAAGATGTTGTATACCCAGGAGACACCTATGCCTAATCTGTTTGTGAATATCACTCCTCCCTTATTAGATGATTTGGAAGAGCTGCAACTTGCTTTGGTTAGGATGCAATAGGAAAGGGATGCTTGGAAGAACAAGTTCCAGACTTTAGAGAGTTCCTACAGAGCAGACCTGAAGGAGAAAGACGACTTGATAGAGATCCTTGAGAGTCGGGTGGTAGAGTCTATGGAGAGGCAATGGGATTTATTTTATCCTAAGGCTCAATCAGGTGTTGATCACTTACTTCCTGATTCAGATGATTGGAAAGAGATTTCCATCAAACATGCAGAAGAAAACTGGAGGTTGAAGGCTCAGATTGCCAGGCTCACGGGGAAGCGCCATCATATAGAGTGATCTCCATCAGTTCTTTTTCTCGGGATTTTAGATTGTATTTTTCTCTTGTACTTGAGATCATTGAAACTTGTAATCCATTTTGGAATTATTATAATAAAAATTTTGAGTATTTCAAAATCTTTATTACTTTGATGTTTGCAATATGTCTATAAACTTTAAATCCCTTGAAATATTAAATAATTAAGTAAAAATAATCATATGCATTGCATATCATGCATCATATTGCACATATTTCTTGCATTTATTGTGCATATCCAGGTGTCTTACCAAGCTTTTTTACTTCATTCAGCAAGCTGACTCATCACTACAATACCCGGGCTAATTTTAAGAAGAAGATGGACAACTTAGAACAAGAGAATCGCGAGCTGCGCGAAGAAGTTTCTGCTTTGAAGGCCGGCATGGCCAATCTGACTGCTCTGATGGAAGCTCTGGTGGCTGCTCAAAATCAGCCACTGAGTGTTCAACCTCAACCAACAAGGGTAACTACTGAAGCTCCGACTATTCCTATATCTGCTACTTCGGCTGTTGTTCAGAATCTCATGCCTTAAGGTTATCCATGGGGAATGCCAGAGAATTTTGCGCCTGAAGGTTTCAATATTGGTCCTTAAGATGCTCCAGTGGTTCAGACTATTGTTACTCTGGCACCTTCTGTGGTGCATGTTGTTCCTGTTGCACCTCCTTCGGTGAATATGGTTATGTTTGTTAATGATGATGTGTGTCATCCTTTCCCTCCACTGAGTGAAGACTTGGGTCTTTATGACAGAATGAGTGATTTTCAAGAGCAGTTTGACAAAATGCAGAGAGAGATGAAGGCCCTCAGGGGAAAAGAGCTATTTGTGCAGAATGTGAATGAGCTATGTTTGGTTCTAAATGTTAAGATACCTGCTAAGTTTAAGGTCCTTGAATTTTATAAGTATAAGGGCAACACTTGCCCTCATGCTCATCTGGTGATGTACGTGAGGAGAATGTCTACCTATACTGATGATCAGCGTCTGCTGATTTACTTTTTTCAGGATAGTTTGACCGGTGCTGGGTTGAAGTGGTATATGAGTTTGGATAGCGCCAATTTCCATACTTTTAATGATTTTGGAGAAGCATTCATCAAACAATACAAGTACAACGTGGACATGGCGCCTAACCATGATCAACTTAGGGCCATGGTTCAGAGAGACAGGGAATCGTTCGAAGAGTATGCACAGAGAAGGCGTGAGGTAGCCGCCCAAGTGATTCCTCCCATGGAAGAGAAGGATATGACTAAGATTTTATTGAAGATGTTGGGTGCTTCCTACTATGAAAGGATGGTAGCAAGCGCGCCAAGTGACTTTATTGAGATGGTAGGAATGGGTATCCGCTTGGAAAAGGCTGTAAGAGAAGGTCGTTTAACAAAGAGTGAAGGATCTAGAGGTGCGAAGAAGCCATCTTATGGGTTTTCCAAGAAGAAAGAGGGGGATGAAAATGTTGTTATACAAGAGAGGAGGGTAAACGCTCCTAGAAGGAATTATCAGCGTCATCAGCAAGTTGCCTCAGTTACTCCTGTTATGAATTTCGCTCCAACTATCGTTGCTTACCAGAGACCGTCCTAGCAGGGGAATTAAGGGTATAATAAGAGAAGGAAGAGTTGTGACCATATTCCCATGACCTATACAGAGTTGCTACCGGCCTTGATTCAGAAAAAGTTGGTCCAGACACGACCACCTCCCGCCATACCATCACCATTGCCTTGGTTAATACAAGGCAAATCAAACATGTGCTTTTCATCAGGGGGCACCAAGGCATAGTGTTGATAATTGTTATCCTTTGAAGAATGAGGTGTAGAAATTGGTAAAGTCCGGTGTTCTATCTTTCAAGGACATGGGACCTAATATGAAAGATAATCCTATACCCAAGTGTTGTACCCCAAAATTTGCCCTCCCATATTCTTCAAGATTTGCAAAGAGCATGCTTCACAATCTCTCAAGAGTTGCACAGTTCAATGGCCTCCTAACAGTCAAAAACTAGGGTTTTGGTTCTGGCAAAGAAATTGAAGTCTTCAAGGGTCCAAACAAGTCCCACATGCCTACATACATGGTCAAGCATCCATATGCTAAGTTTCAAGGCTCACAGCACAAAATTGCACAGTCAGAAACCCTAATTGCTCAACAGTCAACTGCAGGGGCAAAATGGTCATTTGACAGTCAAAAGTCCAAATTTTTGGTCAACATCTTATTTTGAAGCCACAAACATCATTTGATCAATTCTTGATCATGATTCTCAAGGCATGGCTCAAAAAGTCTCAAGATGCAAAAGTTTCCATATTTGGATAGTTGAAAAAGTCAACTGTAACTTGACCAAGGCATAACTTCCACATGGTTTATCAGAAAAATTCCATCCAAAGCTCATTTTGAAGAGAAAGACATTTCCTACAACTCCTCTTCACACTTCAAGTCCAATAAATGCTCTCACAAAAAGTTCTCAATCTCAACATTATAGGTCCTTTTCAAAAGTCAACAAAAAGGCACTTTAAGTCAAAGACCATAACTTGAGATTGGTAAACCAAAATGACATGGGACTAAAGTAATTGGTTATAGGACTTCAAGACCTTTCCAAAATGTCCAAGAACATGATCAAATCTTAAAAATTGAGCAAGATATGCCTTGTGGAAGTTGGGAAATATTTGGGAATTTTGAAAAGTCAACTTTGCTTCAAATGCCTCAAAATTGCTAATGGGCCTCAATTTCTTCCAAGAATCATCACCCAAAAGCTATGCACGACCCATTGACACAAAGGGGGGTTATTTCATCATTTTTTATTATTTATTTGAATTTTTATCACCATTAATTCATTTAATTAAAATAAAATATGACAAAAATAGCAAAGCATGTGTTTTAGATCTTTTTCCAGCATATTCTCTCATTTACTCACTCAAGATTTCGTGCACACCCCAAAAAGGCAAGAATCTCCATTGATTGACATAAGAATGGTATGAAAAGGATTGAAAAAGATTCATGAAAAATCAAATATTGAAACATTGATTGCAAAGGTTATGGACTTGGATTTCTACCCTAATTCATTCCATATACATACACAAACCTAAACCTAATCAAGAGGACCTAGAAGCTGCGCTCAGAATCAAAAACAAACTTTGCTTTTTTCACCAAAAATTTCAAATCTGATTCCATAGCTAGAGCACTTTTCCAAGCCAAAGAACGATTCCATTACCTTCCTGACGCATCAAGGAAGCTTTCTGATTCAAAACCACAGCCTCTAACCTCAAGAAACGGTAGCACGAAGTCGCCCTGTCCATGAACATTTGCATATTCGTATTTTGATTTGCAGGCATTTTTCATACATTCTAATGATTGTTTTACACTAATATGGACTCACTGAAACTGATGGTACCATTGAATTGAACTAATATTGCTTGTATAGAAAATTGCCATGGCTATTTTTTAGGGTTTCAGGAACCATGAATTGGGGCTTTACGCTTGAGGAAAAATTGGCCAACCTAAATAGCACCATTGAAATCAGAAGCTCATGACGAACAGAACCATACCATCGCGCCTTTTTTATGTTGATTATACAGCTATTCGCTATTTTTCATGTTTTCAGTTTGTGGGGGTTTAAAACCCCCGCTATTTAAATGCTTTTTGTTTCAGAACAATGGAAGAAGACGATGCGTGGAGGGACATGAATGGTGCGTTCAAATAATTAGCGCGAGTTTTCGTTTGTCCCAGAATATTGGCACTTTTCAAATATAATAATTGCATTCCATTATGCTTATGAATGAACGCGCTGGCACAGTTGGTGGAGAGGAACGTTTGCAAGCATTGGGACCTGGGTTCGATTCCCAGGTCCCCCATATTCTTCAATATTTTTGTTCATAATGCGTTCAGGTACAATTCCTGGCCTAGGGTCCATCATGCATCCAATATCCTGGCGCGCCACATGTTCCAGGAGATGAATCTAAAGGCCATGGTATGAAGTCCAGGGAACACCCCAGTCAACGCATATGCACATGGTCTGAAAAGTCAAAAAGGGCCTCAATCTAATGGGCCAAATCACTTCAGTCATACCTCCTACTGGGCCAGAAAACCCCCCTGTTTGTATATTTATTTTCCTTCTAATTTCCCTCTTTAATTTTAATTCTTTTAATTTGTTTTAAATTCACAAAAATAATTCTTTATAACATAAAAAAAACAGAAAATCATAAAACAATAAAAAATATGCTTTGTTAATATTAATTAATATTATTTTGTAAATAGATTTAATAATTAACTTAGTTTTAATTCTAATTTTTTTTAAATAAACTAAAAAGTTTAGAGATTAGGGTTTTAATATTTTTCTTCTTTTTCTTAATAAATGATTTATTTCCTTATCATCATTATTATTATTCGTAATTATTTTATAAATAACTTGTAATTAAATAATTAGGTTAAAACTAGGTCAAACTTAAACATTTTTTTTAACAAATTAAAAATAGTTTAGAATTAGGGTTTTAATTCCATTTAATCTTCTCAATAAATTCCATAAATACGAAAACTCCAAAAAATAAGCTCTTGCTTTTATTTAATTTAATTAATTTACGATTTCGATTTAATTTCTTTAAAAGGGTCCAGCACCCTCGCATTCTCGATTTTATTTCTTTTCGCACATTTACTTTTATTTCCCTTTTTTAAATTTCATGTACTTGCCCCAAAGCCTTGTAATAGATAATTAGAATATTTACTTTCCGCACTTTATTTATTTCAAATCGGGTCTTGGTTTAATTTGGCGATGTAGACCCGCGCCTTTGTAATAACGTAGGACTTTTAAATTCCGCACCTTTTAACTGTTGATAACCACATGAAAGAATGAATGCCAAAATATAAAAACAAAGCGTAGATCACCAATGCATGACAAGATAAACATAATTGAAAATGACACACAGTTCACACACCACCCCTAGGGTACGTCTCACTGTTGCCTTGCCCCTCGAAACGTGGTCGTCAAGTAGAGGACGTTTTAGTAAGTCCTCATGTCCATGAACATGGCATGAGGGTAGCTTCTAAGGTGTCTTCCTATTGCTCTGGTGACCACACTGTCCCTAATCCTCGAATTGACCCGAACACCTCCAACGGTGGTGCTACCTATCTCTCACTAGTGGGATGGCACTACCTTAAAGGACATTTACACAGACTAATTCCTTAGGGTAGGTAGATGACTCGTAGATACTTGCTCTAATCCAAAACAAATCAAAACTCTTTTCACACCGACACTTTTCAAAAAGCTTTCAAAAACAACTTTTCAAACACTCTTGAGGACTGATACAAGAGTCGAACTGAAATTTTAAAACGAAACTTTTTTAAACCCACAGTTGAAAAGCAAACAAACATTTTGAAAACACAATGAGCAAGTATCTAAGAGCCCATGGATAACCATGGATAGAAAGGGTGCTAACACCTTCCCTTTCTATAAATCTACCTCCCGAACCGAGAAACAATCTCAATAAGGAATTTTTCTGTGCTTTTGTCCTTTCCATTTGGAGAAAATAAAAGACGGTGGCGACTCTTGCTTCCGCGACATTTCGCGAACCAGCGTTAAACAATCAGTTCCAGATCCACCGATCACAGAACTGGCGACTCTGCTGGGGACACTTTTAAAGTGAGGTGTACCTTAGGACTAAGATCACTGTGTTTTCAATTGCTTTGACTTGTTTGCTTTAAAATTGTGGGACTGTCTCGGGAGTTCTATAGATCCTAACCCGGATCTGGGGATACCCTGTTTAGGTCGCATAAGCTGTGAGGGACCTGTCCGGCGTAGACCGACATGGGTGAAGCAGTGGCTACGTTGGTGTGGCGCCTTGGTCTATACCGATATCCCTTGTGTTGCAACGAGGAGAATATGGGTCTTATGAGGAGTCATTAAGCACCAACAGACCTTAGAACCTTAAATGACCTAACTTGGCCAATAGAACAGTAGCAGTATGCTACGCCCATTGAGGCTAAACTCTCGTGATGGTTCTGGCTGCAAGAAAAGATTGCGATGCTGGAGTTATGAGCGATTGAGGGTAGTCAATGATATTGGGATCCTCTAAGAACCCGGTTACTTTTGATAGGACGGGTATGAACCAACAAACTGAAAGAGGGTAATACCCAGACCCCGTGTTGGCCTAAACTCTAAGGGTTTCTCTTGTGTGACTTGTATGCCTTCCAACTTGACTATTTGCATGCTTGTTATCTGACACTTGAGTTCCTTGCAGGTTTTGTTTATAGTCCTTAATTGGGACTCATAACATGGTTTCCTGAATTTCTTGCAGGTTTTGTTTACAGTCCTTAACTGGGACTCATAACAGGGTTTACCTACATTACCCCATGCATAGCATAACATCATACCATTGCATACCCCCTACATAAAGACTAATCCATTTCAAGGATCTCAAGGGCTTGTGATGCAGGTCATGATGTCTAGCAAGGGGCAAAGGGGATTTATTTTCCTCTAGCCCAGGTTGTCAGGGGCTATGACCCACTGGATATGGTGAGCCTTTGACCCATGAAGAAGGACTCTCAACAATATGAAGTACCTTCAATCAAGTTACTAGCTTCCAACTCTAACAATTTCCTTGTTTACCCCGCGAGGTCCTTGAAAACATTGCATGCATATATATACATCATTGCATTACAGGTACCTTTCTATACAGGTCACTTACCATCTACGCTGTTTATTTCAGCAATGGCCTCCCAACAAGATAACCAGGGACCTCATGCTCAAGAGACTCAGTTCAGGGAGATCTTCTTAAGCCTATCCAAGGGGCAGGAAGAGCTGAGAACACTCCTCACGGGGACTTTGGTCAGGAACAGTGTTGAGGACGACAAGGACGAACGGCTGAAACGTCTACAAGCTGAGGTAGACACATTGAAAACCCAGATGCTGGGGCAAAGGGCTCTCATCCAAAGTTTAGCTCGGGAGCAAGGAGAGATGAGGGCCATGATCAGTCAGCTTCATCAAGACATGAAGCAACCAGCCCAAGTCAGGGACCAAGTCATGAATCAGCCTCCAAGAAGTCAAAGGTTTGGGCCTCTCCAAGCTGCTACTACTTCACAGGTCCAACAACGACCTTGTCAAGAACAACGGACTGATCAGAGCAAGCCAGACAAGCCTAAAAGGCAGTTCACCAAGCTCAACGTGTCACCGTCTCAAGCTTTACAACAATTGTTGAGGTTGAATCTGGTGACGTTAAGGGACCCTCCTAAGAATCTCAACACAGTCTCCCCAAAATACAATTCTAAGGAAAGATGTGCATACCACTCTGGCAGTCCAGGCCATGACACCGACGACTGCTGGGCTCTGAAGAATAAGATCCAAGACCTGATTGAGGAAGGAGCTGTGGATTTCACCCAGATGGGCCAGGCTGAATGCTCCTGCCATCCCTATCGGATGCACCAGTTGAAGTAACAAGCCCTGAGATGAAAAGACTTTTGTTCATTAGGATTTTCAAGTTGTAATTTTCTTTTGTTCAAACATTTACTCATGTTAAACGTCGTTATTTCATTAATGCATCGCATATGTCTGTTTTGAAGCAATATATTCGTATTCACTATATGCAAATTATTTTCATATTTTTTCTGATGATCAACGCTCGATTAATAATTCTAAGCCTTTTGAGGGAGGATGACGAAAACGATACCACGATCTTTACAGTATGCTTTTGAACAGACTCCGCTGATGAGGTACAGGCATTGTTTCAATTCCTAAACACTGGAGTTATAAGGAAGATAATCCCTCGTCAACCCCTCTGAGCCAAAGAAGTAGGAGTTTTTCTTTTCGAAAATTAAAACCTTTTATCATAACCTGGGGCAGGGTAGTCCTCTCAGTTGATCCAAGTGCACAACGAATAGCACCAACGAAGTTCTTACAAAACAAAGGAAAACAGTGATGGTTCCGAACAATCATAAAGATAGGCAGTCATTATCTCTCAAAATAAAAACCCATTAAGTCAAAACCTATGAAGGAGACTTACAAAACTGGGGCATCCCGCTGACTGTAATTCCAAAAAGAAACAGTTCATGCAAAAAACAGGGATAATGAAAGAAAAAGAAAGAGGTCTTACAAACCCTAAACCAAACAAAAATGACTGCCTATTCAAATAAACGTTCAACATCCGAACCATCACTGGAATTTCAGAGCAAAGACTCAAACAAGGTCTAACGCACGATCAGCTGAGTTTAGGTTTGAAGAACATCACGAAGAGCGGGTGGGTACAAATAATTTGAGCCTTTATCCTTTGTTTCTTAAACCGTGAACCAGGCCACGCTACAACCCTTAAAAGTCCTAGCTGAAGCATGGGTTAGTTCGAAAGCATACTGTTACCAAAGGTATCCTGACTCCTTAAGGCTTGCTATAAAATATTGAGTTGACATCACATTTTACAAAATTTGCTGGTTTTACTGAAAAATGCATTTTTCAAAAAATTCAAGACAGACATAAGCTTTGCATTTTTAACATAACTTTGTTTGCATATGACTTTTTGTTTGAACAACATAGAAATTCGCACGACGAATGTCTAATGAACAAAAGTACTTCCAATCAAGGGGCATGGCCTGATCCTGGTCCATCATCTGGGGCAGTTAAGTCAAGATCCAGAGAATCTCTCAACGATGCCAAGCAGCTAGGGGCAACTCTCCATCTGAGACACTTGGGGCATTGGACAGGAATTCCAGCAACAAATCTTGCACGATCAGACATCTTCTGGTAACATGGCAACACAAGCAGCCAGGGGCACCTCCCTGCATTCTAAGAGCGTGGACATAGTCGGAAAAAAATACTACGCAAAATCAAAGACCCGCTAGGTTGACACACCTAGGCAAAATAAGGGCTTCCCGGTGAACCAAAAGAGTTCGAGCAAAAATAAGGGATGAAATGAGAAAAATCTGTACACCCGGCAAGTCGAAAACCTGAAAAGGCGGCTTGGGCAAAAATGGGTATCCCGGTGGACTGAAAACCCGAAAGGGCAGTCCAGGCAAAAATTAGGGATCAAAGCGTACGACTATGTTCCGTCATCTCGTCACTTGCCTACCAGAAGAAGATTGGTCAAAACGGTAGTTATCAAGCACCTCCATAGGTACCTTCTCCTGCAGAAACTGGGGCAATAAGAATTGTCGGCACTATACAAGTTGCTCTGTCCTCCAGGTACAAGGTAGATTCGGCTGAAGAATATAACCAAGATATCTTAATTCCCCAGAGAATAATACAAAATTCAACAAATCTCTCCCAAGCAGTTGATCTCTCATCAGCCCTAGAAGGCACAATATCCTCCAGCAAGTCAGCCGTACTCTCCTCAAGCAGAGTTAGCCTACTCGGTCAGCCTTAAGGAAGTTGGATTGTCCCCCCGAAGATCTCAGCATTCATCAGGAGTATACAGACATTCTTAACAAGCATCCCCGGCAATCTTGATCTAAGATTGTTCTCCGGCGGTATACAAGACATCAAGTGAAGCCACTTCCCCAGTGCAACCTCAGAAGTTTCCCCAGGAGAACTTAATCAAACTCCCCAGCAGGAAACTTATCCCTAGTAGATTCCGGAAGCTTGTCATCCGCTTAGTACGAATGCGTCTCCCGTCTTTATTCAAAGGTTATTTCCCTACCAGGATCTAACTGGGTTATCCTCAGCCAAAAGCCACGGAAAGATCGTCCTCGGCGAAGTCTTTTTATCCCCCAGCGGAGTCTATTAACACTTCCAACATCAATGGTATCCCCAGCAAAATTACCATCAACATTCCAGCAAGGTACCTCTCTTCCCACAAAGTATTGCTCCTCAGCAAGATCGCTATAGTAACTTTCTCCCCGCAGAGTAATCCATTCGCCAAGTTTATTCCTCAACGGAGTTATCTTCTCCGACCGGTATTCTTGCAACTATCATCCCCAGCAGAAACAACAGAGCTCTACTCTTCCATATCAGCCTAGGATTTAACTTCCCGGCACCCGTCAAGGATTTATTTTCCTAGACGAAAATACATTCATAAACATCGCATGTCCATACATTCTAGCATATACGCATCATATCTTACAATCTCATTTATGTTGAGAACATCATTGCTTGATCCATCTCATGCATTGCATATGACTGACCTTTACCTTTCAGGAAAGATCCAGTTAGGTTCTCAGCTATATCCCAAGACCTTGCCTGGTTCAGTTAAATCGACTCCTAAAGATTTTTCTGTTTCTTATCCAGTCAAAGGCCTTCTCTGGTCCAGTTAAATCGATTCCTAAAGATTTTCCTGATGAAGACTCAGTTGAAGATTCCAAGACCTTGTCTGGTTCAGTTAAATCGACTCCTAAAGATTTTTCTGTTTCTTATCCAGTCAAAGGCCTTCTCTGGTCCAGTTAAATCGATTCCTAAAGATTTTCCTGACGAAGACTCAGTTGAAGATTCCAAGACCTTGTCTGGTTCAGTTAAATCGACTCCTAAAGATTTTTCTGTTTCTTATCCAGTCAAAGGCCTTCTCTGGTCCAGTTAAATCGATTCCTAAAGATTTTCCTGATGAAGACTCAGTTGAAGATTGCAAGATATTGTCTGGTTCAGATAAATCGACTCCTAAAGATTTTTCTGTTTCTTATCCAATCAAAGGCCTTCTCTGGTCCAGTTAAATCGATTCCTAAAGATTTTTCTGATGAAGACTCAGTAGAAGACATCCAAGATTCTCTCATTGTTACTGTTGAGGTAGTAATCGCCCCATATTCTCTCATCGTTACTGTTGAGGTAGTAATCGCCCCAGATTCTCTCATCGTTACTGTTGAGGTAGTAATCGCCCCAGATTCTCTCATCGTTACTGTTGAGGTAGTAATCATCCAAGATTCTCTCAGCATTCCTGTTGAGGTAGTAATCGCCCAAGGTTCTCTCAGCGTTCCTGTTGAGGTAGTAATCATCCAAGATTCTCTCAGCGTTCCTGTTGAGGTAGTAATCGCCCAAGGTTCTCTCAGCGTTCCTGTTGAGGTAGTAATCGCCCCAAGATTCTCTCAGCGTTCCTGTTGAGGTAGTAATCGCCCCAAGATTCTCTCAGCGTTCCTGTTGAGGTAGTAATCGTCCAAGGTTCTCTCAGCGTTCCTGTTGAGGTAGTAATCGCCCAAGGTTCTCTCAGCGTTCTTGTTGAGGTAGTAATCGCCCCAAGATTCTCTCAGCGTTCCTGTTGAGGTAGTAATCGCCCCAAGATTCTCTCAGCGTTCCTGTTGAGGTAGTAATCGTTCAAGGTTCTCTCAGCGTTCCTGTTGAGATAGTAATCGCCCCAGGTTCTCTCACCATCCTGTGAGGTAGTAACCATCCTTGGTTCATTCATCACCTTTCGAAACTCCAGACTCGACTCCTGTATCTCGCCAGGGCACGTCTGAAGAGGTTTAAAGGTTCCATTCCTATAACCAGTCAGGGCGCATCTACACAAAGGGTTTGAAGACCAGCTCCTGTAACAGGCCAGGTAATCATTTTCTTTTTCAGGTACGCAAGTTCTCGCTAAGGAATCTCTTACGCGATCGACACCCAGATGGCATCTATAAGCCCATCCACCTATCCATCACCTCTCAACATGGCATCTATAAGCCCATCTTCCTATCCACTAATCTCCAAATGGCATCTATAAGCCCATTCCCATCATCACACTACTATGTGAGCCAAATTTCTGGGCACTATAGTGTTCAATCATCTTCCACCCTCAGATTACGAAAGGCACGCCAGCCAATCTACATCCTCAGGTCTAAGAAGATTGAATAGGGGCAACTGTTGTACCCCAAAATTTGCCCTCCCATATTCTTCAAGATTTGCAAAGAGCATGCTTCACAATCTCTCAAGAGTTGCACAGTTCAATGGCCTCCTAACAGTCAAAAACTAGGGTTTTGGTTCTGGCAAAGAAATTGAAGTCTTCAAGGGTCCAAACAAGTCCCACATGCCTACATACATGGTCAAGCATCCATATGCTAAGTTTCAAGGCTCACAACACAAAATTGTACAGTCAGAAACCCTAATTGCTCAACAGTCAACTGCAGGGGCAAAATGGTCATTTGACAGTCAAAAGTCCAAATTTTTGGTCAATATCTTATTTTGAAGCCACAAACATCATTTGATCAATTCTTGATCATGATTCTCAAGGCATGGCTCAAAAAGTCTCAAGATGCAAAAGTTTCCATATTTGGACAGTTGAAAAAGTCAACTGTAACTTGACCAAGGCATAACTTCCACATGGTTTATCAGAAAAATTCCATCCAAAGCTCATTTTGAAGAGAAAGACATTTCCTACAACTCCTCTTCACACTTCAAGTCCAATAAATGCTCTCACAAAAAGTTCTCAATCTCAACATTATAGGTCCTTTTCAAAAGTCAACAAAAAGGCACTTTAAGTCAAAGACCATAACTTGAGATTGGTAAACCAAAATGACATGGGACCAAAGGCATTGGTTAGAGGACTTCAAGACCTTTCCAAAATGTCCAAGAACATGATCAAAGCTTAAAAATTGAGCAAGATATGCCTTGTGGAAGTTGGGAAATTTTTGGGAATTTTGAAAAGTCAACTTTGCTTCAAATGCCTCAAAATTGCTAATGGGCCTCAATTTCTTCCAAGAATCATCACCCAAAAGCTATGCACGACCCATTGACACAAATGGGGGGTTATTTCATCATTTTTTATTATTTATTTGAATTTTTATCACCATTAATTCATTTAATTAAAATAAAATATGACAAAAATAGCAAAGCATGTGTTTTAAATCTTTTTGCAGCATATTCTCTCATTTACTCACTCAAGATTTCATGCACAACCCAAAAAGGCAAGAATCTCCATTGATTGGCATAAGAATGGTATGAAAAGGATTGAAAAAGATTCATGAAAAATCAAATATTGAAACATTGATTGCAAAGGTTATGGACTTGGATTTCTACCCTAATTCATTCCATATACATACACAAACCTAAACCTAATCAAGAGGACCTAGAAGCTGCACTCAGAATCAAAAATAAACTTTGCATTTTTCACCAAAAATTTCAAATCTGATTCCATAGCTAGAGCACTTTTCCAAGCCAAAGAACGATTCCATTACCTTCCTGACGCATCAAGGAAGCTTTCTGAATCAAAACCACAGCCTCTAACCTCAAGAAACGGTAGCACGAAGTCGCCCTGTCCATGAGCATTTGCATATTCGTATTTTGATTTGCAGGCATTTTTCATACATTCTAATGATTGTTTTACACTAATATGGACTCACTGAAACTGATGGTACCATTGAATTGAACTAATAATGCTTGTATAGAAAATTGCCATGGCTATTTTTTAGGGTTTCGGGAACCATGAATTGGGGCTTTACGCTTGAGGAAAAATTGGCCAACCTAAATAGCACCATTGAAATCAGAAGCTCATGACGAACAGAACCATACCATCGCGCCTTTTTTATGTTGATTATACAGCTATTCGCTATTTTCATGTTTTCAGTTTGTGGGGGTTTAAAACCCCCGCTATTTAAATGCTTTTTATTTCAGAACAATGGAAGAAGATGATGCATGGAGGGACATGAATGGTGCGTTCAAATAATTGGCGCGAGTTTTCGTTTGTCCCAGAATATTGGCACTTTTCAAATATAATAATTGCATTCCATTATGCTTATGAATGAACGCGCTGGCACAGTTGGTGGAGAGGAACGTTTGCAAGCATTGGGACCTGGGTTCGATTCCCAGGTCCCCCATATTCTTCAATATTTTTGTTCATAATGCGTTCAGGTACAATTCCTGGCCTAGGGTCCATCATGCATCCAATATCCTGGCGCGCCACATGTTCCAGGAGATGAATCTAAAGGCCATGGTATGAAGTCCAGGGAACACCCCAGTCAACGCATATGCACATGGTCTAAAAAGTCAAAAAGGGCCTCAATCTAATGGGCCAAATCACTTCAGTCATACCTCCTACTGGGCCAGAAAACCCCCCATGTTTGTATATTTATTTTCCTTCTAATTTCCCTCTTTAATTTTAATTCTTTTAATTTGTTTTAAATTCACAAAAATAATTCTTTATAACATAAAAAAAACAGAAAATCATAAAACAATAAAAAATATGCTTTGTTAATATTAATTAATATTATTTTGTAAATATATTTAATAATTAACTTAGTTTTAATTCTAATTTTTTTTAAATAAACTAAAAAGTTTAGAGATTAGGGTTTTAATATTTTTCTTCTTTTTCTTAATAAATGATTTATTTCCTTATCATCATTATTATTATTCGTAATTATTTTATAAATAACTTGTAATTAAATAATTAGGTTAAAACTAGGTCAAACTTAAACATTTTTTTTAACAAATTAAAAATAGTTTAGAATTAGGGTTTTAATTCCATTTAATCTTCTCAATAAATTCCATAAATACGAAAACTCCAAAAAATAAGCTCTTGCTTTTATTTAATTTAATTAATTTACGATTTCGATTTAATTTCTTTAAAAGGGTCCAGCGCCCTCGCATTCTCGATTTTATTTCTTTTCGCACATTTACTTTTATTTCCCTTTTTTAAATTTCATGTACTTGCCCCAAAGCCTTGTAATAGATAATTAGAATATTTACTTTCCGCACTTTATTTATTTCAAATCGGGTCTTGGTTTAATTTGGCGATGTAGACCCGCGCCTTTGTAATAACGTAGGACTTTTAAATTACGCACCTTTTAACTGTTGATAACCACATGAAAGAATGAATGCCAAAATATAAAAACAAAGCGTAGATCACCAATGCATGACAAGATAAACATAATTGAAAATGACACACAGTTCACACACCACCCCTAGGGTACGTCTCACTGTTGCCTTGCCCCTCGAAACGTGGTCGTCGAGTAGAGGACGTTTTAGTAAGTCCTCATGTCCATGAACATGGCATGAGGGTAGCTTCTAAGGTGTCTTCCTATTGCTCTGGTGACCACACTGTCCCTAATCCTCGAATTGACCCGAACACCTCCAACGGTGGTGCTACCTATCTCTCAATAGTGGGATGGCACTACCTTAAAGGAAATTTACACAGACTAATTCCTTAGGGTAGGTAGATGACTCGTAGATACTTGCTCTAATCCAAAACAAATCAAAACTCTTTTCACACCGACACTTTTCAAAAAGCTTTCAAAAACAACTTTTTAAACACTCTTGAGGACTGATACAAGAGTCGAACTGAAATTTTAAAACGAAACTTTTTTAAACCCACAGTTGAAAAGCAAACAAACATTTTGAAAACACAATGAGCAAGTATCTAAGAGCCCATGGATAACCATGGATATAAAGGGTGCTAACACCTTCCCTTTCTATAAATCTACCTCCTGAACCGAGAAACAATCTCAATAAGGAATTTTTCTGTGCTTTTGTCCTTTCCATTTGGAGAAAATAAAAGACGGTGGCGACTCTTGCTTCCGCGACATTTCACGAACCAGCGTTAAACAGTCAGTTCTAGATCCACCGATCACACCAAGCATGGGGGAGTAAATGTTGTAAATATGGTGGCCAGTTATCCAAGCGACTTCTGGATTTTTGACATTAATCTGGTTAGAGGAGATTTGGTGAAGATGCACGCAGACCTCTATGAATTTAGCTACTACATGCATGACCATTCCGGTTGTGCTATTTGCAGTACAAATATACAGGGTTGCAATAAGATAAAGGTTGATTTACAGGAGATGATGGATGAGGGCCTCATCCACATAATCAGGCCTAGGGCAGAGTATGAAGGGGAAGTGAATATGGTTTTTGGATGTCCTGATGAATTCAGAATTTTTTATATGGAGCATTTGAATGAGGACCTCGTGCAGTTGCACGCTACCTTCTGCCATACAGCAGGTCAGGTGGAGCACCAATATGGATCTTTCCTAGTTTGCTGTCGAGATCCCCGAGGATGTTCAATCGTTAAGGAGGGTGTTCAATTGCTGTTAGATAATGGAACTATCAAGATCACAGGTCAGAGGGATGTTTATCATGAGGTTGATATGGTTGAAGTTAGTTTAACGGAAGAAGAGTCAGATGAAGAGTATGCTTCTGCGGATGAGTATTTTTCTTTAGACGAAGATTTGTTTTCCAGAAATGACTTATTGAAGACTGGTTGTGTTGAAGAAGGGGTAAACTTCATTGTGCCTTATTTTGGTGCACCCGCTCATTTTGAAGTAGAGTACCATAGCAAGCCATCTCTTACCCCATTGGTAATTAGTTTGCCAGGTCCTACCCCCTACAAGTCAGATAAGGTTGTGCCTTACAAATACAACGCTACAATCTTAGAAGACGGGGTGGAAATTCCCATCCAAGCAATGCCCGATGTTGGGAATATAGCTGAAAATAGCAGGGTGACCCATAGCGGTCGTGTGTTTACGCCAGTTGTTCGGAGAGATGTTGCTGCTGGAAAGAAAATTGCTGAGAATGATGAACCTAAGAAGGCTACAGGAGAGACTAGTGGAGCTATGGTAGAGAAAGAAGTGGATGAAATTTTGAAGATAATTAAGATGAGCGACTACAGAATTGTAGATCAGCTATTACAGCCTCCTTCAAAGATATCTATCTTAGCTTTAGTAATGAACTCCTCTGCTCATAGAGAATCCCTGATGAGAGTACTGGACCAAGATTTTGTTGAGAGTGGCATGCCAATAGATTAATTCAGCAGCATAATTGGAAACATTACGTCATGTAATAACTTGAATTTCCGCGATGATGAATTACCAGATGAAGGGAGGAATCACAACCTGGCCCTCCACATATCTATGAACTGCAAGA
Organism: Vicia faba; assembly: GCA_948472305.1. NCBI lineage: Eukaryota > Viridiplantae > Streptophyta > Magnoliopsida > Fabales > Fabaceae > Vicia > Vicia faba. The sequence continues at coordinate 1,335,807,693 of OX451738.1, read as the reverse complement.
ATGATTCGTTATCCAATGTGCTAATTGATAATGGATATGCACTGAATGTTATACCGAGGAGTACTCTCATGAAGTTGAAATACCAAGGAACACCTATGCGCCCGAGTGGCATCATTGTGAAAGGAGTTGATGGGTCAAGGAAATCTGTCATCGGTGAAGTGGACTTACCAATCCATATAGGACCACATTTGTTCTAGATAACCTTCCAGGTCATAGACATTATTCCCGCATATAGTTATTTGTTAGGACGGCCATGGATACATGAAGCAGGGGCTGTCACTTCAACTTTACATCAGAAGCTGAAATTTGTGTGTGAAGGGAAAGTAGTGATCATAAGTGGGGAGCAGACATTGTTGATATCTTATTTGTCCTCCTTCAGTATTGTAGAAGCGGATGAGGTTGCTGTTAGAACCCATTTCCAATCCCTATCCATTGACAACATAAGGAGAAATGAGAATTTCATGGTTTCGCTGAAGGACGCGCAACAGGTTGTGCGCAATGGTCATAATGCAGTTTGGGGGCGAATTGTGGATCCACCCGTGAACAAGAACAGAACTGGTGTGGGTTTCTCTTTGAAGAATGGCAGAGTCGAAGGTTTAAAGTCAAAGTATACTACGAGCAACTATCATGATGTTTTCCACAATGGAGGTTACCTCCATCCATCCGATTCTGACCTTAATGTTGTTAAAGAGGATGAAGCAGAGCAGGAAATGCCGAATTTTGTAACGCATGGAGTCAGGGTTCAGAACTGGGTCACCATTGATATTCCCTCTTGCAGATATATTTCAAAGTAATTTGATTTGATTAATATTTTTTTTAAAGCTTTCACTCTGCCCAAGGTGGAAGTATTAATGTTGTAGGGCTTATCTATTTGCTGTGACTTTTAAGATCATTAATAAAAGTTGACTTTGTTTCCCAAATTGTATTTTTATTTTTTGCTTTTTTTTATTGGAAATGGTAATAAAAAAACCCTTTCAAAATAAATAATAACTGAAATTCAATCTGCATGATCACTTGTTATATGTGTCAGTTTCTAAAAGCAATCATAAATCATATGTGCAGATTAATTAAAAAACCTGTTGAATACAATGACCCTGCACCCTCTCCCAACTTTGAATGTCCTGTGTTTGGGGTTGAAGAAGAAGATTATGATGAGATTCCATAAGAGGTCTCACGGTTGCTTGAGCACGAGGAAAAAACCATTCAACCATATAAAGAGCCTTTGGAAGTGATCAATTTGGGTTCAGAAGAAGACCCGAAGGAAGTCAAGATTGGATCATCATTGCATCCCGATGTGAAGAGAATTTTGATTGAGTTGTTGAAAGAGTATGTGGATATTTTCGCTTGGTCTTACCAAGATATGCTTGGTCTAGATACAGATATTGTCGAGCATCGTTTGCCGTTGAAGCCAGAGTGTCCACCAGTTAAACAAAAATTGAGAAGAACTCACCCAGATATGGCAATAAAGATCAAAGAGGAGGTTCTAAAGAAGATTAATGATGGTTTTCTTATGATGTCAGTGTATCCTTAATGGATTTCCAATATTGTCCCAGTATCGAAAAAAGACAGAAAAGTCCGCATGTGCGTAGATTACAGAGATCTAAATAAAGCTAGTCCAAAAGATGATTTTCCATTGCCTCACATCGACATGTTAGTGGAGAGCACAACAAAATTCAAAGTATTCTCATTCATGGACGGATTTTCCGGGTATAATAAAATAAGAATGGCTCCAGAGGACATGGAAAAAACAATGTTTATCACACCCTGGGGAACATTCTGTTACAGAGTGATGCCCTTCGGGTTGAAGAATGCTGGTGCAATGTACCAGAGGGCTATGACAACCCTATTCCGTGATCTGATGCATAAGGAAATCGAAGTATATGTTGATGATATGATTGCCAAATCCCAGACTGAAGAAGGGCATATAGAAGATTTGTTGAAGCTGTTTCAGCGTTTGAGGAAGTATCGTCTCCGCTTGAATCCAAATAAATGCACCTTCGGTGTTCGATCAGGGAAGTTATTGGGTTTCATTGTTAGCCAGAAAGGAATTGAAGTTGACCCTGATAAAGTCAAAGCAATTCAAGAAATGCTAGCACTAAGAACTGAAAAGCAAGTCAGAGGTTTCCTCAGGCATTTGAATTATATTTCCAGATTCATTTCCCACATGACTGCAACATGTGAACCCATCTTTAAGTTGTAAAAGAAAGATCAAGGTTGTGTATGGACAGATGACTACCAAAGGGCATTTGAAAGTATTAAAGAATATCTGCTTGAACCTCCTATCTTGCTCCCTCCCGTAGAAGGAAGACCGTTGATTATGTATCTGACAGTGTTAGATAAATCCATGGGTTGTATTCTGGGACAACAGGATGAGACAGGGAAGAAGGAGTTCGCCATCTATTATCTCAATAAAAAGTTCACTGGTTGTGAGTTGCGGTATTCCATGCTGGAAAAAACATGTTGTGCTTTGGCCTGGGCGGCAAAGGGTTTGCGGCAATATATGTTGAATCACACTACTTGGTTGATCTCCAAAATGGATCCAATCAAGTATATTTTTGAAAAGCCTGCTCTTACTAGGAGAATTGCTCGCTGGAAGATATTGTTATCTGAATATGATATCGAATACCGCACTCAAAAGGCTATTAAAAGTAGTGTGTTGGCAGATTATCTTGCTCACCAACCAGTGGAAGATCACCAGTCTGCAGAATATGAATTCCCTGATGAGGATGTGATGTACTTGAAAGTGAAAGATTGTGATGAACCATTACCTGAAGAAGGTCCTGACCCTGAATCTCATTGGAGTATGATATTTAATGGAGCTGTGAATGCTTATGGTAAAGGAATTGGTGTTGTGATTGTCACTCCTCATGGATCGCACATTCCTTTTACTGCAAGGTTAACATTTGATTACACTAATAATATGGCAGAATACGAGGCTTGCATCATGGGTCTCAAAGAAGCTATTGATCTCAGAATTAAAATTCTAGACGTGTATGGTGATTCAGCTTTGGTAATAAATCAGATTAAAGGAGAATGGGACACTCGTCACCCTGGATTGATCCCTTACAAAGATTATGCTAGAATATTATTACCATTCTTCAATAAAGTTGAATTCCATCACATCCCTAGAGACGAAAATCAAATGGCGGATGCTCTGGCAACTCTGGCTTCTATGTACCAAGTGAATACTTGGAATGATATACCCTGAATTACGGTTCGACGGCTGGATAGGCCCGCTCATGTGTTTATAGCAGAGGAGGTAGCAGATGAAAAACCCTGGTATTATGATATCAAGCATTTTCTTCAGACTCAAGAATACCCGATTGGTGCGTTGAAGAAAGATAGAAAGACATTGAGAATATTTGCTGGCAGTTTCTTCCTCAGTGAAAATGTGTTATACAAGAGAAATTATGACATGGTCTTGCTCATATGCGTGGATAGACACGAAGCAGACATGTTGATGCATGAGATTCATGAAGGGTCATTTAGCACTCATGCCAATGGACATTCGATGGCTAAAAAGATGCTAAGGGCAAGTTACTATTGGCTGACAATGGAGTCTGACTGTTACAAATTTGCAAAGAAGTGCCATAAATGCCAGATTTATGCAGATAGCGTCCATATGCCTCCGGCACTTCTCAATGTGATCTCCTCCCCGTGGCCTTTCTCTGTGTGGGGTATTGACATGATTGAGATGATAGAACCCAAAGCTTTGAATGGGCACCGTTTTATCTTGGTAGCAATTGATTACTTCACCAAGTGGGTGGAGGCTGCTTCATATGCCAATGTTACTAAGCAGGTGGTTGTGCGCTTCATTAAGAATAATCTTATATGCCAGTATGGTGTGTCGAGCAGAATCATCACTAACAATGGCTCGAATTTGGACAACAAGATGATGACATAACTGTGTAAAGAATTCAAGATTGTCCATCATAATTCATCTCCATACAGGCCAAAGATGAATGGGGTTGTTGAAGCTGCTAATAAGAATATCAAGAGAATTATCCAGAAGATGGTTGTTACTTATAAGGATTGGTATGAAATGCTTCCTTTTGCTTTGCATGGATATCGAACATCTGTCTGCACTTCAACAGGAGCAACCTCGTTCTCCTTATTATATGGAATGGAAGTTGTACTCCCAATCGAGGTAGAGATTCCCTCATTACGTGTAATAATGGAAACCAAGTTGACGGAGGCTGAATGGGTCCAGAACAGGTTTGACCAATTGAATTTGATTGAGGAAAAGAGAATGATAGCTTTGTGTCATGGCCGGTTATATCAGAGAAGAATGAAGAAAGCTTTTGATAAAAAGGTCAAACCTCGTGAATTCAGAGAAGGCGACCTCGTGCTTAGGAAGATCATGTCTTTCAACACTGATTCTAGGGGAAAGTGGACTCCCAATTTTGAAGGCCCATATGTTTTCAAGAAAGCCTTCTCTGGTGGTGCATTAATTCTTGAAACTATGGATGGAGAGGAGTTCCCATATCCCATGAACACTGACGCAGTCAAGAAATACTTCTCCTAAAGAAATAAAAGAACAACTCGCTAAGTTGAAAACCCGAAAGGGCGGCTTAGGAAAAAAGGAGCGTCTCGGTAGGCCGAAAACCCGAAAGGGAGGTCTAGGCAAAAATTAGAGACATAAACATAATAAATTTCCCGCTAAGTTGAAAACCTGCAAGGGCAGCTTAGGCAAAAGTTAGGGATTTTCTTGGCAAGTAACTACGTCAGACAAGACTTGATCGTTGAAGCAACAATCTTCTCGGATCCTCACCATACTTCAACAAAAGCTGCTGCTCAGGATTTCAAAATTTGTTAGGGGGGATAGTGGTCATTGTATCTCAATGTATCTTTTCCATTATGTATTACCATTTCCCAAACTTTGTAATCATCTATGGAGTCTCGCCATTCGCAGACTACCATTCTATTAATGAAATTCGAGCTTTTACCCAATTCTTTGTGTTTCTTATTTTATTTAGCTTGCAAAGACTCCATTTATTACTGATAATAATTTTCAAAGCAAAGATATTAAATAACAAAATTGATTTTTCAAAAAAAAAGGATTTTTACAATTTACTTTTACTTTGAGATTTGTGATGAAACAATGACAACAAAAATGGTGATCCCAGGAATGGACAAACTTCGGTTGTTTTGAGAAGTTTTGTTCCCCTCGGGAAAGTCTACCTGGGTTTTTTTCCCCGTATTGGGTTTATGGTTCCGGTATCCACGGTCAAGTTTGGATTCGTTTCTCCCCTTTTCTGAGTTTTCATGATGTGAAGTTTCAATCCGTGTTTTTCTCCAGTGAGGTGGCTCTGAATTCCCCAGTGAAGTTTGATTGTTTCAGTATCAGTCTGCTTTATTTGAGACTGGTCTCGCAATCTCCAGTAGGCATGTTACTTTTGAAAAAAAACGGGTTTTCCCGATGAAGCCTGAAGAAGGATGTTCTACCCCGATATCTGTTTGATTTGTCCACCTCCGGATTATGTTTCTCCTTGGTAAAACTAAAAGCAGGCAGTAGGTTTGGTTTCCGCAGCTGGCCTTTACCTTTCTTCGAATGATCATCTTGGTTGAAGCTTAGCCGAGTGTTGTTAGTGCCCGAGGCAGTTTTGCCTGGTTGTTCCCCATGATTGTGTGTTTGTTTTGTCAGCATGCACACGAAAACACTCATACATTCATAGTTAAAATTGACAAATCATTATTCTTTGACATTTGTTAATATTTTTGTTGACATATTACCCTGTTTTGAAGAGATAAGTTACCCTCTTTTCATTAGAGCTTCGGTCTTAAGCAGAAAATGCACACTCTTTCAATTTCTCTACTGAGTTGTCCCTCATAGAAGATTTTTGCTTTAAACCTTCCGATACAGTTCCTTGTTTGGACGGATCTTGTTTTCCCTTTTGAGTTTATTTCTCAAAGGATGTATTCTGGTTGACTGTTTCATTCCAATTTATTTCTGGTTTGGATCTGTGGTTCCCTGGCAATATTATTTACTTCGGAATTCTGAAAAAACTCCAAGCTTTGGTTGGTGCATTTATTTTGCACAAGAAGACTTTATCCCCTTAGAAAGAATATCATGGCATCTCCTCAGGAAGTCATACCTCTTTCCCCAAAAAAGTCATTTCCTTTTACAATCCTCCGTGACTGTAAATAGCAAGTTCTCTTTATTTGAGACAGCTCATGTATCATCCTTTCCAAGCAGGGTGCCTCGGTTAAAGAAGAAGTTGAGACCCGTTCTAGGCGAAACACCAGAATCTTGGGTAAACTTGTTATCTTTTTTCTATCTTCAGTGAACGTTGATAGTTCATCATCAGTGAACAGTGATGATATGATATGTTCTCTTTCTACCTTCAGTGAAAGTTGCTAGACCATCGGCAATGAATGTTGGTGTTTGTTATCTTTTGCTACCTTCAGTGAACGTTGGTAGTTCATCATCAGTGAACAGCGATGATATGATATATTCTCCTTCTACCTTCAATGAAAGTTGGTAGACCATCGGCAGTGAACTTTGGTGTTTGTTATCTTTTTCTACCTTCAGTGAACGTTGGTAGTTCATCGTCAGTGAACAGCGATGATATGATATATTCTCCTTCTAACTTCAGTGAAAGTTGGTGGGCCATCGGCAGTGAACGTTGATGTTTGTTATCTTTCTCACTGCCTTCAATAAACGTCGGTAGTTTCACCTTCGGTAGAAGTTGTTGTGTCCTTTAACCATCCTACCATCCTCTTTGATTCAGTTCTTTTAGTCCACCAGTGATTTATTTTCCTGGCGGGGTTGCTCCCTTGTTTCTTTATTATTGTTACACCCCCAGTGTTATCTTTGCGTCTCTTTGGTCCTGTTCATATGCATTCATATGCATAAGCATTTGCATGGCATCTTAGGGCCAAAAATAGGGTTTGTTTTATATTTAAGTATCTTCGATCGCGTCGACATGGAGATTTTTAACCTTCGTATCTCCGGATAGAAGAAACTTAAATAAGGGCAGCTGTTGTACCCCAATTTTTGTCCCTATGATCCCTTCATCATACCATGTTGATTTATTCACAACAATATCACACTAGGATTCTTTGTTCCCCTCCCTACTTTGAGTTTTGCTCCTTTTGAGGGATTACCAAGCACCTGGACTTATGTTCCTTTTGTGATCATTAATATTGTTTTGTTGTCTTCATTTAACTAATAAAATACAATTATGGTTTGTCTTGCTTGTTATACATGTAGGTGAAGGGGAATGAGATTTAACAAATTACTCCATGGGTTCATAAGTTTATTTCCATGCCCTAGCCAATAAAATCTTGAGAATTTCAAACCTTGTCATTGAAGTTGTTTTGGAAGAAATGGTATGGTAAGGTTTATTTTGGTTCACCATATTTCAAATTTATCAAGATTTATTCAAAGTACAAGGGGTTGATTGGAGAAGTTGTCATGTTTGGACAAGGCCTTGTTCATATTGGTCACAAGGGCATAGTTCACTCAAATTTCAAGATATGGAAGTGGTTTTTCTGGCTAAGAGTTCTAATTATCATCCTCAACAACTTCTATTCACAAAGCAAGAATATTGGTACAAGAAGTTTGTTCAAACTTATCAACAAATCACTTCAAAAGTTCCAAGGATTTTTCATGTGGAAGAAACTTGATGAAGAAGAAAGATTACAAGTCCTTCAGATGAATCCCCAATTTTCCATGTGTGACTTCAAATGATCATAACTTGGTCAATTTTTATCACCTTGAGCCCATTATTTTTCCATAATTATCTTGAAGATGTGAAATTTATGCCTTCTTTTATGTGAAAAGTGGGAAAATGGATGGAGGTTGCCTTAAATATGAAAAAGATTATAAGTCATTTTATGATTTTTGGCCAACTTCAACAAGTCATAACTTGCTCAATTTTTGGAGATTTTGAGTGGTTCAAGTTTCAAAATGTCATTTAAGAGATCTACTTCATTCCATATTTTTTGGTCAAGAGCAAATTTCAATTGGAAGGCCATGTTTGGATGCAAAATATTAAAGGTCATTTTTAAAGAAGAATTTGAAATATTTCTAAGTATGGAAAGTCAACCCTTTTTCTTCAACTTTGACTCAATGCAACTTTCAGCTCAAGCATCCATTTGATTCCATTCTTTTTCCATTTCAAAGCTTGTAACCTCATCTTTATAAAGCATTAAGAATCATGCCCTAAGACCCCTTGAGTTGGAAATGCCGTGGATTTGAATTTGGTAACTTGAAACTGAATTTTCTACAAAGTCAGAATTTTAAAATCCATAATGTGACTTCTAAACACAAGATTTATGCGCGTTTTTTATTTAAACTTGATTAGCAAACTTTCCAGAAGTGATTAGCACCCCAAAACCCAAGATTTGGTTGAGTTTTGATGGAAATGAAGTGACACTTCACTCGTGCTCGACCTTCATTCAATTTCCCTCCAAACTTCTTTGTTTATTCCAATTTTCATTCCCATTCACTTCCCTATAAATAGAGGGTCATCCCCCATTCATTTCTTTAAGCTTTGAGAGCCAAGAACACCCTGCCAAAACCCCACACGAACCCATCTTTTTTGAATTCAGTTTCTCAGATTTAAGCTTCCTTTTCCAAAATTCTTTGCGCATTCGTCATCCTTAAGCATCATACAAACTCTCCAGCACTTAAACCAATCAAAATGAGCCATAATTCAAGCTACAGAAGTCCAGTTTCAGAGCTTCTTCCTTGAACTTCGAAATGGTAGAATTCTCCACCATTTAGATCCAAATCAAGCACTAATCTATTTTACTCCTTCTCTTGATTCTAATGTTGCTTACAATTTTTAAATCCATTGAGAATTGAGAGAGAAATCTCAAATTGAAGGTGCTCGCTATTTTCTGGGTTTTTGATTCATATCTCTCTCCATACCTTATATAAATTTGGCGCGATGGTGGTGTTAGAATCGTCTTGAAGATACGAGTTCAATGATACTAGCCTGGGATTCTAATTTTTCCATTTGAAGGATCTCACAAAATCCCCATTGCAGGGTGTTTGAAGGTTGAAGACGATGACATGTCTCGTCTCAGCCAATGATAGCGCGCCAAACGTTTTAATTTCATTGGTTGCCCTTTTTCTAATCCTATTTGTATCTCACTAAGGTCCATATCAAGCACAATGCGTCTGGTCCACTGGATCAGCTTACTTACACGTTTTTACTATAATCTGATGGTCCACATCTTTTTGGTTTTATTTTATTTTCTGATTTTTTATTTTTTATTTATTAAATTTTCAAAAATTTATAACTCTTTTATTTTTTATCCAAAAGTTATGAAAAAATCCACAAAAATACTTTGAATTATTTCTGATCTCATGACTATTTTTCATATTTTTATTTTGATATTTGATATTTTTTGTATTTTTTGAATCATTTGCTTTCTTTTAATTACTTAAAAAATACTTTCTGACATTTTTTAATTCTGAAAAAAATCATAAATATTATTTTGCATATTTTTTACTTTCTGAAAATTATATGGAATTTTATATTGAGGTTTACTATTTTTGACCTATTTTCTATTTGTTTGAGCAATTTTAAATAGTTTAAAAATAGTTTCTGACTTTTAAAAATTATCAAAAATTTTATAAAAATATTTGGATCCATTTCTGATTTTTCTATGGTCTTACTTTTTATTTTTTGATTAATTTAAACATAGTTGGTATTTTTTCACTTTATTTTCTATTTTTAAACATTATTTTTTAACCCTTTTGTATATATTAAAATGTGATATTATTTTGTGACTATTTTCTGGTTGATCTTGGGTTAGATTTTGAATCATGAACTTTATTAACATCATTGGATCCATGTTGTTGAGTTTAACTACACAAAAATGGATGAATGATTTTAATAATAGTTTGATTAAAATTTAATTCAAATGTGGTTTGTATATTTTTTCCCTATCCCTCTTCATCTCATCCCCTTCTTATTGCACTAGGTGTTATTAGAGCATGATCTCTATATCATGTCTCAAAACAAATGGTGCATAAATTGCTATTGACCGACCTCAAAATAGGTGCGACTTCTATATAAGTCCACTTACGATTGCTTAACCTAGCGCTAAATTTTGTCTCGATTCGAATAAATGGTCATTTGTGGCCCAAACTTATGATTGCAAGTCCAAGTATGTTAATTTGATCTCTTTGATCCAATAACCTTGAGATTCATTGTGTAGAGGCTTTGGTTCTACCAATACTCTAACGGATCTACAACACCTTTGGTCAATGCAGATCACTTAAACATCATTGATCATTAAATGGTACTTATGAGAATTCCAAATGGATAATATACTTGACAAAAAGCAAATGCAACTTTTTGTGTGGAGGCTTTGGTTCTACCAATCCTCTAATGAGTTCCAAATGCAAGTTTCAATATGGTCATCCAACTAACCACTAATTATTAACTTTTTTTACCTTATGCTTTTATTCTTTTTTATGCTTTATGTACTATTTACTTTTAGCATTTACATTTCATGCCATTTTCATCTTTACTCATTTGAGCATTTATTTTCTTGCCATTTTGTACTTTGCTCACTTGAGCTTTTATTTTCCTTTCTTAAGATACTTAATAATCAACCTAAACCCTAAAAATCTTTAATGGTACTTGGACTATATGGTTACTATCTTTGGCATTATGGAGCATGGGACTTTTCTTGGACTTAGGATTAGAAACCTTGGCCTATGTTGGAGACCTTGTGATCTTATCTTATTATTTTGTCTGGAGCTCTTGGGGTTTACCTTAAGACATTGGGTTGTTTGTTTGTTTTGTGTGCAGGTTATTGTGATTACACCATTTGTTTGTAATCTGGAATTCACCCGTATACAGCCGTTACTCTGCCCAATTTTTATGAAGACTTAATACACTTGAAGTTTGGTTCTCTCAAGGGGTCTAGTATATTTGCTTGTTTGGTTTCAATCCAAAGAATGGGAATTCTATCTTGGCTCATAATGTCAAGTATTGGCTTTTTGTTGGTTAGATGGTTCTTATCCCTCGCTTTTACATTATGCTTTAGGATAGTCTCTTCTTCTCCTCCCATCTTCTTTAATTTCAAAATCTTCTTCCTTCTTTTGCAAACTCTTCTTGCTTTGAAAATTGAGCTATTTTCATAATAAACTTAGACTTAGGTCCATGTATTTTCAAAACATTTTCATAAATAAACTCCAACCAACTTAATAATACCTTGACTTTTTTTAAGAAGACTAAAAGTCAATCAATCTCATTTCAAACCATTTTGCCACTTTGGCTTTTACCTTTAAAACTTTTCTGAAAAAGATTAAACTCTTGCCAATCCTTGTATGATGCAAACAACTATACTTATATAATATGTAGTGAAGAGAGATATTTTCCACTTGGGTGTTGAGTGAGGCATTGTTTATTTTGAAATCCAAGTCATATCCCCCACTTTGAGATGATGCAAATTCTCCTTTCTCATGATTGTGGGTAGTAGGTGTGTTTTCCACACGGACAATGACGATGATGTTTTATCTTATAAAATTAACCAACACATTTGGATTTTAAATTTTTAAAAGAGGAACTACGTGTACCCTGATCCCCTATTGCATGAAAGGTGGTACATAGGCACTAAAGGTTCACAACCGCGGCGGGTGCAAAAAATCATAAAATATATATTTCTTTTCTTACCTCCTCCATCCATTTTATACAACAGTTTTTATAGCTAAAATATATAGATTTTTTTACAAAGAGGCTCCTGCGGAGTACCGTAGATGTTTAGGGTGCTAATACCTTCCGTTTACATAACCAACCCCCTTACCTTGAATATTTCCCCCTCTTTTTGGGTTATTCGCTCTTTTCCCATTCCTTTGGAAATAATAAAACGCGGTGGCGATTTTTATTTTGATTTGTATAAAGTCTAGTCAATCCAGTGGCTTAGTCTTGAACATTTCTACCACTACAGAGGGTAAGGATTGAATCTCCCTAAGCCTGCTCTCAAAGTTTCCTGATATTGCTGAGCTGTCAAATAATTTTCTAATATTTTTTTCTCTGATCTGAATTCTATTTTCTATTTGACTGAGCTAGCAATTCTGATTTACTACGATTTTTAACTGACACTGGAAATTATTTATGTCCAACCTGACTTTGAGTAATACTTTCCCTGCGATTTAATTGATATGGCCCCCTTGCACACGGTTTTCACCCTTTTCCTTTTATATTTTCCTATTTTTTATGAAACTGTAATTTTCTTCTGATTTTGTAGGTGCAGGGTTGGTACAAAGCATGATGGACTGTCATGGTAAATAAGGTCTGCTCATTTGTAAGGAATTTAGCGTGAGGTTGGAAGCAAACAATTGACATGGAGATTAGGATATGTTCATCTTGTTTTACTTCTTTTTGCTATAATGTTTTTTTTTGTAATGGTGAATGAAGAAATTTGTTGGAAATTTTGAATAACATTGAGTGATGAATAAAGATGTGTCAAGTGAACTTGAGTGAGAAACTTGAAATAAACCTTGAATCTTGTCTTGTAATTTATTACTCCCAAGTGAACAAATCTTTTAAACTTAGAATATGGATTCGCTTGTCAAACTTTAATAAAAAAAAGTCACTTGTATGGATTTTGGATCGCTCTTAAACTCGAAGGAACTTGAATAACTTTTCTTGAAATTTTCATGACAAAGAAAGAATTTTGAGAGGATTTTGGATGATCTTGATTCTTTTGTAACAAATGAATAACTATCCTCAAACCTTATAGGAAATTGAGCATTATTAGCGAATTTGGATGATGAGAAAATTGACTCTGGATTATGGATAGATCTTAAATAATGGATGATGAACAATGCGATAGTAGATGAATGAATGAATATGCCTTTGTTACTTGATCTCAAGAAATCCAACTATATTTTTTTCCTAACCTTGCAAACATTAAGCGCTTCAATTCATTTGAAACAATTTAAATTCAAAATAATAATGAACCTAAGTTCAACTCAATTCTTGAGTTCAAAATTCAATCTCATATTCGAACCAATAAGCCTCAATTAAATGAAGGCAATAAAAGATGTCTTAATAACAACCTCATCCTTCGTACCAAAATTCACCTTAAACAATAAGGTTTCTTGAACTGGTAATTAGTGAATTATTAAGATAAATCTCCATGCCCTTCCGTCTTGATGAAATCCTCTTGTCTAAATCAACTTCAGATGATGCCCTAATCTTACAAGGAATATAAGGAAATAAACCCAAATCTCGAGAGATACATAGGAGAACAGTGATTCAAGAATCAACACTTGCAAATTCAATTTTTTGATGGCACAAAGAATCAAATGAGATGTCCTGAGACTTTGAGAAGCTTTGGGTAACCCGAATGATCAAAGTAAATGAGGAGATGAGATCCGTATTGGGCTGAATGGCAATACAACCAAAATCCATAGCTTGTAGAGAACTAAAAAACCTTGATATCATCACAATGCATGAATGTGATGCAGTATGATGATTATGATGAAACATAAGCCTGAATCAAGAGGGTAAATTTTGGGGTGCAACAGTTGCCCCTATTCAATCATCTTTAACATGATGAGCGAGAAAAGTGACAACTTTCGAGCATTCAGAGTTGAAGATGATTGAATATAAAAGAACCCAAAAATTTACACTCTTGAAGAAGAAGTAGAACCCTCCAAAGACAAAGAATGCCAGCAGGCGCGGGATTTAGAAGATACCAAACGAAATTGGATTTAGAAAATAGAGGGTTTAATGAAAATTGGACCTCCCAAGGCATGCGTCAGAATGAAGCTATAATGTTGATTTTAACAAAGTTGAGACAAAACTCAATTTAAAAGAGTAGACAAAACTAAACGTTAGAATAAATGTGTCAGGATAAAACTGGACCGTAAAAGGGGTGAGATAAGACTCAAACCACGGAGAATAGGCAAAACTAAACTCTGGAAAAGTACACGGGGTAAGGTGGCTAGAGTGCATAATTCTAGGAGCACCTGCTAATCTCAATCTAAGATAGACAGTATGAAGGAACTTAAAGAATCCCAGGAGTGAGGAATAAAACGAGACGAAACTAGACCCATAAAAACTAGTTAGAAGAAACTAAACTAGATGAGTACCAGGACGAAACTGGATTTCATGCACAGGTAACTAGGAAAAACTCGACCCATAGCAAAAGTGATGAGAGTGCGTATTTCTCAGAGCACCTGCTGGTCTCTAACCAATGGAAGATAGTGAGAAGGAACTAAAAGATCCATAAAGTTATAAGAGAGACAAAGTTTCAACCCAAGATAGACAGTATGAAGGAACTGAAAGAATCCCAGGAGTAAGAAACAGAACGAGGCGAAACTCGACTCATTATGACTAGTTAGACGAAACTAAACTAAATGAGTACCAGGACGAAACTGGATTTCATGCACAAGCGACGAGATCGAAATTCGACCCAAAGCAAAATGATGAGAGCGTGTGTTTCTCAGAGCACTTGCTGGTCTCATATCAATGGATAGCCAGTAACGAAAACTGATAGAAGAATCCAAGATACAAAAGAGACTGATTTCAACCAGGGACGCAGTACGAACACTGCAAAGAGACTCGGTAAACAAAAACTGATAAAGGGTTCAGTAAACAAACACTGATGATTTTCCAAGGTATGAAAGCAAAACGAGACGAAACTCGACTCATTATAACTAGTTAGACGAAACTAAACTAGATGAGTAACATGACGAAACTGAATTTTATGCGCGGGTGAGGAGACGAAACTCAAAGCTCGACCCAAAGTAAGGTGATTATGGCGTACAACTAAAAACCTGCTGAAAGTGAATATCAGGGCGAAACTAGTATTCAAAAGATAAATCAATAGACATTGGAACGAACCGACGAGGGTAGTGAAAACAAGAGAAAATTACGTCAGGATAAACTGAGCTACAACAGAAGAAAACACTCAACCATTAAAATGATTAACACCAATAGGATATTTGTAAGGGGTGAACTTCAGATATTGAGGATGAAGACCTTGCTGGGGACATAATCCAAAGTATTAGCAAATTCACTGGGGAAAACAGAAACAATAATGGCTTATGTTCGGATGCATGTTTGAATTTTTTTACATAGCGTAATGCTCCATATAATGGGAATGCTACGCATTTTGGTAGATGCAATGTAATGATGCATGTTTAAATGCTTCATTGGGAAATGGCCAATCGAGAGGACAACAACCAATAGGTCAGTATCTGACAAGATTTGCAAAAATAAAATGCAAAATCTGCTGGAGAACAGAACATATAAGTAACCGCTGGAAAGAAAACCCTTGAAGAGGTGAAACTCTATGGGGAGTAACAACTGAGCAACCAGTAGAAACAGGCTACAAGTACTGAGAGAAGCTGCAAAAATAAATTGCAAACTATGCTGGAGAAGACCGGGTCGAAAATAATTAACTTCAAGAAGGAATTCCAAATGAAGATTGGGCGTTGTGGAAGAAGATCAAGGCGAGACTGTAGCTTCTGAAGGAGAATGCCAAATAGAAATCGGCTGGTGTTGGAGAAGATCAAGGTAAGACTGTAATCTCTGGAAAAGACGGCGTGCAGACGTGTTAAGGATGATACCAAGATGACAAACCAGATGTGGGAATCAAAACCCTCGCTGGGGAAACTTCTGTCGAAAAGTCCTCTACTGTCTACCGAAGATTAACAAAATCTCAATTAATCGACCAACAACGACTCCACTGAGGATAAGGAAAGATCCTTAGATAAGGATGACCCAAGCAACCAATTAGCTGGGGAATGAGAGATCAGGACGAGGAATCTTTAATTGGAAACTCTGCTAGGGAATTGAAACTTCTTCAGACTGTGAATCCTCATCTAAGAAACTCCACTGTGGACATGAGACGTCTTCAAACTTGAAGTCTCGGAACGAAGCCCTTTTCTTGAAAAAGATTTATGGGCAATAAAACTCTGCTGAGGAAATAAAACTCCACTGAGGATACAAAACTCTACCAAGGGGTATTTTGCTAGGGATAAGAGATACAAAACTCTAAAAGTGGCAACCCCTACTGGGAATGCTTCTGCCATGGATTTCTTCACAAAGAACCCGACTGCCAGGGATTAAAGGAACCTTGGATATGTAGACATAAAAAATACCATGAAGATAGTAAAACAGTATCGACTTTACTAGGGAAGCGAAAATCTCAGCCAACATCAACCCTACTGAGGATGATAAAAGATCCTTTCGATATTAAATTCCCCAAGTCAGAACCTAGATAAGAAAATGAGAATTTCTGAATGCAAACTTCAATGATAATTCAAATAGGAAGGTAAACTCCGTTAGGAACAGTCTTTATTAAGAAACGAGATAATGCTCATCCAGACTTGGTTGGGGAATGAAAGTATCCAAAAACCTTATTCACCTTGAGATTCCCTTACATGACAATGCTGAGGAGAACTAACTCTACGGGGAATTCCCTATTCCATCGTTCAAAAGTTAGAGATAACACTCTTGCATGGGTGTTGATAAGCTGTAACTTACAGAGCAAACAATAGTTCCTATGAACAAAATCACAACATGAATGCCCCAAGTACGGTATGACAACCTTTGAGAGATCGATCCTCAACTTGACTTCCCCAAATTGGTGAAATGAAAAGAACTAATAACCACAGGCCGAACCTTGATAAAACTTGCAAAAATAAATTGCAAATTCCATAAGAGAATATCAGATCGAAAATGTAACATCTGTGAAGAAACGTCAAATGGATACTTGACGTTGCTGGAGAGAACATTAATAAAATGGGGTATGTGGGAAATCAAAATTCACCTGACTTTTTGTTTGATAACTTGTCAATTTCTCACTGGGGATAGCTTCCTAGGGAGAATACTGCAAAAAATAAATTGGAGTGCAGAAGAAATCTTGACCTATGTTCTACCTCTTAACCTTCTTGGAAAAGATCCAATATCTTCTTCCACAGATAAAGAGAACATTGTTGGGAGCTGGGACCTTCTGATGTAAGTCCTCAAAGAAAGCGATTTTGATTGGGGGATTGTAAAAATTCTTAAATAGAAGAATTCTAACCAGACCACATCGGGGAGACTACCGTTAGGGAGTAATAATCCTCACTTGGGGAAAAGGAGGATATCTTTGAACCGTAAGCTTGAGGTTCTGAACTCGACTGTGGAAATATTTCAACCATACTCTATCACTAGGGATAAAGAGCCCTTATACTGTCAAGGATATAAAGATCCATGCTGGGGTAAACAACCTTACAAAAAGAACTCTTGTCGGGAATGAGATATTCTTCGTATGAGAAACTCAACAAAATATGCTACTGCTGGAAATACGAGAATCTTCGGCTCCACTGGGGAATGAGAGTGTGCTTTGACCAGAATGAAATCCTGCTATGGTGCTCTATCCCGAGGATAGCAATCACAATAGCGCACCCTTTTAGAGAAGTAACACTTATGAACATCAAGGATTGAGATCTACTGGGAAATGAGAGAATATGTGAATAAGTACTTTCGATGAAATGACTCTATTAGAGAAATGAGCATTCATGAATAGGAGATTTCTTGATAAGGCCACTTTATAGGGGAAATGAGGATTCCTGAATAGGAGATTTTCGAAGGCAACTCCACTGGGGAGAGGAGAAATTTTGCATAAGAGATCTCAGACAATGGCCTTTACTGGAGAGATGAAATAAACCTCAACACAAATTAGTTGGGGGAATGAAAATTCCTGAGAGCGAGATCTCCAAAAGCCAACTCCATTGGGGAACGGGAAATCTTGGACAAAAGATCCTCATAAACAACCTCCTCTGAGGAAGTGATATGATGCTCCCATGACTTCGCTAAGAAACAGAACAGACTTAAATAGTCTTTACTGGGGATGACAAAAGATTCTCAGCATAACGAGCTTCAAACTCTACTTCTGATATGGAGATTAGAGAATTCTTGAACAAGAAATCTTAATGAAGTGACTTCGCCGGGGAGCAGGAGAAATTTCTGAAGGAACTCTCGACTTCGGCTGGGAATAAGAACACTCCACTTCAGGGAATAGATAATCTCTTTTTCTAGGTGACGCTGGGAAGACGAAACTTCAAGCACTTGGAGGATAAGATTATCTTAATCTGAAATTCCAATTAGTCAATCCTTAAAATCTCTCTGCTTCAGGAGATTCACTAGGTAGAAGTAGAAACTTCAGATCTCTGTAGAAACCCACGACTAATCTCAAATGGATTTGTCCTTCATGAACTGACTTCACCGGGGAATAAGAAGATATTCAACCAAATCTTTAGTCAGGGTAAAGGCGCTCTGCTCTGAGGAATAGATATTCTCTTACAAACACAAACATGTTAGATTTACCTAGAAATAGAAATTCCATATCAAAAGATCACAACTTTCAGTCAAAAGACTTCCTGCTGGGTGATACCGGGAGACAAAGCTCTATGCATCCAGAGAACGAGACTCTTTTAATCCAGAATTCCAGTTGGTCATTCTTAAAATTTCTCATTCGGGAAGACTTACTAGGGAGCAATAGAACCTTCAGTGTTGCTTCGGAGGAAACGATACAGGTTAGGGACATTTTAAATATCTTGAAAGATGTTGCTCTGGTAATAGAGAATTACAAAGATAAGAAAAGCAAATGATAACTTCATGTGAAACAGATCAATAAACGTGCCCCAGGCATAGTGTGACAACTTTTCTAGAAAGGGTCCTTGTAGAAACATGTCACCATTTCGACTTGAGATAATCTGCCCTAGATTATTCGAGATCTGAATAATTCTTTGACACAACGGGTCATAGAGAGATTCGTCGAATTTCGACGTAACTACTTCAGGTTGACTAGATTTTTAAAGAGATTCTCCTAGAGAGGACTTCCTGAGATCTACGCTGAGAATAGCACTCCTGACTTCAGTCAAAAATAAAGATCTCAACTTCTGATGAAGGAACAACAATACCAAGACTTAAAATTCTGATGAGCTGAGGATAACAATCCTGACATTCCGTCGAGCTCTTCACACTCATAAGTTGTTTAGCCTGTGACCAGACTTAAACTAATCAACTGTCAAATGGGAGAAATCCCTCTGCATAATGCCATGCCCCAGTCTGTATGGTTGTTAAAGAACTTGCCTTGAAAGGACTTCCTAAGATCTGTACTGTGATACGGTGGGAGAACTGACTAGATGTTTTGCGTTTCGTTCGCACTTGTGCGGTTAGCAAGAGTCACCACCGACTTTTCTTTTATCCAAAAGGAAAGGTACAAAAGCACAGGAAAGACCTTTCGAGATTATTTCTCGGGTTCGGGGGGTAGATTATGAAAAGGGAAGGTAATAGCACCCTTTTCATCCATGGTTTTCCATGGGCTCTTAGTTACTCATTTTAGATCACTTGCTTTTGTTTGATTGTGTGCTTGTGGTGTGGGCTTTGAAAGTATTTTGAAAAATCTCTTTGTAATGGTTCTCGTCTCTATAAGAACGTATACAAAGTTTTGTTTCGAAAAGTGGTTCAAAGATGTGTTTTATGAATCGTGTTTCGAAAAGTGTTTTGAAAAGAGGTTTTGCAATGATTCTCGTCTCTATAAGAACGTATACAAAACGTTTTGTCTTTTGAAAGTGTTTTGAAACGGAGGTGTAGGTGTAAAAAGTTTTATCGTGAGCAAGCGAGTAACTAAGAGCGAATCTATCTACTCGAAAGGTCTTAAGTTGTGTTTTTCTTCCTCCTTTTAATGGTGCTATCTTACCATTGATTTGGTAAGAAGCCCCACCATTATATGTGAAGGGACAAGCACGGGTCAATTTTACAATCATTGAAGGCAACTTGTGAGACGCTTTAGCAATTTTTTGTAAGGGACGAGATCGTTTTAATCGAAGGCAACATTGAGGGTCATCGAGGGACTACGATCTTTTTTATTGAAAATCCATTGCTAGAGTGTCTCATATTCGAGGGACATGATTGTATTTCCGAGGCAACGAGCAAGGTTACCCTAGAGGTGCGCGTGTGAAAAAGTGTGTTGGTTTCAAGTTATTTATTCTTTGATTAGGTCATCTAGCGATTGATTTTTTTTTAATCTTGCCATACATGCCTAGTTACTATACAATATATGGAAAACAGTAAATTGCGGGAATTGAAATTCTATGCTATTACAAAGGTATTCGGGAATGGGGGTACAATTGTTACAAATGGGGATGAATCGAATGAAAATAGCAATGTCCAAATATCAAACAATACAACCAAATAGAATTGTTGTGCGATTTAATATAAAGCTATGACAATTTATGAAATAAAGTCAACAAAATATGAAATGAAATGTATTTACACGAAAAGAAAAAGATAAAACTTATTCTAAAAAAAAGGATTAAAATCTTTATTATTTTTTTTTTTGTATTTTATTAATTATGCAAATAAATTTAAAGAAAGAAAACCAACTAAGTTAATTTTTTTGATGTTTTATTAAATATAAAAAATTAATAAAAATAAGTTATATAAAAAAAATAGTAAAAATTAATTTTAAAGACTTAAATCAAATGTATAAAATGTATTCTATGTTTTAATTAGTAATAAAATATAAGAAAGAAACAAATTTTAAAAAAAAACAAGCAACAATGGGCTTAAGTGAATTTAAAGGGTGTTAGGCCCAAAGAAGTATTGTTATCATTGCTGAAACAAGAGAACAGGCCAGGGGGGGGGGAACTAGCAAAACGCGTGGGCCTAAAGGGTTTGTAAACAAACAGGCCCAAAGCTCCTAAATCAGTTTAGTTTGTTTGATTAGGGATGGAAACACAATTAGGGTTTGTGGTTCACGACGGCGCTGTTTCATCTCTTTCGTTCTCCTTGTTCATCTTCCTCATCTCTATTCATCTCTAAACTCCTCTCCTCCTAGTCTCATGGCCGAAACACCCTATTAACAACATGATCTCTCCTCATCTCACTGTGATTCGCGTTTTCTTTGAAACCCTAAATTCTGAAAAGAGATTTATGTCTAAAGGGTTCAAAATTGTTTATCTGATCCTCCCTCCCCAGATTTCTGTTGTCGGAGCGGTCTCTCTCACCTCCTAACCAAACTCTAATGGTTTTCTTTGAAAAGGGTGAGATTTTGTGGTTATTAAAGCTTTGAACGATTTTGTTATTTGTTTTGTCTTGTTACGTTTTTTCTGTTGACCTACTGTATTATCCATTGAGATGCAGGAAATGTTATGAGGAAGGTAAAGAGACCATACCTGTTTGGAATTTTTTCTGTGAAATGGAAAGGAGTGGTGAGACTGAGAGTAGCGCTCCTTGGTGGCCAGAAACGGGGGGGAATAAATTAAGATGATTGAAGGCGTGCTTCTGGTAACCTTCTTCAGTTTTGTGTGTTTTGAATGATGATGATGTTGTGCTTCTAGATTTTGTGATTTTTTATGAATTTGCTATTGTTTTGTGAATTTGAAAACGATTCTAGGTTTTTTCGGAATGGTGTTACTGTGTTTTGAGTTACAGGTTGTTTGTTGCAAGTTTTTTGATCTTGTTTTTGGTTATGGATTTTTGGTTTGAATTGTTGGCTTTGTAATAGTTTGGCCTTGACAGGTTTTTGGTTGATGGCAGTTTGAAGGTTGGTTTGAACTGTTTGACAGTTTTGATGCTTTTGATAGTATTTTTGAAGGTTGTGTTTTGTTGGCTTGAGATCAAGCTTGGGATATTGGTTTGAACTGTTGCAGGCTTTGTGAGTTTTGAAAATGGTTGGTGATTTTCTGAGTTTTTGACTTGTTGACAGTTTGGGATTTTTGATAGTTTGAAGGTTACAGTTTGGGATATTTTTTCTGTTTCTTTTTGTTTTGTTTTGGGTTGATGATGGTTTTGATTTGAGATTTTGTTAATGTTTAGTTAACAATGTTTTGGTTATAGGTTTGATGGAAGATGGTTTGAGGATTTGTTGATGTTTTAGCAGGTTTTGTTTGATGTTTCAGCAGGTTTGAGGATGGTTTGGGATTTTTGGTTTGAACTGTTTGACAGTTTTGATGCTTGATGATGTTTCTGGTTTTTTGGTTATGGTGATGTTTTTGTTGTTTTGGATTTGTTGGTTAACAGGTTGGATGAGTTTGTTACAGGTTTGTGACCTGTTTTGAAGTTGGGTGCTGTTTTTGCTTGGCTTGAGATCAGGTTTTTGTTGATGGCAGTTTGAGACTTTGTGGTTTTTGACAGGTTTTACTTTGTTACAATTTTTGGAGGTTTTGAATATTTGATATCTTTTCTCTATCTCTTTTCTACTTGAGAGTTGTCTATTGTTATATTATGTTGCTTCTGTTGAAAAATTATTCAAAATGGTGGGAAAACCACCAAATTTTGAATACTTTGGCATATTGTTCTTATGCTCGTTTTCTTGCAGTTTTTGTTTTCTAGCAACTCTTATGCAATTGTGACAATCAAGGCAGCAGGGTTGTGCATCCCTATGTGACTTATTTCCTCTCTTCTCTCTCAATGACCCTAAGAGTCAATTGCTCTTTTGCCTTTTTCTGAAAAGTTTGCAAATAAATAGAAAATGATGACATGGCTATTGAACAAGCCTATTGCTTGTTTGACTTAGTTTACCATATTGCTATACTTCTTTGTTGCATGCTTTCTACTGTTATGTTATTTGTTGTTTGCTTTTTGCTGCCCAGTTTGCGTTGCTGTTTGTTACTTGCCATTTTGCTGCTTGTTTGGCTCTATTTTGCGCCTTCTGTTGCTGTTTGGGCATTTGGATGCTGTTTAGGCATTTTGTTTGTTTGGACAGCCTTGCTGCTGCATTTGGACAATTTGCTTGCATTTCTTGTTTGGACAACTTGCTTTCATTTCTTGTTTGTTTGGACAAATTGCTTGCATTTCTTTTTTTTTTCTTTTTGTGAACCAAGAAGAATAATATTCTTGTGATTTGTAAATGGAGAAAATAAAAATGTGATGAATTAAAAAATGGCTTTCTGATTCCAAATTGCAAACTTTAATGATGAACACCATTCTTTCTTTTGAAAAATTCTTGCTTATGCACAAATAAATTGTACTAACTTTTTCTTTTGTCTTTTGTTTTCATGTGAGCACAACTAGATGGTGGCGAAGCAGGGGAAGCAAGAGACTCTGTGGCAAGCATGGAAGCAAAGGAAGCTCAGTCAACCTTAGGCATATATTCATTTTCTTTGTAATTTAGAGAGAAACATTCAATAATTGTACTAATTTATTTTTTAAAATACAATAAGTTGTAAAACCTAAAGTATTTAAATAATAAATTGTTTTGTAACAAATTTTGAAATAAATGGAGAAAGTCTTATGAGATATTCTGGTGTCCATTGAAACCCTTTACTGTCGATAACTTGTAATTTTCTCTTCGCATCCTAACTAATTCTTAAAGATTCCCAATCAAGATAATTGAAACAAAATGCTTCAATCTAATAACTTAAACTCCAAGTAATCCAATAACTCTATAATCTTGCAACTGCATTCCAATCAAAACACGCACTGTCTATCCCCTTTCCTAAACAAGCACATGTTTTAAAAGACGCAAATTATCTAGTTAACCTGGATCGAACAAAACATGAATGTCCCAAATGACAGTTTTAGATTCCATCTCTTGTCCCAAACAAACATGCCTTGAGAACAAACATTAACCTTTCAGTAAACTTGAAAAAGCATGAAAACATGTGAAAGCCAATTGGATCTTTGAGAATTCATTTCTTTTGAGAATTGCAAGAAAAAAAACCTAATTGCTGGTTTACTGCCACAGGAGAAAATCTGTATGATCGATTCATGAGCCAACTTGAATATCTGAGAAACCCTAGGGTTGTGCTTTCTATGAAAAATGGGAGGGAAAATTTTGGGGTACAACAGCTGCCCCTGTTCAATCTTCTTGAACCTGAAGAGTTAGATCAACGAGCTTTGTCGTTCATGGATCGAAGGTAAAAGATGATTGGACACTAGAGTGCCCATAAATTTGCACTCGAAAAAAGTGTAATTGAGGGAATGGGCTTAAAGATGCCATTTAGAGAGATGTTAGAATCTTGTTGGAGATGGGCTTGTAGATGCCATCCAAGAATGTTTGTTGTAAACCACAAGAATAAGCATCAGAACGGTATCCGTATTTGGAACGTATCTGAATTGTATTTGTGCTTGAACCTGAATAAGTAACAGAATGGCTTCCATGTCTGGAACGTATCTGGACTGTATCTTGAAATTAAGATCCAAATGAGTGACAGAATTACTTCCGTGTCTGGAGTGTATATGTACTGTATCTGTAGGATGAAACTGAATAAGCGACAGAATGGTTTCCGTGTCTGGAGCGTATCTAGACTGTATCTTGAAATTAAGTCTGAATGAGTGACAGAATGGCTTCCGTGTCTGGAGCGTATCTGAATTGTATCTTGAAATTAAGATCCAAATGAGTAACGTAATGACTTCCGTGTCTGGAGTGTATCTGTACTGTATCGGTACTTGGAATTTGAATGAGTAACAGAATAACTTCCGTGTCTGGAGTGTATCTGTACTGTATCTGAATATTGAAAGTTGAATGAGTAACAGAATGACTTCCATGTCTGGAGTGTATCTGAACTGTATCTGAAATCTTTGAATACTCGTTAAAGATAGATGTTAATCTTATCCTGAAAAGGGTAAAATGTTAGCTGAAACACAAAGTTATGTTGCACGAAATGTATGATGCAATAAATGTGTCTTATCCATGTTTATGATATATGAATGTAATGTATGCGCATGTAAGCTGATTTGCTGTATTGTTGAGGAAAATTAATCCTTGACTGCTATCGGGGAAAATAAATCATTGACCGCTGAGGATTCCATTGTGAGGGTAACGTCATATACTTCTTGAGGAATCTGCTTGGGGAATCCAGAGAATTTTAATGACTTTTACTAGGGATTACTGACGAGAGTATTTGTTCTGTCGAGAAGTAATAAAAACTCTGTGGGGAAAAAGTTTATCCTGTAATGAAAACTATGTGGGGAAAAGCTTAATTCCACTGGGGAGTTCAGGAGCATGGGTTGTATGCCAGTCTACTGGGGAGTTACCCTAGGTTGGGGAGAAACAAAAAGTTAACCGTTATCTGGTTGATTTTCAGTCTTTAAGACAACTTGCTGGGAAAACCTGGAGAAAACTGGATGATTTCCACTGTGGGTTGACGGTTCGAAGTTTCGGCTCCGCTGGGGATTGGTGGTTGGTAGTCTCAACTCCGCTGGGGACCTGTAGTTTAAAATTTTGGCTCCGTCGGGGATTGGTGGTTGGTAGTCTCTGCTCCGCTGGGGACCTGTAGTTTAAATTTTTGGCTCTGTCGGGGATCTTAATGACGTGCTGTAGGGATTGCTCATGGAATAGCCTAAAGACGTTTTCCTAATCTTTCTACCTATCAGTAATTACTCTTTTTTATCCTATTTATTTGTAAACAGTAATTATGTTCAAATGCATATGTTCATTAATGAATCATTGGACGTTTTTGCAAATAAAACACAAGTGTAAAGAAAAAGGCAAATAGTTTTCTGTACTTTGAAAGAGATATCTTTGTATTTACTTTGAATAAGTGTTTTGTACAAAGGAGACAGACATCCTAATAAGAGGATGGTGTCATAAAAGTAAGAAAAATTTATACAAAGAAAGATAGCTATGTGTGTAAAAATGCCATGGGGTTCCCATTCTGCTATAGCCTTCGTATCTCCAAATTTCTTGTCCATTTGTTGCTTCGTCCGTAGACGATTGGATTGATTAGAAGCTCCAGGTTTGTCTGTGAAGAGATTGTCCTTAAAGTGATCTGACGAGACATAGTCATACGCTTTAATTCCCTAACTTTTGCCTGGACCGCCCTTTTGGGTTTTCAGTCCACCGGGAAACCCTTTTTTGCCCAAGTCGCCCTTTCGGGTTTTCAACTTGCCGGGTGTACAGATTTTTGTTTTATCCCTAATTTTTGCCTGAACCGCCCTTTCGGGTTTTTGATTCACCGGGATGCTCCTTTTTTTGCCTAGGTGTGTCAACCTAGCGGGTCTCTTATGCGTAGTACCTTTTGACTATGTCTGCGTTCACAGGGTGCGGCAGATCGTCGCTGTCGATGGTGGTTAAGATCATTGCCCCACCAGAAAAGACGTTCTTGATCACAAATGGTCCTTCGTAGGTAGGAGTCCATTTGCCCCTGGGATCACTTTGTGGAAAGATGATGCGTTTGATCACAAGATCTCCAACTTGATACACTTGGCGTCTGACTTTCTTGTTGAAAGCCTTGATCATCCGCTTTTGATATGCCTGACCATGGCAAACAGCAGTAAGTCTCTTCTCGTCAATTAAGTTTAACTGATCAAGCCGGGTTTGGATCCAATCGTCTTCACTCAAACCAGCATCTTTCATGATTCTCAAGGAGGGAATCTGAACCTCGATAGGTAAAACAGCTTCCATGCCATATACCAAGGAATAGGGTGTTGCCCCAGTTGATGTGCGAGCCGTGGTACGGTACCCGTGGAGAGCAAATGGTAGCATCTCATGCCAGTCCTTGTAGGTGACTATCATTTTTTGTATAATCTTTTTGATATTTTTGTTCGCAACTTCAATTGCACCATTCATCTATGGCCGATAGGGAGACGAATTGTGATGTTGAATTTTGAACTGCTCGCATAGGGCGGTGATCATAGTATTGTTAAGGTTTGTACCGTTATCAGTGATGATCCTTTCGGGGATACCGTACCGACAGATAAGGTTCTGCTTGATGAAGCGGGCAACAACATTCTTTGTAACGGATGCGAAGGAAGCTGCTTCGACCCACTTTGTGAAGTAATCAATGGCCACCAAAATGAAGTGGTGTCCATTGGATGTTGTAGGCTTGATCTCTCCAATCATGTCGATTCCCCACATAGCTAAGGGCCAAGGAGCTGTTAAGACATTTAGAGGAACAGGAGGCACGTTGTCTGCATAGATTTGACATTTATGACAGGTACGGGAGTGTTGATAGCAGTTTGCTTCCATGGTAGACCAGTAATAGCCTGCCCTTAGAATCTTCTTAGCCATCGTATGCCCGCTAGAGTGAGTGACAAAGGTGCCTTCATGCAATTCGGCCATGATCTTTTCAGCTTCAGCTTTGTCCACACAACAGAGAAGAATAGAATCATGATTGCGCTTGTACAGGATGCCATTACTTAGGAAGAACTTAGCTGAGAATCTTCTTAAGAACTTTTTGTCATTGACTGAAGCTCCTTCAGGATATTCTTGAACCTCGAGATACCTTTTGACTTCGTGAAACCAAGGCTGGTCCACTACTTCTTCGATATTAATCTCGTGACAGTGTGCAGGTTCGTCCATCCGTTCAATTGTGATTTGGGGAGCCTCATTATCCCAGTTAAGTTTAAACATGGATGGCATTGTAGCTAGAGCATCTGCTAGCTGATTTTCTTCTCACGGAAAGTGCTCGAAGGTAATCTGCTCGAAATGTGGTAGCAATGTCAGAACATGTTCTTTGTAAGGGATGCGGTTTGGATGCTTAGTGTCCCACTCTCCTTTGATTTGACTGATAACCAAAGCTGAGTCCCCAAATACAATCAAAGATTTGATTCCCAAGTCCATGGCAGCCTTGAGTCCAAAGATGCATGCTTCATACTCTGCCATGTTGTTCGTACAGTTGAAGCAAAGTCTCGCGGTAAAAAGAGTATGGCATCCTTCTGGGGATATGAGCACATCACCGATACCGTTACCAAGCGCATTGGATGCCCCATCAAAGTACAGAGTCCATCAGGATCCTTGTTCAGGTCCGTCATATGGTCTGATATCTTCAATGTTGTCCAATGTCATGATGTCTTCGTCAGGGAAGTAAAACTTCATAGATTGATAATCTTCGACAGCTTGATGGGCCAAATGATCAGCTAATACACTCCCCTTTATAGCTTTTTGGGTCGTGTACTGTATATCATATTCGTTCAAGATCATCTGCCATCTAGCTATTCTTCCAGACAAAGCAGGCTTCTCAAAGATGTATTTGATCGGATCCATCTTAGATATCAGCAAAGTGGTATGGGTCAACATATACTGCCTTAGTCGGCGAGTAGCCCATACTAAAGCGCAACAAGTTTTCTCGAGCAGTGAATATCTTGTTTCACAGTCAGTAAACTTTTTGCTAAGGTAATAAATGGCATGCTCTTTTCGGCCAGACTCGTCGTGCTGCCCCAGTACGCACCCCATTGAATTCTCTACGACGGTCAAATACATGATTAGCGGTCTTCCCTCGACGGGTGGCATCATGATAGGAGGTTCCAGCAAATACTCTTTGATTTTATCGAAAGCAACTTGACAGTCATCATTCCATCTAACTACCTGATCTTTCTTCAATAGCTTGAAGATTGGTTCACAAGTAGATGTTAGGTGAGAAATGAACCTAGCAATGTAGTTCAGGCGTCCCAAGAAACCTTTGACTTCCTTCTCAGTGCGAGGAGCAGACATTTCTTGTATAGCTTTGACCTTGGCAGGATCAACCTCGATGCCTTTGTTGCTGACAATGAAACCTAAGAGCTTACCGGACCGGACTCCGAATGTGCACTTGTTTGGATTCAATCTTAGCTTGTACTCCTTCAACCTGACAAACAGTTTTTGCAAGTGATCAAGGTGTTCTTCTTCAATTTTTGATCGGGCTATCATGTCATCTACGTAGACCTCTATCTCATGATGTATCATATTATGAAATAAAGCTACCATGGCGCGCTGATAGGTTGCCCCGGCATTCTTTAGTCTGAATGGCATCACTTTGTAGCAGAACGTACCCTACTGTGTAACAAAAGTAGTTTTCTCCATGTCTTTAGGTGCCATTTTGATCTGGTTGTAACCTGAGAATCCGTCCATGAAAGAAAATACCTTGTGTTGAGTTGTATTGTCAACCAGGATGTCGATGTATGGAAGTGGAAAATCATCTTTAGGGATGGCCCTGTTTAAGTCTCTATAATCCATGCACATTCTCACTTTGTCGTCTTTTTTAGGCACAGGCATAATGTTAGCAACCCATTGAGGATAAGAAGTAACAACCAAAAATCCAGCATTGAATTGCTTCATAACTTCTGCTTTGATCTTCTCTGACATGTCAGGTCTCATGCGGCGGACTTTTTGCTTCACTGGTGGACAGTCTTCTCTTGTGGGTAGACGGTGTACCACAATTTCTGTATCAAGTCCTGGCATGTCTTCATATGACCAGGCGGAGATTTCAACATAATCATGCAGCAGCTGAATTAAACGCTTCTTGACACTCGGCTCTAGGTTGGCACCCACTCTGATTTCCTTTCTGTTATCCTCAGTTCACAAGTTGATTGTATCCAACTGCTCTTCATGAGGCAGAATAGCCCTTTCCTCTTGTTGTAATAATCTGGCCAATTCCCCTGGCACCTCACAATCTTCCTCACCTTCGTATTCGGCTTGGTAGATCAGATCTTCAGAGTCACTGAAGGCTATAGCAGTATCGTTACCCATGGGATCCGGAATGGAAGGGTACCTGCATTTGTGAGTGTGGGTGTGTGTAAGGGTATAGCCACCTTTAAACAAATAAAATGTAAAAAGAAAGACAATGAACACAAAAGTTTATATGAAAAACGTCCATGATTCATTAAATGGCATATGAAGATGAAAAATAAGAACCCTTACAAATGGACCTTTGTGCCTCGGGTAAGACACAAGGTTGAAAAAGTACGAATTGTTTGTGAATTATTACAGGCCAACAGAAATGTTTGAAAGATAAATTACTGCGGTATGAAAGTAATCGGAACAAAGTCTTTTGCTTCCTAGTTGCACAGCCCTTCGCCAACAGTAGGAAAAATCCAGTCTTATATGCTGCCCTCTTCTTCATTGTCCTCTAGTGCATTGACTTCATGATGACTGATCTTCACAGGTGGCCCTCCGGCACGGGCGCGGCGCACGGCCTTCTGACCAGTTGAGGTGAATCCCAAGCCGAACTTGTCTGATTTGAAAGGAAAGTCTGGAAGATGCCCCCATATTGTACTTCCTCCCTCTTTAACCACTGCTTTTGCATCCTTGAGAGATGACATCTGAAGTGGAGGTCTGGTAATTGTGGGTACATAGGACAATGTCTTGGTCGCCGCTATCTCCTGAGCTACCTCCTCAAAATACTGGAAGGGAGTTTCGATGAATTCGCCATCCAATTCTACACAACAGAAAGAATTTAGATGACTGATCATGTATTCCTCTTCGCCATGAACAATTATGATTTTCCCCTGGACAGGGTACTTGAGCATTTGATGTAGAGTGGAAGTGACTACTCCAGCATGGTGGATCCAAGGTCTTCCCAACAGGCAAGAGTAAGAAGGACAGATGTCCATCACATAGAATATGGAGTTAAAGGTTTCAGTTCCCACCTTAATCGGGATGTCCACCTCCTCGTGGACTATCCTTTTAGAACATCAAAGGATCTGACAATGATATTATTGGGTTTCAGGGTTAAGATCCATTTTCTTTGGAATTTAGAGAGAAACATTCAAAAATTGTACTAATTTATTTTTTTTAAATACAATAAGTTGTAAAACCTAAAGTATTTAAATAATAAATTGTTTTGTAACAACTTTTGAAATAAATGGAGAAAGTCTTATGAGATATTCTGGTGTCCATTGAAACCCTTTATTGTCGATAACTTGTAATTTTCTCTTCGCATCCTAACTAATTCTTAAAGATTCCCAATCAAGATAATTGAAACAAAATGCTCCAATTTGATAACTTAAACTCCAAGTAATCTAATAACTATGTAATCTTGCAACTGCATTCCAATCAAAAAACGCACTGTCTATCCCCTTTCCTAAACAAGCACATGTTTTAAAAGACATAAATTATCTGGTTAACCTGGATCGAACAAAACATGAATGTCCCAAATGACAGTCTTATATTCCTTCTCTTATCCCAAACAAACATGCCTTGAGAACAAATATTAACCTTTCAATAAACTTGAAAAAGCATGAAAACATGTGAAAGCCAATTGGATCTTTGAGAATTCATTTCTTTTGAGAATTGCAAGAAAAAAACCTAATTGCTGGTTTACTGCCACAGGAGAAAATCTGTTTGATCGATTCCTGAGCCAACTTGAATATCTGAGAAACCCTAGGGTTGTGCTTTCTATGAAAAATGGGAGGGCAAATTTTGGGGTACAACATGTACCATCCAGACAAACTTCCTCAGTGTTACAAACTTTGAAACACGGCTTCCAACTAATCAATATTAGAAGTGGCTTCAATAAATCTTGGGCAACGGACCCTGATCACTCGGCACTTTGATAGATTTTTCGAATCTAGACATAACTGCCCCAAATTGATGAAACTTTGAGAGTCAATGGATCTTGACTTGATTGTCCCATATTAGTGGAATTTTGGCAAACCATTTCTTTACCTCATGCTCACAGAGGAACGAGAAGTTCACGAAGTTTGGGAGATAAAATCTCCTCAGGATAATTGACTTACATTTTTTACACAAGCTAGTACTCAACCATACTTCTCAACTTGGGCTGCTTCGCGCGCAAGCAGATGCTTGAAGAAAATCGTCCCTCGGGACAAACTAGAAATGATACACCATTGCTTAAAAGAGACTTGGGGGCAGACAAAACTTCCACACAATCATCAAAGAAATAGTTCTTGATCAACCTCTCAAACTAGTCTTTTTCAATTCAAAGGAGTAGCTAGAAAGCATGCCCCAGATCAAGATCATTCTTTTTAACAGATTCTTGAAGCAATTCGTCCCTCGGGATAATCAAACTCTTCATCTGATGCTCATTATGCAAACTCACTTGATGTTTAAGCACTTTTTCATATGCAAAGAATGTTTTATCCTATGAATGATAAATCTAATGCAAATCATATACTTGTCTCGGAGTTAGAAAACTTTTATTGAAAAGATACAGAAACATCGAAATTTTTTTTGTATAAAGAGAGTAGAAGAGGGAGTGATACCAACTCAAAATGTTTTTAGCAAGTCTCCTAGGATTCAGGTTACCATACTCTCGTAACAGCTTTGCTTTCGAATTAACCCATGCTTCAATTAGGACTTTCAAGGGTTGTAACATGGCCTGGTTCACGGTTTTAGAAATAAGGATTTAAGGCTCAAAATTATTTTTTGCCCACCCCCTTCATGATGTTCTCTAGTCCTAAATTCAGTAACTTGATATGAGCACTCATCTCTTAAAAGAGTTTATGATGGTTGAGGAACCACAACGATTTCTTGGACACGACAGTCACTTAACCTTTGGTTTTTGGATGTTCGATCACATGAATTTCCTTTTGATGAAGATTTTTATTGGATAATCCTTTTCTGGCTTTCGGGCTTCTCAAATTCTTTTTTTCGCTTTCCCTAATTTTTTCCTAGACCAATTCTTTTGAATTTCAATTTGGAAGTCCAGCGGGATGCCCTATCTTATGCCTAAGTGACTTATTTTCAAGTTTCGACTTACCGGGGCTTTTTTTACTTCTTTCTTATTCATACTTACCCTTTTGAACAAGTCGTCTGACCCTAAAGTCTTTGAACTTTTTGGAAGAAAGTGACTGCCTCATTCCTTGGTCGGTGAGGGATAACCATTGTTGTAACGATTCGATCTTGACCTCAGCATTCTTGTTAGGAAATAACCATTATGGTTTTGATCTTTTTCCTACCTCATAATGCGAGGGATAAAATTTGGTGATCCTCAGATAGGACACTCCTTCTGAAATTTGAATACTCGATCAAATTATCTAAACATCTACCCTGGCCCCAGTTAAGAATAAGGATTTTTTTCCGAACAAAAATACAACTCCTACTTCGAAGGCTCAGAGGGGTTAACGAGGGTATATCTCCCTTATATCTCTAGTGTTTAGGGATTTAAAAAAGGCATCTACATCGTCATCAAGGTTTTTACTCGAAAGCATACCATTTGGAATTCCAGGTAAATTTTTGTCATCCTCCCTCCAGAGTTATTACTTTATTAACAAGAGTTGAATATAAAAAAACATAGTAAAACAAATAAGAGTGATAAAGAATGGATTAATTAAAGACAAGTATATTCAATACATTATGATTAACATTCAAAAATATGAGCAAGTTTGCATACAAGAAAGTACTAAACAAAACAATTAATATTGCAAATGAAAATGCAAATGAAATTTGAAATTTCTATGTTGAGGAGACAAGATTTCGTATGGACTGGTTGTTTCACACGGTCTTCAACAACCTTGAGGCTCACTTGGATAAGAGACTTCCCTCTGATATAGACACAACAGTCTCTGAATTGATCCAAGCTTGGACTTTATCTCTGGATGACAAACCATCTTCAACTGAATAGTCGAGTGCCCCAAAATAATGTTCACAGAAGATTCTCTCAAAAGAAAGGATGAACGTTGTACCAGGCGAAAAGTTCAAAATTGTCCATCACCTTAGAAATTGGAATTTGAGAAAGACTCCAGGAAGGTGCTAGGTTTTATACTTCAACCCTTGCAATCATCAACATTACAACCAGGTGCCCCAGAATGGGAGACACACCTAACATTTGCATCAAGAGAGAGATTAATAAACTGAATAGTCTCCAAAGTATGAAGCTTAATCAACTGAATTCCCAACAGACGAGGAAGTTACAGATGTAAGGAATTGAGATGGTATCAATGTACTTCTCAGGCTTCCTCTATCTTTTCTTAAAAGCTTTACCTCATGAACTCACTTAGGGAACAAACACTTACTGCTGAAGAGAAGATCAAGTGGCCCAAAGCTGTGGAGAGTGCCCATGTTTGAATAATTGGGTACCTTGACGTGGTAACCGCATATGGAATTGATAATAGGATTTGGAAGGTGAATTTGTAGACAATACTGAAGTACAGAGCCTAACCCACTGAAGCTCAACCAAGTGTGGAAGCAAATGAGAATAAAGCACGAAAATGGGATCAAAACAATTCTCCAGGCTCCTTTTGTTCTTGCTGATAAACCTAACCCCTTGAATTCAACTGGAAAACGGGAACCATTTGCTGATAAGACGTTTCAAGCACTCAAGACAGTGGATGAAATCCACATAGCACTCCATGGTTTTGAAAGAAATCCAAAAAGATTAGGAGAGGAGAATAACTCATGCTGCAGCAGTCGGTGTAGGATTGCTGACACTATCATCAAGACTTCCATGACCCGGCTCCATTGAGTCTTCAACTGATTATCTTCCTTCTCAAAGAGTTCCCGATGACAGGCCAAGGCTTGCATGTACACCACAACCAACCTTATTTGAACCTTCATCCCGACCAATACCCCACGAAGTCATTCCATAACTGATATCTGAACATGTGACAACAATAATTCAAGTCTATAACTTTAAAGAGAGCACCAAATCCGAGTGAGAATTCCCAACTTTGAGTACCCGTTATGAATGCATGAATATGCATGATGTGCATGAGTGGATGTAATTCCATGTTCGATCATTTCCAAGGAAACCTCATGCTTTTAATTTTGATTTTAAACCAGTAAAAGGTGGAGAAGTGCAACACAAAGCTCACAAGCATGGTTCCTTGGAAATGGAAAGAACATGTGTGTTAAAATGATGTTAATAGATTATGTGTGCAAGAACACGACATCAAGGTTCCATAACCATGGAAAATGGTTGCACTGTCTCTAAACTGAATGATGAATATCATCGAATTAAAGGTCTGGCACCATCTCAGAACACAAAAGAATCGAGTACCAAGTGGATCGGCAACTGCATAAGACCAAAATCTCCCTATCATAAAAAATAACTGTAGAACTGCCGAAATAAATGGCCATCATAAGGTGAGAAGTTCGAAGCAAAACCGAGAGAACACACAGTCATTAAAAGTATCAATTCACCATCAAAAACACACAGTAACTATCAAAACATGGTCGCCAACAGAACTCAAGTCAGCAACATAACCAAAGTCACCGTTAGAACTAGAGTCACCATTTATACCTGTAAGAATCAATCATCCCTCCCCACTCACGGGCGAAACTAGGTCAGGGTAAGGCATGGGTAACTCAGAATCATGGGTACGTCTGAAGCCACTATCGTTGAAACACCTATGTGAAACGATAGCAACCCATTTGTAATCTCATCTGAGCATGGACAACATGACCGCACTAGCAAACCAGAGTCAACTAGCCGTTCATGTTCCACTTTATTCCTAAGGTTCCTATAGTTGTTACTTGTCCTGGGTATTGGGCCTTTTACCTCTTGTAACACCCACCCAATCATGAAAACAGAGGCAGTATCACAAATATATGGAAAGCGATAAAATGCATGCACAAACATATGCAAGCAGTGTATATAAAGCTGTAAATAACTGGAAATAAATAAACACCCAAATATATAAACAAATAAGAGCTAGGATCGACTCCGGGATGGACCAACAATAGGTAAATCCCATCCCCAATGAAGTCTCCAGCTGAAACAACCGGTCGAACCGTCATCTGATAATGAAATCAATGAAGTTGCCACCGAACGTCTTTTATCCCGCCGAAAGGGAAAGGTAAACATCGAGAAAACCTGAAGAGGGTGAAATCATGGTCTTGCGACCAAGATATCGGGTAAGGGAGTGTGTTATGAAAGGGGAAGGTATTAGCTCCCCACACGCCCGTAGTAATCTACGGTATCCACTCTTGTTTATTCTAAT
Source organism: Vicia faba (assembly GCA_948472305.1). Classification (NCBI taxonomy): domain Eukaryota; kingdom Viridiplantae; phylum Streptophyta; class Magnoliopsida; order Fabales; family Fabaceae; genus Vicia; species Vicia faba. The sequence goes on along the minus strand of OX451738.1, from coordinate 1,335,772,174 downwards.
CTAAGGGTGTGTAAAATCTATGACTAAGCTTAATAGCTAAAAGAAAATGCAAAGAGGGAATGCATGCAAAAGAAAAGAGAAAATAATGTAGGGAAAATAAAAGTTATGCTCGTTCGGGCCCTACCCCAATGCCTGCGTATCCCTTTTAAGGAATTAGAGAAGTTGTAGTTCGGCTCATGTATTTTGGTTGGTTTGTGTTTTTTAGTTAAGACAAAAGCAACAATCAAGATGGTAAAACATCAGATAAAATGACAAAACATTAACAATGATGATAAAGCAACAAAAAAGGATAATAAGACATCATATGGTAACACAAACTCAGATAAGATGATAAAACATCAGCATGATAACAAAATATCAGACAAGACGATAAAACATTACACCTAACAATGACATCGGAAATCAAAGTAGGATAAAAAACATATGCGATGGCGAAACATCGGTAACCAACATATGTGATGGCGAAACATCGGAAAAAAGATAGCAAGATAGCATGCCAAAGATGACGAGACATCAACAATCCATATGATAAAACATCACACCTAACAATGATATTGAGAATCAAGGTAGGATAACAAATATACGCGATGGGGAAACATCGGTAATAAACATATGCAATGGCGAAACATCGACTAAAAGATAGCAAGGTAACATGGCAAAGATGACGAGACATCACAATTTAGATGATAAAACATCACACCTAACTGATATTGAGAATCAAAGTAGGATAACAAACATGTGCGATGGCGAAACATCGGTAAAAAGATAGCAAAATATCATGGCAAGGATGGAAAAACATCAATTTGATAAGGTTTAAAACAAAGCCAAAAGGCGCATAACGAATTAAGATTGGTTTGTATTTTTTACCTTAAAAAAGGATTTGAAAATTGTTAGATGTTTTATGCATTTGCTAAGGAAAAGAAAGTTTTTGTTTTAAATGCAAGAATGCAAAGGAAAAGAAAACATCTAAGGGAGACTAACCTAAATTTATCCCTAATATTACCATACAATGATTGATCCTATAGTTGAGCTTTGAATGGAAATCTCTACCCTATGTTGACATGCATGGATAACAATCCTAATGTCTATCTCAACTCATCATCAATAGATGAATCAAGAAGTCCTAAAGGAGCATAGAAAGGGTTTACCACCTAAAACTATGTCTATCTCAAATCATCATCTATAGTTGAATAGAGAGCTCCTAAGGGAACATGCCGAGGGTATATCATCTCAAAACATGCACACAAAGATGAAATCAAGCAAGCAAGTCAATAAGCTCAAGAGAGCACACCTAGAGAGATCCTATCTAGGCTATCATGCCAAAGAAAGTCTAACAAAAACTATCTTGTAGGGAACATGCAATGAGAGCAAAGTCGTGATCTCAATTTCTAAATTGAGTGACTCATCAATCAACAAGAAATCAAGGAAAGCGATAAAATCCTATAGGGAGCATGCACTGAGAGCAAAGTCATGATCTCAATTTCTAAATTGAGTGACTCATCGATCAACAACCAAGGAAACAAACACAAGCACAACATATATAACAAATAAAGTCTGGAATGCATGTTACAGGTCTTTAAACAGCGACTTCGAATGCGTGCTCTTTATTTCCTACTTCTCATGATATCTAGAAAATAGTAAAGTACTAAAATGAGATAAACAAGGGAAAATACCAAACAAATATTAATCCATAGTAAAGCCTGTCAAAACAAGGAAACTCAGAAAACTTTGAATAAGCTTCATCAAGCAAAGAAAAGAGTCTGAAATCAAACGCTCAGGATAAGTGTCGAAGCACCATTGATGTGAAAATAAATCACAATCGAAATCTCGAGCATACCCGCGTATTGCACGGTAAACCTGCACAAGGCTCAGGTCTTAAAAAGCAAAGGTGAATTACAAAAGTCTCAAGCAATCGGATAATCGGGATTTAATTCCTAAAGAAAACAAATTTAAAAAATCTAACATTTTTATTAATGTTTTGTTACATCAAAATTTCTTTCTAACAAAAATTATTATCTAACAATTATAAAAAGAAAGAACTAAAGAAAAACTAACCAAAAATTATACACAGGGGGTGCAAGTCAGCAAATAGGGAGTGATGTCCAAGAAGTTCCAAAAGCCCAATCAGATATGGTCCATAAGCTATTTTTGTTTGCGAAACAATAGTCTGTTGTCAAAAACGCGCCCCTGGGCCTAAGAGAGATTCGGCCCAGACCATAACAAGATCCAATCCATTTTTTTTTAAATATTTTTCTTCAACTTGTTATTAGCTACAAAAAAACATCCTAATGGGCCATACAAGAGGTGTAGAATTCGGTCCAATAACACACCTCCATCACATAGATCCATTATCCATGGGACCATGATCCAACTTTCAGCATTACTGATTTATAAAAAAAAACATAAAATAAAATTAAAAGAGTAACAGTGAAATATGAGAGAAAAAGGATATGGTGTCTTTTGGTGAAGATGTTAGGGTTATTTGAATTGTGTTTGTTCATCTCACTCTTCTTCCTCTCAAACAAGCACCGCGACTTCATCTTCTTCGAGGAAACAGTCGTTGTAGCCAAACATAAATCGTCGTTGGTCCTCTTCATTTCGTCTCGTCTTGTCTTGTCTCATCTCATCATCTCTATCTTTGCTTCTTCGCCTCAACTTTCTTCTGATTTGTCTCAATATTGATACGGACTTTTAGTCTCCTTTCGACAACTTCTTCACCGAGTTCCGTCTCAGCTTATCTCAACAGTCGTGACTTCGACGTAGAGCTTCACCTTCTTCGATTTTGCAAATTCTGTGTGCCTCAATGTTGATACATGCGCGAGTCGTCATTGGTTATTGTCCGTCGATGATGATGGTTGTACGTTGCAGAGATGAATTATTAGAAATATTGAAGAAGACCGAAGCAGGGAGAAAGATTGATGTAGAATGGTGAATCGATGAAAATGAAATGCAGTTAAAGAATCGAGAGAATACAGAGAAGAGTGGTGAGTTATATATGTGTTGAATTGATGAATCTAATTCTTGCAGTGTTGCAAATTGTCGTTGATATAAAAATTCGGTGTGGAATCGTTGATGTCCTGATTATTGCAGGTTGCAGCAATGAGAATGATGTTGAAGATTTGTGATGTTGTTGAAGATTGAAGAAGAATGTGATGAAAATGTTGGTGATGTTGCAGAAGCTTCAGGGTAATTTAAGGACGGTGAAGGTGGAGAAGAGAGGAGAATAAATAGTTTTTTTGCAGAATTTATGATTTAATGATAATGATGATACAAGAATATGGTGGAAAAAGGTTGAAGAAGATGCAGAGATTGAAGAATGATAGATGGAAGAAAAGAGAATTTCAGACAATTTCGGGTATTTTTTATGATTCTCCCCAGTGAAACGTGGAGAATGAGTCAGATTAAAAGAGAAAATTTATTATATAGCATTAGAAATTTGTTATGGTGGAAGCGATCCTAGCCTTTGGATCAGAAAATCAGTTAGAAAATGGATGATGCGGGTTGAGATAATTGTAACGCCCGTAAATTTAATTAATTATTTAATTAAATTAATCACAAATTAATTGTTGGAATTGTTGAAATGTTGATTTAATTTGTCATGTTGTTAGTTGATTATTTGGTTGATTAAGTTGTAGAAATAGTATTGGAATAATACTAGATTTATTATATGGGCTTAATTATTGGATGGTGGTAGTAAAAGTGGGGGTGTTAAGATTAGGCCCAATAGAATTATTAAGAATAATATAAATTATAAGGAATTAGGTTTTTATGAGAAAAGGAAGAATAAGGGTTTTAGAGAAAGAGAAAAGAAAAGGATGCAGTACATGGAGAAAAGAAGAAGAATAAAGGTTTGGAGCTATGGCAGCAACAGATTGCAATCGAAATTCGACTAGAAATTATAGAGAACCGTCAATCCAAGGTAAGGGTGGATTTTATTATCCTATAATGGGGCTTATGAGAAATTTTATGTGGGAATTTAGGGTGTAAATTTATTATTGATTGTGTTTGTTTGTGGCAATTGATGTTAGGAAATAATTAGTGTTAATTATTGGTGAAATTTCATGTTTCTGTGGTATACGTTGGTATGTGAATCGAATGAAATTGGATAAGTAACAAGAAGTTGCAGAAAATTATACATTCGTATGTGGTATACGTGTCGTGGGCATGCCTATCAACATGTTATGGATATATGGCATGGATGTTGTTGGCTACCGAACGACATGTTGTTGTTGTTAGGTGCTGCCAAACAGCAAGGTGTTGTTGATTGGGTGTTGCCGACCAGCAGGTGGTGGTACGATGGAAATGGTGTGCTAGTGCCGAACGGCACATCATTTGTGTTGAGGGGCACAACTTCCTTTCCCCATATTTGTTTTATATAATATACTTTCTTAGTAGAATTTTTCCTGATGAAACAAAAGACTAGTAGTTTTAGCAGAAGGATATTAACAAAGTAGCATATTTTTGTAGAGTTGTTTTATGTGACAGAGGATAATAGTAGAAATAATAATAAGTAGTAAATCTAAATGAAAAGTAGAATAAAGTAGCAGACTTGATAACTAGCAGAAGAAAATATATATTGCCAATTAGTGTATTTTAGAAGTGAATATTAGGGGAATAATTAAATAATGAAGAACTAATGCATAGAGATTATGGGAGTGTTTTGGGAACGACTATCATGTTTTTGTTTTCCTTTGTGATGTACGTTGATGCTATGATGTTACGAATATTTTTGTGAAGTTGCAGGAATGGTTATGATGAAGATTTACCTCTATTAATTGGTAATATTAGTGATATAGGCATATGCCTCATGAAGTGTTTAATGATATTGTTGTATGTGTTGTACATTCATACATTTGCATTTGTGAAGGCCTATATTGGCGGATTTTGTGAAGGCCTGTATTGGCAAAATGAATTGTGAAGAAGGATTATGCCTTGTGCCTCGAGATTACTGGAAAATGTTTATGTTGGGAGTTTTACTCCAATGGTACCACATGCATTTGCATAATATTGAGTCGCATTCCAAGTTGTACAAATGAGTTGTTGTGTTAATGAATTAATTGTCGCATTTTGATGATATCCTGTTATGATTGTTGTTGTGAAATAGTGATTTTTGCATGAACTGATTCTAATATACGATTTATCATGCGCTCACTTATACGATTTAATAATCTCACGCCTTACTATTTGAATGTTGCCCTCTGTTCGTAACGTGCAGGTAATCAGAATGAAGATTTGCTTAGCCTTATTAGTTCAAATTCGGTTGGTCGCTTTGATACGTAGCACTCTGGGGAAATAAACGTATGTTTTTATTTTGTTGTTTTAAGTTGAACTTTAAAGTTGTTATGGGAAGAGTTTATTTGTTTTAATATCGTTTTGAATATTAGACAGATGTTATGCCTTATTTGGAGATTTTATTATGAATCCGCTATGTGGTTAATGAAAGTCAATTTATGTTATGGAAACTATATTTATGCGTTGTGTTCACTTTGCTTCCATAAGTGTTATGTATCTTTTCTAAAAATAGTACATGTTTTGGTTATTCTGTTGAAAGTGTAATATCTCATGTTTTGGTTGAAAATTTTATACTCTAATTTTAAAAATAATTGTCGGGTAGAAATGGGGTGTTATATTAGTGGTATCTGAGCAGCTCGGTTTGTCCGACCAAGTTGTCTCATGTTGTTTGTTCCTTAGTGTGCGACAAGTGTGTGAAACACTATCGATACTTGTTTGCCTTAATTGTAGGAAGTTGGTTGAAGATAAGTGGGGGAGAAGCTTTGCTTCTCGGATATGTTCAATTGAAAGGTGTTGGTTCGGTGTGCTGCCGACGATGACAATGCAAGTATTGTTGGAGTCTTGTTGTTCCTAAATTTGAAGGCGACTTAGATTCAAGGTCTTGTTGTTAGTTAAGTTGGAGCGTCTTGAGAGAAATTGATCAGACATTGTTGGTGCTTACTTCTCGAAGAATGAAGAGCGATGTAATATTTGTTGATTTACGAAGAAAGTGTAAGATGTCGATATTTGAACAATGATGGAGTAATGAAGTTGCTGTAACTTTTGTGTTGGGATCACATAAGTGATTGTTGGAAGTAGTTGACGTTGATAAGTAGTTGTGAATCGCGAGTCTGAGTCGAAACTTGAAGAAGTGAGTAGTGTTGCAAAAAGAATTGTTGCCCTGGTGTTTTGGAACCTGAACTTTGGCGAAGGAATGCATCTCTTGAGTTATAAGAAGTTTGGGAGCATGAGATATGTTAAGAGTTGTTTGGAATATGTCTAAGCTGAAGACAAATGAGTTTCAGAGTGGAATTTCCGTAAGCAAATCGCAGGAAACTGCAGAATTATTGTGGGACTTCGAAAATTCATAACTAGAGTTCCGGTCATCCGATTTGAGTTTTATTTGAAGCGTTGGAAAGCTAATGAAATGAGCTTCATTTTAAAAATTGTTCCAGTAGATGTAATAGATTAATTTATCACGTGATGATATTGGAAGTAAGTGTATTTTATTGATAAGCTTGTCTTTGGGACTAGACTTGTTCTTCAGTGTTGTACGGGACGTCAGCGTCCGAGTTGGGTGAATTAAAGGAGCAATTAGAAGATTCATTTAAATTAATTTGTGAAATCAAATGTATCATTTGGAAATATTTGGTGTTATTAATTAGAACGAAAGACGATAGTGCAAAGTTGTGTGGAATTTACGGTGTCTAAAAGGAGGAAGATTTATGCTAAGTTGTCAGGATGTATGTTATAGTTTTGGGAGAAGAGTTCTCTTGAGTAATTTTATTTCCAAGTGAAAGTGTATGTAGATCCATTCAAGGTGGATGCAGTTCTAAGTTGGAGAACGATGAAGTCTGTTATAGAGGTTAGTAGCTTGTTGAGCTTAGGTGATTACTATCGTAGTTGCTTGAGGTGTAGATATATATGAAATGTTGTTAGATAAGATAATAATGTTGAGAGTGTGACTTGAACGAGTTTGAGAGGTGGAAATACATGTATTTTTGATGTTGTGGAATTCGGAAAAGAATTAAGAGTTTTAGAATGTTGTTAGAATCCTTATGTAGATAAAGACTCAGACTAGAGTGGAAGGATTTATAATGTATTGATATGCCAACAGATCTCGAGTTAGAAAATGATTGATCATCGTGGGATGGTGGGTGAATGAGGATTAGACATTTTGTGTTTTAGAAAACTTGAATGCGAGTTTTAAGGAAACGCTATTATAGTTTGGTACGACGATATATACTCCCTTATGGTTGTCGAATACTAATTGACAAATTGAGAAACTGATCACCCTCAATCTGTTGTTAATAGTAGACGAGATTATGTTTGATGTTATAGATTTGTCTTGCTATCTTAATGGTGTGAAAAAGTTGGATGTGACTTCGCGTTAAGGGTGGTAGTATCGAATAGATTTTTGAGGACGAAAATATCCTAAGTGGGGGAGAGTTGTAACGCGCGTTAATTTAATTAATTATTTAATTAAATTAATTACAGATTAATTGTTGGAATTATTGAAATATTTATTTAATTTGTCATGTTGTTAGTTGATTATTTGGTTGATTAAGTTGTAGAAATAGTATTGGAATAATACTAGATTTATTATATGGGCTTAATTATTGGATGGTAGTAGTAAAAGTGGGGGGGTTAAGATTAGGCCCAATGGAATTATTAAGAATAATATAAATTATAAGGAATTAGGTTTTTATGAGAAAAGGAAGAATAAGGGTTTTAGAGAAAGAGAAAAGAAAAGGATGCAGTACATGGAGAAAAGAAGAAGAATAAAGGTTTGGAGTTATGGCAGCAACAGATTGCAATCGGAATTCGACCAGAAATTATAGAGAACCGTCAATCCAAGGTAAGGGTGGATTTTATTATCCTATAATGCGGCTTATGAGAAATTTTATGTGGGAATTTAGGGTGTAAATTTATTATTGATTGTGTTTGTTTGTGGCAATTGATGTTAGGAAATAATTAGTGTTGATTATTGGTGAAATTTCATGTTTCTATGGTATACGTTGGTATGTGAATCGAATGAAATTGGATAAGTAACAGGAAGTTAAAGAAAATTATACATTCGTATGTGGTATACGTATCGTGGGCCTGCCGATCGGCATGCTATGGATATACGGCCTGGATGTTGTTGGCTGTCGAACGACATGTTGTTGTTGTTGGGTGCTGCCGAACGACAGCGTGTTATTGATTGGGTGTTGCCGACCGGCAGGTGGTGGCACGACGGAAATGGTGTGTGCTAGTGAAGAACGACATGTAATTTGTGTTGAGGGGCACAACTTCCTTTCCCCATATTTGTTTTATATAATATACTTTCTTAGTAGAGTTTTTCCTGATGAAACAAAAGACTAGTAGTTTTAGCAGAAGGATATTAACAGAGTAGCATATTTTTGTAGAGTTGTTTTATGTGACAGAGGATAATAGTAGAAATAATAATAAGTAGTAAATCTAAATGAGAAGTAGAATAAAGTAGCAAACTTGATAACTAGCAGAAGAAAATATATATTTCCAGTTAGTGTATTTTAAAAGTGAATATTAGGGGAATAATTAAATAATGAAGAACTAATGCATAGAGATTATGGGAGTGTTTTGGGAACGACTGTCATGTTTGTGTTTTCCTTTGTGATGTACGTTGATGCTATGATGTTGCGAATATTTTTGTGAAGTTGCGGGAATGGTTATGACGAAGATTTACCTCTATTAATTGGTAATATTAGTGATATAGGCGTATGCCTCGTGAAGTGTTTAATGATATTGTTGTATGTCTTGTACATTCATACATTTGTATTTCTGAAGGCCTGTATTGGTAGATTTTATGAAGGCCTGTATTGGCAAAATGAATTGTGAAGAAGGCTTATGCCTTGTGCCTCGAGATTACTGGAAAATGTTTATGTTGGGAGTTTTACTCCAATGATACCACATGCATTCACATAATATTGAGTCACATTCCAAGTTGTACAAATGAGTTGTTGTGTTAATGAATTAATTGTCGCATTTTGATGATATCCTGTTATGATTGTTGTTGTGAAATAGTGATTTTTGCATGAACTGATTATAATATACGATTTATCATGCGCTCACTTATACGATTTAAGAATCTCACCCCTTACTGTTTGAATGTTGCCCTCTGTTGGTAACATGCAGGTAATCAAGAATGAAGATTTGCTTAGCCTTATTAGTTCAAAGTCAGTTGGTCGCTCTGATACGTAGCACTCGGGGGAAATGAACGCATGTTTTAATTTTGTTGTTTTAAGTTAAACTTTAAAGTTGTTATTGGAAGAGTTTATTTGTTTTAATGCCGTTTTGAATATTAGACAGATGTTATGCCTTATTTGGAGATTTTATTATGAATTCGATGCGTGGTTAATGAAAGTCGATTTATGTTATGGAAATTATATTTATGCGTTGTGTTCATTTTGCTTCCATAAGTGTTATGTATATTTTCTAAAAACAATACATGTTTTGGTTATTCTATTGAAAGTGTAATATCCCATGTTTTGGTTGAAAATTTTATACTCTGATTTTATAAATAATTGACGGGTAAAAATGAGGTGTTACAATAATTTTGTGGTTAGTTTGAGGATTTTGATTTTTTGAGTTTTTTGCTTTACATGATTTTGTGATTTTTTTGTAGAAGTCTCCTCTGCCTCGATCAAGAGGAAATAAGGGGTTTTATATGTTGCTGGAGATGGCAAAGTCAGTTACAAATTGGAGAAATCTTAACCATGTGTTTGAGAGTTCGTTAGAAAAATGGAGGGTAAGGATTGAATCTCCCTAAGCTTGCTCTCAAATTTTCCTAATATTGTTGAGCTGTCAAATAATTTACTGCTATTTTTTTCTCTGATCTGAATTCTATTTTCTATTATGACTGAGCTAGCAATTCTGATTTACTGCTATTTTTAAATGACACTGGCAAGTATTTATGTCCAATATGACTTTGAGTAATACTTTCCTTGCAATTTAATCGATATGCCCCCCTTGCATACGGTTTTCACCCTTTTCCTTTTATATTTTCATGTTTTTTCTGAAACTGTAATTTTCTTCTGATTTTGCAGGTGCAGGGCTGGTACAAAGCATGATAGACTGTCATGGTAAATAAGGTCTTCTCATTTTCAAGGCATTTAGCGTGAGGTTAGAAGCATACAATTGACATGGAGATTAGGATATGTTCATCTTGTTTTACTTCTTTTTGCTGTAATGTTTTTTTTTTGTAATGGTGAATGAAGAAATTTGTTGGAAATTTTGAATAGCATTGAGTGATGAATAAAGATGCATCAAGTGAACTTGAGTGAGAAACTTGAACTAAACCTTGAATCTTGTCTTGTAATTTATTACTCCCAAGTGAACAAATCTTTCAAACTTAGAATATGGATCAACTTGTCAAACTTGAATAAAAAGAGTCACTTGTATGGATTTTCGATCGCTCTTAAACTCGAAGGAACTTGAATAACTTTGCGTGAGATTTTCATGACAAAGAAATAATTTTGAGAGAATTTTGGATGATCTTGATTCTTTTGTAACAAATGAATAACTATCCTCAAAACCTTATAGGAAATTGAGCATTATTAGCGAATTAGGATGATGAGAAAATTGACTCTTGATTATGGATAGATCTTGAATAATGGATGATGAACAATGCGATAGTAGATGAATAAGTGAATATGCCTTTGTTACTTGATCTCAAGAAATCCAACTATATTTTCTTCCTAACCTTGCAAACATTAAGCGCTTCAATTCATTTGAAACAATCTAAATTCAAAATAATAATGAACCTAAGTTCAACTCAATTCTCGAGTTCGAAATTCAATCTCAGATTCGAACCAATAAGCCTCAATTAAATGAAGGCAATAAAAGATGTCTTGATCACAACCTCATCCTTCGTACCAAAATTCACATTAAACAATAAGGTTTCTTGAACTGGTAATTAGTGAATTATTAAGATAAATCTCCATGCCCTTCCGTCTTGACGAAATCCTCTTGTCTAAATCAACTTTAGATGATGCCTTAATCTTACGAGGAATATAAGGAAATAAACCCTAATCTCGAGAGATACATAGGAGAACAATGATTCAAGAATCAACACTTGCAAATTCAATTCTTTGATGGCACAAAGAATCAAATGAGATGTCCTGATGCTTTGAGAAGCTTTGGGTAACCCTAATGATCAAAGTAAACGAGGAGATGAGATCCGTATTGGGCTGATTGGCAATACAACCAAAATCCATAGCTTGTAGAGAACTAAAAAAATGATCTCATCACAATGCATGAATGCGATACAATATGATGATTATGATGAAACATAAGCCTAAATTAAGAGGGTAAATTTTGGGGTGCAACAATATTCATATGTCATTAATAAATTATTGGAAGTTTTGCATACAAAATTTACGCTCTTTGTCTTTCTTTTCTACTTTTATTTTATCAAAATAGCTATGCTCTCTTACACACACCCACATGTCAAACTGTAGATCTCAATCCACTTTGGATCCCATTGATAACGGTTATGCTATTTCCAATTATAACTTTGAAAATCTGATCTACCAGGCCGAGGACGAAGGTGAGGGAGATTGTGAAGTACCAGGAGAACTTGCCAGATTGTTACAACAACAGGAAAGGGAAATACAACCTCATGAAGAGCCGGTTGAGACAGTAAACTTGGGTACTGAGGAGGATAAGAAGGAAGTCAAGATAGGTTCCGATCTGGAGCATAGTGTCAAAAAGTGGTTAATTCAGATGTTACATGACTGTGTTGAGGTCTTTGCCTGGTCATACGAAGACATGTTGGGGCTTGACACTAATATTGTGGTTCATCGCCTACCAACAAAAGAAGACATCCCTCCCATGAAGCAAACGGTCTGTCATATGCGACCAGATATGTCAGAAAAGATTAAGGTTGAAGTCATGAAACAGTTTAACACCGGTTTCTTAGTTGTTACCTCTTATCCATAATGGGTTGCTAATGTTGTTCCGGTACCTAAGAAGGACGGTAAAGTATGTATGTGCATGGATTATAGAGACCTGAATAGGGCAAACCCCAAGGATGACTTTCCGCTTCCCCATATTGATGTTCTGGTTGACAAAACCGCATAATATAAGGTATTCTCCTTCATGGATGGTTTCTCCGTGTACAATCAGATCAAAATGGCGCCTGAAGATATGGAGAAAACAACCTTCGTCGCGCATTGGGGCACTTTCTGCTACAAAGTTATGCCATTTGGGTTAAAGAACACCGGGGAAACCTATCAGCGTGCCATGGTAGCTTTGTTTCATGATATGATGCATCACGAGATAGAGGTATATGTCGATGATATGATATCCAGGTCTCATACTGAAGTGGAACACCTTGATCATCTGCAAAAGCTGTTTGAAAGACTGAAGAAGTACAAACTGAGACGGAACCCGAATAAGTGCACCTTTGGAGTAAGATCTGGTAAGCTCTTAGGCTTCGTCGTCAGTGGTAAAGGTATTGAAGTAGACTCTGCAAAGGTTAAAGTCGTACAAGAAATTCCAACTCCCCGCACTGAGAAGGAGGTTAGGGGATTCTTGGGACGTCTAAACTATATTGCTAGATTCATTTCCCATTTAACCGCTACTTGTGAGCCAATCTTCAAATTACTGAATAAAGATCAAGCAGTAAAGTGGAAAGACGATTTCTAGACCTCCTTTGACAAAATCAAGGAATATCTTCAAGAGCCTTCAATTTTGATGCCATAGGTTGAATGGAGACCTCTGATCATGTACTTAACAGTGTTAGAGAACTCAATGGAGTGTGTACTGGGGAAGCATGACGAGTCCGGTCGAAAAGAGCATACAATATACTACCTTAACAAAAATTTTACCGACTATGAAACAAGATACTCACTGCTCAAGAAAAACTTGTTGCACTTTGGCATGGGTTGCTCGCTGACTAAGACAATATATGTTGACTCACACTACTTTGTTGATATCTAAAATGGATCCTATCAAATACATCTTTGAGAAGCCCGCTCTCTCCGGAAGAATAGCAAGATGGCAAATGATCCTGACCGAATATGATATTCAGTACACAATCCAGAAACCAATTAAGGGAAGTGTACTAGCTGATCATTTAGCTCAATAGGCTGTGGACGACTACCAATCCATGAATTTTGAGTTCTCGGATGAGAACATCATGTTAGTGACCGATTGTGAAGAACCTGGACTGGATGAAGGACCTGAAAAAGGATCCCAATGGACTATGGTTTTTGACAGAGCTTCCAATGCGCTTGGCAATGGCATCGGTGCTGTAATTATATCTCCTAAAGGTTGTCATACTCCTTTCACTGCCAGGCTATGTTTCAACTGTACCAACAATATGGCTGAATATGAAGCATGCATTATAGGTCTCAAGGCTGCTATCGACTTGAGGATTAAATTCTTGAGTGTATTTGGATACTCGGCCTTAGTAATCAGTCAAACCAAAGGAGAATGGGACACAAAGCATCCTAATCTCATTGTGATACGGTGGGGGAACTGACTATGGTTTTGCGTTTGTTTTCGCAAATGTTTCGGTTGAGCAAGAGTCGCCACCGACTTTTTATTTTATCCTAAGGAAAGGTTTAAAAAGCACAGCAAAAAACCTTTGAGATGTTTTCTTGGGTTCGGGGAGTAGATTATAGAAAGGGAAGGTATTAGCACCCTTTCTATCCATGGTTATCCATGGGCTCTTAGTTACTTGCTTAGATCAACTTGCCTTATTTTTCAATTGTTTGAAATGGTGCTTTTGTGTGTGTGGATTTGAAAAATGTTTTGAAAAGAGGCCAATATGGTGGCAACCTTTGTAATGATCCATGTTGGGATGTATACAGAGGTGTATGTCTTTTAAAAAGGTTTTCATTTGTTTTTGAAAGTTTGTTTTGAAAGTGTTGTGAGGTGTGGTTTAAAAATAGGCAAGTGTTTTGCAAGTTTGATTCAAGTAACTAAGAGGTTGTCTACTCCTAAATTTCTCAAAGATCTTTGCTATGTTTTAAACCTTTTAACAATTTTGTTCCACCATTGCATTTGGTGGACAATCTTGTGTTAGGATGTGAAAGGGACGGGCGCGGGTCATCGTTTAGACCATAATTGCAATGGTGCCAAGTATCTTTGGGCAATTTTCCTTTAATGGACTTGATCATTTTTTAGGCAACTTTCGAAAGCGTCATCGAGGGACTATGATCATTTGAATTGTTTGTTTTGCCCAAAGAGACCTAACATGCAATATGGCCCATTTATTGAAGGCAACAAGTGGAATACCCTAGGGGTGCAAGTGTGATTAGTGTTGTCCATTTTCATGCTTGATTATCTTGAAGTTAGGTCAAACTATTTTTGTTGTTTTTGATTCGCATACAAACCCTAATTCTAACATGATATAATTAGAAAGCATTAAAGTGCGAAAAAATAAAGTTCCTAAATTATTACAACACCATATATGAGAAGGGGGGTACAAATGTTCAAATGGGGGTATTTGACAAGGAATTTAAACCTAACTATTACATCAAATTGGAATTATACAAATTAATCAATATGTACAATAATTAAATAAAAAGGGAATAAATATGCAAGATGCAAAAATGTTTTTGATATGTATGCAAAAAAAGGTGTTTTTATGTGTCAAATAAACAAAATAAAAAGTATTAATTTTTTGGAGTTTTTATGTTTAGGGCAAAACCCTAATTCTATTAAATAAAAGTATTAATTATTTAATATATACAATGCTTAATTATTATATACAAAAATAAATTAAAAAATATATATTTGTCAAAAAAAGTATTTTTTAATATTAAATATTAATAAAAATAAAAATGTATATATTTTGTATTTTTTCCTAAATATGCTAATAAATATGTATGTATTTGTTTTATTTATTAAATATACATATTATATGTACAAAATAATAATATTCAATATTTATAAAAAAAAAGTATGTTTTATATAAAATATTTTCAGAAGACAAAATAAAATAAAAATGGAAAATCAATGTGTTTGCACTATTTTAACATTTTTTAAATAAAAGTATATCTATTTATTTAGTTATGTACAAATATTAACCTAAACAAATAAATACCTAATAAATATGAAAATGGTGTAAAAAATATTTTTTATATTTTTAATATCATAAGAAAAAATAAATAAGTCAGACCAAAAAAGAAAAAAGTCAAAAAGTCATAAAAATAAGCAAAATGGGCCTAGGGGGTGTGAAAGTGAAAAAATGGTGCAAAAAGAAAAGGGAAACAGGCCCAGCCCAGAATCCTGTCATCTTCAACCTCAGAACATTTTTGTTCAAGAAAACACGCGTTTTCTATCTTCCAATTCCTTGATCTTTTGCCAAATCTTCCAACATGAAACCTGTAGAGCTTGAAGCCACGATTCCAGACATATAAAGAAATCAATCTAACTCTCAGAAATGAGAGAGAATTTCTTCTCCCCCAATTCCTGACCTAGTTTTTGTTCAATGTTCAGACTTAAAATTCTCTAAGCATACATAATATAAATGAAATCTAATTACATGGGCATGTTCAGGGCTATGAATGTGACATGTTTTTTTCACAAACCTAAAGCTAACAATGCCTATATTGAGAGATAGAACTTCATGAATATACCTGTTCAGTTGGAATCGTGCCTTGCAATGGAGGAGCTTTCAGGGCAAGATGATGATTTGTACAACTTGCCTGAAGTGTAGTGATGCTATTCCAATGCTTGGTGTGTTTTGAATCGTGCCAAATCAAGCTGCAGAAGTCCACCTGCAAGATAGAAAAATGGAAATGGCAAATGGTGTTATGGTTGTTACAGTCTCAGTTCAAGGTTTGGAATAGTTTATATGGATATTATGGAATGTGTTTGAAGTGTTTTTAGCAAGAATGCATGGAAGGTTTGAGCTATGGAACTCAAACTGCAGGGATGCCCTGTTTTGGGCAGTTCAATGGTGATTCTGTGAATGAGAGGGTGTTGGGGATGGTTGGCTCGTGTTCTAGCTCAGAATGGATGTTTAGAATATGTTTGACAAGTTTGTTTTAGGTTGTGTTAGCTGAGATGAGAGTTTGGTATGTGTTATGGCAAGTTTCTTACACTTTAAGCAAGAGATGGCAAGTTGGTGTTCTAGACAGGTAGAGGCCCCCAATCTATGCTGCACAACTTAGTCTTGATCAGTGCAATCAGTCCATAAACTTGTGCCAAAGAGATCTTAATTGTACTTGCTTGGATTTGCTTTAGACATAAAGTGCAACTTTTCCAAAATGGATATAATGCTTTATCTAAAAATGGATTAAACTTGTATACAATGTCCAAACTCATAGAACAACACCTTGGCACAAAGGATTGGCATTAAATTAAGGAGTGTAATTGAGATAAAAGACCTGTAATCAAGGAAAGCATGCTGAATTCAAAATGGTACAAATGTATGAACATGTAACTTGGCCAAATCAAAAGTGAGTTTTTCCCAACTTGCCAAATTCGATTCTCCCTAACCATGAGGTTGTTTGATGAGTTCTTGGACATTTTGGAAAGCTTGGAATGTGTACTACAATCCATCTTTGAAATGAAAATTTAAATTCTAAGTGGAAGTATGTGAAAAATGGTCTTGAAGTTAGGTAAAAACCTTGCCTAAAATAGGTCAAATTTTCTCTAAGTTAAGAATGGTTTGGTACCCTTGTTCCAAAAATTGTAACTTGAGCTACAAGCTTCTTTTGGGAAAACTTTGTGAATCAAAGTTGTAGATTTTGCAATAGGCTACAACTTTCATGTTTTGACTTTTGCTTGAATCCAAATTAATCTTGGTGAGAAAGTGGGGCAAAGTTAGGAAAAAATTAGGGGTTTTCATAACTTAGAAAAATTCTAAGTTATGAAAAATCTTCATTTCAAACCCTAATTTGCAATTCTTGATTTCTTGATGAAAAAGTTTCATGATTTGGCATGTTTTGATGAAAAATGAATCTTGACACTTGATTTTGACCAAAAAGTCAAAGTTTGACTTTTCAGTATACAGTCAAAATTGATCAATTGACTGGGAAATTCAACTGTCAATCTTGTGTATTTGGGATCTTTTGAACTTGTTGAGTATGTCAAGACAATTCCATGGGGTCCTTGAGTCTATATGTGAGCTTGGTTTGCCATTGGCTAGGTCAAACAGTCAAAAATTGCCTTTGTGCAGTCAAAACCCTAAAAATGACCATTTTGCCCTTTTGGTGATCTGATCAAATTTCTTGTGGAATTGTGATCCAAACTTGATAAAATGGTCCATGTGAGTTCATAATGTTGATGTGGGTCAATTTTCATGAGATTTGACTGTCAATTGGCCACAGTTGACTTTTTCCCCAATATAGTTGATTTTTAGGTCAACTGTCCAATTGACTGGGCAAAATTTGGAATCAAGACTTGAAACTTGGTATGGATAAACTTGGGAGTCCAAAATGAAGTATGAAAGTCATCTTAGGCATTTTAGGTCAAAATATCTTTGTTCAAACACAAACCCTAATTTGGGTCAACAGTGCAAGGAGAAGTCTTGAGCAGAGGAAACCCTAATTGGATCTTGAGCTCCAAGGGTTTTGTGATGAGAAAATGTTGAGGAAATGAGAGGGCAAATTTTGGGGTACAACACTCATCCTTTAAAAAGAGCATGTGTTGACACTGATTCCACACTTTGAAGAAGTTACCTTTGAGCATTTTCCACGAGAGGAGAATCAACTAGCGGACGCGCTAGCTACTATGTCATCCATGTTCAAGGTAGAGTGGGATAATGAAGCCCCTCAGATCACCATTAAAAGATTGGACGAACCGACATATTGTTATTAGATTGATGCTGGAGAAGTAGTGGACAAACCTTGGTTCGATGAAGTCAAAAGATACCTCGAAGCCCAAGATTATCCTGAGGGAGCTTCTGTCAATGATAAGAAGTTCCTAAGAAGGTTCTCTTCCAAGTTCTTCCTCAGTAATGGAATCCTCTACAAGCGCAACCACGATTCTACTTTGCTTCGGTGTGTAGACAAGAGTGAAGCTGAGAAAATTATGGTAGATTCGCATGAAGGCACCTTCGACACCCATTCTAGCGGGCACACAATGGCTAAAAAGATCCTATGGGCAGGATACTACTGGTCCACTATGGAAGCCGACTGTTATCAGCACTCCCGAACTTGTCACAAGTGCCAGATCTATGTTGATAAAGTACATGTGCCGCCAGTTCCCTTGAACTCCTTGACTGCTCCCTGGCCATTCGCAATGTGGGGAATCAACATGATTGGAGAGATTAGACCTACAACTTCTAATGAGCACCGCTTCATCCTCGTCGCCATTGATTACTTCACAAAGTGGTTCGAGGCAACCTCTTTTGCTTCTGTTACCAAGAACGTTGTGGCCCGATTCATTAGACATAAACTTATTTGTAGATACAGTATTCCAGAAAGAATCATTACAGATAATGGTACCAATCTCAATAACACTATAATCACCGAACTCTGTACACAATTCAAGATTCAGCATCATAACTCTTCTCCTTATCGACCGAAGATGAATGGCTCTGTAGAGGCTGCTAATAAAAACATCAAGAAGATCATACAGAAGATGATGGTGACATACAAAGACTGACATGAGATGTTACCATTTGCTCTTCATGGTTACCTTACCTCAGTACGTACATCAACAAGGGCATCTCCTTTCTCTCTAGTATACAGTATGGAAGTTGTGCTACCCATCGAGGTCCAGATCCCTTCCTTAAGAATCATGAAAGGTGCAGGTTTGAATGAAGACGAATGAGTTCAGACTTGACCTGACCAATTAAACCTGATTGACGAAAAGAAGCTCGCGGTTGTTTGTCATGGTCAGATGTACCAAAAACGTATGATTAAAGCCTTTAACGGGAAGGTCAGACGTCATGCATATCAGGCTGGTGATTTAGTAATCAAACGCATTATCCTGCTGCAAGGTGATCCCATGGGCAAATGGACTCCCACATACGAAGGGTCGTTTGTGATCAAGAACATATTTTCTGGTGGAGCCATGATCTTAACAACTATGGACGGTGACGACCTTCTGCACCCTGTAAACGCAGACATAGTTAAAAGATACTACGCATGAACAAAGACCCGCTAGGTTGACTAGCCTAGGCAAAAATAAGGGCATCCCGGTGAACCAAAAGGGTTTGGGAAAATTAGGGATATACATATGGAAAAATTTGTGCACCCGGCAAGTCGAAAACCTGAAAAGGCGGCTTGGAAAAAAAAGGATATCCCGGTGGACTGAAAAGGCAGAAGTTAGGAATTTAAAGCGTATAACTATGTCCCGTTGGATCACCTTACAGCCAATCTTCGGTAACAACTATCAAGCTCAAATGGTACTAATCAATCCATTCAGCTTCAGACAAGCAGCAAAAGAGATGAGACGCTTAAAGACATAAAGGCAATAGCAGAATGGGAAACCAATGTGATCATTTCACATAGCTATTTTTCTTTGTATACTATTTTGTATAGTTTTGATTCTTACGACGACATTCTCTTACTAGGATATTCGTCTCCTTGTATAAAAACGCCTATTATAGGCAAAACTTCTTCAAATTAATACAAAGCGATTTCTTTGAAAGTGCAAAACTATTTGTTTTTATTTTTCTATTTTGTTTGCAAAAACGTCCAGTGATTATTTTTGAACATATGCATTTGAATGTGATTACCGTTTACAAAAACACGCATAAAAAACAGAAAGATAGTTACTAACGACTTTAATGTCTAAAGTCCCTCTGCAAATCCCCGCAGATACTTTCTCGAGCAGGTACAGAGGCAGAGGCATCGTACTATAAAGTCACTTCCATATCCTCAACATACAGCCTAATGATGTCAGGCGTTCTTATATCCCCGATGGAGCAAAAATTTCCAATTACTTACCCGACATCTCAAAGAATTCCCTAGCCTAGTTCACAAGCTTCTTGGGTTTCCTAACAAGGTTTCATAAAAATCCCCAAGCAGTTTATGGAGTTTCCCTTCCTCAACAGAGTTTATTCTTCTAACAACGGAAATCCGTCCCCCGGCACTTCAACTTCAACAAGATGTGAAGACTTACATTCTTCATCCCTAGCAACAATCAGGAACTTATTTTCCCTATTTTAACAACACTGCAGTAGAATAACTGATACGTTCATACATTCCATTCATACATCATTTACGAGCGTCATAGCATATGCAGCGCAAATGCATATATCATAATCTCATTTATTTTGAGAACATCATTACCCAATGCACTCCATGCATCATGATATTGCATACAACTAATTCTTTACCTTTTCAGGAAAGATCAACAGACAAATATCATCAACAATTTTCAAAAGTTCTAGATTAATACCTAAAACAAGGCAGGATAACTATCTGTGAACGATTGATTATAGATTAATATTTGGAACCAGACATGACAACTATCTATATGAGCAGATTGAAGATTAACTTCCGAAACAAGACGAGGAAACTATATTTCTTTCTCAAATTGGTCAGAGATTAATTCCTGAAACAAGCCAGGGCAACTATCTCAACGACCAACAAAAACAAGTTCCTGATTAATATCTGAAACAAGACAGGACAACTATCTATGAACAACTGATTGTAGATTAATACCTAAAACCATACAAGACAACTATCTACATGAGCAGATTGAAGATTAACTTCCGAAACAAGACGGGAAAACTATCTTTATTTCTCAAATAGGTAAGAGATTAATTCCTGAAACAAGACAAAGCAACTATCTCAACGACCAATAAAAGCAAGTTCCAGATTAATACCTTAAACAAGACAGGATAATTATCTGTGAACAACTGATTGTGGATCAATTCCCAAAACAAGACGGGGTGACTATCTACACGACCAGGCGAAGCAATCTTACACGGGTTCCTTCTCATGACTCCAGATGCAGCTTTACACGGGCTCATCTTGAAGCAATCTTACACGGGTTCCTTCTCATGATCTCCAGATGCAGCTTCACACGGGCTCATTCTGAAGCAATCTTACACGAATTCCTTCTCATGGTATCCAGATGTAGCTTTACACGGGCTCATCCTAAAGCAATCTTACACGGATTCCTTCTCGCAATTTTCAGATGCAACTTTACACGGGCTCATCCTGAAGCAGCCCTACATAGGCTCCTTCTCATATATCTCCAGATGAAGTTTAACACAGACTCATCCTGAAACAGCCCTACACAGGCTCCTTCTAATATATTTCCAGATAATAATTAATTTCGTTCTCCCCATCAAGTTACAGTGAAGCGTGGATTTCAGCCAGAAAATAGCTAAGTTCATCTCTCTAGTCTAGAGATAACTCCTCAGTAGAGCCATGGACAACTAAAGCTCCTAGACTCTATTCCCCAGAGTTCTCCTTAAGCGGGAGAACAACGGAAATCAACATTCCCCAATGGAGTCCTCCTCAGACAACAGGAACAGGAATCCCCACAAAGAGACCTCTTATGAAGTCAGCATCTACTCTGGATGGCATCTTTAAGCCCATCTCTGATAACTCTCAGTCATCTTCTCCAAATGGCATTTGTAAGCCCATTCCTGACATCATCAACCAACATAGTTACTTCATGCGAGTGCAAATTTCTAGGCACTCTAATGTTCAATCATCTTCCACCTTCAGATCACGAAAGGCAGACAAGTCAATCTACATCTTCAGGTTTAAGAAGATTGAACAGGGGCAGTTGTTGTACCCCAAAATTTCCCCTCCCATTTTTATTTAAGGTATACTCATTAAGCTCCCCAATTGCTCAAGGTTAACCAAGAATTGATCAGATAAATTCTCCTCCTAAGCAATGTCCTTTCAATTAATTTCACTTTTCACCAAGATGTGTAAGTTCTAGAGCTTCAAATGATTTCCATGACACCCTATATGCCTCAGGATAATGGCACTGCTAAAAGAAAGAAAAGAAGTGTACATGACAAAGTGTAGGTTGAAGGCTGAAAATATGCTTAAGGGCTTTTGGGTCGAAGCAGCTTCGACAACAATATGCAGACTAATTTAATGCCCAACGAAACACTAGGATTGAAGGAGGGCTAGTTTGAAAGAAAGCGTGAGTAGGCTTTTATGAAGCCTTCGATTGGGAGAGCTGGTGATGAGCGCCATCGAAAGGTTCATTTTCTAACATTGAAATACAGGCCATTCGAAGCATTACAAGGAGAGACCTTTTGATTGCCATGTTGTTTGGAGGGGCGCTTCGAATAGAAGAATATTTTGAATTCGAAAGATTTTATCTTATCCAAAGAAGTACGTGGAAGCCTAATGGTTCGAAGGGAATGCAATTTTCAAACATGGCATGATCGAAGGATAGTTAAAGACAAAGCAGCCAAATATGAGTCATCTTAGAGTTTTAGGAGCAATGTGTTTCAGGCATGTGCCTGAACAGACAAGGAAGGAGTTGGGTAATCAAAGTAAAGGCTTGGTGTTCATAAGTCATCCTTCGATTGGCACATATAAGCTATATTCACCAATCGAAGGTGAACTAGTGATCAACAAGAAAGATATTTTTATGGACATAAGCAAAGGGTGGGAGTTGGAATCAAAGAGCCGCATGCACAACTACATTCGAAGGAAAGGACAAAATAAAGCTTCGACGGGCCAAAGGGAAGAAGTATTCGAATTGAGCAAAATGAAGCTTCGACAAGGTAAGATGAAAGAGGCGATGCTTCGATTGGTCTGATTGAATGAAAAGAGATTCGAAAGGGATAATAGTTGAGTTCGATTGGGCTAATTAGATAGTTTTCAGATCAAGCAACTAGGGTAGATAGCGACTCAATTGAAGAAGCCACAATGATGAGTCCTTGGACCATTGGTATTAGAACTAAGAACTATCGAAGAACAAAACTTGGGAGCATTCGAAAAGTCAAGATGTGGGAGTGAAACCTGTCCAGGTTCACTCAAAAACCCAAAATGGTAGAAAATCATCAGCAATGGCAACCTTTTAAGACTCTCGATTCTGCCTTCAAAGCCATGGTTAATGGTTGATTCTTTCTATTTTCGTTCATCATTGCACCCCTATAAATACAGAGCTAAAGCGCAAGTAAAAGAGGACAACCACACACGTATTAGCCAAACAAAACATTGCCTCCAGAGACAAAAACATTGCCTACACACATAAGAAGTTGCCCCAGAAAACCACCCCAAATTCTCTAAACCTTCACAAAGTTATCAGAATCGAAGCAATCTTTGCAGGCCTCCTCAATCCAAAGCAAGCATTCCACTCATTCCCTCCGTTGGTAACAGGCCTTTGATCTCAAACTCATTCAATATGTAATTTAAATCCATATTGATCACATATCCATGCTATGAATGATGTTTGTGATTATTTTAACGTGTTACATGTGAAATCAGTACTAAAGTAACAGGATACCATTACTAGGGCATGTGAAACAGATTCCTTCAAATCTCAAAATCCAGGAATTTCTGTCCTTTTGGCTTGTGCAGCGCGCATGTGTTGATTTTGAATTATATATATATATATATATATATATATATATATATATATATATATATATATATATATATATATATATATATATATATATATATATATATATATATATATATATATATATATATATATATATATATATATATATATATATATATATATATATATATATATATATATATATATATATATATATATATATATATATATATATATATATATATATATATGATTTGTTTTGCTAATGGAATGTTATGATTTTATTTGTACCAACGAATGAACAAACAACTCAGATGGTAAAGGGGAACGTGTGCAGTGAAAAGGGTCTGGGTTCGATACCCATGTCATGTATTATGTTTTTATAATAATTATCTTGCAGATCCAGTGTGCTGCGTTTCAAACACCTCCCATGCACCTTCAAGTTCCAGCTAATGGATGACAAGGAGATCAGATCCAATGCTCCAGGAGTACCACCTCATGATGGACCCTCAATAGCCAATAACACAGGATCCTAACATGGCCTGGGCTTATTTTCATTTGGCCTAAACAAAAATCCAATTCACACCCCATGTTACCCTTTACTATCTTGGTCCATTTTATTTTAATTTTAATTTTTTTTATAGCATTATAAAATCAGATAAAAAATCACAAAAAATATTAGGTTAGTATTTTCTCAATTAAATTTTTTTAAATTAATTGATTAATTATTTTAACCCTTTTCTTAATTTAAAAATAAATAGACTTAGGATTTTTTAAATTAAATTTCTTTACATAGGTAAAAAAAAACAAAAAGATTTCATTTTTCTTAGGAATTTTAGACATTTTTTCAATTCACACGTTTACTTTTACTGTCGCACTTTTGCATACTATTGTATCTGCTTAATGGGATGTAATAGACTTAACTAGGACTTTACTTTGCTGCTTTTTAAATTTTCCCCATTTTGAACTTGTAATAATCCCCCTTCCCGAAGCCATGTAATAGTTAGGATTTTACATTTCCGCACCTTTAATTACTGCAAATTATAAACTGTTTAGTTGTATGCTAACTAGGATTGTATGGCAAGAGAATGAAAAACAAAACACTAGCAAACTTAACACAAGACTAAAATAACTGAAAACAACATAATTGCACATGAGCACCTCTAGGGTATCCCACTTTGGTTGCCTTCGGAAAACAGTCACAACTCTCGAAACGTGAGAGATTTTAGTGGCTACCCTCCGATTTAAAAGATCATAAGTCCCTCGATGACCCTCTCGATGTTGCCTCGGTAAAAATAATCTTAAAACCCTAAGGTAGTTACTAAGGTTTCTTGCCCAATTGCCTTTGTGACTATAAAACGTCCATTCAAATATCCCTCAAACATCCAACAACTAGGGCTACCTACTCATTAATAGTAGGATAACACCGTCTAGAGGAAAAGAGGAAAAGAACGACCCTTTCGAGTAAAGCAGATAGCTATTTAGATGCTTGCTCAAAAACAAACTTTTACACATACACAAACTTCTTTCAAAAAAACATTTTCAAGACGCTTTATCAACACTCTTAAGGACTGATACAAGAGTTATCATAAAGCAAGCTGCCTTACTATTGGCGTTTCAAAATACTTTTCAAAAACACACAAAACATAAAGTATTTCAAAATGAGCTAAACATCTAAGAGCCCGTAGAAAACTACGGATGGAAAGGGTGCTAACACCTTCCCTTTCCATAATCTACCCCCTTACTCAGAAATAATCTCGAAAGGTCTTTTTCTGTTCTTTTCACCCTTTCCTTTGTTGGATAAAAGAAAAGTCTGTGGCGACTCTTGCTTACCGCAATATTTGCGAATACAAATGCAAAACCAATATAACAGTCGGTTCTTCCACCGTATCACACATACAAACACAAGGTATTTTCAAATGAGCCAGAATCTAAGAGCCCGTAGATGATTATGGATGGAAAGGGTGCTAACACCTTTCCTTTCCATAATCCACCCCCTTACTCAGAAATAATCTCGAAAGGTTTTTTTCTGTTCTTTTCACCCTTTCCTTTGTTGGATAAAAGAAAAGTCGGTGGCGACTCTTGCTTACCGCAACATTTGCAAATATAAATACAAAACCAGTATAACAGTCGGTTCTGCCACCGTATCACAACCCTGTTATCCACAATTAAAACAAGTTGGACCATCGTTCTTGTATTCAGGAGCACGATGACCCGTCTTACTACATCTGTAACATCTCACAACCTTATTCTCACATTCATTATAATGGTGCCTTGTTCACCACACCTATAACACTTGACAAGAGCGGGAGCTCCTCCTCCACTTGTCTTTTTCCCATTGGAAACCTTCTCTTTCCCTTTATCAGCTAGAGCGTCATAAGGCTTCCTACAGTCTTGATGATGTTTTCCTCTCTTCTCATTCAGACTCTTGTAGTGAGCCAAATGAGCTTTGTTATATTTTTCATAGATTCTACAATTGCTCACCAACTCTGGAAACCTATGAATCTACTGATATCCAATTGTCCGCTTGATTTCCGGATGCAAACTGTGATACGGTGGGAGAACTGACTTGGGATTTTGTGTTTGTGTTTGCAAATGTTTCGGTTTAGCAAGAGTCGCCACCGACTTTTTATTTTATCCTAAGTAAAGGTCAAAAAGCACGGGAAAGACCTTTGAGATGTTTTCTTGGGTTAGGGGAGTAGATTATAGAAATGGAAGGTATTAGCACCCTTTCTATCCATGGTTATCCATGGGCTCTTAGTTATTTGCTTAGATCACTGGCTTTGCATTTCTATTGTTTGAAATGGTGCTTTTCAATTGTTTGAAATGGTGCTTTGTGTGTGATTTTGGAAAATGTTTTGAAAAGAGGCCATCGTTGTGGCAACCTTTGTAATGATTCTTGTTTTGAATGTATACAAAGGTGTTTTTGTCTTTTGAAAGGTTTTCAATATTTGAAAGTAGGGTTTTGAAATTGTGTAGTGGAATGTGTTTTGAAAAGTAGCAAGGATGTTTTTGCAAGCTTGATCAAGTAGCTAAGAGCTATCTACTCTATTTTAATCAAAGATCTTTCTTATGTTTTTAACCCTTTTAACAGTGTTGTTTCACCATTGTATTTGGTGAACAACCTTGTGTTAGGATGTTTAACGGGACAGGCGTGGGTCATCGTATAGACCATGATAGCAATAGTGTCAAGTATCTTTGGCAATTTTCTTGAGGGACTTGATCATTTTTGTTTAGGCAACTCAGATAGCGTCATCGAGGGACTATGATATTTTTGATTGTTTTTGTTTTGCCAAAGTACTTGACATGCAACCATGGCCCATTTTTGAAGGCAACAAGTGGATGAAACCCTAGGGGTGCAAGTGTGCATTGTGTTTGTTTTTCATGCATGTTTATCTTAGATTAGGTCAAACTAATTGTTGATTTTATTTGCATACAAACCCTAGGTCTAAGCATGGCATAATTAAAAGCTTTTAAATGTGCGAGAATTTAAATGCTATACTATTACAACATGATATAGGGAGGGGGGTACAAATTTGAATTGAGGATATTTAACAAGAAATTAAACCCTAGATTACTATTACAACCAAATTGAATGTACAAGATACAATATTTAAATGTACAATAATTGAAATAAATACAATAAATAAATGTAAATAAAATGTATTATGCCAAAATGTTTTTTAGTATGTAAAAAGTATTTTTCAATGTGAAAAGTAAAATAAAAAGATCAATTTTAATTATTTTTTCTATTTAGGGCAAGAAACCCTAATTCTTAATAAATAATATTATTTATTAATTTTATACAAATATATACTAACAAAATAAAAGTATATTGTACAAAATGTTTTTTAGTGTAAAATATTAATAAAAATGAAAATGTGATATTTTTGTATTTTTTTAACCTAATTATTTAATAACAAGTATATAAGCATATATATATTTATTAAACATATTAAATGTACAAAGATAAAAATTAATTATTTACAAAAATGGATATTTTCAAGAAAATGTTTTCAAATGTAAATAAAAATAATAAATGAAAGTAAGTATATTTTTTTGTATTATTTTTGAATTTTATTAAAAAAGAAAATAGTTTATTTACATATATATACTTAGTAAAATAAAATAAATATCAAATAAATATGAAAAAAAATGGAAAATTATTTTTTGCATTTTTTATATTTATACAAAAAAATAATAAAGTCAGGATAAAAAATAAAATGTCAAAAATGATAAATATTAAACAAATGGGCCATGGGGGTGTAAACACAAAATAAGGGTGTTAGAAGTGAAAACACAACAGGCCCAGCCCACCAGACTTCTTCTTCTTCCTCTTGCTCACAAAATGTGTGCTTCTGTGTATCAATGGCCAACTCCTGATTCTTTGATTTTTTGACAAAACTCATAACATGAATATTGTAGAGAATTAAACAACGAATTCAACCATATAAAAAACTTGGATTAACTCTCAAAAACCAGAGAGAATTTCTCTGGCTCTAATTTTTAACCTAGTTTTTTCAGAAAGTTCATGAGTGAAATTCTCTTAGCACGATTAATGTAAATGAAAACTAAGCATATGTATGGCTTCAGGGCTATGAGTACAACATATTTCATTCACAAACTTAAGCCTAACCATTCCTAAATAGAGAGATAGAAGTCCATGAAATACCTGTTTCAGTTGACTTCGAGTTGGACAATGTAGCAACCTTCAATGGTGTTTGAGCTTCTGTTGAGCTTGCCTGAGGTCCAAGGAAGCTTCTCCAATGCTTGGCTTTCTTTGAAACAACTTAAATCGTGCTGTAGAACTCAACCTGCAGAGCTTTGAAATGAAAATGGCAAAGTGTGTTAGAGGTGTTACAGCTTGCAATGGGGGCTTGGGATAGTTCAGGTGAGTTGATTGGAAGGTGTTGGAACTATCTTGGGACAAAACGCACGATGGAAATTGGTTGTGGCTTGCAAGATGCAGAACTTGCTCTGTTTTGCAGAAACACAGTGATTCTAAGTATGAGGAGGTTTTAGTGATGAAAGGGTCGTGCTTTAGGCTTGTTGGGATGTATGGAACTTGTTCACAAAGTTCTTGTAAGCTTGTGTTAACAAATATGTGTGATTGCTTATGTTTTGCCACTTTTCTTCTACTTGAAGCAAGAGGATGGAAATGATGTTATAGCCCTGTATAAGCCCTCCTATCATGCTGCAACTTTTGTTCTTGGTTACTGGGATTAGTGGACTCGATCTTGCCTCAAAGATCTGGCCCCATGCCTCAAGGATTTGGTTTTGACATAAAGTGAAGTTAGGCAAAAATGGCATTGTTGCTTTTTCCTTTTAAGGCTTAAACTAATGTATAATGCCCTAATGACCAAGACAATACCTTAATACAATGGATATGCATTAAATTAAGGAGTAAAAAATGGTTTTGAGGCCTGTAATGTTGAACCAAGCTAGCTAGATCAGAATTGCAAGTTGTTATGAACATGTATTGGCCATGGACAAAAGTGAGTTTTTGCCAATTTCAAGCATTTGATTCTCTCTAACCACAAGGGTGTTTGAGGAGTTCTTGGACAATTTGGAAAGCTTGGAACATGTAATACAATCCATCTTTGTAATGCAACTTGAAACTCCAAGTGGAACTATGTGAAAAATGGCCAAGAAGATGGGTCAAAATCCTGCCTAGATTAGGGCAAATTTTCTCTAAGTTAAAAGTTTTAGGTACCCTTGTTCCAAAAATCATAACTTGAGATACAAACTTCTTTTGATAAAACTTTGTGAATCAAAGTTGTATACTTTGTGATGGACTACAACTTTTATGTTGCAAGTTTTGTTTGAATCCATTTGTATCTTGGTGAAAAAGTGGGACAAAGTTAGGAAAAAATAAGAAAATTTCATAACTTAGAAAATTTCTAAGTTATGAAATTTTTCCATTTTAAAACCCTAATTTGCATTTTTGGGTTTCTTGATGAACAAGTTTCATAATTTGACATGTCTTGATGAAAAATAACTCTTGGCACTTGATTTTGACCAAAAAGTCAAAGTTTGACTTTTCAGTATACAGTCAAATTTTGATCAGTTGACTGAAAAATTCATCTGTCAATCCTATGCATTTGAGATCTTTTGAACTTGTTGAATGGGTCAAGACAATGTCATTGAGTCCTTGAGTCCATGGTTGAGCTTGGTTTGCCATTGGCTAGGTCAAACAGTCAAAAATTGCCTTTGTACAGTCAAAACCCTAAAAATGACCATTTTGCCCTTTTGGTGATCTGATCAAATTTCTTGTAAATTATGATCCAAAGTTGATCAAATGGTTCATATGAGTTTATAATGTTGATGTGGGTCAAATTTCATGAGGTTTGACTGTCAATTGGCCACAGTTGACTTTTTCCCCAATACAGCTGATTTCTAGGTCAACTGTCCAATTGACTGGGTAAAGATTTGAATCAAGGCTTGAAACTTGGTATGGGCAAACTTGTGAACCCAACATGAAGCATGAAAGTCAATTTGGGTATTATAGGTCAAAATATCCTTGTGTAAACTCAAACCCTAATTTGGGTTAACAGTGCAAGGAGGGGTCTTGAGCAGAGCAAACCCTAGCTTGATCCTGAATTCCAAGAGTCTTGTGATGAGAAAGTGTTGATGAAATGAGAGAGAAAATTTTGGGGTAAAACACAAACCATTCTCAAACTTGATACAATTCGAGAATTCAGCAGTAGCTTCATTGTAATGTGGATAATACTTTTCCAGTTCCACAAACCTCGAAGCATACTCAGTCATAGTCAAATTCCCTTGTTTCAATTCTAGGAACTCAATCTCTTTCTTCCCGTGCACATATTTAGGAAAATACTTCCTCATAAATTCTCTGCTGAACACGGCCCAAGTGACGATGTCACCCACCGCTGCTAGTCTCTGATGAGTGGCGACCCACTAGTCATCAACTTTCAATGCCAGCATATACGTACCAAACTTCACCTTCTGTGCCTCTGAATAATCCATGACCCAGAAGATCTGTTCAATCTATTTGAGCCAAATCTGTGCTCCATCAAGGTCGTACCTACCTTTAAAAATAGGCGGATGGTTCTTCTGAAAGTGATTACTTTTCAACATCTTTTTGTCCTTCAACGCACCTTGCGCCAATTTGAGTATACGCTCGCACTGATCCGCCATTTTACTTGCAGAGAACAACAAACCAAAGTTAGCGCGTTAACAAAATGAAGTCAACCACGATCAAATTGGCGAGAAACTAAGGAGAAAAAGCACACAGGCAAATACCTAAGAGCATTACAGACTCCTCGATATTATGGCACTCGAGGAGCACTTTAATATTTATCGCTTGAGCCTCAAAAACGGGTTCCTCATCTTTGTCAAGGTAATCCTTCCCCTCCCTCGTCACCTATTAGGCGGGATAGAAGCCGTCGACGAATTTGCAAAGTTTGGTGTAGGCCGCCTCATCTTCCTCGCCCATGGGCCCCTCCGGGGCAGAGTAATAGCCGAGGAGATAGTCGAAGTGAGTCAAAGTCCATTGGAGGGGGAACTTCGAAACCACCTCCGTCTGTACCTCCCTATTTCATGGAGAAGCGTGCGATCCTCATCGTCGACCAAAATCACTTCCTCCAACGCTGAATTAAACGCTTCACCGAACACTAGCTTGGAGAGAAAGTACTTGTCCTTAAAATCACATACAAACTCCAAGAACATCTTAAAGAGCTCGTTCTTTGTCTGCTTCAAAGAGACCCAACCATGTTTCCCTTCCACTGTCTATCGCTGAATACAAAAGCAAGAGAAGAATAGGGGGATCGTGACCACGATCTCGAGATATCTACACACTATCTCGAATGCTGATAGAAATGCGATCGCGTTCAGGTGCAGCTGAGAGGGCACCAAAGAAAAATGCCCGACCGCGACTTGGAAGTCGGTGAAGGGATGCTGAAGCCCTAACTCTTTGAAAACTATCTAATCCATAGGAATGCGATTGTTTGTATAAAAAGAGCAGATGTGTTTGCTCGTGAAGGGCTTAAGTACTGTTCAGTGTTTGATATATGGGTCATCCTTCTCGTAAGCAACATTCAGGAACACATCCTCTAGAGACGTCATATAACGAGATGTTATGCCGCGCGGCTCGGGAGCAACCCAGCCCAAGTGAGGGTCAGTGACCGAGTCGACCACCTCAACATCTCTGATAACTTCAGCCGTTTCACCTAAAAAGCAAAGGAGAATAGTAAATTCGACTATCAAATTAAATCCACCCTTCTACCATAAGTCAAGTGAAATGGTGCACCAAAGAACGAGGAAACAATCAATGACTAAGCCCTTGCTCAACATTTCACAAGGAAATCCCATCCAACCCCGAGCCTAGGGCGTGACCCAAATCGACCAGATAAACAAAGGCGAAGACTTCCTCGACTAATAAATCACACGAGGAATCCATGAATCTCCCGAGGAACACATGTATCTCCCAAGGAGAACATGAATACCTCGGGCGAAATCATGAATCACCCGGGGAGGAACATGAATACCTTGGGCAAAATCATGAATCACCCGGGGAGGAACATGAATATCACAGGCGAAAATATGAATCTTACGGGGAGCAGATGAGTACCGCGAGCAAAAAGTGTGAATTTCACATGAATATCGCGGGGAAAACCTTCCCAGGGTGTGAAATTCGCCTAAAATATGGATGCTTCGAAGATCAAATTGACTATAGAGAAAAGGGAAAAGCACATACTTGGTTGAGTTGGTTGAGGATTCATCCTTAAACACGACGACGACACCGGCAAATACGACAACTGAAGGCGGCTCGATGGATAGAGAGCGAGATGAGAGCAGGCACAGAGGAAGGGAAAATGTGAAAATGTACAAATGAAGCCCCGAAGCCCTATTTATAACCTTACACGAAAAGTGAAACATCACTTTGAGTGGCGTGCCTATGCCCCGACACGAAGCTGCCTACTGATGTGTCTGCGATTGACCTAATGTGTCTAACGGTATCTTAACTGCAAGTGCACAGTCTATCGCGGTAGTAATAAAAAGATGTCGAACCCACAGGGACTTCGTAATCACTCTAGTGTTATAAAACAGGTTAGTTTAGCTAAGGCGGAAATTGTCACGTTTGGTTTTTTAGAAGGTTAAAACTAAAGGGAAACTAAATTCAATTAAGGGAATTAATATTAAAGTGTTCAGAGCATAATGATTTGAACCTATGCGAATTAAGTTGTACCTAAGCATATAAAAATATTTAACTTAATTGTTTTGTAGTACTTATCAGTTTAAAAACCCTCGATTCACACTCTCGTGGTCTTACCTCGGATCATACTCCTAAAGCCAAATGTCTGCTCTCGCTAGTCCATAAGTGTTTAGAAAGCATCTTTTTGAAAACTAAATAAGTCTAATTCATTTTAAAGCGCTCTCGCTGTATTTAAATCGAATGCCTAACTTTAGCTATCCGGTTAAAACCTCACACTCTCGTGGTCTTGATTTCTCCCTATTTCACTTTCTTTACTCTCGTAATAAAAAGCTTAATTTTTAATTATAAAAAGTCACGGCCAGAAATTAAGTTGATTAAGGTTTTAGCTTAGAAAAAACATTAATTTATTCGGTTATTTCATCACACCCCGACTACGGGTATTTAGCTACTCATAATGCTCGGAATTAAAAAGCAGGAAATAAATTCAGAAAACAATAGCGCATGCATAATAAATAAAGAATAGAAATATAACATAAATAAAATTTGCAATTATATTGAATACAATAAAAACCAGAAAAGCAATAAAATCCGAGATCCTTCTTCCACAAGTCGGCAAGATTGGAACGTCGGAATGAAAATTCAAATGGACGAAATTCGGAAATAAAATAGAGATTAAAAATCGGCAGAGCTTCCGCAAGTTTTTGTGAACTAAACTCTCCTCCCTTTTCTTTCTAAGTCTAAGATATATATAGAGAATAAAAGTAGGGTTGGAATTATATCTGAGTTCCTAGATTCTTGGTTTTACTGAGAAAAATGAGGAGAAAGTGGCCTTGGATGTTGGAGAGAATTTAGGCACGTATGCATGCTTTGCTTGACCACTTCATTTTGCTTTACCACTTTCTGTTGCTTGACCACTGTGATCGGTGGGAATAGAACTGACTGTTTTTTAGCTGGTTTCGCAAAATGTCGCGGAAGCAAGAGTCGCCACCGTCTTTTATTTTCTTCAACAAGGAAAGGACAAAAGCACAGCAAAATTCCTTATGAGAATGTTTCTCGGTTCGGGAGGTAGATTTATAGAAAGGAAAGGTGTTAGCACCCTTTCTATCCATGGTTATCCATGGGCTCTTAGGTACTTGCTCTTATGTTTTCAAAAGATGTTTGCTTTTTAAAATGTGAGTGGGCTTGAAAAAGTTTCTTTGAAAGATTTCTGAATAACTCTTGTATCTGTCCTCAAGAGTGTTTGAAAAATTTGTTTTGAAAGCTTTTGAAAGTGTAAGGTGTGAAAAGTTGTTTTGTATTGTTTTGAAAAGAGCAAGTACTTAAGAGAAATCTACCTACTCTAAGGAATTAGGCTGTGTAAGAGTCCTTTAGGTAGTGCCATCCCACCATTGAGAGGTAGGTAGCACCACCGTTGGAGGTGTTCGGGTCAATTCGATTATCGGGACTGTGTGGTCACCGAAGCAACAATTAGGACACCTTAGAAGCAACCCTAATGTCCTAGATCCTTTTTAATCCGAGGCAACCATTTCGAGGCAACTGTTTCGAGGCAACTGGATCTTTGTACTAAGGGTGACCTCTAAAACGTCTTATGCTTGATGACCACGTTTCGAAGGCAACGAGTGAGGCGTACCCTAGAAGTGGTGTATGCATTGTGTGTTGTATTCAGTTAATGTTTGTCTTTGTAATTATTGAGCTACGAGTTGTTTTTATTTACATACATTCTTTCATGTAAGTTTAGCAGTTAAGGGGTGCCGAAAGTAAATTGCGAAAACATAAATCCTACGCTATTACAAGGCGCGGGTCTATACATCGCCAAAAATTACAAAGACCCGTTTTTGGTAAATAAGTACGGAAATTAAATAAAGCGATAAACCTATTTAACTATTACATTCTTGAAGGCAATTACTTAATAATCAAATAAAGTAAATGCGCACGAATAAATTGATCGGGAATGTCTAAGGGTGTTGACCCTTTTTTTTTAGAAAAGAAATTGATTTTTTTTGGTCTTTTTGTAATTAAAGTGAAATTAAAGTTAATTAATGACTAATTAATTAATTTAATTAAAAGAAAATATTTTTTGTTTTTTTATGTTTTATTGAAATAAAATAAATGAAATAAAATTAAAAGTGAACTTTACCTAATTCTAGATCTATTTTAATTATTTAAGAAAAGGAATTAAAATGGCCAAATTAAACTATTTTAGTTAATGTTTATTTACAAAATAAAATAATAATAATAATAATGATGTAATTCTATTTTTTTGATTTTATGAAAATATGTTAATTAAGTTAATTTGTTAATAATAATAAAAATAAAAAAAAGGTTAGAAATTAAAATAATAGAAAAAACAAAACAAAATGAAAAAAAGAAGTAAAACCAAGGGGGGGTGTGGACTGAAATTTGGAGGGTGTATTGAAGCAATTCAGGCCCATTGAAATCTAAGCCACGTTTGACTTTCCTGATTGCCTGCAGCACGCTTGACTCCAGAGTATGGTGTGCTAGCCTTTTGGACCTTTGGATCTATGCTGGTGAACACTCGGAGCGCTGGGATATGAGGTTTATGGTGTTCCTCCTTTGAGAATCTGCACATGAAAGCAATGAAAAAAATGATATGGAAATTATAGGGGACCTGGGAAGAACTTACAGCGCGGTATGAGCCTCAGGACTTGGCAAAGGTTGTTTTAGCTTCAGGGTGTGGCAAGGAATAGAACCACGTGCTGGTTTTGCTCTGAAGATGCTCGCAACTATGTTTTAGAACTCTCACTTTTTGAATAATTTTTGGTTTTGCTCTTGGCCGTTTCTGCACACACTTTTTTTTAATGAGGTTGGGAAGGCTTGTATATATAGTAATGTAATGTGTATCCATCCAAATAATAGTCATTAAGCTTATGCAATTATGTTCTTGATTTCTTCCATAACCAACATTGAACCACTTGCCATATTTGTGAAAATTTGAATTTTCTTGCTTGGAATAGGCCTTGCACGAATTTGGAATGTGTTTCAAGGTGCATCAAAGTTATTCAACACAAAATATATCCCTCCATTAATTTCTTTGATTTTTATTTGAATTTTAAAGATTTAAAATGAATTAAATCAAATAAAATTAAATAAAAATTGAAAAATTAATTTTAAATCTTGAAATAAATTGTGGGACACGTGGGAGGCATGGCCAAGCTAAACCAAGTGGAAAAAGTGGGCCCATTTTGTCAAAAATGAAGTTTCAAGGATAATTGACTTTGGCCATTTCACAAAAATTTCCCAACTTCTCCAATGCATATCTTGCTCAATTTTGAAGCTATGAACATGTTCTTGGACATTTTGGAAAGGTCTTGAAGTCCTCTAACCAATGTCTTTGGTCCCATGTCATTTTGATTTACCAATCTCAAGTTATGGTCTTTGACTTAAAGTGCCTTTTTGTTGACTTTTGAAAATGACCTATAATGTTGAAATTGATAACTTTTTGTGAGAGCATTTATTGGACTTGTAATGTGAAGATGAGTTGTAGGAAATGTCCTCCCCTTCAAGATGAGCATTGGATGGGATTTTTCTGATGAACCATGAAAAAGTTATGCCTTGGTCAAGTTGCAGTTGACTTTTCAGCTGTCCAAAAATAGAAACTTTTGACACCTTGATGATTTTTGAGCCATCCTTGTGAAATCATGGTCAAGACTTGACCAAATGATGATTGTGGCTTCAAAATAAGATGTTGACCAAAAATTTTGACTTTTAACTGCCAAATGACCATTTTGCCCCTGTAGTTGACTGTGAGACAATTAGGGTTTTTGACTGTGCAACTTGACCTTATGAGCCTTGAAACTTGACATGTAGGTGCTTTGACAATGTGCATGAGCATATGGGACTTGATTGAGCCCTTGAAAACCTCAACTTCCTTGCAAGAACCAAAACCCTAATTTGCATGGCTTAGGAGGATGGTTTGACTGTGTAGCCCTTGAGTAGACTTTGAACCCTTTGAGGCAAAACTTTGAAGATTATGGGAGGGCAAATTTTGGGGTACAACAGTTGCCCCTGTTCAATCTTCTTAGACCTGAGGATGTAGATTGGCTTGTGTGCCTTTCGTGATCTGAGGGTGGAAGATAATTGAACACTAGAGTGCCCAGAAATTTGCACTCACATAGTAGAGTATCAGCAGTGTGATGTCGGGAATGGGCTTACAGATGCCATTTGGAGAGATGATGGATAGGTGAATCTGAATAAGAAATAGAATAGCTTCTGTGTCTGGAGCATATCTAGTCTGTGTCTAATTGCTGACGTCTGAATAAATGGTAGAATGACCGTCGTGTCTGGGGTATATCCATACTGCATGAGTAACAGAATGTCATCCGAGTCTGGATCGTATCTGGACTGAACAATAGAATAGCATCCGGGATGGAGCATCTCTAAGTTGTCTATAGAAGTTTGAATCTGAATAAGCAAATGAACATCATCCATATCTAGAGCATTTCCAAGCTATCTCTGAAAGGAAATATGGAATGAGTATCAGAATGTCGCCATGCCTGGGTCACATCTGAACTATATCTAGAAAGAGTCTTGAATAAGCAAAAGAACAGCATCCATATCTGGAGCATTTCCAAGCTATCTCTGAAAGGAAATCCGTAATGAGTATCAGAACGTCGCCATGCCTGGGTCACATCTGAACTATATCTAGAAGGAGTCTTGAATAAGCAAAAGAACAGCATCCATATCTGGAGCATTTCCAAGCTATCTCTGAAAGGAAATCCGGAATGAGTATCAGAACGTCGCCATGCCTGGGTCACATCTGAACTATATCTAGAAGGAGTCTTGAATAAGCAAAAGAACAGCATCCATATCTGGAGCATTTCCAAGCTATCTCTGAAAGGAAATCCGGAATGAGTATCAGAACATCACCATGCCTGGGTCACATCTGAACTATATCTAGAAAGAGTCTTGAATAAGAAAAAGAACAGCATCCATATCTGGAGCATTTCCAAGCTATCTCTGAAAGGAAATCCGGAATGAGTATCAGAATGTCGCCATGCCTGGGTCACATCTGAACTATATCTAGAAGGAGTCTTGAATAAGCAAAAGAACAGCATCCATATCTGGAGCATTTCCAAACTATCTCTGAAAGGAAATCCGGAATGAGTATCAGAACATCGCCATGCCTGGGTCACATCTGAACTATATCTAGAAGGAGTCTTGAATTAGCAAAAGAACATCATCCATATCTGGAGCATTTCCAAGCTATCTCTGAAAGGAAATCCGGAATGAGTATCAGAACGTCGCCATGCCTGGGTCACATCTGAACTATATCTAGAAGGAGTCTTGAATAAGCAAAAGAACAGCATCCATATCTGGAGCATTTCCAAGCTATCTCTGAAAGGAAATCCGAAATGAGTATCAGAACGTCGCCATGCCTGGGTAACATCTGAACTATATCTAGAAGGAGTCTTGAATAAGCAAAAGAACAGTATCCATATCTGGAGCATTTCCAAGCTATCTCTGAAAGGAAATCTGGAATAAGTATCAAAACGTCGCCATGCCTGGGTCACATGTGAACTATATCTAGAAAGAGTCTTGAATAAGCAAAAGAACAGCATCCATATCTGGAGCATTTCCAAGCTATCTCTGAAAGGAAATCTGGAATGAGTATCAGAACGTCGCCATGCCTGGGTCACATCTGAACTATC
The DNA here is from genome assembly GCA_948472305.1 of Vicia faba. Taxonomy (NCBI): domain Eukaryota; kingdom Viridiplantae; phylum Streptophyta; class Magnoliopsida; order Fabales; family Fabaceae; genus Vicia; species Vicia faba. The sequence continues at coordinate 1,335,733,918 of OX451738.1, read as the reverse complement.
TCTAGAAGGAGTTTTGAATAAGCAAAAGAACAGCATCCATATCTGGAGCATTCCCAAGCTATCTCTTTAATCTCTTTAATGTAGATATGCCCTGGCTAGATACAGGTATCGAATCCACAACCAATCGCTCACATATATGCCCTGGCTAGATACAGGTATCGAATCTGGAATTGCAACAGTTGATAGTAATTGTCTTTGGATTGACCTTTTTCCTGAAAAAGGTAAAACATCAGTTGTGCAATGCATGATGTCATGATGTTCTCAGGGAGAAATGAGATTGTGTGATATGATGCGTATGTGCATGCATTGTGTATGTAAGCAAGATGTATGAAAGGTGATATGTTTATGAATGTATTTTCGTCTAGGAAAATAAATCCTTGACGAATGCCGGGAAGTTGAATCCTGGGCTGATGTTGAAGAACAGAGTTCTTCGTTTCCGCTGGGGATGATGGTTGCAAGAATAAACCGGTAGGAGAAGATGACTCCGTTGGGGAATAAACTTGTTGGAGAGATTACTCTGCGGGGAATTACTCTGCGGGGAAGAGATGCTTCGCTGAGGTTTTGATGATAACTCCGCTGAGGGATACCATTGATAAGTTATGTTGGAAGATTTGATGAACTCCGCTGGGGGATAGGAAGAGCTTCGCCGAGGACGATCTTTCCGTGGCAATTAGCTAAGGATAACCCAGTTATAAGCTCTGGTGGAGAATAACCTTTGAATAAAGTTCGGGAGACGTGTTCGTGCTCTGCAGGTGTAAGCTTCCAGAATCTACTGGGGATAAGCTTCCTACTGGGGAGATTGATTCAACTCTCCTGGGGAGACTTTGGACTGTACTGGGGAATGGTTCCGCTGGGGTGTCTGTATTCCGCCGGGGAACAATCTTAGATTAAGACTGCCGGGGATGCTTGCTTGAAGAACATTTGTGTACTCCGATGGGGAATGTTAAGGTCTTCTAGGGATACCCAACTTCCTTAAGGCTGACAGTAGGCTAACTCTGCTTGTGGAGAGTATCGCTGACTTGCTGGGGATACTGTGCCTTTTGATGGGAGACTAACTCTGCTTGGGGAGAGCATGGCTGAATCTTGTCTTACTCTGGGGAGTGAAGGTATCTTGGTCATGTTCTTCAACTGAACTTACCTTGGTACCTTGGTGGACATAGCGACTGTACAGTTCGGACAATTCTTATTGCCCCAGTTTCGGCGGGAGAAGAAGGCCTATGAGGTGCTTGATAACTGCCGATTGACAAATCTTCTTCTGGTAGGCAAGTGACGAGATGACAGGACATAGTCGTACGCTTTAATCCCTAACTTTTGCCTGGACTGCCCTTTCGGGTTTTCAGTCCACCGGGATACCCATTTTTGCCCAAGCCGCCTTTTCAGGTTTTCGACTTGCCGGGTGTACAGATGTTTCATTTTCATCCCTTATTTTTGCCCGAACCTTTTTGGTTCGCCGGAAAGCCCTTATTTTTTTCCTAGGTGTGTCAACCTAGCGGGTCTTTGATTATGTGTAGTATTTCTTCAACTATGTCCGTGCTCTTAGGATACAGGAAGTTGTCACTGTCAGTAGTGCAGTGTTACCATACCACCAGAAGATCTTCGTTTGATCGTCCAATGCCCCAAGTGATCCAGATGGAGATTTGCCCCTGGTTATTTGGCATTTGAGAGATTCCTTGAATCTTGACTTGACTGCCCCAGATGATGGACAATGCTCATATCGTTCCCGTTGGTTGGAAGTGTTTTTCCACTTGAGGTGATCCTTGAGAAGATTTTTGTTCACTGGATATTCATCGTGCGAATTTCTCCGCTGTTCGAACAAAAAGTCATATGCAAACAATTTTATTATTATTTAAAAATGCAAAGCTTATGTCTGTTTTGAAGTTTTTTGAAAAGGCATTTTTCCATAAAAACAAGTGAATTTTTTGTAAACTGTGATGTCAACTCGTTATCTTACCGCAAGCCTTAAGGAGTCCGGATACCTTTCGTAATAGTATGCTTTCGAACTAACCCATGCTTCAGCTAGGACTTTTTGAGGGTTGTAACGTGGCCTGGTTCACGGTTTAAGAAACAAAGGATAAAGGCTCGAATTTTATTTGTACCCACCCGTTCTTCGTGATGTTCTTCAATCCTAAACTCAGTTAATCGTGCATTAGACCTTGTTTGAGTCTTTGCTTTGATATTCTGGTGATGGTTCGGATATTGACAGTTTATTTGGAATAGGCAGTCATTCCTTTTTTGTTGAGGGTTTGTAGGACCTCTTTCTTTTTTATTTTGTTATCCCTATTTTTTGCCTGAACTGTCTCTTTTGTGATTACAGTCAGCGGGATGCCCCAGTTTTGTAAGTCTCCTTCAAAGGTTTTGACTTAACGGGCTTTTATTTTGAGAGATAATGACTGCCTATCTTTATGATTATTCGGAGCCATCACTGTCTTTGTTTTGGAAGGACTCCTTTGATGTCATTCGTTGTGCACCTGGATCAACTGAGAGAACTACCCTGCCCCAGGTTATGATTAAGGGTTTTAATTTTCGAAAAGAAAAACTCCTACTTCTTTGGCTCAAAGGGGTTGACAAGGGATTATCATCCTTATAACTCCAGTGTTTAGGAATTGAAACAATGCATGTACCTCATCAGGGGGTCTGTTCAAAAGCATACTGTAGATTGTGGTATCGTTTTCGTCATCCTCCCTCAAGAGGCTTAGAATTATTAATTGAGAGTTGATCATCAAAAAATGAAAGCAATTTGAATATAATGAAAATAATTGGATTAATTCAAAAACAGACATATGCAGTGCATTAGTGAAATAAAAGAGTTTGCTATGACATTAATTGTTTATATAAGCAAAAAATTACAACTCGGAAATTCAGATAAACAAAAGCCTTCAATGATTGGGCAAATGAGCATTGATTATGTTTGGAGTCTCTGACGCTTCAAACTGAATCTCTCTGGCGTCGATCATGTCTTGAATCTTGTTCTTCAAAGGCCAGCAGTTGTCCGTAGTATGACCCGGGCTATCGGAGTGGTATGCGCACCTCTCATTAGGATGGTAGTTGGGAGCAGAGGTGTTTGGATTCTGGAGAGGAGCCCTCAAGGTAATCAGCCCTGCCTTCAACATTTGCTGTAGCGCTTGATCTAGTGACATGTTGATTTTAGTGAATTGTCTCTTGGGTGCGACCTCCTTACGTTGATGCCCCTGTCCCTGTTGAGCAGGCCTAGGATTAGAGATCTGGACTGCCCCTATATGTTGATCATGGCGACCCTTTTGGCTGTACGCAGCATTGGCCTCTTTCTTCCCAGTGTAAGGCTTTTTGTGAGTATCAGAAGGTGCAGCTTCTTGAATCTTTCCAGCCTTGATGCCAGCTTCGATCCTCTCCCCGGTCAAGATCAAATCTGTAAACCCAGCAGAAGAATTTCCAATGAGATAGTTGAAGAAGGGACCAGACAGGGTCCCCAAGAACATGTCAACGAGTTCTCGGTCAGTCAAGGGCGGCTGCACCCTTCCAGCCATATCTCTCCACCTTTGCGCATACTCCTTAAAACCTTCACTCGTCCCAAGTGACATACCCTGGAGTTGGGTACGCGTGGGAGCGAGGTCGGCATTATACTGATACTGCTTATAAAAAGCAGTTGCCAAGTCCTCCCAGTTACGAATACTAGTTCCATCCAACTAATAGAACCAATCGAGCTGAGTCCCTGAAAGACTCTCCTGGAAGAAATGGATCCATAGATTCTTGTCTGCCGTGTAGGGCTGGATCTTCCTTGCGTATGAGCGGAGATGCAGCTTAGGACAGGAAACCCTGTCGTACTTTACAAAGGCAGGTGCCTTGAACTTGTGAGGGATCACCACCCCAGAAGATAAACCTAGGTCCCCAAAGTCCAACCCAGGCACATGTTGGATATCCATAGCATTTAACCGGTCCTCCAGCTGTTTGTACCTGTCTTTAGCAGGGGGGTATTGTTCATCATTGAAGTCTGTCTCGGTGTCAGAGACCACAGGGCTAGGAACCTCTCTCCCTTGGTGACTGCCTTCCCCCACAGATGGAGTAGTCCTCTCAGCTTCATTCTGCAGTGTGTTCCCATATCTGCGTCTAGGGTTGAACAAAACAGTCCTCTTGTTCTTCTTCTTCTGAATCAGAGTCTTCAATTCCTTTTGACCCTGGGCTAGGCTCATAATCAACTCCTGGAACTGGGCATTCTGGGCCTGGAGGGCCTTAATAGCTTGTTCATTGGATGATTCAAGATTCATGATGACTGCTGAAATAAACAGCGAAGAAGGTAAGTGACCCGTAACAAAAGGGCACCTGTGATGCAATGATATGTATGCATGCAATGTTTCCGAGGATCTCGCGGGGTAAACAAGAAAAATTGTTAGCATTTGAATTTTTGTAGCTTGATGGAAGGAACTTCATGTTGCTGAGAGCCCTTCTTCAAGAGTCAAGGCTCACCATATCGAGTGGGTCATAGCCCCTGACTCAAGCTGTTAACCTTGGCTAGAGGAAAATAAATCCCCTTTGCCCCTTGCTAGGCATTTGATTCATCATAACCTGCATCACAAGCCCTTGAGATCCTTGAAATGGATTAGTCCTTATGTAGGATGTATGCAATGGTATGATGGTATGATGTTATGTTGTGGAGTAATATAGGTAAACCCTGTTATGAGTCCAGATTAAGGACTGTAAACAAAACCTGCAAGAAACTCAAGTGTCAGATAACAAGTATGCAAGTAGTCAAGTTTTGAAGGCACACAAGTCACACAAAGAGCCCTTAGAGTTTAGGCCAGCATGAAGTTTAGGGTACTACCCTCTTGAAGTTGGTGGGCTCAAACTTGTCATATCAAAAGTAACCGGGTTCTAAGGAGCTCAATATCATTGGATTGTTTTTTGTGTTCATCGTTTCGATTTAGCCACTGAACTGGCGATCAAAATATTCCAAGAAAACAACCCTCAATGAGTGTAGTATCGAGTATCAACCAACTTCGGACTGCACCAAAGTCAGTTATCTCACTACCCCTAAAGAGGCCAAGATGGTTCAATTAAGGTTCCTAAGGTCAGTTGATGCTTCACGACACCACGCAGCGGCCCCGTACTCTCCTTGACTTGACTCAAGGGTTACCGGTACTCACCAAAGTGCCACATCAACGTAGCAGACTGCTTCAACCGTGTCGGTATACCCCGCACAGTTCCCTCACAGCCTTGTTGCTACTTTCTAAGAAGGTATCCCCCAGATATGGGTTAGGATCTATAGAACTCCCAAGACAGGCCCAATAATATTAAAGCACACAAATCAGGCAATTGAAAACATAAGTATGAGCTATCCTAAGGTACACCTCACTTTAAAGTTATATCCCCAGCAGAGTCGCCAGTTCTGTGATCGGTGGGAATAGAACTGACTGTTTTTTAGCTGGTTTCGCGAAATGTCGCGGAAGCAAGAGTCGCCACCGTCTTTTATTTTCTTCAACAAGGAAAGGACAAAAGCACAGCAAAATTCCTTATGAGAACGTTTCTCGGTTCGGGAGGTAGATTTATAGAAAGGGAAGGTGTTAGCACCCTTTCTATCCATGGTTATCCATGGGCTCTTAGGTACTTGCTCTTATGTTTTCAAAAGATGTTTGCTTTTTAAAATGTGAGTGGGCTTGAAAAAGTTTCTTTGAAAGATTTCTGAATAACTCTTGTATATGTCCTCAAGAGTGTTTGAAAAATTTGTTTTGAAAGCTTTTGAAAGTGTAAGGTGTGAAAAGTTGTTTTGTATTGTTTTAAAAAGAGCAAGTACTTAAGAGAAATCTACCTACTCTAAGGAATTAGGCTGTGTAAGAGTCCTTTAGGTAGTGCCATACCACCATTGAGAGGTAGGTAGCACCACCGTTGGAGGTGTTCGGGTCAATTCGATTATCGGGACTGCGTGGTCACCGAAGCAACAATTAGGACACCTTAGAAGCAACCCTAATGTCCTAGATCCTTTTTAATCTGAGGCAACCGTTTCGAGGCAACTGTTTCGAGGCAACTGGATCTTTGGACTAAGGGTGACCTCTAAAACGTCCTATGCTTGATGACCACGTTTCGAAGGCAACGAGTGAGGCGTACCCTAGAAGTGGTGTGTGCATTGTGTGTTGTATTCAGTTAATGTTTGTCTTTGTAATTAGTGAGCTACGAGTTGTTTTTATTTACATACATTCTTTCATGTAAGTTTAGCAGTTAAGGGGTGCGGAAAGTAAATTGCGAAAACATAAATCCTACGCTATTACAAGGCGCGGGTCTATACATCGCCAAAAATTACAAAGACCCGTTTTTGGTAAATAAGTACGGAAATTAAATAAAGCGATAAACCTATTTAACTATTACATTCTTGAAGGCAATTACATAATAATCAAATAAAGTAAATGCGCACGAATAAATTGATCGGGAATGTCTAAGGGTGTTGACCCTTTTTTTTTAGAAAAGAAATTGATTTTTTTTTGGTCTTTTTGTAATTAAAGTGAAATTAAAGTTAATTAATGACTAATTAATTAATTTAATTTAAAGAAAATATTTTTTGTTTTTTTATGTTTTATTGAAATAAAATAAATGAAATAAAATTAAAAGTGAACTTTACCTAATTCTAGATCTATTTTAATTATTTAAGAAAAGGAATTAAAATGGTCTAATTAAACTATTTTAGTTAATGTTTATTTACAAAATAAAATAATAATAATAATAATGATGTAATTCTATTTTTTTGATTTTATGAAAATATGTTAATTAAGTTAATTTGTTAATAATAATAAAAATAAAAAAAGGTTAGAAATTAAAATAATAGAAAAAACAAAACAAAATGAAAAAAAGAAGTAAAACCAAGGGGGGGTGTGGACTGAAATTTGGAGGGTGTATTGAAGCAATTCAGGCCCACTGAAATCTAAGCCACGTTTGACTTTTCTGATTGCCTGCAACACGCTTGACTCCAGAGTATGGTGTGCTAGCCTTTTGGACCTTTGGATCTATGCTGGTGAACACTCGGAGCGCTGGGATATGAGGTTTATGGTGTTCCTCCTTTGAGAATCTGCACATGAAAGCAATGAAAAAAATGATATGGAAATTATAGGGGACCTGGGAAGAACTTACAGCACGGTATGAGCCTCAGGACTTGGCAAAGGTTGCTTTAGCTTCAGGGTGTGGCAAGGAATAGAACCACGTGCTGGTTTTGCTCTGAAGATGCTCGCAACTATGTTTTAGAACTCTCACTTTTTGAATAATTTTTGGTTTTGCTCTTGGCCGTTTCTGCACACACTCTTTTTTTGAATGAGGTTGGGAAGGCTTGTATATATAGTAATGTAATGTGTATCCATCCAAATAATGGTCATTAAGCTTATGCAATTATGTTCTTGATTTCTTCCATAACCAACATTGAACCACTTGCCATATTTGTGAAAATTTGATTTTTCTTGCTTGGAATAGGCCTTGCACGAATTTGGAATGTGTTTCAAGGTGCATCAAAGCTATTCAACACAAAATATATCCCTCCATTAATTTCTTTGATTTTTATTTGAATTTTAAAGATTTAAAATGAATTAAATCAAATAAAATTAAATAAAAATGGAAAAATTAATTTTAAATCTTGAAATAAATTGTGGGACACGTGGGAGGCATGGCCAAGCTGAACCAAGTGGAAAAAGTGGGCCCCTTTTGTCAAAAATGAAGTTTCAAGGATAATTGACTTTGGCCATTTCACAAAAATTTCCCAACTTCTCCAATGCATATCTTGCTCAATTTTGAAGCTATGAACATGTTCTTGGACATTTTGGAAAGGTCTTGAAGTCCTCTAACCAATGTATTTGGTCCCATGTCATTTTGATTTACCAATCTCAAGTTATGGTCTTTGACTTAAAGTGCCTTTTTGTTAACTTTTGAAAATGACCTATAATGTTGAAATTGATAACTTTTTGTGAGAGCATTTATTGGACTTGGAATGTGAAGATGAGTTGTAGGAAATGTCCTCCCCTTCAAGATGAGCATTGGATGGGATTTTTCTTATGAACCATGAAAAAGTTATGCCTTGGTCAAGTTGCAGTTGACTTTTCAGCTGTCCAAAAATAGAAACTTTTGACACCTTGATGATTTTTGAGCCATTCTTGTGAAATCATGGTCAAGACTTGACCAAATGATGATTGTGGCTTCAAAATAAGATGTTGACCAAAAATTTTGACTTTTGACTGCCAAATGACCATTTTGCCCCTGTAGTTGACTGTGAGGCAATTAGGGTTTTTGACTGTGCAACTTGACCTTGTGAGCCTTGAAACTTGACATGTAGGTGCTTTGACAATGTGCATGAGCATATGGGACTTGATTGAGCCCTTGAAAACCTCAACTTCCTTGCAAGAACCAAAACCCTAAATTGCATGGCTTAGGAGGATGGTTTGACTGTGTAGCCCTTGAGTAGACTTTGAACCCTTTGAGGCAAAACTTTGAAGATTATGGGAGGGAAAATTTTGGGGTACAACAACCACGTTCAAAATTTAACACTTATAAGCTTGTTACGTGCAGTTTGCATGAAATAGCGCGTTACGGTCGTGGCAGGGGCGTGACGAGCGTAACGCGCGTCTGAAGCGTCTTACGGTCGTGGCAAGGGCGTGACGACCGTAATGGCAGCAATTATGGATTTCTTGACAGATTTATCTTTTCTCTTTGGTCTTGGCCGCAATCTCGCACATTTCACGTTTCTTCTTAGTTTGAGCTGAGATATGTTGTACCTGCATAAAAGCATACAGAACTCGGAATATTCGAGAGTTAATCGGGTAAATACGACATAAAACGGATAAATTTTATGGTAAATATATGATATGATTTCGCGTTATCAAATCCTCCCATACTTAAACCTTTGCTTGTCCTCAAGCAAATAGTCGTAAAAAAAATCGGACAAGTGTTCGCTAGGCGCACGTGCACGACATACCTTTTGTTTTCAAGATAAAACACAGGAAACCAATTGTCAGTCGGTCGGTACTCGAGTAAAACGTCAGTGATATGCCAATGACACAATTGAGTCGCGTATTTCCACCTTAACAAACCGCTTAATCGTTTCGTCATATTTAAACCTCGATCCTCGCGTGCTTTTTCGCCCGGTTTCGTTCTGGCGCAATCACATTAAGCCCTTTGTCTTTTCACGCGCGTAGTGGAGTAGCCGGTTAGTGACTTTTATCCTATTTTTGTCGCGGGGTCTGGTACACGGATGTGGTTACCCTGGATTTTTCCAAATTGGAGGTTGCGGGGGATCGAGCCGTAGCACGCCCTACCAAGTTCAGAACCAGATACCTCTGAACCAACCAACAATGGACTTCTTCTCTTATACTTATGTCTCGTATGCGATCTTTGTCTTTTGGCACAAGATTTTCTTTGTTTAGCATCGAGATGAGAAGATTAGGCATCAAACACTTATATTCATCGGCTCCCCACGTGGTTTGTGTCCATACGATGCTGACTGCTAGTATAAACTACTAGGGGTTACTTCAGAACTTAAAAATCGAGGTGTACATATAATGTTTTGTTTAGACGGGTTGCATAAGTAGGATGTTAGCGGTGTCATAGTCGTATTGATTTTGTTTACTCGTTCTCGTCTTCCTAACTAGGTTTCCGCTTTAAGGTAGGTATGTCGAGCTATGCGAGCAAAGAATTTTTTTTGGTATGGCTTAAAATACGGGGAAAACTTGAAAAACTTGAAAATATCATAGAATAACCATAAATTTACTGCAACATGAAGGAAATATAACGTCTCTCCCTCACTATATCAAACATTGTCTCAATGGCATGATATAAGAGAGGAAGGAATACAAATAGAAAAACTGACGGAAAAGTAAATGAATGGAATACAGAAACAAAAACAAAAGAAAACTACTGGTGGCCTCTGCCTCTGCTTCGGGTGCGGGAGCGTCGGGTAGGTGTGGCCTCGAGGTCGGTATCATGCGAGCCAAGAGCGGTGACGTCCATGCGTAAGGCGTTAAGCTCGGAGAAAACCTCGTCCAGCTTCTCGTTGACGTTGCGCTGGCCGCTCAGGATTTGGACGTTTTGCGCATGTAGAGTGTCATACTGCTCCTGATGCTTTCTTTCAAGAGCTACAGCCATCTGATTTTGCTGATGGAGGGCTCTGAGGACGTCCTCCATAGTAAAAGGAGGTGGTGCAGAAGAGGACTCAGGAATGTCGGGAGCAGGTGTTTCGCGGTCCAATTCCTCCTGGATCTCGTCAGTTGGAGCACCTGGCTGGGCATCGTGCACGGGAGCATGGCTGTCAGGGGCATCAAATAGCCAATTGGCTCGGTTATGCGGATCGATACGGTCCCTGCAAGGCAAAACAATGTTAGAATAAACAACGTTACGGATCACTGGATGGAACCGACCGTCGTCCCGTTGGTGAATGAGATGAGTCGATTTGCAATGGTCTAAGGTAAGCAAGATCGGTGCTCTGGAGGGCAGATGGGCAAGGGTGTCACCATGATTCATGGCCAATGCAATAGAAGTGACAAGCCCTCCGAAATAGAAGGGTTTGCCGCCGCGAGTGCAAATAGAATGAATATGGGCCAAGAGGAATGGTGTGGCATTGATTTTCTGATTGGTAAACGCACATTGCATGAAGAACAGCTCTTTGGAGTTAAGCTTGTGGTTACTATCCCTTGCGAAAATGGTGTTGGATAAGATGCGATGGAAGTAGCAAATGGCGGGGTTATGGATTTGGGTAGAATTGAGGTGATCGTAGGAGTTAGCCCGATTGTTGGTCAGGCTATGCCAAAGGTTGAAGGATTCCTCATGGAAGGTGTCAGGCACACGGAGGTGAGCGCCTTCATCAGTACAGAAGTCGAGTAGGCGACCAAATGCATTCTGAGAGAAGTCGTATTCAGTGCCGAAGATGCGGAACCTTACCACACCGGTAAGTTGATTTCTTGGACCATTCGGAGTGATGTAGCAGAATGAAATGAGGAACTCGAGGGTGAGATTCTCGTACGTTGGTTGGGGCTGGCTACAGAGGGTCCAAAGGTTGACATTCTGTAGAAGGTGTTGGACACTTTCAAGTAACCCGAGGTCTCGGAGGCAGTCAATGTCGACGAACCTCGTGGGATGGATGCCTCGGCGTTGGAACTTCAAGAACCTCGTGCGCTGGGTTTCACCTGCTTCACCATCGCGTAAGTAGATGCCTGGGATTTGTTGGTTGATGTTTGCCATTTTAGAATGCTAAAGGGTTAGAGATAGTGGGTTTGGGTAATGGGATGGAGTTTGTGAGGTATCGGTTGTGAGATGGAGATAATGATGAGGGAAAATATTGGGAAGGATGAAAATTAATGGAGAATGAAGGTGAGTTAAGTGGTGTGAGTGGGGATTTATGGAGGGAGTGTGAAGGTTTTGAAATAGTGGAGAAAGAGGGAAGGTTGCAGAAGAAGCGCTGCTGTCTGCTACAAGGGTCACTGATGTAACCCGTGTTACGGTCGTAACACAGGGGTGACGATCGTAACACGCTAAAAGGCGTGTGGCGAACGTAAGAGGGTTGTGACGGTCGTAACAACTGCAAAATGTGCAATTTCTTAACAGACTGTGCTGTATCAAGTCTGCAACATTCTATCTCTACACAGAGGCATTTTAATAGCAATATAAATTCAATGGTATACCAATAAAATGCAAGCATATATGTTCCAAAATATCACACCATCAGCAATTAGAGTAAAAACCCGCAATTTATGTAAAGCATTATAATTCGTGCAGAGGAATCTAGCAAACCAGTATTAAACAACTGAAACGATGATTTTGTAAAACTGCATGTTCAACAACATAAACTCAAAAATTACATAAAGATAAATTTGTTCTACATTTAAAACGAAACTGAAAGTGTGCAGAAATTGGAAACTTCCTAGAAACAAAACAAAATGAAATATAAAACTGTAGCCGCCGTTCGTGACTTCATCCAAGCTTTGCTTTTATTTCTTAGAGTGAATTATGAATGTAATAAAATTGCTCCACGGTTATGTCGGTTAATCCCATTATTTCCAGACGCATGCTTTTTATTTCATCTTTTAATCCATTAATGTTAGTCTGGTAGGTATTAAGTGTGGTGGCAATTTTGTTAAGGTTATCAGTATAATCCTTCGTTGTTGTTTCAGGGGCTGCATGGGCTTCCGCCATGTTGACATTTTCGTAATAACCAGGAGGAGTCTCGGGGTCACCCATATCGGACATAATATCATCATAAATTTGGTAATCTTGCGGTGTCTCAGGTTTGGGAGGTTGGTCGGGCGGGTTTAGCTCATAAAGCCAGTTGTCACGGTTATGGACACTCACTTTGTTATGGTTTGGAAGGGTGAATAAGTTTACAACTTCATATCTTATCAGATAATCATAAGGTGGGTAAGCATGGTTTGCTATCATACGACGGTTAAAGCAAAAAGCAAGATTCATGGGACGAATCGTACCAAAATGCGGGCACCTATTCAGATGGTGTCTTAGGCCGAGGGCATGTGCAATCATTGTGACCAGGCCACCTATGATGATTGGTTCATCAGGGTTATCTATAATGCGGTAAAAGGTTTGCATCAGGAAGGGTACGGCATTAACGGGGTGGCCTTGGTGCATACAATACAGTAAAAATATCTCGTCTTTAGACACTGCAGTCTGGTTCTCCTCTTTCCCAAATACAGTATGGGCTAGAATCTTATGGAAATAGCGGATAGCAGGGTTATGAATTTCATCATTATCCATGTTATCCGGATCAGGGTGATAATTACCAGTCAAAGTTCCCCAAAAGTAGTCTAGCTCAATATCCATCAGCTCAACCTGGGTAGTGGAAAAGGCAAAAGGGCCGCTAGGGAATCCTAACAGGTCAGCTAGTTCCTTATGATTGTAAACAAAATTAATGCTGAAGAGACGGAAACTTATGAATCCTTTACGGGTTCCTTTCCCGTGTTCTGGTAAATGGACTAGGGAGCTTAGAAATTCAAAGGTGAGCTCACGGTAGGTGGCAAACCTAGTCTTAATAAGGGCTTTTTCCCACCCCAACTGGTTAAACAAGTACATAACACTATCCAATATACCTAGGGCATTCATAGTGGGTTCATCATGATAAAGTGTTATGCCAATGTTTCTTTTAGATAATTCCTCGAATTTTCTTTTCTGGTTTATACCCCTAAAGGTGGTTTCTAAGAAATTATGTGGCTTTGGTTCCATGGTTATTGTTGTACCCCAAAATTTTCCCTCCCATTCTCTCAACATTTCTCATCACAAGGCTCTTGGAGATCAAGATCCAGTTAGGGTTTCATCTGCTCAAGACTTCTCCTTGCACTGTTGACCCAAATTAGGGTTTGTGTTTGCACAAAAATGTTTTGACCTAAAATGCCTAAGATGACCTTCTTGCTTCATATTGGACTTCCAAGTTTATCCATATCGAGTTTCAAGTCTTGATTCCAAGTTTTGCCCAGTCAATTGGACAGTTGACCTAGAAATCAGCTGTATTGGGGAAAAAGTCAACTGTGACCAATTGACAGTCAAATCTCATGAAAATTGACCACATCAACATTATGAACTCATATGAACCATTTGATCAAGTTTGGATCACAATTCCACAAGAAAGTTGATCAGATCACCAAAAGGGCAAAATGGTCATTTTTAGGGTTTTGACTGCACAAAGGAAATTTTTGACTGTCTGACCTAGCCAATGGCAAACCAAGCTCACATATGGACTCAAGGACCCCATGTAATTATCTTGACATGCTCAACAAGTTCAAAAGATCCCAAATGCACAAGATTAACAGTTGAATTTCCTAGTCAATTGGCCAATTTTGACTGTATACTGAAAAGTCAAACTTTGACTTTTTGGTCAAAATCAAGGGTCAAGATTCATTTTTCATCAAAACATGCCAAATCATGAAACTTGTTCACCAAGAAATCAAAAAATGCAAATTAGGGTTAGAAATGAGAATTTTTCATAACTTAGAATTTTTCTAAGTTATGAAAAACCCTAATTTTTTCCCAACTTTGCCTCACTTTCTCACCAAGATTCATTTGGATTCAAGCAAAAGTCAAAACATGAAAGTTGTAGCTTGTTACATAATCTACAAATTTGATTCACAAAGTTTTCCCAAATGAGGCTTGTATCTCAAGTTACAATTTTTGGAATAAGGGTACTAAACCATTCTTAACTTAGTGAAATTTCAACCTATTTTGGCAAGGTTTTCTACCTAACTTCAAGGCCATTTTCCATACACTTCCACTTGGAATTTCAATTTTCATTTCAAAGATGGATTGTAGTAAACATTCCAAGCTTTCCAAAATGTCCAAGAACTCATCAAACAACCTCATAACTTGAGAGAATCGAATTTCACAATATGGCAAAAACTCACTTTTGATTTGGTCATGTACATGTTCATAACTTATGCCATTTTCAAGTCAGCTTAGTTTGTGCTACATTACAGGTCCTTAAACCATCCAACACTCAATAATTTAATGCATGTTCATTGTGCTAAAGTGTTGTTCTATGAGTTCAAGCATTACATACAAGTTTAATCCATTTATGGAAAAAGCAAAATGGCCATTTTTGCAAAAGTAAGCTTTATGTCATAATGCAAATCCAAGAGGTACAGATCAAATCTAATTGGCACAAGATTATGAGCATAAAACACTGATCAAGGAGGAGTTTAGCGGCATGATTAGGGGTCCTCTACCTGTCTAGAATACAACTTGGCTTTTGTTTGCTTAAGTGTGAAGAAAAGTGGCATATCACAAGACAACTTTCATCTCAGCATTAGAACACTTAAGCAAATATTGTATACACTTTCTAATGATCCTAACCAAGCTGAAATACGACCCTAAGACCATCAATACCTCCCCATTGCCAAAATCACTCTAAAACTGCAAAAAAACAGAGCTACCTCTGCAGATTGAGTTCCAACTCTTAATCCTGTCAAGCATTCTTGCCCAAACCACTTCAGACACCTTCCCTACCATCAATCCAAACTATCCAAAGCATTAGAAGCAACCTGTAACTCCTCTAATCTTTTTGGCCATTTTCACTTTTCTGATTTACAGGTGAAGTGCTATAGCACGATTCAAAAGGTTTCAAGACAAAGTAAAGCTTGGAATAGCATCCCTGGACATCAAGGAAGCTATACCAATCATCCCCTTGCACTGAAAGCTTCTCCATTGCCAGATAAAACTTCAACTGAACAGGTAAGTTCATGAACTCGTATCTCTCTTATTAGGCATTGTTAGCTTTAGGTTTGTGAAGAGAATATGTCACATTCATAGCCCTGAACATGCCCATGTAATTAGATTTCATTTATATTATGTGTGCTGCAAGAATTTTGAGTTTGAACATGGCAGAAAACTTAGGTCAGGATTTGGGAATGTCAAAATTCTCTCTCATTTCTGAGAGTTAGGATGAGTTTTTTATATATTTAGAATCGTGGTTCAATGCTTAACATTTCTTATGTTGGAAGTTTGTGCAAAAGATCAAAGAATCCAGGTGTTTGAATGTGAAGTACATGCGCGCGTTTTGACATGTTTTTTGTCTGAAGGTTGAAGAAGAAGGTTCATGGGCTGGGCTTTTGTGTTATTTCTCTTCACACCATATTTTTGGTTTTGCACCCCCTGAGCCCATTTTATTTATTTGCTTGATTTAGTGACTTTTCTTTTTTCATTTTGACTTATTTATTTTTGCTAATAATATTAAAAACATGAAAAATTATTTTTACACCATTTTGGCATTTTTTAGGTATTTATTTGTTTATATAGACATTTGTACATAAATATATATATATATTATTATTTAGAAAAAAACTAGAAAAAATAATGTAAATATATTTCATTTCTGATTTTTATTTCATTTTTCTTTTGAAAATATTTTATGCAAAATATACTTTTATATATATATATATATATATATATATATATATATATATATATATATATATATATATATATATATATATATATATATATATATATATATATATATATATATATATATATATATATATATATATATATATATATATATATATATATATATATATATAAATAATACATATATAGAAATTAATACATATATATATATATATATATATATATATATATATATATATATATATATATATATATATATATATATATATATATATATATATATATATATATATATATATATATATATATATATATATATATATATATATATATATATAAATAATACATATATAGAAATTAATACATATATATATATATATATATATATATATATATATAAATAATACATATATAGAAATTAATACATATATATATATTTATTAGTATATTTAGGTTAAAATACAAAATACATACATTTTTTTATTTTATTAATATTTGACATGAAAAACACTTTTTATAAATATATTTCATTTTATTTTATTTTTTGTACATAATAAATAAATATTTGTGTAAATTAAATTATATATATATATTACTTAATAAAAATTAGGGTTTTACCCTTAAAATACAAAAACTCCAAAAATAATACTTTTTTTATTTTTATTTATTTAACATAAATAATACTTTTTTTCTCATACATATAAAAACCCTTTTTGCATTTTGCACCTTTATTTTATTTTCCATTTAATTTATGCAATCAATTATTTGTAAATATTCCAAAAATGATGTAATAGCTAGATTTAATTTCTTTGTCTAAATATCCCCCCATTTGAACATTTGTACCCCCCTTCCCATATTGTGATGTAATAGTGTAGGAATTTTACTTTTCGCACTTTAAACGCTTTCTAAATATACCATGCTAGAATTAGGGTTTGTATGCAAATAAAAAGAACAAAATAGTTTGACCTAATTTCAAGATAAACAAGCATGAAATATGGACAACACATCTCACACTTGCACCCCTAGGGTATTCCACTTGTTGCCTTCAAATAATTGGGCCATATTGCATGTTAGGTTTTCTTTGGGCAAAACAAACAATCAAATGATCATAGTCCCTCGATGACGCTTTCGAAAAGTTGCCTAAAATGATCAAGTCCCTTTCAAAGAGAAATTGCCCAAAGATACTTAGCACTATTGCAATTATGGTCTAAACGATGACCCGCGCCCGTCCCTTTCACCTCCTAATACAAGATTGTCCATCCAATGCAATGGTGGAACAAAATTGTCAAAAGGGTTAAAACATAACAAAAATCTTTGAGAACTTTAGGGTAGATAACTCTTAAGTACTTGTCAACTTTCAAAACAAAACACTTGCCTATTTTCAAACCACACTTCACAAACACTTTCAAAACAAATTTTCAAAAACCTTGAAACATCTTTTCAAAAAGACAAACACCTTTTGTAAAACATTCGAGTAAAGAATTGTTACAAGGGTAGCCTATACAAGGCATCTTTTTCAAAACCTTTTCAAAGCCACGCACAAAGCACCATTTCAAACAATTGAAAACCAAGGCAAGTTGATCTAAGCAAGTACCTAAGAGCCCATGGATAACCATGGATAGAAAGGGTGCTAATACCTTCCCTTTCTATAATCTACTCCCCGAACCCAAGAAAAATCTCAAAGGTTTTTGCTGTGCTTTTTAAACCTTTCCTTAGGATAAAATAAAAAGTCGGTGGCGACTCTTGCTCAACCGAAACATTTGCGAATTCAAACGCAAAACCATAGTCAGTTCTCCCACCGTATCACAGAACTGGCGACTCTGCTGGGGACTTTTTAAAAGTGGAGTAACCTTAGGGCTTAGATCACCCTCTTGCATGAATAATTGTTTGTCTTGTTTGCTTTACATTTTGGCTCTCTTGTTTGGGTTTGCAATCCTACACCCGGATTTTGGGAAACATTCATAGATAGCAATACGTTGTGGAAAGTGTGCGGGGTATACCGACACGGTTGAAGCAATAGCTATATTAGTGCGACATATTTGTGAGTACCGGTAACCCTTGAGTTCAATCAAGGAGAGTACGGGGCCGCTGAGTGATGTAACTAAGCACTAATGACCTAGAACCTTACTTGACCATCTTGGCCTTTTATTAGGGGTAGTGAGATGACCGGCTTTGGTGCAGTCCGAAGTTGGTAGATACTCGATACTACACTCATTAAGGGTTGTTTTCTTGGAATATTTTGGTCGCTAGTTAAGTGTCTAAACCAAAACAATGAACAATGAAAACAATCCAATGATATCGAGCTCCTTAGAACCCGATTACTATTTATAGGACAGGTTTTTTTAAGCCAACTACACTCAAGAGGGTACTTACCTATGAAACCCCATGCAAGCCTGAAACTAGGGTTTGGTGTGATTTGTTTTTACATATGTTTTGTGCATACATCATAAACATCACGAAGCATCATATGCATTCACTAACCATTTCAAGGGTTTGGATCTTCATCTTTGTTCTTGTTTTGTAGGTCATGGAAATTCCTCGCAGAAACACCATTCAAGTCAACCTTGTGAGAATCTCTCCTCAACTCAAAGAGCTCACCTCAAGAATTCCGGAAAGCTCATCCTTCAGTGAAAGACATGGTAGACTGCTCAGCCTAGTCAACACTAACATTGAAGAAGACATGATGAAAGTGCTATTCCAGTTCTTTGACCCTCTTCACCACTGTTTCACTTTCCCTGATTACCAGTTGGTACCCACTTTGGAGGAGTTTTCTCAACTCCTAAGAATCCCTATCCTTAATCAACTACCATTCAACGGTACGGAAAAGGAACCAAAGCCGGAAGATGTTGCTCGAGCATTACATCTACAACCATCTGACATTAAGGGGCATTGGAAAACCAGAAGCGGCGTCAAAGGATTCTTAGCAAAATTCTTGTTTGAGAAGGCACAAGAATGTTGGAATTCATTGGACCTACAAGCCTTTGAAGAAATTGTGGCACTCCTTATCTATGGGTTGGTCTTGTTCCCAAATCCTGACCAATTGGTAGATGTCAATGCCGTCAAAATCTTCTTGTCCAGAAATCCAATACCAACATTGCTTGGGGACATTCTTCACTCATTTTACACACGAACAATGAGAAAGAGGGGTGTTCTCATGTGCTGTACTCCTCTCCTTGCAAGGTGGTTTATTTCGCACCTTCCACAATCTATCTTGAAGAATGACCAAGGTTCAAGGTGGTCCCAACGATTGATGACTCTTACTCATTCTGATGTGCATTGGTGTTCTCGGTCCAGAGAAAATGTCATCATCGTCGATCGTTGTGGAGAGTTTCCTAATGTTCCTTTACTTGGGATCAGAGGAGGTATCACCTACAACCCTTGCCTAGATTTGAGGCAATTTGGATATGCACGGAGGGATGGCCCTCATGACATGTTGATTCCTGACCTAGTTTTTGACTTCGACAACGATGCGCAAGGACTTCGCCAAAGATTCATCAGAGCTTGGGGGAGGCCCAACAAGGTTGATAGCAAGACTCTGGGACACAAGAACTCCATCCCTCTTGAGCCCTATCTCAAGTGGGTACGAGCCTGAGCCCAAAGTCTGATCATGCCTTATCCTCATGTTCTCCCTGTGATTAAAGAGCCTGTTAAGGAAGGAGAGGTTCCCTACACCATCCTACATCCTGACATGCCTACATCATGGGAGGAAATGCAGAAAAGTTGGATTCAGCTCAAGGAAGAACGGAACACCTTTGAAGCCAGCTTCTACGCCAGTGAGAAGAAGGTTTTAGAGCTTACCTGCCGACTCCATGAGCAAGAGGCCCTCAACACCTACGTCGCACCAAAGAGGATGCGCAATGTCCTTTTGCCTTGAGAAGTTATTTTGTAATATTTGGCCCATGGGGCATTTATGTACTAACAAATTTCTTCTTATTAATATGACGTGCGTTCTTCTTTGTCTGAAACAATTTTGAATGTCCTAAATCCTTGAATGCATTGCATACATAAGCATACCATTCATCATGTGCATAATCAGGTCTCACTCCAGGTTTCCTTATCTGTCTGCTGTTTATTTCAGTAGGATGGATCTCGAGCAAACATTCAAAGACCTGCAAGCTCAAAATGCACAGTTCCAGCAACTCCTGATGACCTTGGCTAAGGGTCAGGAGGATATCAAGACTCAATTGGGGAACAAAGACCCAGTGAAGAAGAATAAAAAGAGACTCGGGGTGGCTAATTTGGGGAGAAGATTTGACGGAGAAGCTCGGAGAGTGCTTGAATTTCCTCATATCTCTGATGAAGGAACCAACAAAGGAGGTGGAGCTGCGGTACCTTCCGAGTCTGATGCGGAAGAAGAAGAGGTCGAAGATGATGAAGATTATTCTGATCAGCAATACCCTTCAGCCGATGATAAATACAAAGGGCTAGAAGACAGGTTGGCCGCCATGGAGCTACAAAGAGTACCGGGTTTGGATTTTGAAGACTTGGTTTTGGTTGCCGGGATTATGATTCCCCCAAAATTCAAAGTGCCAGTTTTTGTGAGGTATGATGGGCTGTCCTGTCCAAAAATGCATCTCAGGTCCTACGTGAGAAAGATTCAACCCTACACGGCAGATAAAAACCTTTGGATTCATTTCTTTCAAGACAGCCTTTCTGGAGCTCAGTTGGAGTGGTTTTATCAGCTAGAGGGAACCAGCGTCCGAAATTGGGAAGATTTGGCCACCGCTTTCTACAAACAATACCAGTATAATTCTGACCTTGCTCCTACTCGTACCCAACTTCAGGGTATGTCACTAGGAACAGGCGAGGGATTCAAAGAATATGCACAGAAATGGAGGGACTTGGCTGGCAGGGTGCAGCCTCCTTTAACCGACCGCGAACTCGTTGATATGTTTCTAGGGACCCTATCTGGGCCATTTTTCAATCATCTGATTGGTAACTCGTCTGCGGGGTTTACCGATTTTATCTTAACAGGCGAAAGAATAGAAGCTGGCATCAAGTCAGGAAAGATTCAGAAGGGTGTTGCTGCAAGTGTTGAGAAGAAGCCTTTTAAGAAGGAAACAGTTGTGGTATATTCTCAGAGAAGAGCAGGGAAGACGGAGCGTCGGCCAACTGTGGGGGCCGTAATGATTCAAAACACTCCAAGTGAGCAGCCTCGCTATAACCAGTCCAGACTAAATCAGCAACGGGTGGAACGGCCACAACGGCAGTTCACCCGTATTAATATGACTCCGGCGCAAGTGCTTCCCCATCTATTGAAGTTGAATCTCGCCACCATCAAGGAGGCACCAAAGAATGTGAATACGTCCTCTCCGAATTATCATGCTAATGCTAAATGCGCCTACCATTCAGACAGTGTTGGGCACGACACCAATGATTGTTGGGCACTCAAGCATAAAATCCAAGACCTGATAGAGGCGAAGGAGGTGGAGTTTGACGCTCCGGAGAAGCCTAATGTGATATCTGCACCCATGCCGAAGCACGGCCGAAATGTCAATGCCATTGGAGAAGATTTATATGTTGCTGATGTCAATGATCTGACTACTCCATTGCTAACCATTAAGTTGAATCTGTTAAGGGCCGGGATCTTCCCGGGATGTAAGGAAGACTGCTGTTGTTGTTACTCTCTGCCGTTTGATTGTCCATTACTGAAGAAAGGCATTCAAGGCCTTATGGATAGTCGACAAATTTTGTTTGAAAAAGTTTCTGCTGTTCCAGTTCATACTGAAGATGTCTCAATCATAACCATTCACGCCAATCTTTCCAAGGCCGTCAAAAAGCCTGTTAAGATTACACCAGCTACGAAATCTGTTCCTTTGAAGATAACAATGCCAGGGCCTGTTCCCTATGTTTCTGAGAAGTCGATACCTTGGAACTATGGCGGTGACATCTACTACTATGGTATCAAACAAATCGAAATAACTGAAGAAAGTTTGGATGATGAAGAAGCCAGCATCGGTAACATTGCAGGCACGAGCAAAATCACCAGGAGCGGGAGAATATTTTCTCCAGAGATTGTTCCTCCAAGAGCAATCTTTGGACCCTCATCAGCTGACAAGGTCATCCCTGCACCAATAAAACTCTCTGCTAGAACCCCTTTGATTGAGGATGTTGTTGTTCCTAGTGCTGTCTCTCCTACCGCTGCTGACAAAGGTAAGGGAATCCAAGATGAGCTCGTCAGGACGAGGGCTCAACCCTTGGTGATCCCGGAAACCTCCAAGAAGGAAATGGATGAGATTTTGAGGATAATCAAAAGGAGTGATTACGATGTGGTAGAACAGCTAGGGCAAACTCCCTCAAAGATCTCCATGCTGGCACTGCTACTTTGCTCGGAAGCGCACGCTAAAGCTCTGATAAAATTCCTGAAGGCAGCCCATGTGCCCCAGGAAACCTCTGCAGATCAATTTCAGAATTGCGTGACTAGCCTTACTGCGGACAATGGATTAGGGTTTTCCGATGCCGACCTAACTCCTAAAGGTAGAAACCACAATGATGCTTTGCACATTTCAGTCGAGTGCCGAGGAACCACTCTCGCACACGTCTTGGTCGACACTGGTTCGTCGCTGAATGTATTTCCTAAAAAGGCCTTGGACCGACTAGATTGTGAAGGGTTGAAGTTGAAGCCGAGTGATATTGTTGTCAGAGCTTTCGATGGTTCGAAGAGAATGGTCCATGGGGAGGTTGAAATTCCCATCAAGATAGGCACTGAGGTGTTTAAATCCACTTTCTATGTGATGGACATCCGTCCATCATACTCTTGCTTGTTGGGTAGGCCTTGGATACACCATGCTGGGGCAGTCACCTCCTCCTTGCATCAGATGTTGAAGTATCCTGTCAAGGGAAAGATCATTACTGTCCATGGCGAAGAAGAGTACATGATTAGCCACTTAAATTCTTTCCGGTATGTGGAGGTTGAAGGAGAGTTCATTGAGACGCCTTTTCAACATTTCGAAGAAGTCCTTCCTGAAATAGCAGTAGCAAAGTTGGCAGCTGAGACACCGAGGCAGATGGCCAGGATGGCATCTCTGGAGGACGCAAGGGCCGCAATAAAGGAAGGGAAGAATTCAGCATGGGGGGAGTTACCTGACATTCCACATAAGACAGACAAATTTGGATTAGGGTTCACTGCCGCAGGCCAGAAAGCTATGCGCCGTGCGAAGATTGAAAGGGCGCCAGTCAAAATTTCTCCCTACGGAATCAATGCTTTGGAGGATGAAGACAAAGAGAGCAACATCGAAGAGTGGATCTATCCAACTGTCAAAGGGGGGTTGAGCAACTGGGAGGCAAAAGACTTTGTCCCCATCACTTTTATTCATCAGTAATTTATCTGTTAAACATTTCTTATTTGGTCTGTAATATTTATTTTCAAACAATCCGTACACTATCTTTTCACCTCATGCCTTGCCCGGGGCATGTAGGTCCATTTGTAAGGGTTTTGATTATTTTTCATATCCATATGCCATGTTTAATGATTCATTGGACGTTTTTCATTTGATAAACTGCTTGTGTTCATTTTCTTTCCTTTTTCATTTTTTGTTTAAGGATGGCTATCCCTTACACACACCCACACTCACAAATGCAGGTACCCATCCACTCCGGATTCCATGGGTGACTATTCTGCTATATCTTTCAATAACTCTGAAGATCTGGTCAATCTAGCCGAGTATGAAGATGACTAAGGTTGTGAAGTACCAGGGGAACTAGCCAGACTTCTACAACAAGAGGAAAGGGCCATCCTACCGCACGAAGAGTCATTGGAAACTGTCAACTTGGGAACCGAGGAAGACCGGAATGAGGTACAAGTGGGTGCCAATCTGGAACCAAGTGTCAAGGAACGCCTGATACAGTTGTTGAATGAGTATGTTGAAATCTTCGCTTGGTCTTATGAAGACATGCCGGGTTTAGACACAGACATCGTGGTTCACCGCCTCCCCACAAGAGAAGACTGTCCACCGATCAAGCAAAAAGTTCGCCGAATGAGGCCTGACATGTCTGAAAAAATCAAAGCAGAAGTGATGAAGCAATTCGACGATGGCTTTCTGGCTGTTACGTCCTATCCTCAATGGGTCGCTAACATCGTGCCAGTACCTAAGAAAGATGGCAAAGTCAGGATGTGTGTGGACTACCGGGATTTGAATAGGGCCAGCCCCAAAGATGATTTCCCGCTACCTCATATTGACATTTTGATCGACAATACAGCTCAGCACAAAGTGTTTTCCTTCATGGATGGATTCTCAGGCTACAATCAAATCAAAATGGCCCCCGAGGACATGGAGAAAACTACTTTCGTCACACAATGGGGCACCTTCTGTTACAAGGTGATGCCGTTCGGGTTGAAGAACGCAAGGGCAACTTATCAATGCGCCGTGGTAGCTTTATTTCATGATATGATACATCATCAGATTGAAGTTTACGTAGATGATATGATAGCTCGGTCACAAACAGAGGAAGAGCACCTTGAACATCTGGAGAAGCTGTTTGCCAGGTTGAAAGAATACAAGCTCAGGCTGAATCCAAGTAAGTGCACTTTTGGAGTTAGGTCTGGCAAACTCCTGGGATTCATTGTAAGCAACAAAGGCATTGAAGTCGATCCAGCAAAAGTGAAAGCCATACAAGAAATGCCTGCTCCCCGTACTGAAAAGGTGGTCAGAGGATTCTTGGGGCGCTTGAACTATATTGCCAGATTCATCTCGCATCTGACTTCTACCTGTGAGCCAATTTTCAAACTCTTGAAGAAAGATCAGGTAGTTGAATGGAACGACGATTGTCAAGCTGCTTTTGATAGGATCAAGGAGTATTTGCTAGAACCTCCTATTCTGATGCCACCCGTCGAAGGAAGACCATTGATCATGTATTTGACCGTCTTGGATAACTCAATGGGGTGTGTTTTGGGCCAGCATGACGAGTCTGGTCGAAAAGAGCATGCTATTTATTACCTTAGCAAAAAGTTTACCGACTGTGAGACTCGCTACTCACTGCTCGAGAAAACTTGTTGCGCTTTGGTATGGGCTGCTCGCCGACTAAGACAGTATATGTTGACTCATACTACCTTGTTGATTTCCAAAATGGATCCTATCAAGTATATCTTCGAAAAGCCCGCCTTATCTGGAAGGATAGCTAGATGGCAGATGATCCTAACTGAGTATGACATCCAGTACACCACCCAAAAAGCTATAAAAGGGAGTGTACTAGCTGACCATCTGGCTCATCAAGCTATCGAAGATTATCAACCCATGAGATTTGACTTCCCAGACGAGGACATCATGAATTTGGACAACATTGAAGGTAACGGACCGTATGACGGACCCGAAAAGGGATCCCGATGGACCCTGTACTTTGATTGTGCTTCAAATGCACTTGGAAATGGTATTGGCGCAGTGCTCATTTCTCCGGAAGGTTGTCACACACCTTTCACGGCCCGACTTTGCTTCAGCTGCACAAACAACATGGCTGAGTATGAAGCTTGCATCTTTGGTCTCAAGGCTGCTATAGACTTGGGGATCAAATCTTTGATCGTATTTGGGGACTCGGCTTTGGTTATCAGTCAAATCAAAGGAGAGTGGGACACCAAGCATCCTAATCTTATCCCATACAAAGAACATGTCTTGACATTGTTGCCTCATTTCGAGAAAATTACCTTCGAGCATTTCCCGCGAGAAGAGAATCAGCTAGCAGATGCTCTAGCCACAATGTCCTCCATGTTTAAACTCAACTGGGATAACGAGGCTCCCCAAATCACCATCGAGCGAATGGATGAACCTGCGCATTGTCACGAGATTAATACCGAAGAAGTAATAGAACAACCTTGGTTCCATGAAATCAAAAGGTATCTCGAGACTAGAGATTATCCCGAAGGAGCTTCCGTAAATGACAAGAAGTTCTTAAGGAAATTTGCTGCCAAGTTCTTCCTGAGCAACAACATCCTTTACAAACGAAGCCATGATTGCGTGTTACTCCGATGTGTAGACAAAGATGAAGCAGAGTTGATCATGACTGATATACACAGCGGCACATTTGGCACTCGCTTGAGCAAGCATACAATGGCTAAGAAGATCCTAAGGGCAGGCTATTACTGGTCTACCATGGAAGTTGACTGCCATCAACATTCCCGTACTTGCCACAAATGTCAAGTCTATGCTGACAAAGTTCATATCCCTCCGGTTCCTCTCAATGTTCTGACTGCTCCTTGGCCATTTGTAATGTGGGGCATTAACATGATTGGAGAGATCAAGCCCACGGCTTCCAACGGACATCGCTTTATCCTGGTTGCCATTGACTATTTCACCAAATGGGTCGAAGCAGCTTCCTTCGCCTCTGTTACTAAAAATGTGGTTGCCCGCTTTATTAAGCAGAATCTCATATGTCGGTATGGTGTTCCAGACAGGATCATCATAGACAACGGTACAAATCTGAATAACACGATGATCACCGCCTTGTGCGAACAGTTCAAGATTTATCATCACAATTCATCTCCTTATCGGCCGAAGATGAACGGTGCTGTTGAAGCTGCGAACAAAAACATTAAGAAGATCATTCAGAAAATGACAGTCACTTACAAAGACTGGCATGAGATGTTACCGTTTGCTCTACATGGGTACCGTACGACGACACGTACTTCAACAGGGGCAACCCCATTTTCTTTGGTATATGGCATGGAAGCTGTCTTGCCTATGGAAGTCCAGATTCCTTCTCTAAGGATTATGAAGGATACAGGTTTGAATGAAGATGATTGGATGCAGACCCGACTTGATCAACTCAATCTAATCGACGAGAAGCGACTCGCTGCTATATGCCATGGTCAGACGTATCAAAAACGGATGATCAAGGCTTTCAATAAGAAAGTCAGACGTCAAATGTATCAAGTCGGAGATCTCGTAATCAAGCGGATTATCTTGCCGCAAAGTGATCCCAGGGGCAAATGGACTCCTACATATGAAGGACCATTTGTGATCAAGAGCATATTTTCTGGTGGTGCAATGATTTTGACCACCATGGACGGCGACGATTTGCCGCACCCTGCGAACGCAGACATAGTCAAAAGATACTACTCATAAAATAACCCGACAAGTCGAAAACCCGAAAGGGCGGCTTGGGCAAAAATGGGCATCCCGGTGAACCGAAAACCCGAAAGGGGGGTTCAGGCAAAAATTAGGGACAAAAACAAAAAAAATTGTACACCCGGCAAGTCGAAAACCCGAAAGGGCGGCTTGGGCAAAAAGGGGTTTCCCGGTGGATCGAAAACCCGAAAGGGCGATTCAGGCAAAAGTTAGGGAATTAAAGCGTATGACTATGTCTCGTCGGATCACTTCAAAAGACAATCTCCTCATCAACCGGTTCCAGGCTTCTGATCAATCCAGTCATCGGCAAACGAAGCATTGAATGGATAGATATTCAGAGTTGTGAAAGCTATAGCGGAATGGAATCCCATGGAATTATTTCACATAGCCATCTTTATTTTGTATAAATTTTTCAAATATTTACGACAAAATCCTCTTATTAGGATGATTGTCTCTTTTGTACAAATATACTCATAGAAAGTCAATACAAATACTTTTCCCAAAAATTTGTGCCATTTCCTTTTCTTTTCTCTTGCACTATTTGTTTTATTTTGAGAAACGTCCAATGTTTTGTTAAATAGGCATATGCATTTGAACATAATCATTTCCTTATGAACCAAGAAAGAGGATTACTGATAGGTTGAAGGTACAGTTGGATATCTTGATACCCTTTCAAAGGAAACCCCCAGGAGATTTGGAATCCATATCCCTAGCAAGTTGTGAAGCTTACCTCCCCAGTAGATTCTGGAAGCTTGTCCACTGTAGAGTACAGACGTCTCTCCCGAGTTTTATTCAAAGTTATTCCTCACAAGGGCTTATAACTGGGTTATCCTCAGCTTATTGCCACGGAAGATCGCACTCGCCAAAATTCTTCCTATCCCCAGTGGAGTTCATCAGAGTTCCCGAACATAACTTAGCAATACAATCCCCAGAGGAGGTTGTCTTTGTACATCCCCGGCCAGAGGATCCTCCAGAACTCATTTCCCCTCAGAGTTTAAGTTTCAGTATCCCCAGCCGAGCTAAAGCTTCAAATTGTCAATCCCCAGCGGAGCCAGACTAATGAACCTTTTCCCCACAGAGTTTTAGGAAGGAAAATCTTGAGTTCCCCAGTGAAGTCGCCAGAGATACTTCCCTCCAAGCTGAAGATTCTCAGTCTTACCTCCCCAGCATAAGTCTATTAGATTGGAACTCCCCAGTAGAAGTCATCAGGAATTCCCCAGAAGATTGGTATACAACCCAAGCTCTTTATTCCCCAGCAACAACCAGGAATTATTCTTCCCGGCAGCAGTCGAGATACTGTCATCTTCAGCCATCTCGGATTCATCTATCTGTTGCGAGACAGCTCTCCAGCTTACATACGCATTCATTTACATTCATATCATATAGCCTACATTGTGTCATGCATCATAACATTGCATATAACTAACTCTTTACCTTTTCAGGTAAGATCAGTCGAAAGACTAAAATCATTATCTTCCGAGATTCTTTCCAGGAATAGTTCAGATGTGACCCAGACATGGCAACATTCTAATGCTTATTCCAGATTTATCCAGATGCAGTTTTACACGAGCTCATCATCAGGGAACCTTACACCGGTTCTTCTTCCAACTACAAGATTCCTGAAAACAGTTTACGGGTTCTCCAAGTAACGAATGTTAACCTATCGCTTGTTCAGTTTCTTTTCAAGACTTCTGAAAACAGTCTATGGATTCTTCCCAACAACGGATGTTAATCTATCACTTGTTCAGATGCAACCTTTGAAAATAGTTTACGGACGCTTCCCAACAACGGATGCTGCTCTATTGCTTATTCAACTTCAAGATTCCTGAAAACAGTTTACGGGTTCTCCAAGTAACGGATGTTAACCTATCGCTTGTTCAGTTTCTTCTCAAGACTTCTGAAAATAGTCTATGGATTCTTCCCAACAACGGATGTTAATCTATCACTTGTTCAGATGCAACCTTTGAAAACAGTTTACGGATGCTTCCCAACAACGGATGTTGCTCTATTGCTTATTCAACTTCAAGATTCCTGAAAACAGTTTACGGGTTCTCCAAGTAACGGATGTTAACCTATCGCTTGTTCAGTTTCTTCTCAAGACTTCTGAAAACAGTCTATGGATTCTTCCCAACAACGGATGTTAATCTATCACTTGTTCAGATGCAACCTTTGAAAACAGTTCGCGGACGCTTCCCAACAACGGATGTCAATCTATTGCTTATCCAGACCCCCAGTTCAGAGATGGTCCAAAGCATGGACACCTTCCTGATACTCATTCCAGATGGCATCTTTAAGTCCATCCCCGACAAGATTCTGTCACCCCTCCAGATGGCATCTCTAAGCCCATCTCCAAATGGCATCTCTAAGCCCATTCCCGCATCCATTACTTTGACGAGTGCAAATTTAAGGGCACTCTAGTGTCCAATCTCCTTTTACCCTCGAGTCACGAAAGGCAAACTTGCCAATCTAACTCTACGGATTCAAGAAGATTGAACAGGGGCAACTGTTGTACCCCAAAATTTTCCCTCCCATTCTCTCAACATTTCTCATCACAAGGCTCTTGGAGATCAAGATCCAATTAGGGTTTCATCTGCTCAAGACTTCTCCTTGCACTGTTGACCCAAATTAGGGTTTGTGTTTGCACAAAAATGTTTTGACCTAAAATGCCTAAGATGACATTCTTGCTTCATATTGGACTCCCAAGTTTATCCATATCAAGTTTCAAGTCTTGATTCCAAGTTTTGCCCAGTCAATTGGACAGTTGACCTAGAAATCATCTATATTGGGGAAAAAGTCAACTGTGACCAATTGACAGTCAAATCTCATGAAAATTGACCCACATCAACATTATGAACTCATATGAACCATTTGATCAAGTTTGGATCACAATTCCACAAGAAAGTTGATCAGATCACCAAAAGGGCAAAATGGTCATTTTTAGGGTTTTGACTACACAAAGGCAATTTTTGACTGTCTGACCTAGCCAATGGCAAACCAAGCTCACATATGGACTCAAGGACCCCATGGAATTATCTTGACATGCTCAACAAGTTCAAAAGATCCCAAATGCACAAGATTGACAGTTGAATTTCCCAGTCAATTGGCCAATTTTGACTGTATACTGAAAAGTCAAACT
Organism: Vicia faba; assembly: GCA_948472305.1. NCBI lineage: Eukaryota > Viridiplantae > Streptophyta > Magnoliopsida > Fabales > Fabaceae > Vicia > Vicia faba. The sequence goes on along the minus strand of OX451738.1, from coordinate 1,335,703,891 downwards.
TTGACTTTTTGGTCAAAATCAAGGGTCAAGATTCATTTTTCATCAAAACATGCCAAATCATGAAACTTGTTCACCAAGAAATCAAAAAATGCAAATTAGGGTTAGAAATGAGAATTTTTCATAACTTAGAATTTTTCTAAGTTATGAAAAACCCTAATTTTTTCCCAACTTTGCCTCACTTTCTCACCAAGATTCATTTGGATTCAAGCAAAAGTCAAAACATGAAAGTTGTAGCTTGTTGCATAATCTACAACTTTGATTCACAAAGTTTTCCCAAATGAGGCTTGTATCTCAAGTTACAATTTTTGGAATAAGGGTACTAAACCATTCTTAACTTAGTGAAATTTCAACCTATTTTGGCAAGGTTTTCTACCTAACTTCAAGGCCATTTTCCATACACTTCCACTTGGAATTTCAATTTACATTTCAAAGATGGATTGTAGTACACATTCCAAGATTTCCAAAATGTCCAAGAACTCATCAAACAACCTCATAACTTGAGAGAATCGAATTTCACAATATGGCAAAAACTCACTTTTGATTTGGTCATGTACATGTTCATAACTTATGCCATTTTCAAGTCAGCTTAGTTTGTGCTACATTACAGGTCCTTAAACCATCCAACACTCAATAATTTAATGCATGTTCATTGTGCTAAAGTGTTGTTCTATGAGTTCAAGCATTACATACAAGTTTAATCCATTTATGGAAAAAGCAAAATGGCCATTTTTGCAAAAGCAAGCTTTATGTCATAATGCAAATCCAAGAGGTACAGATCAAATCTAATTGGCACAAGATTATGAGCATAACACACTGATCAAGGAGGAGTTTTGCAGCATGATTAGGGGTCCTCTACCTGTCTAGAATACAACTTGGCTTTTGTTTGCTTAAGTGTGAAGAAAAGTGGCATATCACAAGACAACTTTCATCTCAGCATTAGAACACTTAAGCAAATATTGTATACACTTTTTAATGATCCTAACCAAGCTGAAATACGACCCTAAGACCATCAATACCTCCCCCATTGCCAAAATCACTCTAAAACTGCAAAAAAACAGAGCTACCTCTGCAGATTGAGTTCAAACTCTTAATCCTGTCAAGCATTCTTGCCCAAACCACTTCAGACACCTTCCCTACCATCAATCCAAACTATCCAAAGCATTAGAAGCAACCTGTAACTCCTCTAATCCTTTTGGCCATTTTCACTTTTCTGATTTACAGGTGAAGTGCTATAGCACGATTCAAAAGGTTTCAAGACAAAGTAAAGCTTGGAATAGCATCCCTGGACATTAAGGAAGCTATACCAATCATCCCCTTGCACTGAAAGCTTCTCCATTGCCAGATAAAACTTCAACTGAACAGGTAAGTTCATGAATTCGTATCTCTCTTATTAGGCATTGTTAGCTTTAGGTTTGTGAAGAGAATATGTCACATTCATAGCCCTGAACATGCCCATGTAATTAGATTTCATTTATATTATGTGTGCTGCAAGAATTTTGAGTCTGAACATGGCAGAAAACTTAGGTCAAGATTTGGGAATGTCAAAATTCTCTCTCATTTCTGAGAGTTAGGATGAGTTTTTTATATATTTAGAATCGTGGTTCAATGCTTAACATTTCTTATGTTGGAAGTTTGTGCAAAAGATCAAAGAATCCAAGTGTTTGAATGTGAAGTACAGGCGCGCGTTTTGACATGTTTTTTGTCTGAAGGTTGAAGAAGAAGGTTCATGGGCTGGGCTTTTGTGTTATTTCTCTTCACACCATATTTTTGGTTTTGCACCCCCTGAGCCTATTTTATTTATTTGCTTGATTTAGTGACTTTTCTTTTTTCATTTTGACTTATTTATTTTTGCTAATAATATTAAAAACATGAAAAATTATTTTTACACCATTTTGGCATTTTTTAGGTATTTATTTGTTTATATAGACATTTGTACATAAATATATATATATTATTATTTAGAAAAAACTAGAAAAAATAATGTAAATATATTTCATTTCTGATTTTTATTTCATTTTTCTTTTGAAAATATTTTATACAAAATATACTTTTTTTTTATATATTAAATATTATTATTTTTATATATATAATACATATATAGAAATTAATACAATATATATATATATATATATATATATATATATATATATATATATATATATATATATATATATATATATATATATATATATATATATATATATATATATATATATATATATATATATATATATATATATATATATATATATATATATATATATATATATATATATATATATATATATATATATATATATATATATATATATATATATATATATATATATATATATATTTATTAGTATATTTAGGTTAAAATACAAAATACATACATTTTTTTATTTTATTAATATTTGACATGAAAAACACTTTTTATAAATATATTTCATTTTATTTTATTTTTTGTACATAATAAATAAATATTTGTGTAAATTAAATAATATATATATATATTACTTAATAAAAATTAGGGTTTTACCCTTAAAATACAAAAACTCCAAAAATAATACTTTTTTTATTTTTATTTATTTAACATAAATAATACTTTTTTTCTCATACATATAAAAACCCTTTTTGCATTTTGCACCTTTATTTTATTTTCCATTTAATTTATGCAATCAATTATTTGTAAATATTCCAAAAATGATGTAATAGCTAGATTTAATTTCTTTGTCTAAATATCCCCCCATTTGAACATTTGTACCCCCCTTCCCATATTGTGATGTAATAGTGTAGGAATTTTACTTTTCGCACTTTAAACGCTTTCTAAATATACCATGCTAGAATTAGGGTTTGTATGCAAATAAAAAGAACAAAATAGTTTGACCTAATTTCAAGATAAACAAGCATGAAATATGGACAACACATCTCACACTTGCACCCCTAGGGTATTCCACTTGTTGCCTTCAAATAATTGGGCCATATTGCATGTTAGGTTTTCTTTGGGCAAAACAAACAATCAAATGATCATAGCCCCTCGATGACGCTTTCGAAAAGTTGCCTAAAATGATCAAGTCCCTTTCAAAGAGAAATTGCCCAAAGATACTTAGCACTATTGTAATTATGGTCTAAACGATGACCCGCGCCCGTCCCTTTCACCTCCTAATACAAGATTGTCCACCCAATGCAATGGTGGAACAAAATTGTCAAAAGGGTTAAAACATAACAAAAATCTTTGAGAACTTTAGGGTAGATAACTCTTAAGTACTTGTCAACTTGCAAAACAAAACACTTGCCTATTTTCAAACCACACTTCACAAACACTTTCAAAACAAATTTTCAAAAACCTTGAAACATCTTTTCAAAAAGACAAACACCTTTTGTAAAACATTCGAGTAAAGAATTGTTACAAGGGTAGCCTATACAAGGCATCTTTTTCAAAACCTTTTCAAAGCCACGCAGAAAGCACCATTTTAAACAATTGAAAACCAAGGCAAGTTGATCTAAGCAAGTACCTAAGAGCCCATGGATAACCATGGATAGAAAGGGTGCTAATACCTTCCCTTTCTATAATCTACTCCCCGAACCCAAGAAAAATCTCAAAGGTTTTTGTTGTGCTTTTTAAACCTTTCCTTAGGATAAAATAAAAAGTCGGTGGCGACTCTTGCTCAACCGAAACATTTGCAAATTCAAACGCAAAACCATAGTCAGTTCTCCCACCGTATCACAGTTATTGTTAGGGAAACTAGTCAGAAGAGAAGGTACAAGAGAAACAAAAACTTTTCAGAAATCCTGTGGCAAGTAAAATTATTTTTGAAATTAGCAGCAGTTTTCATGAAAATTATAACAGAAGAAAGAAAATGAAAATGAAACTTAAATAGAAATAAATGCAGAAATGAAAAGTATAATAAATAACAATTAACAAATAGGTGGGTTGCCTCCCACTCAGCGCTGTTTTTAATGTCAAAAGCCTGACATAGTGCCTAGCAGCAGATCATTCGGGTGAAATATCGGGTAATTTTAAAAGTCTTAGACTATTCGTATAGTCTCTATTTTCAATGTCGTTGTATATTTTTAACCGCTGCCCGTTTACTGTAAACGGGTCAGTATTTCTACCCTTAATTTCTATCGCTCCGCTAGGAAACACTTTTGTAATTTCATACGGACCTGACCATCTAGATTTTAATTTACCAGGGAAAAGCCTAAGTCTTGAGTTAAATAATAGCACGACATCTCCCACACTAAATTCTTTCCTAGCTAAACGCTTATCATGCCCTTTTTTAGTTCTTTCTTTGTATATTTTAGCATTCTCGTAAGCATCTAATCTTAACTCTTCTAATTCATTTAAATCCAGGACTCGTTTTCTCCTGCAGCAGTGTAGTTCATGTTGAGCGTTTTAATTGCCCAATACGCTTTGTGTTCTAATTCTACTGGGAGGTGACAAGATTTTCCGTATACGAGCTTGAAGGGTGTAGTTCCTATAGGGGTCTTGTAGGCCGTCCTATAGGCCCATAAAGCTTCGTTGAGCTTTGATGACCAATCCTTCCTGGTTGTGGCTACAGTTTTTTCTAAGATCTGCTTAATTTCTCTGTTCGATACTTCGACTTGTCCACTGGTTTGTGGGTGGTATGGTGTCGCTATACGATGTTTTACTCCATACTTAAAAAGTAATTTGTCGAATATCTTTGAGATGAAATGGGAGCCACCGTCACTGATGACGAGTCTCGGTACGCCGAATCTTGGAAAAATTATGTTTCTAAAGAGTTTGATTACCACTCGGATGTCATTTGTAGGAGAGGCTATGGCCTCGATCCATTTTGAGACATAATCAACTGCGACGAGTATATATTTGTTTCCAAAAGAAGATGGGAAGGGTCCCATGAAATCGATTCCCCATACGTCAAAGATTTCTACCTCTAGTATTCCCCTTTGAGGCATTTCATCGCGTCTTGAAATATTGCCGGTGCATTGACACCGATCGCAATTTCTAACAGCGATGTGGACATCTTTCCATAGATTAGGCCAGAATAGGTCAGCTTGTAAGATCTTTGCACAAGTTTTGGAAGTGCTTGCGTGTCCCCCGCAAGGAGATGAATGACAGTGGGAAATGACATCTTCTATCTCTTCCTCGGGTATGCATCGACGGAAGATTCCGTCTGGTCCTCTTTTAAACAGTAAGGGCTCGTCCCAATAGTAGTGTTTGAGATCGTGGAAGAATTTCTTTTTCTGTTGGTAAGTAAGATCTGGTGGGAGCGCGTTTGCAGCTAGATAGTTAACTATGTCAGCATACCATGGCAGTCCCATGGTTGCATGGATTGCTTTTACGGCTTCCTCGGGTTTTGGTTCGGTTAGGTTGAAATGAGCTAGGTCGTTCCTTATTTGGGCTATCAATTGCTCATATGGAAAATCGTCGTTAATCGACACTTGTTCGGGTTTTATATCTTCCAATCTTGACAAGTGATCCGCTACGACATTTTCGGTCCCCTTTTTATCCTTAATTTCTAAGTCAAATTCTTGCAAAAGAAGGATCCATCTGAGGAGCCTTGGTTTTGCATCTTTCTTATTTAATAGATATCTTATAGCAGCGTGGTCCGTGTAGATGATGATTTTTGCTCCTACTAGATAGGAACGGAATTTGTCAAGCGCGAAGACGACTGCTAATAGCTCTTTCTCAGTCGTGGCGTAGTTCATTTGGGCTTGGTCTAGCGTTCTGCTAGCGTAGTAAATAGCGTGTAGTTTCTTGTCTTTCCTCTGTCCAAGAACTGCGCCTACGGCGTAATCACTCGCGTCGCACATGATTTCGAAGGGTAAATTCCAATCGAGCGGTTGCATGATTGGTGCGGTGATAAGGGCTGATTTTAGAGTTTCAAACGCTTTATGACAATCATCGTCGAATATGAACTCAGCGTCTTTCATTAACAGACCGATAAGTGGTTTAGTAATTTTTGAGAAATCTTTAATGAATCGCCGGTAAAAACCGACGTGTCCTAAAAAGCTTCATATTTCTCTAATGGTCTTAGGTGGTCGGAGTTCTTTTATGACTTCTATTTTGGCTTTGTCAACTTCAATCCCTTTATTGGATATGACATGTCCTAGCACGATTCCTTCTCGGACCATGAAATGGCATTTTTCCCAATTGAGCACGAGGTTTACTTTTACGCACCTTTCTAAGACTTTCTCTAGGTTTGATAGACATCCTTCAAAACTTCCCTCACACACTGAGAAATCATCCATGAACACCTCCATGATGTTGTCTATAAAATCTGCAAAGATTGACATCATACATCGTTGGAAGGTAGCTGGGGCATTACACAATCCGAAGGGCATTCGTCTATATGTGAACGTTCCATACGGACACGTGAAAGTAGTCTTTTCTTGATCGTCAGGGTGAATGGGGATTTGAAAGAACCCGGAGTAACCGTCTAGATAGCAGAAATAGGAATGTTTGGCTAACCGTTCTAGCATTTGATCTATGAAAGGTAGAGGAAAATGGTCTTTACGAGTGGCTTTGTTTAGTTTTCTATAATCTATACACACTCTATGTCCATTGACTACTCTTTGAGTTATTGGTTCGCCTTTCGCGTTCTTAACAACGGTGATACCTCCTTTCTTGGGCACCACGTGCACTGGGCTCACCCACTTACTATCAGAGATCGGGTATATGATTCCAGCTTCCATAAGCTTTGTAATTTCATCTCTGACTACAATGCTAAGAATCAGGTTAATCCTTCTTTGAGGTTCTCTAAAGGTTTTACAATCCTCTTCTAGCAAAATACGGTGCATACAAATTGAAGGACATATTCCTTTCAAATCAGATATGTTATACCCTAGTGCGGTTGGATACCTTCTTAGGACACCCAAAAGTTTTTCAGTTTCGAGCTTTCCTAAATTGGAGTTTACTATTACTGGTTGCGTGTGTTCGGTATCAAGGAATTCGTATCTTAGATTCTTAGGTAAAATTTTCAATTCTACACTGGGGTTCTTCGTGCATGGCATGTGTTCAGGCGTGAGTGCTAAGCTTTTGTTTAGACTGTCGTCGTTTTCGAATATTGGGGAGGTTTGGATTTCCATTATCTCAGAATATTTTGTCTGTTCTGCTTCCAATTCCCTTACGCACTCGTCTATGACATCTATAAGATGACATGTGTCGTTCATGGCTGGTGCTTGTAAGAATTGAGTAAGGATGAATTCCACTTTTTCTTCCCCAACTTCGAACGTTAGTCTGCCCTTCTTTACATCAATTATAGCTTCGGCAGTGGCTAGGAAGGGTCTCCCTAGTATGATGGGGGTAACTGAGTCCTCAGTTATGTCCATGATGATGAAATCGGTCGGGATATATAATTGACCTATTCTAACTGGAACGTTTTCCAGTATACCTACAGGGTATTTAACCGATCGGTCGGCTAATTGGACGGACATTTTCGTGGGTCTGAGTTCTCCCATCTCTAGCTTTTTGCAGATAGATAAGGGCATGACACTAATGCTTGCTCCTAAGTCACATAGAGCTTTGTCTATGACAAATTTTCCAATATTACAAGGTATAGAGAAACTACCTGGGTCTTTTAGCTTAGGAGGCATATTGTTTTGAATGATCGCGCTACACTCGGCAGTGAGTGTAACTGTTTCGTTATCTTCTATCTTTTTCTTGTTGGATAGGATTTCCTTGAGAAATTTAGCGTACGAGGGCTTCTGAGTGATGGCTTCTGTAAAAGGTATTGTTATATTGAGTTGTTTCAGAAGTTCAACGAATTTCTTGAATTGGCCCATCGTTTTGGAATTTGTAAGTCTCTGAGGATACGAGATTGGTGGTTTATAAGGTGGTGGAGGTACATAAGGCTTCTCTTTCTCCACTGCCTCTTGAGTTTCGTTTTCCTTTTCTTTTTCTCTGGGTCCATTGGCTTTTTCAGTCGGCTCGCTCTGTTTTTGGTACATGGCTGGATTTTCTAGTCTCGGGTCAACAGGTCCGTCGAGTTCTTTTCCACTTCTCAGTATCACAGCGTTAGCATGTCCTTTTGGGTTGGGCTGTGGTTGACCAGGAAAAATTCCAGCCGGTGCTGCAGTAGGTGCTTGTTATTGAGCCACTTGTGAAATTTGCGTTTCAAGCATCTTGTTATGGGTGGCTAAAGCATCAATCTTGCTAGTTAATTGTTTTATCTGCTCATTAGTATGTAAATTTTGATTCATAACGTCTTTATTAGTCTGAGCTTGGGAAGTAACGAAGTGCTCTATCATGATTTCTAGGTTAGATTTCCTAGGAGTATTAGGTCCATTACCAGGATGATTTGGGATAGCTTTTGGATAACCGGGTGGTGTGGCAGGAGCTTGTCCAGGCGCGTAGAACGCGTTGTTACTTTTGTATGAAAAATTCGGATGATTTTTCCAACCAGGGTTATAGGTATTGCTATAAGGGTTCCCTTGTACGTAATTTGCTTGTTCAGCTGGAACTCCTGTTAGAAGTGGGCATTCTGGAGCAAGATGTGATTGAAGACCACATAGATCGCAAGTTTGGACAACTGCAGCCACGGTAGCTGCAGGAGTAGTGGTAAGGTTTTCTAGCTTTTGGGTAAGAGCTTCCACTTTAGCGTTGACTTGGTCTAGAATATTCACTTCAGACATTCCACCTTTGGTTTGGGATTTCTCCACATTAGTTCTTTCGCTTCCCCATTGATAGTGGTTTTGGGCCATACTTTCGATAAGTTGATTTGCTTCGGCATATGGTTTATCCATCAGTGCGCCACCAGCAGCGGCGTCTATAGTCATTCTTGTGTTATACAAGAGACCGTTATAAAACGTATGAATGATTAGCCATTCTTCTAAACCATGATGAGGACAGAGTCTAATCATATCCTTGTAACGTTCCCATGCTTCGAAAAGTGATTCGTTATCTTTTTGTCTAAAACCGTTGATGTTAGCTCTAAGCATAGCAGTTTTGCTTGGTGGGAAATATCTAGCCAAGAAGACTTTTTTCAATTCATCCCATGTGGTGATTGAATTTGAAGGAAGAGATTGGAGCCAGGCTCGGGCTCTGTCTCTTAAAGAAAAAGGAAATAGGCGCAATCGTATCGCCTCGGGGTTTACACCATTCGCTTTTACAGTGTCTGCGTACTGCACAAACACTGACAGATGTAGGTTAGGGTCGTCAGTAGGAGATCCAGAAAATTAGTTCTGCTGAACGGCGGATAGAAGTGAAGGTTTCAGCTCGAAATCGTTTCGAGCGATAGCAGGGGCGACAATGCTGTTGTGAGGCTACGCTTGCGAAGGAACTGCGTAGTCCTTAAGAGCGCGAGGCGGATTTGGTACGTCATCCATTGTCGATTCTTCGGTAGATTCTGATAACGGGATATCAGGAATTTTAGTCGGAGGAAGATTGTTGAGAGATCGGTATTCTTGAATTTGGCGTCTTAATCTTAAGTAACGCTCAATATCGTTAATTTGTAAATGCAAAGGCTCGTTTTGAGAACGAGTGTTTGGCATACAACAGAGGGAAATATAAAAAGTTGCCTTAGTCTAGACAGCGTTGTTTTCAGATTACACTAGTGACTAAACTAAAGTCCCCGACAACGGCGCCAAAAACTTGATGTGTCTGCGATTGACCTAATGTGTCTAACAGTATCTTAACTGCAAGTGCACAGTCTATCACGGTAGTAATAAAAAGATGTCGAACCCACAGGGACTTCGTAATCACTCTAGTGTTATAAAACAGGTTAGTTTAGCTAAGGCGGAAATTGTCACGTTTGGTTTTTTAGAAGGTTAAAACTAAAGGGAAACTAAATTCAATTAAGGGAATTAATATTAAAGTGGTCAGAGCATAATGATTTGAACCTATGCGAATTAAGTTGTACCTAATCATATAAAAATATTTAACTTAATTGTTCTGTAGTACTTATCAGTTTAAAAACCCTCGATTCACACTCTCGTGGTCTTACCTCGGATCATACTCCTAAAGCCAAATGTCTGCTCTCGCTAGTCCATAAGTGTTTAGAAAGCATCTTTTTGAAAACTAAATAAGTCTAATTCGTTTTAAAGCGCTCTCGCTGTATTTAAATCAAATGCCTAACTTTAGCTATCCGGTTAAAACCTCACACTCTCGTGGTCTTGATTTCTCTCTATTTCACTTTCTTTACTCTCGTAATAAAAAGCTTAATTTTTAATTATAAAAAGTCACGGCCAGAAATTAAGTTGATTAAGGTTTTAGCTTAGAAAAAACATTAATTTATTCGGTTATTTCATCACACCCCGACTACGGGTATTTAGCTACTCATAATGCTCGGAATTAAAAAGCAGGAAATAAATTCAGAAAACAATAGCGCATGCATAATAAATAAAGAACAGAAATATAACATAAATAAAATTTGCAATTATATTGAATACAATAAAAACCTGAAAAGCAATAAAATCCGAGATCCTTCTTCCACAAGCCGGCAAGATTGGAACGTCGAAATGAAAATTCAAATGGACGAAATTCGGAAATAAAATCGAGATTAAAAATCGGCAGAGCTTCCGCAAGGTTTTTGTGAACTAAACTCTCCTCCCTTTTCTTTCTAAGTCTAAGCTATATATAGAGAATAAAAGTACGGTTGGAATTATATCTGAGTTCCTAGATTCTTGGTTTTACTGAGAAAAATGAGGAGAATGTGGCCTTGGAAGTTGGAGAGAATTTAGGCACGTATGCATGCTTTGCTTGACCACTTCATTTTGCTTTACCACGTTCTGTTGCTTGACCACGTTCAAAATTTAACACTTATAAACTTGTTACGGGCGTGGCTGGGGCGTTACGCGCAGTTTGCATGAAATAACGCGTTACGGTCGTGGCAGGGGCGTGACGAGCGTAACGCGCGTCTGAAGCGTCTTACGGTCGTGGCAAGGGCGTGACGACCGTAATGGTAGCAATTATGGATTTCTTGACAGATTTATCTTTTCTCTTTGGTCTTGGCCGCAATCTCGCACATTTCACGTTTCTTCTTAGTTTGAGCTGAGATATGTTGTACCTGCATAAAACCATACAAAACTCGGAATATTCGAGAGTTAATCGGGTAAATACGACATAAAACGGATAAATTTTATGGTAAATATATGATATGATTTCGCGTTATCACCTACACCCCTAGGTCATGATGACCCATACACATAGGCCATCATGTCACATTAGAAGCTATGACACGTGGCTCTGGGAGCAAGCGCTGACCAGATCCTTCGACTCTACGAGTCGAGCACTTCCCCAAGACACGGTCGCGGGGACCATCAGGAAAGCTCTCTAAGAGAATACTCCAAACTCTCGACCACGGGTACGTTGACTACGACCTCTTGGCCGATCAACTGCCTTCGAGCTAAACCAATCAACAATGAAGATTACTTAGCTTGAGGACCACATCTCCTTTATCCGAATGTCCTGAACCTAAAAGTCATAGCTCATATACTTAGGAGCAACGACTTGGGAGACTCCTGTTCTGGACTGGGCATGCGCTAAATCTACCGTAGGGCAAGCCCCAACCCAATATCGCTAGAGGCCCAATAACCTGTTGGGGACCAGACCTGCACTTGCTCCCTAGTCGGGCACATCCACCATAATACCCGAAAGGCTACGACCTGTCGAGGATCTCCCCTCAAAGGGCCTGTCGAGGATCTCTCCTATAAGGGCATGTCGAGGATTTCTCCTCTAAGGGAACGTCGAAGACCTCTGACACAAGCACGTCGAGGACAACTCCACCCCGTATCCGTTGAGGACTTCTTCCCCATGTCTCCACCATGAAAACGTGGCCAACGGTCCTCCAAATACCATGGACTCATCCTGCTCCCGAAAAGAACGAGTCTTCACCCTGATAATCGCGGAGCAGTTGAACCAGGATAAGGACCATAGACTGGTCCCACCTACTCACGTAGAGTCCTGATAGTCTCCATTATATGCCTGAACATCCAGCACAAATGAGGACCTTGATCCAACGCTGGAGGCTATAATTGTTTACTATCCACTTATAGTCTCTGCTTGCACTACTATTCAGATACTTACTTTGACATCAAAGCATCTTGCAGGTACCCCCACCTCACTTTCAACTACCGCACAATTACAGTTCGTGGACCATTGACGATCCATTCTGATCATGTACGATTATATATATATATATATATATATATATATATATATATATATATATATATATATATATATATATATATATATATATATATATATATATATATATATATATATATATATATATATATATATATATATATATATATATATAATTTCAGCAACTCCTTAATTTCCTCCTTACTTTTGTTAAACTAAAAACAATATATTTAGTTGACCAATACAATTTTAGAGGAACAAAATTATAAAAGATAATAATTCATGTGAACAAATAATATAGTGTAATTTAGAGAAGATGTCCGTTAAACAATTTTGAAAAATTGAAAAAAAGAACAGACACGTTACATTAAATTGTTCGAAGAGGAAAAAGAATTCCAACAAGAACAAAGAAAGAACGAAAAACCATAGGGTTTGAAAATAAACTTGTTCAGTCCGCCTTTTATGTTTGAACAGATTCACCACCCACCTTAACGTCCCCACTCTTGCAACGTTTCGCTTTCTTCTTCTTCTTCTTCTTCTTTTTCCGTTTCGATTCTTTCTAACAACACTGTTAATCTTTTATTTTATATATATGTATTAATCGTTCTTCAAAAAATTACCTTGTTCTTGGATCTGAAGATGCAAATTGCGGATTTCTTTATTCTTTTTGGTATCAAATTCAGTTTGGTGAGTTTTCGTTTCTCTGCATTTGCCCTAATTGTTTTTTGAGTTTGATTTCAGTTGATTTTTATGCTTTTCAGTGACGAATTTATGGAATCTTAGATTTCTTTAGTTGTTTCTGATTACTCAAATTTGAATTTTTTGTGTTTTGTTTGTTCAGTTTCTAGGTTTTATACAGCGTTGACTAATCTAGCTATCTATTAGGGCTTGAGAAATTATTAGTGTTAAATTTTTTATTTTTTTTATTGTTGGGATTGATTTTTCAGGTGAATTAGAATGTTGAATTGTTTTGTATTTGATTACTGTATTTTATTTATTTATTTAGTTTGTTGGGGTGCTTTGTTTTTTGCAGGAGTTTGATCTTGCTGATCTTTAGAGGGACTGTAATTATAATGATTTGTGGGAGAGTGGGAATTGGGGTATGCTTTTGTACTTGTTTGCTGGAAAATTATGGACGGTGACCGAAAAATGGCCGTTCCTCATGTTGATGGGTCTGTTGATGGTGCTCAGAAACTTAAAGCAGCATTGCATGGGTAATTTATAAGAGTCTGCTATGTGTTTTGTTGTCTTTAATTGCATTGCTATCAGTTTCTTGTTTTGAATATGTTAGATGGAGGAGTTTGGAAAGCAAGTATAAAAATCTCGTTTTGAAGAAATTTTTACTTCATTTTAAGTCTTTTTAATGGTGAAATTGGTATCTGTAGCATCCTTTTGATCATATCTTATATATATTTGTATAACGTTTGTATTGTGTGATTCTCTTGATTGACAAATTATAGTTGGTGCTTCTTCTGTGTCTTTACTGCTAGCTACAAGGCATTATTTGTTGGTGTCTAGCACTTTTAGCCTCTTGATAATCAACATTTTTATCATTGAAGAGTCAAAATTTCTTTATTAACATGTTCTTTTCTAGAGCGAAAGTTACTAAATTATAATTATAATACGTGACAGTTAAAAAGTTCAATTTCAATGGTTTACTTATCATCACTTTATGCCTGTATTGTGTCTGTGTCTTCCCATTTCATTGAATCACTAAAGTTCAACTGCTGATATTTCATAGGTGTGAGTTGTAGTAGGTAACCTTATTAAGAATCTTCTTGCTTTAGACATTAATGTTGGGGTTAAGGAGGTTTTTGCTAATTGTTAAAATTCTATTTGTAGGAGGACTACTGGTCCTACAAGGCGTTCTACAAAAGGGCAATGGACTTCTGAGGAGGTGATGCTTTGGATACTTGAACAACATAGTTAATCTTTCTTCAGTTTGATAATGATATGCCACTTATCTGAACTGGGTTTACCTCTATTTAGCCACTCAATGTTTTATTTACACGGCAATGATATGCCCACTTATTGAGTACAACGAACTTTCATTTGATTCTAGTTTCTTTTTTTTTGAAATACTTACAAAATCTCTCTAGATTGGTCTTTTTTAGCCTGCCTTTGATATAGTGAGACATTTAGAATTTTGGATATTGCAGTTTTTCCATTTTACTACCTTTTCATTTTGAAGGTTTTACTGATAATACAAAAAATGCATGATAAAGTTATAATGAGGGTTTAATTTTTAATATTATTCTTCTCCTTCAGGACGAGACATTGCGGAAGGCTGTTCAACGTTTCCAAGGAAAAAATTGGAAAAAAATAGGTAGCATATTGATGTTTCAACTTATATATATATGTGTTTATGTATGTATGTATGAAATGAAATTATTCTTTACCAATCACCTCTGGTAGGCACTGGTTTCTTTTTGAAGTGCACATTGCACGTGTCCATACTTAAATTATATGCCTCCAAGGAGTTTCCTCAGTTACACATTGTGGTAGACTTAATTTAATTGCATGGATTTAAATGAATTAAAAAAACTTTGTACTGTTGGGGTGTGTTTTTTCAAAATTGAGTGTCGATGTAAAGAGCATATAACCAAACTTTAGGTCCTCAAAACCTGTTTTGTAGTCTACTTTCATATTTCGCCAGCTTTTTCTTTTTTGTCGGTTCATTTTTCTACATGTTAATCTTCTTAAAGTGGTGTTTAGCTTATGCAACTTCGTTTTGATACATTTTGTTTCATGACTTGTCTAATTGCTACTTATATATGTCTGAAGCGGAGTGTTTCAAGGATAGAACTGATGTACAATGCTTACATAGGTGGCAGAAAGTGTTGAATCCTGAACTTGTTAAAGGGCCATGGTCTAAAGAGGTAGGCTATATCTCCCTTTTATCTTGTGTGTTAATATCTCTACATGTAGAAGTGGTTCTTTATCTTTTAGTTTTTACCTTACCTAACCATAAACCAGTAACTGCTATTAGAGCTTCTTTGAGCATGTGAGCTACATTTCAATCCTTGGTTTCCTCATTATTTTGATGTAGCCTTGGGTTATATCAACTTTCTAGTTATATGTATATCTACTAAACCAAATATGTAAATAGGAAGATGAAGTGATGATTGAATTGGTGAACAAAATTGGGCCTAAAAAGTGGTCAACTATCGCACAACATTTACCTGGGCGTATCGGGAAGCAATGTCGAGAAAGGTATGGGTGTTGGATTTCTCTAATTCTTTCGTATATCATCAAAGTGTCTTTTGCTCACAATTAGTTTTCCCTATTGGGATTATTTATCCCTATAACCTTGTTAGATTAACTGGAGAATATCGCATGAGATTTGTAGTTGTATGTTTAGAGCATCTTTATTCTTATAGCCTTGTTAGTGAGTACCTAGAAAATATCCCCAAATGTCACTATTTTATTTTGTCTATGATATTTTCAGTTTTTAAACTTGAGTTGTCCTTCATTTCTTTTCCTTTTTCCCCATTGAGTTTTTTAAGTTTCCAGGCAATTGTATACATTTTGTTTGTTTTTGCAAACAAATCTTTCCGCTAGTGGACACTGGCAAGAACTTTGGAATGCATTGAGGAGGAGAGCGTAGATTGAAGACAAGCCAGAAGCATCTGGTCTTGTTTTGTTGGTCCCATTCAAAATTTACGAAGCTAACTCTACCTTCGTTGTGACCAGCTTTAGATAGAATCAATGTTGAATTAGTGGACAAAACAGTTAGATATAATTCAAGCGCCTTGATCACCGGCTCAACTTGTTGACACCATAAGAGAAGGCTATTGCCGTCCAATTATAGTGAAATTGAGTGCAAGAGGGCTAGAAAAGCTGACTCCGGGACTGACCTTTGCCAGAACATTGTTGAATGGTGGTACTCAAATCTGAGGAGTTTCATCAGAATTTGGTGGAGGGGAAGGAGGTGGATGTTCGGTGACCCTTTTGATAAAATAGCTAGATACTCCCTCAATTCCTTTGTAATTGTCACTTTTAAACTTTTTCCACATACCAAGAAAGATAATCATTGTTGTTACTTTTTAAACAATAAGTTTCATTTTACCTATAATACCCTTAATTATTTGTTACATGCATTTGACTTTTTCTCTCTCTCTCTCTACATTAAATGATTAGGGGTAATTTTGACAAAAGTGCAATTAATACTACCTTAAACTTTGTAAGTGACAATTAAAAAAGAACAACAAATTCTTCAAAATGTGACACTTAAAAAGGAAGGAGGGAGTACCATACTAGATTTTAGGGAGAATAAATGTTTAATTCTGCATTGAAATTGTGAAAATGATTCTTACACACTGCAGAGCAGTTACAGTTCTGTATTTATTGAGAAGCCTAGGACCCCAGCTAACTGAGGTAGTAGTTACCTAACAGAGACTAACTGTGTGACTGCTAAACAAAGCTAAATAATATACAACCAGATGTTGAGTACTAGAGGAGACACTCATGGTGGTTAATATTTAATGCTTTTCCGTTCTCTTTCTTCTATAACAGTAAATCTATACTTCTCAACAGGTGTCGTTCACAAATCATATTGTAGGAACTATTTTGAAGTATATTTGGGGTGGTGGTGCTCATTTTCGTTAGTATATTTTGTAAAATCTTATTAGGTGGCATAATCATCTTAATCCTGCTATAAACAAAGAAGCATGGACACAGGAAGAGGAGTTGGCTCTAATACGTGCTCATGAAATTTATGGGAATAAATGGGCAGAATTAACGAAGTTTTTGCCTGGAAGGTAAGTTCATATTTAATTATATTTCTATTCAGAAGATGTAACATGCTTGACTTCCATCTGCGGTCATGGGTCTTAATCATGTATTTTCTGGGACTGATTTCATCAGATACCAAAGTACTGCTGGTTCTGATATGATATAAACACAATACACAACTTAAATTTTAACTTAGTACTGCTGGGTATTAGAGTTATAAGGGTAGTTCTGTAATATCCTGTAAAAAAAGGAATTAGACTAGTTCTCTCTCTCTCTCTCTCTCTCTCT